>LR738714.1:712821234-712840147 GCA_902687465.1 Secale cereale | reverse complement strand
CATTCGGCCCAGTTGGGCCGGGGGGGGGGGGTCTTCTATTTTTATTTTTATTTTAGTTTAGGATTTTTCTTTTATCTATTTTTCTGTTTTAGTTTTAAATATTTTAATGTATTTAGGCATTTTTAGAAATTGTAATATCTACACCATAATTAACATTGCAATATTTAGCAACACACGAACAATTTTGTTTTTGTTTTTGAAAACTTTTAACGTTTGTTTCTAATTCAATTTTTTTTTAATTCGAACGGGGTTTCGATAATCGTGAGATTATCAACAGTAACACGATGACGTGGCATCATTAGCGTAGGATTACTGTAGCTTAATTATCCGGGCGTTACAATCTCCCAATCTTCAGTGTTGCGTTGAATTCTTTCAAGGAGTTCCCATTTAGCATCAATCTTTTTGTTTGTGAAAGAACCCATAGAGGAAGCGTCGAGCAAATCTTTATCCTGTCGAGAAAGCCTCGCATAGAAATTAGTAATAATCATATCTTTGGGGAGCCCATGGTTAGGACATTTTAGCATTAACGTTTTCAGTCTCCCCCAAGCTTGAGCTATGCTCTCTCCGTCATGAGGGTAGAAATTATAAACATAATTCCTATTCTTATGGACTTCATGAAGAGGATAAAACTTGGAGTAAAAGAGAGACGAGATCTCTTCCCAATCAAGCAAGTGTGAGTTATCGAGAAGCTTATACCAATCTGAAGCTTTATCTATAACTGATACGGCGAACAATTTCCTCATGACAAACTCCCTTGATACACCTGCAAGCTTAAATAATGAACATAGTTGTGACAGATATAGCAAGTGTTCATCGGGATGTCTGTCTCCTGCATAACGATTAGCCAAAACATAATCGATAATACCAGCTGGTATTTTATAGGGCACAATTTCAGTAGGGGGAGGAGCAACCACCACAGGTGTGGGGCGTCTTCCCGCAAGCAACGATCCAATAGCACGGTTTTCCATAAACATAACTAGTGAAATAAAAACAAGAAACAAAAAGATTTAATTGCAAGATCTAAAGATATACCTTCAAGCGCTCACCTCCCCGGCAACGGCGCCAGAAATAGCTTGATGTCTACACACGCTTCTACTCTTGTAGACTATGTTGGGCCTCCAAGCGCAGAGGTTTGTAGGACAGCAGCAATTTCCCTCAACTGGATGACCTAAGGTTTATCGAACTCAGGGAAGTAGAGGTTGAAGATGGTCTCTCTCAAGCAACCCTGCAACTAAGATACAAGAAGTCTCTTGTGTCCCCAACACACCTAATACACTTGTTAGATGTATAGGTGCACTAGTTCGGCGAAGAGATGTTAAATGGCAAGTGATATGGATGGCAAAACAAAGTAATATAAATCTGTAATAAAAAGTACAGCAAGCAAACAAGTGGTAAACGTGAGCACAAATGGTATTGCAATGGTGGAAACAAGGCCTAGGGATCATACTTTCACTAGTGGCAACTCCCAACAACATTAACATAATCGAATCACATGATATTTCCCATAAAACATGCAATGGAGACGCACCCGGAGGTCATTCCTTCGTGGTCAAGAGAGGACGAGAATTATGTAGGGCCACAAAAGCACACCTCAAAGTTCGTAGTTCTCAATCTAAGGATTTCCCAATGTCACCGCGGCCATCCAAAGAGAGTCCCACAATCACCACAACATATCTAAAGGATAGTCAAAGACAAGCACCAAGAGACTCTCAATCTTCAATCAACACACAAGAGAGGAAATCACTCATGAAAATATTTTTCTAATCCATGTCCAATAGACCGCTGTCACCTTGGTCTCGGGGATTATACTAGATAAAGACAAGTGAGTACATCAATCCAATACATAGAGGAAGGGGAAACATCATGGGATCACCCTAGATTAACATAGCCTATGATCACAACGAAGATCACATCATGGGAGAGAGAGATAACCACATAGCTACTGGTAGAAACCTCAGCCCCGAGGAGGAACTACTCCCGCATCATGGAGGGAGGAAGCAACGTCGATGGAGATGAATCCGGGGGCACTTCCCCATCCCGGCAGGGTGCCGGCTGATGTCTACACACGCTTCTACACTTGTAGACTATGTTGGGCCTCCAAGCGCAGAGGTTTGTAGGACAGCAGCAATTTCCCTCAAGTGGATGACCTAAGGTTTATCGAACTCAGGGAAGTAGAGGTTGAAGATGGTCTCTCTCAAGCAACCCTGCAACTAAGATACAAGAAGTCTCTTGTGTCCCCAACACACCTAATACACTTGTTAGATGTATAGGTGCACTAGTTCGGCGAAGAGATGTTAAATGGCAAGTGATATGGATGGCAAAACAAAGTAATATAAATCTGTAATAAAAAGTGCAGCAAGCAAACAAGTGGTAAACGTGAGCACAAATGGTATTGCAATGGTGGAAACAAGGCCTAGGGATCATACTTTCACTAGTGGCAACTCCCAACAACATTAACATAATCGAATCACATGATATTTCCCATAAAACATGCAATGGAGACACACCCGGAGGTCATTCCTTCGTGGTCAAGAGAGGACGAGAATTATGTAGGGCTACAAAAGCACACCTCAAAGTTCGTAGTTCTCAATCTAAGGATTTTCCAATGTCACCGCGGCCATCCAAAGAGAGTCCCACAATCACCACAACATATCTAAAGGATAGTCAAAGACAAGCACCAAGAGACTCTCAATCTTCAATCAACACACAAGAGAGGAAATCACTCATGAAAATATTTTTCTAATCCATGTCCAATAGACCGCTGTCACCTTGATCTCGGGGATTATACTAGATAAAGACAAGTGAGTACATCAATCCAATACATAGAGAAAGGGGAAATATCATGGGATCACCCTAGATTAACATAGCCTATGATCACAACGAAGATCACATCATGGGAGAGAGAATTGACCACATAGCTACTGGTAGAAACCTCAGCCCCGAGAAAGGAACTACTCCCGCATCATGGAGGGAGGAAGCAACATCGATGGAGATGAATCCGGGGGCACTTCCCCGTCCCGGCAGGGTGCCGGCACAGGAATTCTGGTCCCCCGAAGCTTGATGGCGATGGCGGCGGAGATCGGAATCGCGTCTGGAGAAAAGGGGTCCGGAATCAGGGTTTCCGCGAGACGCTTTAAATATATGCCAAAGGGGGTCGCCAGAAGAGGTCAGGGGGGGCCAGGCGCCCCCCCGGCGCGGCCTAGGGGTGGGCCGCTTGGAGCCCCTGTGGGTCCCCTCCTGCCCTACTTTGGCCGCATGGAAGCTTCCGGAACGCTGATTTTTTATATATTTTTCCCGGAATTTTTCTGGCAATTTTCGTAATGGGAAAACCTGAAACACAAAAACAGCAGAAAACAGAAACTGGCAGTGGGGTGTGCTGAGTTAATAGGTTAGTCCAAATATGATCAAAAGTGTATGGAAGTGCATAAATATCATAGCAATATCACACAAAAGAGGCATGGAGCAAGCAGAAATTATAGATACGTTTTGGACGTATCATGGGGCCAGTCTAGATCCCGCCAGGAGTAACGACCACCGGCGGGTGCATACTGGGCGTTACAAGTTGGTATCAAAGCCGACCCTCGTGGTTACACGGATGTTTGCGGACAGGTGCGCGGTCATGTTGTTCATGACGTTTGTGACCCGTCGTGGCACACGGCATGACACACGTGCCAGATTGGAAGCACAGATGGCTATGTCAAGAGGGAACGTTCCTGTGGCCCGACGAGGACGTCGATTCCTCTGAGTGGGGGTGTATGTGATATCCTGGCTTATTAGGCATGATAGACTACTCATATCAATAAGGAATTCCTTCTTTTCTGGAAGCCCATTCGGACAGAACTCCAAAGATAAGCGTGCTCAGCTTGGAGTAGTGTCAGGATGGGTGACCGACCGGGAAGTTGGTCCCGGGTGCGCACGAGTGAGGACAAAGTGCGCAGAAAAGGCTAGTATTGATATGTGGGGCCAGTCTAGATCCCGCCAGGAGTAACGACCACCGGCGGGTGCATACTGGGCGTTACACAAAGTTTCCACATATAGAGCTAATTCTTTCTGCTTCATCCTTACTTATGAGGTGGGAGGAGTTCTCATCAATAATTCAAGCTCATTCCATGCCTTTTTAAGTCGGGCCCGGGGTTCCTTAAGTACCCGTCGGTCCCAGGAGTGCAAATATTTTTGAACTGGTGCTAGTTTAGCATTGATCGTGGGGCACAGTCCACGCTGGATTGCCTTCTACCATGCCGTTTTCACCACCTCCTCCACCGTTTCTTCTGATAGCCACCTGGCCTCAAACTTTCTCCCTCTCGCTGAACTTTTTTCGCTACACCAGGTAAGTATTCCGTGTCAAGGAAGATTGGTCTATGATCAAACCTACCCATCTCAAGGTTACACAGAACTGCAAAGGGGTGCATCGTCATCCATTCCGCATTGGAGACAGCCATGTCCAACCGCTCTCTCAGCCCACCTCTAAACTAGGTGAATTTGTCACCTGAATATCCCATATCTCTTCCAATAAACAATCTACAAGTGCATCTTGAAATGCCTGCATCTTTGAATGGTGCCGAGGGGCTCCACCATCCTTCTCCGATGAGAATAAGATCTCATTGAAGTCACCAATAACAACCCATGGGAGTCTAGACTGGGCATGCAAATCCCGGATCATTCGATATGTTCGCTCTTTACTATCCCAACTAGGCTCACCATAAATCCCAGTGAGCCTCCAAAGAGCTACATCTTCTTCT
This sequence comes from Secale cereale, assembly GCA_902687465.1. Lineage (NCBI taxonomy): Eukaryota > Viridiplantae > Streptophyta > Magnoliopsida > Poales > Poaceae > Secale > Secale cereale. The sequence continues at coordinate 712,835,408 of LR738714.1, read as the reverse complement.
TCGACTGAAACATCAATGAAATCAAGGGTGGCAGTCCGGACTAGATCCGCACCTCCTTCTTCTAGACCATTAGCAAGCCACCCTTTCTTCCATCCAGACTTGGTGCAACAATCATGTGATCCATTGATACGTTCATTGTGCATCATGCTTTTATATCAATATTTATTGCATTATGGGCTATTACTTCACATTATGTCACAATACTTATGCCCTTTCTCTCTTATTTTACTAGGTTTACATGAAGAGGGAGAATGCTGGCAGTTGGAATTTTAGGCTGGAAAAGGAGCAAATATTAGAGACATATTCTGCACAACTCCAAAAGTCCTGAAACTCCAGGAAAGTCAGTTTTGGAATATATGAAAAATATTGGGCAAAGAAAGCACCAGAGGGGGACCACCCACTATCCACGAGGGTGGAGGGCGCCCCCTACCTCGTGGGCCACCTGGAAGCCCCCCGATGCCTATCTTCTGGTATAAGGTGTCTTTTGCCCTGGAAAAAATCAGAAGGAAGCTTTCGGGACGAAGCGCCGCCGTCTCGAGGCGGATCCTTGGTGGAACCAATCTAGGGCTCCGACGGAGCTGTTCTGCCGAGGAAACATCCCTCCGGGAGGGGGAAATCGTCACCATCGTCATCACCATCGATCCTCTCATTGGGAGGGGTCAATCTCCATCAACATCTTCACCAGCACCACCTCCTCTCAAACCCTAGTTCATCTCTTGTATACGATCTTTGTCTCAAAACCTCAGATTGGTACCTGTGGGTTGCTAGTAGTGTTGATTACTCCTTGTAGTTGATGCTAGTTGGTTTATTCGATGGAAGATTATATGTTTAGATCCTTTATGCACATTAATACCACTCTGATTATGAACATGAATATGATTTGTGAGTAGTTACATTTGTTCCTAAGGACATGGGAGAAGTCTTGTTATAAGTAGTCATGTGAATTTGGTATTCGTTCGATATTTTGATGAGATGTATGTTGTCTTTCCTCTAGTGGTGTTATGTGAACGTCGACTACATGACACTTCACCATTGTTTGGGCCTAGGGGAAGGCATTGGGAAGTAATAAGTAGATGATGGGTTGCTGGAGTGACAGAAGCTTAAACCCTAGTTTATGCGTTGCTTCGTAAGGGGCTGATTTGGATCCATATGTTTCATGCTTTGTTAGGTTTACCTTAATTCTTCTTTCGTAGTTGCGGATGCTTGCTAGGGGGGTTAATCGTAAGTGGGATGCTTGTCCAAGGAAGGGCAGTACCGAAGCACCGGTCCACCCACATATCAAATTATAAAAGTAACGAACGCGAATCATATGAGCATGATGAAAGCTAGCTTGACGATAATTCCCATGTGTCCTAGGGAGCGCTTTCCTTTATATAAGAGTTTGTCCAGCCTTGTCCTTTGCTACAAAAAGGATTGGACCACCTTGCAGCACCTTGTTCACTTTTGTTACTTGTTACCCGTTACGAATTACCTTATCACAAAACTATCTATTACCGATAATTTTAGTGCTTGCAGAGAATACCTTACTGAAAACCGCTTGTCATCTCCTTCTGCTCCTCGTTGGGTTCGACACTCTTACTTATCTAAAGGACTATGGTACATCCCCTATACTTGTGGGTCATCATCCATCTGAAGCTTTTTCAACAAAGTTTTTGCATGTCTCTCTCCCAAATGCGTCTCCGACAGAAAAAACACATCTAGTTCATGTCGCCTCTGGATGTCCAGAAGCGAGCGAATTGTTCGGGTGCCAATCAAGCCCCGACAGTTCCAACTAATTATTTTCATTGCGTCTGACGAACCTCCCCCGTATTAGATCATCCATCCAAAGGAAACCACAACTGTAAAAGTAACACAACAGCACCACCCTCTCATAGACCACGAAGAGGCAAGATGAACAGTCACCTTGACAGATCAAAATGGCTGGATCACTAACGATACCTTGGAGCAGCGCTCACGAAGGGTCGGACAATTACAGACGTCATGTCGTAGCAAGCCGACTGGAGAGGTGACGACCAACCTGCCGCAGAGCGGAGGGGTCCGACGAAGCAGCATCGCCACTGACCTAGATCACCTTGTGAGTCGCGAGACCTGTTACCCGAAGAAAACGCTCGACACCCGAAGAAAAAGCTTAAAGATGACATGAGTTGGCTATAACACGCAAACAAAGGGTGTCTTAGCCTGAAGTCTTTTAAATCAAGAAGTATATGAAGTATTGATGTATCTTTTATATCTTGAATATTGTGAGTTGGATGCTTTCTTTGTACAATAAAATTTAATATTGGTGGTGTTCCTCTAGCTACAAAATGATATGGATGTTAGTTATTTCTAGTTTTGCAGGGAGATTTGCAGGGAAGTTATTTCATCCATATGGATCTCAATACTAAAAAGAAAGTAATGCTTTGTATAATCACCGACTGGTTATTGAATGTTGTGAAGATTTATGACAAGGGAATGCAATGCTAAAATCGTTGTTCACAAAATTAAAAAACTAGTCGGTGACTACAACATTCAAGAACATTCAATATATATTAAATGTTTTGTAATTGTTTTTTTAATTGTAGATGTTCGTGTTAGTGTCGCAAGCATGCATGGAAATTTTCATGCGAACCGACACGGCGGTGTTTTGTCATTGAAAGAAAAATACATTGGGGGTGATATTTTGGGGTAACATTTGGTTTTCAATTTGGAATTTTTCATGCGAAACGGCACGACGGTGTTTCGTCATTGAAAGAAAAAACAAATTTGGGGTGATATTTTGGGGTAACATTTGGTTTTCAATTTTTTTGGCACACGCCAAAATTCTTAGTTTTTTTGCCTCAAAATTTCCAGGTAGCATTTGGATGTGACTAAGAACGCATAAAGTTTTGCCTTGATTTCTTTTAACATTTCAAAATATATTTTTGGGGCCTGGAGCACGTGCTACAGAGAGCCAAATTGAATTTCCGCTTTTCTCTTGCATAGTTTCCAAATGCACAAAACAAATGGAAGTCACCAAATAGGCATCTTCCAAATTTGGAAATGTAAATTTTGTCGTACTATAATAAAAAGGTAATATCACTTATAGTCGCAGAACTTACGATGGATATGTAGTGTGGTGCTAAAACTTTTAAAATACGGTTTTCTGATCATCTAACTTGTGTTTAAGTGCAAATACGATCACTCCGGTTGTGTGCGCATATCCGCCGATGGCTTGGCATGCCACGCATGCACGGGCCCACTGTCAGTGATAGATATCATTTCAGGGTGACGCTTGCGCGTCCTTTTTTTCATAGAACCCCCTAGAATTTATTTATTTATGAAAAAGGCCCTCAAATCCATAATGAGGATCACAGTAAACCTAGAATCCTCGATCACTTTACTTGAGAAATGTTGTCTTACATTAACTTGAATGGTCACTCCATATATATGCATGATTTTTTTTTTTCATTACTTGGGCTGATTGGCCGTGCAACTATTACTTAATTATTAGCTAGCGATCTGAGTGAGACTCTAGTATCTAATTCGACAGCAGCAGCAAATCATGATCTTAATTAATCTCCATGCTCAAGAGGAAGCTCCTCCTGCTGAATCACCATTTCCGCGGCGGCGTCGTGGTACTCAACGAACCCATGATCGTCCGCGGTGGCGTCGTGGTACTCAACGAACCAATGATCGTCCGCGGCGGCCGTGGCAACGTGCAGGTAGGTTATGTAGACGGCGAGGCAGTACCCGGAAACAGCAGCCAACGCCATGAGGAGCAGCAGCTGGAAGACCGCCGAGCAGACCGGGCCTGCCATGGCACGGGTCGCCAGAGAAACCACGGCGCCGCACACGACGAGCAAGAAGGTCGCCGGCTCCACCACCCACGCCGGGAACAGGGCGCCACGCAGGAGCCCTATGCCCACGGTCACCACCCAGGGCACGGCGTTCATCCAGCCCAAGAACGAGAGGACGGAAATGGTGTCGAGCTCGTCGGGCATGCCTTCGGCGCCGGTGATCAGGTAGAGGAACGCCGACCAGACCGCCATCACACCAAGCGCCGTGAGGGCGAGCGTGCGGATGGCGCTCCGGGCCTGGGCCCTGGTGCGGCAGGTGGGGTGTGGGAGGGGCAGCGCGCCGCCGCGGTTGGCCCGCTCGGTGCGGGCGCCGAGGCGGTGCAGGGCGAGCGCGTACCCGAAGTAGGCGGCGGCGTAGACGGTGGTCAGGTGGAGGGCGACGATGGCGGCGCGGGGACCGATCTCGCTGGCGGCGGAGGAGGCGAGCAGGAGGCCGTAGGTGAGGCGGGCCAGGTCGGTGTAGAAGGGCCAGGGGCGCCAGATGCACTGGAGGAGGAGGAAGACGTAGCTACAGATGGTGACGGCCATGATCCACACCTGGGACATGGGGTGCCCGTCGTAGCGCACCAGCAGCACGGCGGGGACGGCCACGGCGAGCACCGCTATGAAGCCCAGCAGCGCCACGGCGAGGATCACCTTGACCTGCACGAGGCCGGGGTCCAGCCGGCTGAAGCGCTCCAGCAAGGTGGAGCGCATCCTCATGTCCACGGCGCCCCACCCACACTTTACCTTCTGTTTGTTCAAGAAAAGATAAGGACCACGGGATTCCTTTTTCTTCGTAACAGAGAAAACAAGACGAGGGCAACAAAATCCCTGCACTTTAGCAACAGACACCATCCCATTGGAGCTGTTGAGTATAAGGATTATTAGAAAGTACTAGCAAAAGAGCCCGTGCGTTGCAACGGGAGAAAAAGCATAACACACATTCTTAACCCAACAACCATCACTCAAGACCACAAATAGGTCCATCCTCTTTATTTTAGCGAGGCATCATATTTGTGATGCCACTTATCCTCACACCCTCGCCGGTGGTGAACTCAGTGTTCACACAATCAAAACATGTTTGAATATGGTTAATCTTAAGGCGTCGCTTTCTCCCTCTCTCCTCCCTCTCCCTCTCTCTCTCTCGCTTTCTCTCACACTCGCCATGATAAATTTGTTGTTTTCCCCTGCGACGGTTTCAGAGGTATGCATGTGTAGTTATCGATGTATTTTTCCCTATATGGTTATAGTGGGTGTTTATTTGCAATCCGAATCGCCGCGGGTACGAAAGAAAAATGGATCGTGCGCTATAGATTATAAGTTTGAGATCGAAATTAAACAATGATGTAGATGCTATAGAGCTAACCACGATAAAGAAAAGAATTTAAAAATATATGCCAACTCATTGGAATTCAGTTGACGCCATGTACATTCATGTGTAGTTCAAGCGAGCAGCTGCATTCTATTTGTCTATCACACTATCAAGCGGCTGCCACTTCAAAGTTTATCCACTCATCACGATGTGAGGCAGCGCTGAGAGATGTGTTGCGTACCTGCTAGCCTCGACGCTGTGAGGTGCGTATCTAGGAGCTCGAGCTCGCGCGCCTGCGCTCTCCAACCCCTCCGCCAGCTCATCTCGCCGGAGGAGCAACACCAGTGTCGCCGCCCTGGTGCCTTACCTCCCTTCCCGCATGGCTGGCCGCCTCATGTTACTTCGTCACGGAAGGACGCGGTGCCTTCCTTTCCTGAACACGATAAAGAAAAGAATTTAACATGCACACACTTTTAGAATTACATGAACACGTTTTTTAGAAGGGCATTTAAAAAATATGCACAATATTTCAATACATGAACTCTTTTTTGAACAATACAAACTTTTGAAATGCAAGTTCACCTTTTGAAAAAACGCGTATTTTATTTTTCAAAAAGCATTTAAAAATAACCAACAGGTAAAATTAACATCATATTTAGATTTCACACGTTTTTCTAATCAAACTGCGTATATAACATGTTAAAATCGGAGTTACGGTTTAAAAGATACGGATGATTTAGAAAACAATTTGTTTGACTATAATATATTCTATACTAATATTTAGAAAATTTTAACAAGTTAAAATAATCTCATATTCATATTCTACATATTTTCCTAATAAAAATTCATATATAACATGCTAAAATCAGAATTACGGTTTAAAAGATACGGATAACTTAGAAAACCATTTGTTTGACTTTAATATCTGCTAAAATAATATTTAGAAATACATAACAGATTAAAATAATCTCATATTCATATTCTACATATTTTTCTAATCAAATTTCATATATAACATGTTTAAATCGGGGTTACGGTCTAAAAGATATGGATGATTTAGAAAATCATTTGTTTGAGTTAAATATGACCCGCGGATGAATTACCTAAAAGGTCAGGGGTGTTTTCGAAAAAATGTAAAATAACGGTTCGGGTGACTTAAGTCCGGAATGCGGGTTGATTTCAGGAAAATACAGGGGCGTTTTTATAAAACGGTAAAATAACGGTTCGGGTGAATTATGTTTGGACTGCGGGTTGATTTCAAGAAAGTATAGGGGCTTTTTTGCAAAATGATCTGACGGACGGACAGAAACCCTATTTTCTTTATTATTATGTAAAGATAGGATAGACTAGGATTTGGTCCTGCCTTGTCTTGTACTCTAAGTTGGTCTTTGTACTCCTATATATATGCCCACGAGGCTCAAGCAATAAAACAACTATTCTACCAAACCTCTCTCTCCCTTCTAACATGGTATCTATCGCAATTCGATCCTAAATCCTAGCCGCCACCGCTTCCGCACCCGTGCGCCGCCCCTGGGGCGGTCGGCCTCCATGACCGCCGCCGGGGGCCGCGCCGCCCGTACCTAGGGTTCGTCCGCCAGCCGTGTTGCCCGGCTGCCCTAGAGAGTCTTTTTCCCGAGCCATTGCTTCGGTTTTTTCGCTCTCTCGCCGGTCATTTTGATCGGCGTTTTTCTTTTTGGTTTTCCGATCTAATCTTGATCGGTTTGCGTCGCCCGCCGCCGCTGTCGACCCCATGCGCCTCTACTCCGATCCCGGCGCGACCAGCCGGCCTCTCCTCCGACCCACGGCCACTTGCACCGAGGCGGCCCCGTCCGGGCCAGCGGCCGTCCGCGCGTCGGTCTGCCCGTTGCCCTGCGCCGGCCGTCACCGCCCTGCTCCGACCGGAACACCTGCATCGCCCCGACCCGGCGGCCTCGCGCCATGCGACGGCCAATCATAGCCGTCGCTCGCGCGTCGGCTCGCCCATCGATCCACGTCACCCGCCTCCGCCGCGTCTGCGCGGCGGCTCGACGGTCTACCTCGCCGGCCTCGTCCTCGGCTGCATCAGGCTCATCGTCTGCCTCAACTCGGGCGCCGTTCCTCCGTTGGTCGCTCGGGCCTCGCTGCCCGGGCGCCGGCGCTGCTTTGGCAGCCAGGGTGCCGGCGCTGATGTCTCGTTCCGTCCGCCGTCGCCGGCCTCATCCGGGACTCCGCCATCACTCCTCCATCGAGTGGCGTCCCCGACCTCGCGCGTGATCGGCTTGATCACCCGCTCGCCGCCGCGATCCGCCTCATCTACGCCGCACGATCGACCTGGCCCGTCGGTCACACGCGCCTCCGCAGGTCCCGTGAAGATCACCCCGAGTACTGCGCGCCTCTCTACCGATCGAGCATCGGGCTGCCGCTGCGTCGCCCCGTCAGGCCGCAGCGCCGCTGCCCCCGTGGTTCTCCTCGCGGCTGCATCGACCTGTGCTTCGCCGCTGCGTCGCCCCTTCGGGATGTAGTGCTGCGATACGCGGTCCCCGCCGCCGCCCCGAGGCCGTCCCCGCGTTGCACCGACTCGCGAACCGCCGTTGCGTCGCCCCTTTGGGCCGCAGCATCGCGGCCCGCGGTCCCCGCCGCCGCACCGAGGTCTTCCCGCCGTCGCCCCGACCCGCCTGCCGCCGCTGCGTCGCCCCTTCGGGCTGTAGCGTCGCGGCCCGCGGTCCACTCCACCGCCACCACGCGTCGACCTCCCGTGGTATACCCCGTGCCGTCTCCCTTGGCGCGGGAACGCAACCGTCCGCGCCGGTCTTCGTCACGCTGTCAGGGTTCTTCCCCTACTTCGAGCACCGCCGTCGCAAACATAACCTAGCCGCCGCCGCCGCTACCTTCGTAGCCGCCGTCGTCGCCCGTCCACCCCCTTTGTCTTCGTCCAAGCACCAGCCCGTCGCCAGCGTCGCCGTCATCTAACCCGACCACTTCGTCTACTCCGACCACCGTTGGTGACGTCGGCCCCGCGCCGATGGACGCCGGAACCGTCGTCGAGTTCTTCTCTGCTGGCCCCTCCGACTTCTTCGACATGGCGTACAGCTCGTGCAGGTCCCTCGTCTACGCATGCCCAGTGCTGGCAACACCGATGCGTGCTTTCATCCACGACGTGTCCCCGGGCCTGGCAAGCCTGGTCGGCGCTTCGTCAACTTCGTCTTCGTCCGTCTACGCATGTCCGGTGCTGGCAACACCGGTGTGTGCCTTCGTCTACGATGTGTCCCCGAGCTTGGCAAACCCGCTGCGACGCGTCGTCAACAACATCTTCTTCCCGGCGCACCACTACTTCGACACCACAACGCCCATGCTAACTTGGCGCCCCCTTGCGCCCGCGGCTCCACGGTGACTTCCTCGACACCGGCTACCCCGACTCGACATCGACCACGGCATTCTTCGCACGGCTACCTCGACCACGGCTCCACCACCCTACGCTCTCGGCTACATCGACAAATGGCACAAAGGGCTACCGCCTACTTGAGCAACCTCGTCGGTTTCCACTCCAGCCACGACTCCGCGATGCGTCGACCGTTCCGACTGTGGGGGGTGTCCGTCGGCTTGCCTTCGGATTCTTCTCCAGTCTCATCGTCTGCGTCGCTACCGTTGTGACTGCGGGGGGATGTTTAGTATAAGGATTATTAGGAAGTATAGGATAGACTAGGATTTGGTCCTGCCTTGTCTTGTACTCTAAGTTGGTCTTTGTACTCCTATATATATGCCCACGAGGCTCAAGCAATAAAACAACTATTCTACCAAACCTCTCTCTCCCTTCTATCAGGAGCGAATCCGGAAACAATGTCCGTCAAAAACTCCCAACTAAAGATGGAGCAAGGTGCACTCATGACGAGCCCTTGCACTATGGGCAATACGTTGAGAAACTAGGCGGTGTTCAATGTCAGTGCATCTCCATGAGACGCACGTCCTTTTTCAAATTCGTTTATATGGAGCAAAAAGAGGTCGTGTCATACCATTTATTCCGCCAAGAAGCATTCGTCTACGGCACTTAGAACGCCTCGACACATTTGTACTCACGCCTAGGACGGTCTTTCACACGGAAGTAAGATTAAAGAGTTTGATCATAGTTTGACCGTAGTAAAAAAGAAGTCCCTTTCTCATTTGCTTCCCGGTCATCTCTATAGAGATAGAAGAAAGAAGTCCCAAGCAAGGGTCATGCTATTTCTATTCTTTTCACTATTGTTATTCCCTATTTCCTTAACTGATCTTGAGTTGTACCGAAACAACAGAAATATGGTCTCTCATAAATTGATGTATGATTCGAGATAATATATATACTGAAATGAAATTTAGGCGTGTTGCATGTAGTAATCTACTCCCTATGTTTCTAAATATTTGTCTTTCAAGACATTCAAATGAACTGCAATATACTGATGTATGTAGACATATTTTAGAGTGTAGATTCACTCATTTTGCTTCGTATGTAGTCACTTGTTGAAATCTCTAGAAAGACAAATATTTAGGAATGGAGGTAGTACTATCTAGCTTCTCCGGATCAACATGTTAGATTAGATTGATTCTTCGTATCTGGATAAATTTCTTTTTTTAACATCCATAGTAGACTGGTTTTTCTTTAGCCATTTTGGTCTAACAATCATCCAACAACCTTGAGTTTTGTTTACAGCTGAATGGCATTATTCATTGAAGCACATCGACATCGCTTACAGTAAGGGAGTTGAAAACATTGGATGGATCTTCATCCCAAACACAGACAACATCGAATCTAGCCGCAAACTCAAATTTGGCAAGTTTGTCGGCAACTCCATTGGCTTCACAGGCACAGAATTGCCCTGAATAGCTTCAAAACTCCAACATTCGCCCATGCATTAAGATCGTTGTTGTGTCCGGACCAAACACCATCTTCACGACCATGAGCGACAACTACGCCGACAAGACCACTGCTTTGGTTATCTCACCGCTAGTACTAACTCCGATCCATATTTACTTGTTGCAGATTCAAAATAATGTTGTACCAAATCAGTTGCTCTTATGTTGCTTGTTATGGATCGATGACAATTATTATGGATCAGAGTGAGTACTTGTTTTTGCCTTGTATGCAAATATACTAGGTACACTTGACAATTATTATGGATGCAAATATACTAGGGTTTAGGATCGAGATAAGCCTGATACCATGTTAAAAGGGATTGAGAAGGTTTGGTGGAACGGTTGTTTATTGCTTGAGCCTCGTGGGTATATATAGAAGTACATGATCTTCTTGGAGTACAAAGCAAGGTAGAATAAATCCTAGTCTAGCGTATACTTCCTAATAACCATAGTACTCAATTGTGCTCTCGCCGGTGTCCATGGTCATGGACGTCGATCGCTGGACCAAAAGGAGTAGTACATATATCTACCTTGGTCAAGCAAATATATGGAAGGAATTCCTTCTTCAATTCTTCTTCCTTCTTGTTTCTCAAACATATGGGATTGGTTGACAAGCTGACATATCAGAATTGTAATTTCCTTGCCATCCTTGAGTTAATTCCAAAATTATTTAATGATGCGGAAAAAGAGAAAGACACATGCAGCGAAATATCCTACATTAGAAACATAGAGCATCATATTGCAATAAATCTAGATACACCTTCTACTTTAGCAACATAGATCATTCCATATCACAACAAATCTAACATTCTTCGTCAAAAAACATCAACTCAGGAGGAACAAAGTAACTATTGTGGTGTGATGGTCTTTGTTCGTAACTCCACTAGTGCACTTTGGAGGAAGAGCGTGCGAGTTGATGGCATGCAATCACTTGGGGTATAGCCAAAGGTTCGGTCTCCAAAGGATCAAACCATGGAGTGGGTTATACTCAAGACAGCCTCTTGTGCCATTTGCGGCTCTGACATGCTCGCTTATGTCATAGCGGCAGGGGAGGAGGTGGGATATCCTCGAACCGCTCCAAATTCGCTGATTTCATCATCTTCAATGGAGAAGGTACTTTCTACTTCCTCACTCAACAAGGATACATCGACATGCTCTTGACGGAGCCTACCATCATCTAGAGCCTAGGTTGTCATCTTTCACTACACGACCAACGCATCATCCAAATGCACTAGATGACCGGGCCTAAACGAGTTGGCCATTGTGGAGCCCTCCTTATCTAAACAGGCTTCCGCCCCATTTTATAAATAAAGCACACCGAACAGAGTACATGGCCGAACGATACATGATGATGATGTAGCCCTCAAACAATGCTGATCCTAAGATAACCGGATCACGCAGACACTACGCTACCGGATGAAAGCATTGGGAGCACCGAGTACAACGTCACACACATCCTAAACACCTAAGCTCCACGACAACGCCCCCAAGAGGGAAGACGGCGCAGAGCGTCGCCGCTGCTGAGTCCAGAAGGGACTAGGGTCTTCACCCGGAACCCTGTCACGAAAAGGAGCACCACGACGACGTCTTCAAGAAGATAGCGGCGCCCGCAAGCGTCGCCGTCGTCGGCGACATAGCGCAGAGCTTTCGCTAGGCAGCTCCCCCATAACACACTAGGTCTTCAGGACAGACGCAACGAGTTCAGCGCCCTAGGTCAGGATCGGGACGTCACCACTGCCAAAGACAGGGAGAACGCCCGAGCCACCCATCGCTCCGCCCACATGACCAAGAGAGAAAGCCGCCACCACCGACATGGTGCCTGCCGGAAAGCCAACCACGCGGACCGCCATCCGAAGTCGCCGCTCCGGCATCCATGTCCAAGCCACCACCATCCGTCCACATCACAGAGCACCAACCTTGGAAGGAAGAAAGAAAGGGGCCACTACCGTGTAGTGTAACATGAAATATTCGTTCTGAGATATAATCTCCGGCTTTGGTGATGCTTGGATGTAAAAGTAAGTGATGATTAGGCAAAGCGAGTTAAGGGATTGTTCAATTCAGTCATAGCTATAATGTAAGACGAAATATAATATTTGTTGGATTTGTTATTTGTCACATAATGCATGCTTTTGGATTCGATTGGACTAGTAGAATGCCCGTGCGTTGTCACATGCCTTTTAGTTATTGATCTGATTGCATATATACTTGTATTGTTGTATATAACTCGATGAAATTTCAACTCCTTATATTAACATCGCATCGACAAGGGTCGACACCTTTGTCGATGGATTCTTTTTGAACGCCGACATAGTACACCTCCATCTCTCTCATACTCTGAAAAAACAATCATGTATAAAAAAATACCTATTTTGTATTATCATGTGTAACAAATACAATTATGTAAATGCATCTCTTCCAGTTGTGTAAGACACGATGAGTTTTCAGTTTGTCCATCATAAAGCTTTGTCAATAGACATTTTCAAAGCATGATCCTAAGCCATCAGTTTTTATCTGTAATATAGAAAAGTGAATATAAAACACATTTAATTAAAAAATAAAATCAACCCATATACAATATTTTTTCATTGGACAGCTGCTCGCTTTGAGTGAGTCACGTCATTTTTTTAGTAGAGTGAGTCACGTCGTGCTTATTAGTAGAATGAGTCGCATCCTAGTTTTAATAATTGATAGGCTCACTTGTTGGTAACTATTCTCCATGATATTTCTTCACTGTATAAAAAGGCAAGTGACATTTCCTCGGCCTAGAAGGTGAATGTGCGCCGCCACGCTAGTACTCACCCACAGAAGGAAGAGTCGACTGTTGATGTGGAGAGTATTGTCATTACTAACAACAAGTGCCTCTAACTTAGTTTGACAAATCATCGCAAAAAAAAAAACTTAGTTTGACAAATAACCTGCTAAATATAACACGGCTTTAGAGAAAAGCATTAATGCAAGCCTTATTGAAAGGCAAGGTTTCATGACACTACAAAATATGAGGCGTCAGTTAATGTATGTTTTTCACAATTGACAGGATCATCATTAATTTCTAAAAAGTGATATATTGCAAATAGTATAGCAACAATGCTGACTTTGAAGGCACGTTCGACAAATGAAGATTTGTTACTGGATCATATATTTACAAGAAATCTAACCATATATAGTAACGTCCTATGGTGATCAGTTCATATATAAAAGAAAAACATCATCGAACATTAGCAAGCTTGATTTCCATGCAAGCTGCAAAGTTGATTTCGAAACTATATAATCAAGCATGTTTTCTACCTGATACTAAAAAATCCCATAGAAATAGAACAATCTTGACACTTAAGATTTCCGAACACTCATAAAGAGAAACTTCGGGGAGAGCGGATCTGTAGGATGGTCAATGGTTCCAAGTGGTAAGCTGGCTTTTGAGTTCTGTCACGTCAGGAAACCACATATCGACTTCAGCACGACATTGCGAATGAGAATGCTCATTGCTTCAGCATTCAACATCTCACAGGGTCCTTACTGAATCCACATCTAAAATTGACGAAGGGAAGGGATTTATCATCCTGTATCACTGTTGAGTGCTGGAACAGAGAAATTAAGAGTTCAAACTCAGCACTACCAATTCCGCACCAGAAAAAGTTATGAACGCAGAAGCAGTAAGCACTTGATAGTCTAATAAGCTTAGGACAGTTGGCAGAACACATCCACGTTTACATTGTTAGGGATATTATGAAGATTGCACATTTTTTGCCCCGATCGTACAGAGAGCACCGCACGCACTAAATGAAAAAGGTAGATTGACCTTGTAGAGTATAACACTATGCCAGTTGAATCTCAATTGCGTGATGTAACTCAACCACGGTGGCAAGACAATACAAAAACATGCGGACATCATTCATTGGTTATAAGTTGCAAACATGAGAGCTAAACTATTGTTACAGTTACATAATCAGTATCTTTTCTGACAAGTTGATGTTTCTGTTAGTGAGACCCACTTCAGTTCAGGTGTCACATAAAAAAACTTTAGTTCAGGATTAAGGAGCAATCTGCTAATTTAACTGAAAGTCTGACTCGATGCGAGCATGAAGAATGAACAAAAATAGCAGCATGGGAGAACTAATGTGACAGGAAGCATTTACGAATCAAAGTCAGGTGATGCATTTTCCAAGAGAATTAGTCAAACTCCCTCCCTCCCTCCCTCCCTCCCC
>LR738714.1:712761565-712819434 GCA_902687465.1 Secale cereale | reverse complement strand
CCCCCCCCCCCCCCCCGCCATAGACCACGGTGAGAGGCCGCCCGCAACCCGGTCAGCAACAACCCACGGCGCTGGGCGCAACGCCGAGGCGCGGCCGGGAACACCGCCACCGCTGCCATGCCATCCGCCGCCCGACGCCACGCCACCGTCGCCGGCATGCTCCGGGGCGCCGCCACGCCTGACACCAAGCGCTGCGCCCCACCCGCGAGATCGGATCCGTGCCAATAGGCATGAAAGTAGCAGTAACAGCTAGCATGTGATATTCAGATCATTTCGTGCTTCTCAAATTTGAAGGTAAGTTATAGCAATGGATATTGTAGAACGGTGAAGATGACATATAAAGTAAAAACAGATTCATCACTTGATCAACTTCAAATGAAAATACGCAACAAAGAAAAGGAAACTCAGTTGCTCAGGAATGTCCCGTAGTCTTTAGTTTAAGGGATAAGTATATTTTTCGTCCTCGAATTCTTCTGAGAGTTTAGAAATCGTCCCTCAACTCTAATCCGGATAGTTTTCGTCCCTCAACTATCAAAACCGGATAGTTTTCGTCCCTCGTGCTGATTCAGGCGGTTTTCGTCCGAAGTGAACAGTAAATCGATGAACAATAAATCTGGAAAAATAGGGGAAAAAATCTGAAAATTCGTGGGATCAAATTTTTAGTTTTGTTTTTTCTTATTTTTTTGAATTTACTGTTCACTAATCTACTGTTCACGTCGGACGAAAACCGCCCAAAGCGGCACGAGGTACGAAAACTCTCCGGTTTTGATAGTTGAGGGACGAAAACTCTCCGGATTAGAGTTGAGGGACGATTTCTGAACTCTCGGAAGAGTTCGGGGACGAAAAATATACTTATCCCTTAGTTTAATTGTAGTTACTGGCCGGTTGTGTGACTCGCATAAAATGAAATGGTGTGATTTTTTTTGCTGACGTTAGGCACATTACATGGGGTCTAGCCGTTCAATTATTATATGGTCTTGTGGGAAAAGCCTAGCATCAAATTCACATGTTCTTTAGAAAAAAATATAATAATTTTATAGTCCAGATGGATAACCTCAATATGGTGGATGATAATGTTCTGGTCAATATACCAAACATTAGGTAGATTGGCCTTGATTGTTTTGCTCCAACAACAGAAGCTATCGGACAACACGGCAGGACAAAACATGTTTGTTAATCGATTTGTTAAACAACTGACAACACACACAATTGCTCAGATATTACCTGCAGAATTGGTAAGGACACGTTCGTTGAACAATCTGACACCAGATCACCTGTACTGCAATGAACTAATATTGTAGGTATTCCCTTGTTTGATTAACTGACCAACAAAACAACAATCTGCTCCCAGACCATACGAGAATCAAGGCCCTCTTCATGCCCTGTACCAATTTTCAGAAAGAAAAAAAACATTAGTGCCCATCAAACTCTGTGAATCTGATCGTAATCAAAGGCTATTTGGTTGCGTTCAGGACCTGATGAGGTCATCAAACTCTGTGAATCTGATTGTAATCCTCCTGGTTGAGTAATACAAGTTTTCTCCCGCACAAAAATAGCTACGACTCATCTATGTATTTTTAATTTTTTTATACCGCTGAGATGCAATGTGGTTTAATAAACTGTGGGTCCTACGGGTACAGGTGGAGGTGATTGGTTGGCCCTGCAGCATAGTGCGTGCAGGGTTCCCAGCACGAGAGCCCGACCCCACAAGAATTAACAATGGGCCGGTCCCCACGCTTAAATGCAGGGAGGCTGATTGATTGTATTGGCACACGCCATTCTGTAAGTTCGTTCCGTGTCCCCAGCCCCGTAAGTGTAGCATTTTTGGAGTGAGGAGCCTACGCTGGTTCCGTCGGGAGGGGCTGCATCGACAGAAGAGTGGTTTTTTTTTTTGGTTTAGCGGGAGGGAGATGTGGGACGAAAAAAACCTACGAAAAAACCAGACGAAAATGGTGGGACGAAAATTAACCGGTGAGTGGAGACTACCAACTGAGATATTAGACGAAAATGGTGGGACGAAAATTAACCGGTGAGCGGAGACTACCAACTGAGACATTAGGAGTAGAAGATGACAAGAAGTAAGGAAATCCGAACAAAATTTGAATTTGTTCCTTGTCTTTTCCTTGCTTCCTTGTTTTATTTCCTTGCCTTCTTCTTTTCACCACACAAGATAAGGAAAGGAAAAACCCTTCCATCTTTCCTTGAACGAACAAGGTAAATATATATACTAAGAAAGAATCCTTGAGGAGAAGAAGGATCCATAGCCCATAGGTCGACTTGAAGATAGTTCCATGGCCGGCGTGGAGATGAGGATGTGGAAGCCCTCTACCTGGCTGGAGCCCTTGAGGGCGCTGGACCCCGGCCTCCGTGGGCAGGTGATCCTCTCCGTGGCGCTCCTGACATCCACGGCGGCGCTTGCCGTGGCCGTCCCCGTGGTGCTAGTGGAGCGCTCCGGCGGACACCCCATGTCCCAGCTGTGGATCATGGCCGTCACCGCCTGCGCGTACGTGTTCCTCTTCCTCCTCTGCATCTCGCGCGGCTGGCCCTTCTACCTCGACCTGGTCTACCTCTCCTACGGCCTCCTCGCCGCCGCGGTCGCCGCCGCCTACGTCGGCCCGAGCGCCTCCCTCATCGCCCTTCACCTGGCCACAGTCTACGCCGCCGCGCACCTCGGCCACGCGCTGTCCCTGCACCGGCTCCGCGCCGGCGCCGACCGGGGCGTCCCTCAGCCCTCCTCCTTGTCCTTGGAGTTGGAGAACCAGGAACGCGTGCGGGCCCTCGCGACGCTCTTCTTCACGGTGGCCTGCACGGCGATGATGGCGGTGGTGGTGATGGACACGGTCGGCGTCGACGAGCTCATGACCGTCTATTATCTCTCGGCCATGGGCTGCATGGTGCACGCGGTTTTCTGGATGTGCCATCCACAACCACAATGGATGCCGGACTCCCTCCTCCCATGCGTCATGTTTTGCCCCTTCCTCGGCCTTGTGGCAAGTTACCTCGTCGGCGTTGAGGCAGGTTGCCTCGTCGCCGCCTTGTTCCAGTGGTTGCTGCTGCTCGTATGGACTGCTTCTCTTGCCTACAGAGCTGCCGCCAACCTGCACCCTCCTCGTGCTGCTGCTGCTGCGGATGAGAGATGATGATCAATTGATCATCCACCAACCACACCACGGAGACTAAATTTTGGTGCATGCATGATATATGATCCGCTGCTCTCACGGAGATATATAATTAAATGAGGTGAGTAGTGATGATATACAATAGGGCTGGTTTGTATTTGTGACTTGACGCAAAAGATTTTCTAGCGGGACCGGTTACTGCCGTCTATTATTATTGCTTGGTATTGTGTCATCGTTTGCTTTGGTATTTCTGCCGTTCAAGATTTAAGTGACATCAATACAAATCTGCAAATGGATTGAAAATCGAAACGTTGGTTCAGAAGTTACAAGTATTACAAATTTTAGTATCAAACTAAAAGTATGGGTAGATGAGCCGTGGGGTGAAAGAACAACAGGGCCGGGCCGGCAAAATCAGGGGCCCTGTGCCAAACTCTAAAATATGGCCTATCTCAATGCAAAATAAAGATTGTCCTATTTGTCGCTTAACAAATATAATCTTTAAACAAGATATCTCTTAACAAAATATCGCATTGTTTTGTCAGAGCTGAACTAAGCTCAATTTTGTTTTATAGAATAACAGTTTAGTTTGATTTTATAAAAGCAAGGTTGTTACAGACTTATTTATATGCAGTGTGTTTACTCTCAGTGATACTACTAAGAATAAAATCAACTAGTACAGGGTTTTACAGGCTGGCTAGTATAGAGTAAAATAAACTACTAGTATATCCAGCAACACTCAAATTAGATGGGCATGATGTGCAAAAGAAAAATGATGGACTGTTGTTTCAATTAAAAATACCTCTATTGAATTGGAATTGATAGGGGAAAGTTGTGGCTACTCTCGGGTGTAGGTACACCCGAGTTTGAAAAACTTTGAAAAATGCGATAAAACAAGGTCTAAAAAATCTGAACTTTCGAGACAACAAGCTTCATCAAGTGTTTGAACTTTCTGCAAAATTTCAGCTAAAAACAACATCCGAGGAGCTCTCACAAAAAAAACAAAATCAATGCTTAAACAGTGCTCAAACAGTGCACAAACATAGAGCATTGATTTTGTTTTTTTTTTGCCGAGAGCTCCTCTGATGTTATTTTTCTGTGAATTTTTGCAGAAAGCTTGAACATTTGATAAAGTTTCATGTCCCCAAAATTCAGATTTGTTTGACATTGTTTGATCACGTTTTCCTAAATTTTTCCAAACTCGGGTGTACCTACACCCGAGAGTAGAAAAGATGGTCTCGATTGATAGACTTGTGAAAAATTGGTACGTAGACGATGGATTGTAGTTTCTATCTAATTAGATGTGCATGATGTGCAATACAAATTAGTGGACTTGTGAAATAATTCGACACATAATTAATAAGATGGGCTTGACATTACCATGAACTAGGACGTGACTTGCCGGAAGCGCTACCGGCGGCAGCGAACGAGAAGTGGCGCAGGTAGCGCCGGTGGTGCCCCATTATCTGCTCCCGTGCGGGCTGGAAGGTCGGCCCGAAGCGAGCTTTGATGAATTGGACAGAACGGGAACTCGAAACAGCGGCTTCGGGAGAGCAAGGTCGATTGGCGGCCGCCATAGACTACCTTTTTTGTGGATGAAGAAGATCGTGTGGTTGCCGAACAGACGAAGAGGCATTGCGTCGCTAGATCCATTGCGTTCCGGCGCAGGATACAGCAGCGAGGCATCGTGAGAACAAACGGCTTGGATCTATGTACACCTAGCAGGCCTTCAAGCGAGATCGATGGGCCTATACCTATGACTAGGGAAATTTGGGGCCCCTCCCAGCTGGAGGCCCTGTGCGGCCGCACCAGTTGCACGCCCCTGCGCCCGGGCCTGAAGAACAAAATATGTTGAACGTACGCTTATCTTCTGACGATGAAGCTCTCCTCCTTTTCCTCTGATTTACTCCGTTCCCATTGGTGCTCCTCGGCAGGATCTTGTGGAACAAAATATGGGTAGAAGTTTCATATGTAGTACGCTTATCTTCTGACGATGAAACTGTTCATTGATTTGCTGTTCACGTCGGACGAAAACCGGCCGAATTGGCACGAGGAACGAAAACTATCCGGTTTTGATAGTTGAGGGATGAAAACTATCCGAATTAGAGTTGAGGGACGATTTCTATACTGTCGAAAGAGTTCGAGGACGAAAAGTATACTTATCCCTTCTTTTATTTATGTATATCCATCTATCTCTCTGATTCGAGGGCAGCATAGCAGATGATGATCATACTACTCCCTCTCTCTACTTCCAGCTTTTCAGACCACTTCCGCGAGTCATCTGGAGCTGAAACCCCTTTGTTCTTTTCTGCTGCTGATGATTTGTTGTAAGAGCGCGAGCCATGCTTCATAGCTGACGGAGACTTTTCATGTTCCACCTCGACTTCCTGCAACAAGGCCAAACAACTAGCAGTATCCACACTTCCAGGACGGTGTAAAACAACAGCAAAACGAATGTCGGGGCGGAGCCCGGCCGGCAATGTAACGCTCTACAAAGAGCACCTCATGTGTATGCGGATCAGCTAACAAAATCTGATGACGAAGAGTGTCAAATTTGGTAGTATAATCAGCTACATGCCCTATCTGACTCAATAACAACAATTGACGCATATAGAACTGATGCTTATCTTTGCCCCATTTTTCTGCTACTGCTGCACGCAATTCATCCCAATGCTGGAAGTGTTTGCGTTTTTGGGCCATTTTGAGCCAAAGTGCAGCGTTACCGATCACATTCAGAGAGGCGAATTTAACTTTCATATGGTCAGATACACCATAAATGTCAAAATACAGCTCGCAGTTGTCGAGCCATACTTGATAGTCCTCCCCATCAAACTTGGGGAAGTCCATCTTCGGTGTACTACCGAAGGAGGAGCGACCCGAGTGCGCTGGTCGACGGTCACCATGGACAGACTCTGAATCGAACCCGGTGCGGGTGTTTGGGAACATACCATGAGCCGGAGGCAGTTGAGGGGATGGATGATCCCCAAAAACTGGCCCCCGTGGAGTTGGATGTAGGCCGTGCCCATGGGGCCGATCCGTGCCCGTCGTGCGCACCTCCACCGTAGGGGGCGGCGCCGAAGAGGAGGCCGGATCCGGAGGTATCGTGGGACGCGGTGTAGAAGACTCCAGCGCACTGAGGCGCGTAGACGCGTCCTCGGCGTGGAGCTGCAGGAGCGACGCCGAGGTGTTGAGGGTGCGTGTAGTCTCGTCCATCGTCCGCATCCAGGCGGTGATGCCCTTGAGCTGCTCCGTGATCTCGTCAAGCTTGGTGGTGGTCTCAGCGTTGTGCTGCTCGATTGACCCCATCGCCGCCGATATCTGCGCCTGCACGACGGTGGGTGGTCTTCGCTTGGGCGCCAGATCGACGCCTGGATCGGGCGTTCCTGCCGAAGGATGGGGATTACGGCGGCGGAGCGAATCCGCCACCAACCGCGATCGGACCGATGGATCGAGCCGGAACCGGGGAGGATCGATGACTACTGATACCAAATGTTATGATCCTGCTGGGGTTCTTCCTCTCTTACAGATGCAGAATCGAGAAACAAGAGGAAAACTAGAAGAAGAAAATACAAGGGAAAATTGTTCTGTTGCTCGACCCCTTCTCCTCTCTTCTCCCACCTACTTATCTTCCTCCTCTCTGGATGCTTCTCCGCGCTGGACACCTTGCTAGGCTCGCCAGGCCCTGTCGAGCTGGCGATTGCGTCGGGAGGCCTTCGGCCGCCATCATGGGCTGGGCCACCACATAACACGTCAAGTCGGCTGGCTTCAGTGCTTGTACTCATCGCTAGGTGGTTTACAGATCTAAATAGATTTAGATGTATATTTATATTATATTTAGTATTCATTGTACTGTCATGATTGAAGATGAATAGATCTATTTTTTTTTAAAAAAAAAGGGATGACAGCTATAAAAAATTCCTCCTGAAAAAAAGTTCATGAGAAAACTCGTGTTGGTTTCTCTAGAGCAAATCCCTGTGCACACTTATCCATTCCCATCTCGCCCGCGCGGACTTGGCGCGTGCCTTCCTTCTTTCCCGCCCGGCGACCTCTCCCCACCTCCAAAACCCTACCAACTCCTCCACTATCCCACCCACACCAACTGCTCGCCATGGCGCCGCCGCCGCCTCGCCGCCGCTCTGCTCCCATGTTCCCCGGTAAGCATCGCGGCACCTCCTCTCTCCTGATCACCCCGTCCTTGTTATAAAAACCTGACAAACAAACCCGCCGCACCGCAGCCGGCGGCACGACGCGGAGCATGCTCCTCCAGGCGGCGTACGACGGCGACCTCCGCTCCTTCAAGAGTACTCTCTCTCTCTCTCTCTCTCTGCGCGCGCACGGGCTCTGATTTTCGTGTGATCCGGCGGTTGCAGGCGAAGCGAGGGCGCTGGATAAGGGCAGGGGCCGCCTCAGGGAGACGGTGGAGGCGGTGACCGTGGAAGGAGGCGACGACGTGCTTAAGGGCGTCGGGGCGCTGCACCTCGCCGCCGCCCGGGGGAAGATGGAGATGTGCGCCTACCTGGTCGAGGAGCTGCGCGTGGACGTGAACGCCGTCGACAACGGAGGTTGCTCCATCTCTTTCTCAACAAAATCCATCCTAACGCACGCCTGATTCATGCCGTCGACAGGTAGAACGCCTCTGGTTCATGCTATGTACGGTGAGAAGGTGGCCACTTTCAAGTATCTTCTTGATCATGGTGCCAATCCAGACAGACTTGACCCTAATGGATTTGCCCCTCTACATTCTGCTGCTGGATTAGGTCCCTCTCCAAGTCTATCAACTATATATATATATCTGTTATGCATATGTACAGCACTTTTATGTTAAATGAGAGGTCTTTTAATTGTAACAAATTGTGTGGCCGGCTAGTTTCTTTCTAGGATCTATTTGCCCTTGATTCATGCATGATATACCGAGCTGCCAAGTGAATTATCTTTTTGAGCCTTGTGCTGAAAGAAGCAACCAAATTTGTGTTGTTGTATACGTGGGAGCTCCCTCGAGGTTGTGTTTCTTTTATGTGTGCTCGTGTGGCCTTTGTATTGATATCCACATGATAGGTCGTCCTTTCTCTGTGGCACAATTGCTTGAAGGTGCTCCGTAATTTTCAGATTTGGATTTTGGGTCCTCAAAATCATATAATTAAGTGGATCAAGTAGCTAGGTCCAAAAGCTTTTTTCCTTGAATATACATGCTATCCTTCTTCCCTTTCCATGAGGGACAGTATAGCCTGGTACAAGAGTTTTTTTTTTTGGAGGACACCAACTCGTTGACCTGCTTCATATATTCTCGAACGTGTTGGAGAAATGCAGTTTTGCTCTATATTCTCGAACGTGTTGGAGAAATGCAGTTTATAGTCTATTAATAAGATGTAAATGTGCACTTTTGTAAGATTTGAACATTTATTGGTCCTCTCCATTTTATCAAGTGTAAATATTATCTCTGACCGTTCTCCCCTTCATTGCACTGTTGTATTGTACCACATGCTGAGGATAAACTGGGATCTCAAGGCTTCGGGAAAGAAATGTTATTGTCGCTAAAATTGCTTGTCCACTTATTTCATAACTACCTGGTTTTTCCTTTATTCAGGATATTGTGAAATGGTAAAGCTATTACTTGCAAGAGGAGCTTGCACCGACCCGGTAACCTGCTGTGGGACACCACTTCATATTGCTGCTACTGAAGGGCAAGACCGTGCTATGAAGATTTTACTGGGCCACAATGCAGATGTAAGTTTACAACATACTAATTCTGCCTGAACATTCATAGCATCGTGTGCAATCTTAAAGTTTGGTCAGAGATGTAGGCTCCTCTTCACAAAAGAAATACGGTTCCATCGTTTGAAAGGAAACACAATTGTGTAGCTCTGTCATTTCTGGTTTTGCCAAGTGCCAAAATTTATGCATTGAACAATTTATTCTGGGCACAATTTTCCTTTGGTGTATTTGCCAATCTCCATGATAGATTATTCTCTATCATGTATTGTCCCTGCTTTTAAGTGCCATCTCGAATTGAATAAAGTGTACACTTGGCCAGGAACTAAATACATGATATGCCAGAACTATATCTTCTAATTTATTTTTGCAATGCCAGGAAACCTCTCTCTCTCTCTTTCTCTCTCTCTCTCTCTCTCTCTGTTTTTACTGAAGTTTGCCATGTTAACACTGCTCTATGTATTCACACCATTCTATCCATAATTTAATTTCCCTGTAGATATAAGTGTAGGAACTAACATGCTTAATGTCTCTCGCCAGTACAACAAGATGATAAATGGTATGACACCTCTCTATTTTGCTATAAATGTCGCCTCGGTGAAATGTGCAAAACTCCTGATTCAGGTATGATAACTTTAACTTAGCTTTGCCAGTCCTTCGAATCGTAGATTGGAGGTGTTTTTGCTTCCAACATTTAAAAGGTTCAGCTTAGCGAACTTTAGCTTTCTTTGCATGGGATTTGGTTCGTGACCATAGACTACCACACGGTATGCCGTCCTGTTTAGCCCTGCACTGCACTTATCAGTGTCTGTCTCTTAACCTTTATTTGTGAAACTGTGACCATCAACTTGGCTGCCACAAATGTGATGACAATGAAGCAAAAATCCCAGTACTCAATTCATGCTTGCAAATAAACTAACCTTGGCCTTGCTATTTCATTTCTGAAATTGCACATAAAAATATGATGCGTGACTGAGACATCTTGAGGACTGATTAACTTTTTCCCATATAGGCTGGTGGTGTTGCCAATGGAGATTTTATCTTAACCGCTTTAGCTGATGCTCCAAACAATGGATCAGCGGAGTGCTTGAATTGCCTACTGGGGTTTGGTGCTGAATGGCATGCTCGTAATGATGTAAGTAAGACCATCTCTTTGGTACTGTACTCGTGCACTTTAAACCTTGCAGTTTTTTTAACGAGGCAGCAAGTTCGATTCAACTTACAACGGTGATGTTCTGTTTCCTCAATATCTCTTTCCACCGGTGTTTTTGGAATGAGTTAATAATGAGGCATATGCACGTATAGTGTACGTACACCAAGGCGTGTTAGTGTAACCTTGTATGCAAGTGTTCTTCTTCAGTTCATTCAGTTAGAGTCTGTCAGTTCATTCAGTTAGAGTCTGTTAGCCGAGTCCTAGTCTCTAGCTTAGTTTCCTTCAGGATCAAGTTAACTGAGTCAGTCAAGGCTGTTAGTCATGCGCCTGGTCATTAGGACATGCGCTAGTCTATAGGGCCACTATGGCCATTAGCTTGTAATCCTCTGTAAATAAGGAAGAAGAAAACATGTAATTGTTCTTTACCATGAAGCCGAATCCACTCATGTATATTTCCCTTTGTTTTTCTTCAAGGAAATCTTGTATATTCTAGAGGAAATTGCCAAACCAAAATTATGATATTACTACTTTGTTGCAAAATTTACTTATTTCATTATCATGTACTCACTCCCTCTGTCCCAACATAAGTGACTCAACTTTAGCACGGAGGGAGTACATTCTAGAGAAAATTGTCAAACAGTTGGTTCTTGCTTAACTAAATGCATCCTGCAGTAATAGTTTTTCCTGACTGGAATGATACCGATAGAAATTATTTCCTGTAACTGACCTGGTCCCCTGTGTGATTGGAGCATCATCAGGATAACTAGCTCTGCATAAATCAATGTTAAATCTGCTGATTATGTCAGCAGCATGGGTCCTCAAGTTGGCTAATGACTTGGCTCGAAATAATTTCCTATTCGTACCGTTTATTTCATTCATGCTACCAAAGAAAAGCTCAAGTTGTTGAAATGGCACTGTTGCATATCCTGTCTGAAAGCTGCTCTGAAATGTTTCAAAGAAATTGCTATCTCTTGTGTCTTACGTAGACATGGAGTACTTGAGTAAAGGTAGGTCATGTAAATGTAGTAAAGGTAGGTACAGTTCTAATGCACTGCTGCTTGAGCAGTGTATGATAATTCGACATTTATTTACATTGTTGGCCTTGTAAATATTTCGGGAACAAAACAAAGGCGTGAATCAGGAGAAAATATGGCATTAGCCGAGTTACAAATCTCTCGACAAATCCTTTTTTACCAACTGTGCACAAGAGGTGATTACCTGCAGTTATGTGGAAATTGCCTAAAGAATATTTACAAGATATAAGATGGGGTGGACTGACATGGCAAGCGAGGTTGCCTAGATGTAGGATGTGCAATGCTGGTATTAGTAGTTACTGAAAGGAAGTATTGCCAATTCGATTGTCATGAGTACTTGAAAGTGGAAACTATGTCTGTGCTATCATAGAAATGATGAGCAGAAGATTTCTTTGTAAATCAACAATCTTTTTTCTTGAAATCTTTACATCACAGTTTTAGATAGTTGCTTTAGAATTATTATGCGTTCGAATGCATCAAATCAACTTTCGATTAAATCTTGATGATTCAGGAGGAGCCTGTGGATAGAAAGAAAGTAGCAGAATTGAAGTCACAAGGGAGCAAGGCAGTTGCAAGAAAGGATTTTCTTTCTGCAGCAGAAGCCTACAGTATGGTATATTATGGCATCATATTTCTCAGCGTCTATCCTTTTCCAGCCTCCAATTTTTTACTGCCCAAATCATAACGACTTACACAGATACTCCTTTCCACTCTCATGTCATAATGCTCAGTATGACTCTTTAGAAGTTTATGGAATTCGATCAAACTTAGTAAACTGGATTGAATTGGTAAGAAATGCAACTTAAACTATATGTTTTAAAGTGCAGACTTGAAATTTCCTTGCAAAGCATTTGAACTCTTCGCTTAAGTGTTACAGAAGAAGTATATTTTTTATGTTGTTGGTTTCCCAATTTGTTAGTTTTGGTTTTTTCACATGATCCATGCATGAATGTCCTGCACAACCATTTAGAACTGAAGTTAGGTAAACTAAACTTTGTATATGTACATATATGTGCGGCAATGTGCGAATTTCTTCTTTGAGTATTTTCAGTTCCTATTTAAGTGTTCACAAAGTTATAATTTACAAACGTAATCTGCTAATAGCTGTTGTTTTAACATGTTTGATGTAGGCACTGGAGCTTGATCCTGATGACGCGACGTTGTTCTCAAACAGGAGCCTTTGCTGGCTTCACATCGGCAAAGGAGGCAAGCCTTTGCTCAGTTTACTGGATGCTTATGAATGCAAAAAGAGGCGGCCTGATTGGTCGAAGGCCTTCTACAGGGAGAGCAAAGCTCTAGCTTTACTGAAGGTTGGATAGAAAATACAGCAGCTTCACCTTTTCTTTCGGCTTTGCAAATCTTTCATAATCATTGAACTGGTCCCGTGTCATCAGGACTACAAGGGTGCATGCGATGCGCTTTTGAATGTATTGAAGATGGACCCAGGGAATACTGAAATTGAGGACGGATTGCGGTATTACCCTATCTTTCCTTCAGTTACAGCATATCTATCTTATGGTGATAACTCTTGCACTGGAGGCTAATTGTCTATGAAGCGCTTGCCTCCTGACATCACATGGTTACCTTGAAAGTTTAACTTTGTGTAACGTAGGATTAGACTTGCATCCCGTTTTAAGTTTGTTCGGGGATTTTAGGAAGCGTCGATGTTTACTTAACAAAAAAAAAACTTCAATGCCTCTGATTTGTCAGACATGTAGTTTTAGCTTTTGTGCATTCCCTTCATTGCTAGTGTTCTCTGTTATGATTTTATCCTCCAATGAGAATTTTAGAGATTTTGAGAAGTACTCGCAACATTCCGCGTTAATTGCATTTGCAACAAAAGCATAGCTCTAACAGTTCACGAAATGTGCAGGAAAGCTATGGAATCCTTGAAGGTGTCTCAAAGCACCAAGGCCAAGTGACCTATACACCCAGCTAAAAAAAAGTGACCTATACACGGCTGTTCATGAAAATACAGTAGCTCCAAACACATGCACACATTTTGTAGTCCTGTGGGAAATTAAAGATACATGGACTCCTTGGATCATTATGTCCTTGTGTAAGTTAAGTGATGAGTGCTAAAGCATTTCGGAGGCCTCTGTTTGGTTGTGTATGCATTTGCGTTTGCCATGTATTTGAGGGTGGAGAGAAATGTGTGGTAGCTCCTGGGTGTCCCTACACCCTCATGAGCAGTAAAATAAAACAAAAAACAAAAAATCTGAAATTTTGTCATATCAAATATGCTTAAACGTTTTAGGTGCTTGCTATTATAATTATTTTGCTCGGTCTGCACGGTAATACTCCCTCCATTCCCTTATACAAGGCCACTATAAAAAATACAATTTGCATATATACAAGGCCGCTAACTGTAATCGAGGCAAAAGTTAATGATGTTTTCTCGTACTACCAATTGTTTTAATACTTGCATGCATGTAGTCATAATGACACTGTGCTACTTCCTTCTAATTTCTTTTTTGCATGCATGTGGGCGCATTAATGATCTCAGTTAACGAAAAGAAAAGTGAACTTGTAAAGCAGTCATTAAATTTTATCTTGGTACCTGTAATTTGAGTTTGTGGCCTTGTATAAGGGAATGGAGGGAGTAACAGCTTTGATGCTATCCTAGAGTTTGGTGATTATCGTTGCTAGCTCTGCTATTATAATTATTTGATTGCTAGGATATGGTGTGGGTTTAGATGATTATTGTAGTTCTGATTCTCACATCCAGTATTATAATCATTGCAAACAATAAAGTTGACATCATTAATCTCGATATCAGTGAAAGCATTTGTAGGAATTTTTTTCTTGACTTAGGCTCATTGATTTTTTTCTTCTGTAACCTCTTCATTCATTTCTCCGGTGATTGAATTTACCTTTCTAAATTTTAATCACTCAATCACTCAACATGCCACATATAGAAGTTTCTTTGAATTCAGCGTGCCTAGCTCTCTCATAAAAGTTCCTCATGCAGCAGTATCAAGCATGTATTTGGATAAAGGATTTAAAGCATTATTAGAACACATGGGGAATTAATCATTCTTCCATGTCATGGTTAGGATAATAGACAAGTACAGTTGGAGCTTGGAGCCTTGGACGATGAGTTTGGTGAAGGAGAAGAGTTGTCAGCTTTTAGCTATAGTAGCTCACCAGATTACCGGAGATTCACCGTGCATCAATCGCAGCATCTCCCTTACACTCGTAGTTGTGGCATGGTTGCAATGATTTCTGCCCATGAAAAACACCCTGGACGAGGGCCAATGCAGCGATGATTGCAATGATTTCTGCCCATTTATCTGCCCAGTTAGCTCCCGCTTTGCATTGCATGGATTATGCATAAGTAGTTCATTTCAAAAATTGTGCTTAAGTGGTTTTTTTTTTTTTTGCAATTTGCTTTTGTATAATCTATAACCATTCTATTGGCTTGCTTATATTGTATTGCCGGACCTAATTATGTTAAGTTATGGTAGCACTCACATCAGCCACCGCTTTGTCCTCACAATTGCCGTTGCATGGCCTGGCAACACCATATGCAGCTCGTGGCAATGTCGCTCGCAGCAATCCACGATCACCGTTGTAGCATCGTCAGTGGCAATGTGTTACGGGAGAAGAGGAGGATGGGTGGATAGGGAATGGATGAAGTAAACTTGATCATTGGCAATACGACCCGAAAACACGGGTCAGGCCGTGTCGGTCTTGCCTTTTAGGACGAGCTCATCTTCATTTTACATCCCAAAAGTGTATTCCCGTCGGGCTCTCTCAGGCTTCAATTTTCTGATTTTCACACCAAGCTTTTCCGAAATCACTAATTGAGTGGTACTCCTTCCAAACATCACCCCCATCTCTTGAGATTGTAACAAATAGCGCGCTGCATATGCACCACTTGTAGCAACCTGGTAGTTTTCCATTTTCGTACATCCGTTTATTCAAAATGTTTTATCTCTTAAACCACGCGTCCAAATCTTCAACTGTTTTCGCGGTTGGATTCTTCGCGTCGAGATCTTCAAAACTAGATCCCATGTTGATAGGTTTTGAAGGAAAAATCACAAAAAAATCGGTTGAAAAAACCGAATTGGGAGCATGTTTTTTTTTCCTTTTCGAAAGCCATTTTCGAGAGGCGCGGTCGTGCCTCTCACGGAAGCAAGTTTGTGCCTCTCACAGAAGAAAAATAAAAAAGAAATGCGTTTTTTTTCCGAGAGGTACGTCCGTGCCTCTCGCGAAAGCAAAACCATCTCTCTCATGGAAGAAAAATAAAATAGAAAACACATTTTTTTTTCATTTTTGAGAGGCACGGCCGTGCCTCCGTGAAAATAAAACCATGCCTCTCGCGGAAACAAAATCATGCGTCTCACAAAAAGAAAACTTTTTTCGCGCAAAGAAAGTTTTTTTTTTTAAATTTGCTTGAAAAGCTAAGAAAGACCGATAAAAATACGAAAAGTAAAAAAACATCTTAAAATAAAAAACGCGTGCGAATAAATTCCGGAGGGAGCGCCCAGAGCGCGACACGCGGCGGCGGCTGAGAGCGCGCCACCCAATATGATCCTTCGGAAGGCTCCCAAAGAAGTGCTCCTCAGCTAGTTGCTCTCAAGCTTTTCACATATTTGACTGAAATATAATGATGGGATGGGCTTCGGATTGTTTTTCATCAAGGCTAAGGATTGAGAAAAGCGAAAATCCTATTTGACACATATTGTGTCAGATTATAGACCTTTCGTATAGGATGCAGCGAATGAGTGACCCACACGGGCCGGCCCACCTCGAGTACGAGCTAACCGGTTTATTTATAAAAATATGGTTTTCTATTTTGCTTTTTACCTTTAATTTTCTTTTTTTTCTTTCCTTTTTCGGTTTTGCTTCTTTTTCATTTTTCATAAATTCCAAATTTTCATCAAATGTTCAAATCTTCAAAATTTTGTTTGTCATTTCTTAAAAGAAATCATAATTTAATTTCTTTGTTTGCATTTTATTTTTCTCAAAAATTTAAAAATTGCTCGAAATTTTGAAAATGTCCAAACCTTCAAAATATGTTCATATTTTAGAACTTTTGTTCAATTAGTTTAAAAAAGTGCACAAATTTGAAATAATGTTTGTGTTTTCAAATTGTGTTTGGAATTTCCGAATTTTATTTTCTGGACAAGTAGGAAACCATTCTCCTCCTGTAGAGGCACACTTTAACCTCTCCTTTAAATAAATATTTGGTTGAAAAGCTAAGAGAGACCAGTGAAAAACTGAAAAGTCAAAAAAAGAAAAAAAAATACATCTAAAAACTGAAAACGTGTTAAAAAAATACAGACGGTGCGTCCAGAGCACGACACGCAAAATACGTTAAGCTAAATACAATATTCTAGACTTTGTATGGGAATACGTTATTCTTAACGTATTCCCATACAAAGTCTAGAATATTGTATTTAGCTTCATTTGCACAACTTCAGCAGGTATAATAAAAAATATTTCTCAAATCATAACCATCCCCCTTAGGCAATAATTAACATGAAGATTTAATCAGGTTAACATGTACCAACAGGTTTCTGGTCCACATTTTTGGTCTACTTTTTTATCAATAATTCACTCACACATCTTCTTCTTTTTCCATCAACTTCTCCTAAGCGTCGCTTTCTCCTTGTTCTTTTTGCTCTCTTGTGCTCTTCCTTCCTACTCAATAGTTAAATTTTAGTACGACAGTAGCAAGGCAAATTTTAGTACAACAATGCGAAATTTTATTAACAGGGTAATTTGAGCAAAAGAAGTCTAAGTATCTTTAAAAAATAAGTAGAAATCAAATTTCAGTGCAAGGGGATATTTTAA
The DNA here is from genome assembly GCA_902687465.1 of Secale cereale. Classification (NCBI taxonomy): domain Eukaryota; kingdom Viridiplantae; phylum Streptophyta; class Magnoliopsida; order Poales; family Poaceae; genus Secale; species Secale cereale. The sequence goes on along the minus strand of LR738714.1, from coordinate 712,802,620 downwards.
TAGGTCTATAAACAATTTTGTACAAGCCAAAATTTCAATGTCCCTAGAAATTAATAACAACCCTTTATTTGTCACCATTTATAAAACTGTTTAGAAATTAATAACGAACTATGCCTTCAAAGAACAAAGTATGCTTAGCTATGAACAAAACACATTTACTATTCTTTTTTGTTAAGTAGTGTGGCTAGGAGACCGAAAAACAAAAGGGAAAATGATAAAGGTAATTATGAGAATGTAAAGAATCCAGCTTGGTTGTACAACAACAACGGCTTGTGTTAGATGCCTCCAACACGAGGAAGTCGTGCGATGTATTCGAAACCTCGATCATTTAATCATGTATTGTATCGAAGTGAATAGATAAAGACAATAGAGGGAGAACAACTATATAATCTCAGTCGCAAAACAATAACAACTCTATAATATTGCCATAAACCTAATGGAAAGCCCCAATGAATATGTTCTCCAGATGACATAGTTTTCATGTTCATTCATTTAAAAAAAATACTTACCCTATGGTTCAGAATTGGGAGTTGCAAAGAATAATAACACATTCAGATAGAGAACCTGGTGGTGGATGAATACCAGTAGCAAGATTGGTAAGTTGGGGAATTATTATGTAGAGTGTGGTGATCTGGATTTGGTTAGAGCACTCACCACAGCGGCGTCTAGGACGGCGAGGTGGCGAACAAAGGGAGAACCCCAACACCGGGTCTCAGCTGCCTCCATGGAGCCTGAGGATCTCGGCCCGCCACCATGCGGACCCCTCTCAACACATAAAGCATGTAATGGACACATTGGACTGCAAAAATACCTTCATGTATACATTGTGAAATGAAATAGCATAGCCACTTGCATGCTACTAGTTACAATATGGTGAATAAGAAGTTGTGTTGATAGCAGATGTCCAAAATTAATGGCGGGGTTGCCTTGCTCACGAACTTTTAGAGGAACAGGGTGGAGCGGTCGGCCACGACAGGCCCAACGCAGTCCATGCATATGAATTTCATCAGTTGTGATGTTCTGCACGCCCTTGTTCTCCCCTCCTCCCGAGGTCCCACATGAGGCCCCGTCCTCGATGATGGGTGGTCGATGATGACGCACATGGCCCATACTCCTTGTCATACACATCGTCCACACTACCGTCTAGTCCTAGACCAAACACGAATTGAATCAACGAACAATCATTCAACCATCTCTTGTATCTCCATTACTCATCTTCTGCAAAATCGTAGTGGTACATAAGCTAAATTTTGGGGTTGCTTAGAAAAATGGCAACAAAATCTCTTCTATTAAAGGGAAATTGGTACGTTAGTCTCACCATCTCTCCTTCATCCTACATTATTTTTTTCTCTCCACGTGCCTATGTCTTTGGTTTGGCTTATAACAATATTATAAATCAAATCGATATCCTTCTTTCCTTGTCCTACTATAAATCATTCTATAAACTCAATGAATTCAAGTCAAATCTTATCAAAGCTCACCCAAATCTAAACTTTCCTCTACCACCCAAATCAAATCAAAACATCAGCTAAATCAAAATCATTTTCTCCTTTGCCTTCCTCTACACATACTTAAATCAAATCAAATCTTACCAAAATCGGGTGTAAGGTATATGTCAAAATTGGTATTGGATCATTAGATATGGATCATTAGGGCATGTACAATGGTTGATAAGATAGTCTTATCTTAAATCTTGCATGTAATTTAGAGATGACAAAAAATAACATCTACAATGGGTTATCTCTTAGCCTTATCTTCAATAATTAGTAATTCCTAAAAACATGGTGAGACATATTGTGCTAAGAGATCATTTCTTGTCTTATCTTAAATAAGAGAAGACAAGCCATTTCTTATGACTTCTCTCTCCTCCACCTCATCATCAATCCTACGTGGCACTCCTAAGATAGCACCATTGTACATGCCCTTAGTTTTACATCACTATTGGGAAGATGCTCCAATGCGTGGGCCCTGTTTCAGTCGATTGAGTTGGGGAAAAAAAAACACCAGTCTTCCCCCAATTCGCGAAATTTCAAACCCAATCGAACCCTTCCAAACCCTAGGCGAGCTGCGGGCGGCGGGCGCTCGCGAGCATCGATCGCCATGGCGCCGCCTCGCCCCCCTCCGGCCCGTGGCGGGCGCCGCCCACCCCCTAAGTCTGCGCCCCTCCGTCCGGAGCAGGAGCTGCTCCTCGAGGCGGCGTCCGACGGCGACCTCGTCCTCTTCAAACGTACGCCGCCGCCGCGCCATCCTCCGATTCATTTTTTTCCCCTCTGGCTGGGTTGCTGATTTGGTGCTTCTCATTGATCGGGCTCGCAGGGCTGGCGGGGATGATGGACGGCGGGCGCGGGCGCGTCACGGAGGCGGTAGAGGCCGTTGTGGAGTGCACGGCGGGGGCGCTGCACCTCGCCGCCGGCCAAGGGGAGTTGGCGATGTGCAGGTACCTGGTCGAGGAGCTGCGGGTGGATATCAACGCCATCCACGACGGAGGTAAACCAAACCCCTCCACGGTGTAAATCCCCCCCTAATTTCTGTAGCTCGATAAGTCGTTAGGGACCCACTCAGGGTGAGTAGGGGGCTGGTCCAATTTTGAGTGAGGGTTCGTTGTTATTGTGGCGCTGCTTGGTCGTTTGGGAACTCATTGGCTGATGTGCAGTTTGCTTCCAGCTAGGGATATGGATATCTGTAATTATGTACTATTAATTTTGTAACGCCATTTCATAGCCTGAGTGCTTGGTCGCATAATTTGGTGATACAACATCTGATTTCGTGTGATTCTCCTCCCGTACATACTGTTCAGTAGCGCACATGCATGGCGCTATGGGGATTAATTTGTTATCATGAAACCATGTTGACCATTGTAGTGCACCTCACAAGTTACAAACTTAGAACTGCTTTGGAATTTGTTTTGTCCACTGAATTGTATTGTTGGTTAGTGCATTGTTGTAGAATTTGGTGGGTAGTTTGGCTCCTTACTTTCTCGATTACTGGAAATCATTACTTGGCAAGAGCGAAAATAACCTTTTCATTGGGTTGATTTTCTATGAATATACTTGTTACACGATTATGCAAACCAATACTTTTGATTGCCAGTTATGATATGTGAGATCCCAATAGAAGTCCTTTGTGTTTGTGCTTGAGGCAGCAGGTCTAGATTAATCGACTCAGCTTATATTGATTTGTTGAATTTCGCTTCGCTGAGTATTGTTTTGATATTTCATTTTTGGTTGGTAGTTGAGTTCCTAACCGTTGTCTAATTTCCATGGCATGTTCTAAAGCAGCTGTTTCCAAAATGCTACTATGTTCCATTACATTAATTGTAAACCGTGTGCATTGTCTGATATGGTTTCTGCCTTTCTGGAAGGCTAAGAAACTCGAATCAGGCAGTGTTAAAAGTTTATAATGCTCATGCTATATTGCATCTTTAGAAATTCTGGCAATTTGTGCCATTAGTTACTCTTCTTATAAGTTGCCAGCAAGAAAACTGACTAGCCAAAATGTACCATCTCCTGACGCTTGATGTGTATGTGTGTATCCTCTGATATAGCATCTGATCTTGCGATATCCGGTATCGGTATTTAGTGGAAAAAAACATGATGTTTCATGATATTCATTTATACAACCCATGCGAGTTTCTTTTCCTCATGTTTACAATTGAATACCCAATACTATGCCATCCTAATATTTCCTTGCCTTTTTTCTTAATTGTCATAGGCTGTTAATGAATTTTAAAAGGTCTGCCATGCGCCCGACATTTGTATAAAGCTAAAAAGCACGGACACGGGGACGGAAATATGGGGATACACCGATATGGGATATGGCATTTTCCAACAACAGCCATTCGGGGTTATGGCGAGTATATATAAAATAAAATAAAAATATGCCATATATATACAGTTAAGACAGAAAATTAATGAGAAAGAGACCAGAATAGAGAATAGTGCCCCATTTGCTGTTTCCTTTATCAAGTGCTTGATTGATCCTCATTCCCCCATATTATGTTGTCATTGTAAGCTGCATCCATCTCGCAGAACACATCAAACACAAACAGTAAATAAGATTAGAAGACAAGACATAATTGGAAGACAATACAAGCATGAGAAGCAACAGCACATGCATAACTGCATAAGCAGCAGCATAAGCATGAGCAACAGCAGCAGCACAAGCAAGCAGCAAGCCAGCAAGCAACATCCAGCAGCACAAGCAAATCTGAAAAATAAAAGAGGAAGAGGTTGAGGAAAGAGGAGAGGGGAGAGGGGAGATGCTACTGGGTTACCTGTGAGGCTGGGGGTAGCGCCAGCAATCGCTGGTCGAATCCAGGTGTCCAGGCGGCTTTGATCCAGGAGGCTGGCGGTGCGTTCCAGTGCGACCTAGGAGGCTAGGAAGGAGTATCTCGTCCTTGAGATGAGAGCGTCCAGGAGTTCCTGCAAAATAGGTTAGGTACTGGGTTGGCCCGAGGCTGTTTTGGGCCAGGCCATGTCCCAAACGTATCCCGCACTGTCCCGGCGTATCCTTGTGTGTTTTTTTTTATTTTTTCAAAATTGGAATTCGGGGGATACTGCAAAATTCACGTATCCCGGCGTTTCCCGTATCCCGCCGTATCAGAACGGCAGTTCGGCACTTCCAGGCGTGTCCGTGCTTTTTAGGTGTAAAGTACCACGGGTGTTAATGATGCACTTGTTTTTAATAATCTGAAGAAGTGAATAAAAAAAGACGCCAATTGTATCATTGTCTGGGATTCAGTGTTTTCAATGTACTGAGAGGAGTTCTTACGACATTGCTGTGGATAATTCCTGTGTAAATTTTAAGATCATGCTTGTGATAAATTAATACATTTGGTAGCCAAAAGTTTCTCTTAATTTGATAATACTATTTGTTTGTGAATTCTTAATGATAGGCGAAACGCCTCTGGCTTATGCAATTAATGGTGCAAATATAGCTACTGTGAAGTATCTTCTGGACCATGGTGCTGATCCAGATAAAGTTGATGACAAAGGATTTACTTCTCTCCATATTGCAGCTGAAGAAGGTCTCTTTCCAACACTTTTTACCTCTTTATTTGTGTATTGCGCTGAAATTTCTTTTCCATGTTTTGGCGAGACATGCATAATGAAAATTATAATTGACCATGGGGTGCTTTTAGGTGTTTTATGTGATTGGTAAGTAGATGACACATGTCTTTTATTTCCCTGAACTTGTGTAGTAATTGGCACGGATTTGGCAGGGTCGATTGCGAGGATTCAAGTCGCTAACTCTAATCAAGAGATTAGAACTAACCTATCATGAAGAAATCCCCAGTCAGCTTCTCAAGAACTCAGGATAGACCGACTCTCCTGTCGACACACTCGTCTGGCATAGCCTTTCTGTATTTCAGTGATGGGAAAATTCAACTCGGTGCAATGGCTGCGTAGCAATGCCCTTAATGGGCAGCCCAAACTCAGCCTCAAGCCAATTGGTGTCAACACATCCCAACCAATGCAGACACACCGAACGACAAAAGAAGTAAACCAGTCAGTTCAATAGAATAAAATCAGTTCTCCTAGGAAGACTAAGACTACTGAACCTACTAGTGCTTATTTTTCGTAGCTCTGATCAAGCTGTTGTTCAGGGTGGAACCCAAGTGTTACAGACAGTTAGCTTTAATCCTTGGAATTCATGCATGCTAGGTGCCCAGAGATCCATACATGAGGATATGAGAGGTGCTAACTAACTGCTAATTCTGACGAATTGGCCCTAATATCTATTGATGCAGTTTGCATGGCAATTTATGGCTGGTACCCGGTGGAAGTGTTCTGCAATTTGATTTCGTACCTTTTAATTTGAACTCCTTGTTCGTGTTCAGAGTGAGGAAAGAAATCCACATACTGTTCTGTTTTTCCTTGAGCATGTACCTCTTTCTTGGTTCAAAGAACAAACTGTAATAGAACTTCTCATGCATTAACTCTTGAGGCACACATGAACAGATTGTAGAGGCTAGTAGATGCTGATCAATAATCTTATAGAGACCCCCCCCCCCCCATCTGTTATGTTTCTTATTACATATAAAAAATTCGTGTAATTATTGGTAAAATAAACAAGATATTGTACAGAACAACGTGTGATTTACCATATATCATTGGTAAAATAAATTCATAAATAGAATTCCCACCTAACGATGACCTATTGTAATATTTTTGTTTTGTTGTATACAGGATATTGCAATATAGTGGAGCTCTTGCTTTCTAGAGGGGCTTCTGTTGATGCATTATCTAATCGTGGTACACCACTGCACCTTGCTGCTACTAATGGTCATCATCAAACAGTGAAGATTTTGTTGGACCACAACGCTGATGTATGGGATTAATGCCTTTTAATTCCTCAATGGTTATGTGATTTGATGAAATTCACATTTTTAAGATGCTCTTTTGTTTCTGCTCTTGCTCATGTTCTGTTTGATTCAGTATTGCTGGGCTGATTTGTGCTTTCATTCCTGTTATGCTCTTAATTTTTAGACCATTAAGGGTCAAACTAAAACATAATTTTGAGCATTTTCCGTTAACATGTGCATATTTCCCTTTTTAATGCTCTGAAGTCTCAAGTCTATATACCTACCAACCTACATGACTCTTCTTCGGTTCCCCTAATAATTGTCATTTAAGAATAGATTTTAATTGGCTTTATGTTTCTTTTCAGTGCAATAAGATTGTGAATGGTGTCTACACACCTCTCCTTGTATCTATTTATGCTCCGTCACTAAAATGTGTGAAGCTACTAATCCAGGTATTGTGGGCTCTTTAGCTTTGGTAGTGTTCAACTGTTCATGACTACTTGATTATTATGTGAGGCTATTACTGTTTATAGTTATTTCAGGTGGTGGACTCTGTCTACACCCCAAAGAGTCCTTTCTAACACTGTTTCTTCTACATGAGCATCTTTTGTTGGCTCCATATTAAGGATGTCTTTGGGAGAGCTCCAATGCCAAGAATTCTTGAAGCTGGGTATCCCTAGCTCCAAGAAATTCGGGATTTTGGAGGAACCGTGTCAAAGATTCCCCTGTTTCTTTGAAGCCAAATGTGCCAATGGCCTGTAGCAACCAATTATTTGAACACCATCTCAATAGAGACGAGGGTTCCTCTTGCAGATAACAGACATTCCAATATAGTAATAGAACGTCATCAAATGTCAAAAGGTCCCAGTCTCCCTGCAGCTTTTTCTGACCTCACAAGCAATTGTCTGAATCCTCAAACTCTTCTTCAGAAACATACTTCTTTGAATGTGTTTGTATGCCCATTAAACAGCACCGAAAGAAATATTTTCTGCTGCCAATGGCATGTGTTCTTAACGATGAAAACTATGAATGAAATAATTTTGCTGGTTCTGATAGAAACCTTAAAAAGAGATGAACTCCTCAGAATTTCATGAATAGGACTATGTATCATTACCAATGGCATGTGTTCTTAACTTATACTCTCCGTAATTGAATCCATTCTGGTTACATGTTTATAGTGCCCAGTGGGCAAATCTAACATTTTTAATCTTGATTATTAACCGAGAGTTTTATTACATGGAACTAGGATACAAATAACTTTATGGCGTGTAATTGTTGTGATTTTGAACAGCACATTATGTCAGAAATCAGGAATCCGAGTGCTATTTTTTTAGAATTGAAACCATGTCTAGATATGTCCAAAACAGCCTACAACTGGAGTAGGAGAGAGCACAAATTATGACATGTTTAAGAGGAGGCACATGTAACATTTTTTCATATATAGGCTGGTGCTGATGTAAATGGTGTGGGTAATATAACCCCCTTAATAGCTGCTATTGGGTTAACTGAGTGCATGAAGTGCTTATTGGAGGCTGGTGCTGACCCAAACGTCCCTGATGAAGTATGTGTCTTCTTCTTTGTTTCCCCATTTCCGCTATTGTCGTCAGCATCATGCAGTTATCTTTATTACTTGTGAAGATATTTTATTCAATAAGAGCTTGTTTTAGCTGGCTATGTATTAGTAAAGAATTCCTACAAAAACGTAATTTAACACATCGGTTTGTCTAAGTTGTAGAATTGCTTTATTTTACCTAGTTAACTTTAAAAAGCTTAGCATATATTGGTGGATAATAGCCCAATACATCTGGGCTGTTATGCCTCATTTGTTTTAGTTTCCCTTTTTATTTAGCAAATTTCGTTTCTGGACTCATGTTCTCTTACCATTAACAGTTTGGCAGGATTCCAATAGAGTTTGCCGCAATATGTGGTACACGAGAAGATGTTGAGATCCTATTTCCTTTAACTTCTCGTATTCCGGCTGTGCGTGATTGGAGTGTCAATGGAATAATATCTCACGCATATTTGTTGCCAGGGCAAAAGGTATGATTGTATGAGCTGGACGAAATGGCCATATTTAACTTTAGACTAATAATACCACTGTTCAAATTGACTTATGACCAAGTTTTTGGCTTAAAGAAAACCCCTCCTGTTTTATAGTTTATTTTGCTCATCATTGAAATGAAATGTGCAAGTGCTGGAATAAGCATATCCACATGTTATTTATGAAAGGAAATCTGAAACTGGGGCTTGGGGATAATTTTGTCATTTTTATGTGTGAAAGGACCAATTCTTTCTGCAGTTATAGAAATGATGAGCAATTGTATTTGGGACATTTGTATGCTAGCTTAGCTACATTTCTTACTTCAGCTCAATTTCACATACTTGCTTTGTGATACCTTTTTCCATAAATCTTTGTTCATTACCTGCCTTTCTAGTTCAGTTCTACGAGAGTGGGCTTGAAAGGGACATAGCTAGTTTGAAATTTCAAGGAAGAATGGCACTCGAGAGAAAGGATTACCTTTCTGCAATTGAACTATACAGTAAGGTATGATATCCTACATTTTTGCCATTGATAATTGACTTTCCTTCCCTGGTTTATTTGGAGTGCTTTCATAGCTTCATATTTTTCACTCCCAAGGTTCTAGTTCCCTATTCACGTTATACCTGGAAATCCCAGAAACCAACCCAGACAGAGTGTTTACTTGAACCTATGAGTGTTTGTTCATAGAATATGTCAAATTTTACTTTTATCTGTGAAAAATCTATAGGTAAAACACGATGATTCAGGCTCAGTCTTTGTATTGCTCTTGTGTGTTAACGTAGGGAACCCATAAAAGACAAACTTATCAGTTAAACTACGATCCACATCGAATTGGCATGTTTGTAGCTGCGAGTTTTGCATACATTGGTTGGATGTTTCCTAACTAAGACTATTTTGAAATGTACTCCCTCCGTCCGAAAATACTTGTCATCAAAATGGACAAAAAATGGTGTATCTAGAACTAAAATATATCTAGATACATCCTCTTTTATTCATTTTGATGACAAGTATTTCCGGACGGAGGGAGTAGTATTTTTGGTGTTTTGAAGTGTATAATGGTAGTTATGACGGAGTGCAGCACCGGAGAAGACCGGCTTGACCATGTTATAATAGTCTTGGGCTTCCTCTTAAGGGATGTGTGAATTGAATAAGGTTTATTTATTTTGTCTGATGTCGATTTAGCCCCTAGGTATGTATGGATGGAGGTCAGTAAGGATGTAGCAACCCCTGGGTCCGGACAAATAGAGGGAACACTACGATGCAACCCCTGAGCTGATTACTAGGGGTTTCGCTTTGTGCGTTGCAGCCCCCTGAGTCTGGCTACATAGGATCAGTTTGGTTTCAACACGTAAGTCTATCCCGAGGGGTTCATTTTTAGTTGTTAGCGATAAAAACTGTGGATAAAGGGAATAACAAGGCTCTTGTTGATGAGACATATTTTCTTTATTTAACAAACATTTGATCAAACTAAACAGGCATTTGAAAGCCTAAAAGGAAATAACTTAAAGCATAAAAAAGACATAGCTAGGCAATGTTCCACGTGTGCGGTGTAACCCTTCTAGTCTTCTTGTTGCGTAGACTGCAGGCTCCATCGCTGAGCACCTCGTTGATGATGTAAGGACCCACCCAAGGGGAGCAAAGGTTCTTCGTTGTCTTTTGGTTCAGACGCAGCACTAGGTCGTCGATGTTGAACTCGCGAGCCTTGGTCGGCCGACCTCGATACTGGCACAACTTCTGTTGCTACAGAACCGTGCACTTGAGGGTAATCATTCTGGCCTCCTCTTTGGCATGATCTGGTTTTGTCGGGCTTCTTAGCCGTACTCCTGAATGCTTGGTGAGTCATACTCGATATCTAACGGGAGGACCGCCTTGGTCCCGTACACCATTAAGAACGGTGTATATCCTGTTTGCCGGTTTGGGGTTATGCGCAAGCTCAAGTGGACGAAGGGAAGCTCCATCATGGACATGGAATGAAGTCAACTTGCTATTCAACCTCGAGCAAACGTTTGCCATGTCAACCTTCCACGCTTCATCATGAAATTGAACCCGGACAAAGTGTGTCTTTGGGATTCCCTCAGACAAGCTCCTTGGCTTCATCGTTTCTCAATGCGGATAGAAGAAAAATCGGAGAAGATCAAAGCCATCGTTGAGCTCGAACCATTGGAGACTATACGCTAAGTTCAAAAGCTAGCATGTTGTGTAGTCGCCTTAAGTCAGTTCATCTCCTGGCTTGGCGAGAAGTACCCCCTCTCTACAGACTCCTAAGGAAGAATGGGAAATTCCACTAGACGGACGAGGGAAAAATAGCCTTTGAGGACCTCAAACGCCTACTGCAGTCCATCCTAATACTGGCATCACCAGCAGAAGTGGAGCCTAGGCTACTCTACATATCGACCACCATGCATGTCGTCAACATCGTTATGGCAAAGCTCAGTGGGTTCAACACCTGGTGTATTACGTCAGTGAAGTTCTGTCGCCCCACAAGACCCCCTACCTGCATTACCAGAAAATCACTTGTGGCGTGTTCATGGCAGCCCGAAGTTGTGCTACTTCCAGGCAAACCCGATAAAATTCGTCAACCACGCCCCATTATCAGATATTATAAAAATTGGGGCTGCCATTCTTGGCCATCTCCTCGGGCAATCTCCATCGGAGCTCGGCAATCTCCATCGGAGCTCGGCAATCTCCATCGGAGCTCGGCTGCTTCTACCTCCAACTTCCCTTCTCTTGGATCATGGTTTGCAACATCAACCGTAAGCACAATTTGCCATCTGGCTTGAAGGAACTCTGAGTCTTGGGGGCTGCAAACTAGTCTTTATATGAAACTCAGCTTGGTTATACGACCGACATCATTCTCAGGGGCTACAACTGGCAGAATTTTCGCTGAAACAAACCAATGTATACTGATAAAAAACATACTTAGACCTAGACTATTAGAACGCATCTAAGGCTAGGGGGCTACTGACCTCGCATGACGCATAGATCAATAAGCGTCGTGTGGTGAGCTTAAAGGTGAGGAGTGGGCTTACCTGCATAGCTGGTTGAATAACATCTTGAAGTCTTCGTAGAGAGCGGGAGAGGGCTTGGGCATGCACATGGAACTCGACCATTGCAGACCTTCACAGGCCATTGCATCATTACTGATGATGTTATTCAACTTGGTCTCGTCAGATAGTCCCGGTCCCATCTTGTCGCCCTTCGGAACCAATACAAAATTTGTTGAGGACGAGCTTGCCGCCATGGCTTCACCCTCATGTGTCACTACATCATCACCTCCATCACCCTCCAGTCTACACAGGCTTCCACATTTTCTAGCTTCATGTTGCAAGGGCTGGTGTCGTGCGCCACGCCGATGACTCCACATATAGTATTTTCATCGCTGCCTCCAGGAGTTGCGGTCTTCACCTTTGGCTCCAAACCAGGGACTTCTCTTGTCAATGAGATTGTGCTTTTCTTCGGGTTAGGGCCAGGCAAGGCCCGCTCAACACCGTCAGGGTGTGAAGGAGTGGACGGGCCTAGTGGTGTCAATGGTTGCATAGACTTCACCAAACCACCTTCGTCGACCCTGCTCGCCGGTCCCTTGATGGAAGCTTGCACGTCATGCGACGGGATAGTCGTCGGACATCCCAATACCCGGCGAGTCTGGTGACCCGTCATCTTTTTCCCTAAAGGCTTGAGGGGCCTGCGATTGGGATACTCGCGTCACAAGCAACATTCAAGCATAAAGACTTAGAACTTTGTGCCAACAATGAAAACTCACCCGTTTGGGTTGGATGGCTTGCGCACCTTCACCTTCGGTTGCTGGGGAGGGATGGATGCCTTTCCCTAAGGCACTTCCGAAGTAGGCAGCCCATATCCTCTATTGAATAGCAAGACCGCTTTCACCTGCAGACTTCTTCGGGCTTCAACCCCCTCAGCTCTCGTCTTGCAAGCTGGATCGAGGTCTTCCGAGGTGTGCAACCTCTTCACATGTTGGACAAGGCGGGGAATGACAACAGATCCACCGACACTCCCTCCGGACTCTGCTCCTGATACCAAACGCATTAGTCGCAACAACTTTGTAGGCAGCTGCTTACTGGGTTAAAGAGGCAGGGATGAGAAGAACTTGAAAGCCTGCATGAGGTCGGAATGATCATTAAACAGGTACAAACAAGGCAAAGAAATTTGTAAGGCCCAAAGAAGATCGACTCTTACATTGTTAGGGTGACGCCCACGATGGAAGGGCTCCACTACAACCTCCAAGATAATCTCATACAAAGGGACGTGCGACATGAAATGCATGCGCGACATGTAATGCATGCGCGACTTGAGCTCAGATTCCGAGATCTCCAGGCGATTCGACAAGGATAGTTTTGTCCTCCGTAATCAAACATCGGATGTACCTGTAGAACTAGCCTCTCCGCCACTTCCTCATCGCCATAGGCATCAGGATGTTGAAGTAATCTGAATTGGGGCAAGGTCGGATGACGACTCCTCCACAGTCCGACACCACGTTGCCATCCTTTTTACAGCTCCACTTGAACCCAATAGCACCAAAGCACAAAGTGCAATAGGATCCCCAAGAAGCATTCACACAGTATAATAAAGTAGGCGAGGTGTAGAACCCCGTTTGGTGTAATGTGATGCAACTGGCAACCATAGAAGAGAAGAAGGTTGAGCACAAAATTATGCAAGGATAAGGAGAGGCCGTGGTAGAGAAAGGACATGTGGATAACTATGTCCCAGCTAGTTGGAGCTCGAACAACTTCCACTCTCCTCTGGCGTCCACAGAAGTACGCTCCTAGGGTGGAGGAATCCTTCCCTTACCAGATCTGTTAGGTGAACATGGGTGTTGGTGGAGATGGACCACTTCCCCTCACCCATGCCTGCAGTCGGCGCTTCGGTGGCCGAGATTGCAATGCCGCTCATGGTGTTCATCGCTGCCGCGCCGTCACACTCCGTGATTAGCACCCAGGGTGGTCCTTGACATATCACCTCCGAAGGCGATGGCTTCAGATCGAGACCTTTGTTGGTGGACGAGAGGCGTGGCAGCTGCAAATCCTGAACTCAATAGGCTCTCCGTCAAATGGTACGAGATACCGAGTGACAGCCTTTTCCGTCAAGGCCGTGTCAAGATTAGCTGACACGTGGAGAACGAGCGCGTGGAGCAAGGCGCAATTCTGGTGAAAATTCGCACTCCTCGGTCCAAGGTGACGGCCCGGCCCAAGCAACGGAGAAGCCGGAACCCTCGACGACATTCTGCTTGAGCAGAGTCAAGACTGCAGAGGCCGGATTCTTTGAAGAATCAAAGGAACCGACAAGCATTGCAGTCAATCGGAGGTCAAGAAGGAGCCTGCCCAAGATGATGGCCCGGCCCAACTCAAGATCAACTACCCGTCGACCAAGAATTCTAGACGAGCTCCGGGCTAATGATGGTGTGCAACACCTAGGGTGGCCTCTCAGATGGCAAACTGGGCAGTGGGCTGTGGGCCGGCCTCAACGCCCAACGGGCCTAGGCGCCTTCCAAAGCCCCAAGCCGTGTAGGAGCCTTCCCATACGAAGAAACATACCTTGACGTGCAAGCCAAGGTTCTCCCACCGATCGAAGTCCTAGGTCGGTTAGGAAACTTGTAAACCCTAGGCCTCCCCGCCTTCATAAGACAAGGTTAGGGGTAGTTTGAGGGCCATCACCTCATACTTCTAAACCCCCTCACACGAGGCATTTCCCACCATCAATTAAAATAAAGCAGGAGTAGGGTATTACCTCGACCATGTGAGCCCAAACCTGGGTAAATTCCCTCTGTGCGATCCCATGTGGTACTTCGGGTCGTGCTCTCGACCCTACTGACTGGCGATTTTCAGTATCGTCAAGTTACAAAAACTAGGCTGTTCAGTTTAGAGATATAGGTGTTTTATGCATTTATGCTGTACATACAACTGTATATTGTTTGGCGCACTGGTCCATTTTATTAGTCTGATTCCTCATAATGGTATCATATAGAGTCGGGTCAGGGTTAGTGTTCCTCTTACCTCCCACCCAACTCCCTTCTCCAGCCACCGATCACAACCAGATTGTGTTCCCCTTAGTGGTAACAGCTAAACTTCTGTTCCTCTTAGTGGTAACGGCTAAATTTCTGCTGGTGATCAGCTTGGAATTTTAAAAAACATTTGGCAATTTCGGTTGAATGCAACTGGTAACTGGCCTTCTTTTTTTCTTTTGAGGGAAACTAACCGGCCTGTTCTTGATATAAGACTGAGTCTTGTATTTTACTCATGTCTGCCTTTTCAATCCTTGGTGGAATTGTTTTTAGGTGTTTCAGTCCATTCATTCAGTGTATGTTTTAGCACTCAGTAAATGTTAGTTTGATTTGGTTGAGTGTAGGCAATGGGCCTTGATTATGAGGATGCGACCCTGTACTCAGATAGGAGTCTCTGTTTTCTCCAAATTGGCGAGGGAGACAAAGCCTTTGCGGATGCTTATACTTGTAGAATGATGCGCCCTGATTGGCCAAAGGCCTGCTATCGGCAGGGAGCATCTCTAATGTTGATGAAGGTGAGCTCAGCCGAACCGTTTTTTCTTAAATCGTTTTCATAGATTTTTCTTAACTTTTTATACGTTCTTTTTGTTTGTCCAGGATTATGAAAAGGCCTGTGGTGCCCTTTTTGATGGTTTGAAAATGGACCCACGGAATCTTCAGATTGAGAACGCTTTACGGTATGCTATATATCTTTCGTACAATTTTACTGCACATTGTATTTTATTCAAGATGGCAGCAATGCTACACAGACAGTCACCAGAGTTAAAAATAAGTCCTTTTTCAACTTGTTAACATCATTTGGTTAGCAACTGCTGTGGAAAACATCGAAAAACAGAGATAATTCAAAATGGCATACTCTGGAATCATCAGTCTCTAAATATGAACGGTGTTTCCGATTCCCGGTGGTATTGGGCACCAGTTATACCGCTGTGATCTTGAACCCTGGTTGCCTGGTAGTACTGACGACTGTCGTATAATATGCAGGGAGGCTATGGATTCCTTGAGGATATCTCGTGGCGCTAAGAAGACTACTGTATAGGAGCTTGTTTACCGCCTGCCTGCACGAGTCTGCTGGCTTCTGCACGATTTTTTCTGAGTTCTGTCCATATGCTTTTATATTGTAGATATAGAAACAGTTAAATTGTAGGTAGTGCAAGTGTGGGCTTTCCATTGTAGAGTAGCTGCTGGCACGCTTTGAGGTGTGTTTGTTAATGACTTGTGTCTACTGAGCGCTGCATTAATGTAAAATGATGTGACACGCTTAAACAGTTGATCCTTGGGAATTGATGCTTAGATGAGGCCCTGGTGCATATGCGAGTGCGGTAACAAGATGCAGTTCCCGAATGAAGCCTCATTTTCTGATGAGTCCGACGCTTGAAGCCGTGCTCGGTATGCCGTCCCCAAATTCCTTGTTATATTTTTGCGGGTGAAAATTCCTTGGTTTTTATGGCATGGCCTCTAATAACCAGACAACTAGAGAAGACAAAATGGATACAAGGACTTACATCTGGGTTTTGTCATTAATAAAAGGCTTGAACTAATGTGGAGTAAGTTTTGCTTTAGATCAAGAGATACATAATTTACATCTATTGCCAATTCGCAACTTGTCTGTTATGATCGATGGCGAGGATAACCTCTTCACCTTAAGAGAATGGCAAACGACCGAGGATCCTAAAGTCCTAGTGTGTATGGAACTCTTACTTCTTTTTGCGAGAAATATGGAATTCTTATTGAACACCTCAATTCATATGAATATAGTACTCTATAGGAAAGAAAAAGAAAACCAAACTTCACAATCCAACCTCATACGTGGATTTTTTTTAAGTGAAAAAACTCATTTGTGGTCACTAAACTTGTCGATATGTTTTGCTTTGAACTTGATTAAAATTAAAGAAATTTGACTTTCCATAATATAACACCCCTTATATTTTGGAACTGATGGAATATTTAGTTTGTCGGGCGGGGGAGATGATGGCGTGCATTTTATTTTTATTTGATGGGCCTTCGTGGTGTGATTATGTGTTATCTGCTAATCAAAATATATTTATATGAAAAAAATTCCACATCGATGGCCGCATGTACTATATTGATGCCACAGTACTGCATAGTGGCACTTCTTTTCTAGGTGGTGACAGGGTGCGCGGGATTAATATGTTTTATAGGCCAATTGTTGCTAATTGATTTGAAAAATCGTTGGCCCATTCAAAATCATAAAACTAAATCCAAAATTGAATACCTCACTTGAATGAAAGAGCTTGAATTAGGAAACATAGGAATTAAAAAAAATCGAATGGGAGAGCCCTTTGAGAAATTATTGACCCGGTCAAAATTGGGTGACCAATTCTAAATTGAAGACCATAATTAATTGCGAGGCCTTAAAAATTACTAGAAATCATACTGTATATATCGTATAAAAAAATGAACGAGAGATATATGAGAAATTGTTGACCCGGTCAAAATCGGGCCACACAATTCTAATTCAAGACCTTAATTAAATATTTGTCCTTTAATAAAACTACTAAAACAAGGGAGCATAGTGTTACCGGGGATACGAGAAATTGTTGACTCCACCATCACTTGCTTTCCCCACGGGCCACGGCCACAGGCCACTGCTCGCTTCCCGTTTCCTCTGCTCTTCCTCTGCCGCCCCAAAACCCTACCAACCGCCACCAATCCCCCGCCGACAAACGCCGGCGAACCCCCGCCGCGGCCATGGCGCCGCCGCTCGCCCGCGGTAAGCGACCTCCCCCCCGACCCGAAACCCGTGCCCGGCACCTGCCAAACCGCGGGTGAGCCCCAGCCGCTAACACCCGACCCCCCTCCTCCCCCCCGCAGGTCCCGGCGCGCTGGAGCGGCGGCTTCTCCAGGCGGCGGCCGAAGGCAACCTCCAGCTCTTCAAGAGTACGCGCTCGCGTCCCGCCCCGCCCGCGGATTTTGGTCTCTAGCTGGGGTGCTCCATCGAGCGCCGATTTTGACAGATTTTTGTCGGATTTTGTTGGGTCCGTACCGTACACGCAGGGACCGCCAGCGCGCTGGACGGCGGGAAGGGCCGCCTCAGGGAGGCGGTGGAGGCCGTGACGCTCGAAGGGCGAGGCTCCCGGGCGCTGCACTTCGCCGCGCGCCGTGGGAGGATGGCCGTGTGCGTGTACCTGGTCGAGGAGCTCCGCGTGGACGTCGACGCCACCGACGAGACAGGTCTCCCTCCCTCCTCCTCGTACCAAAGCAAGACCCTTTTTTCTTTCCCTCTAGAGTAGATGACTTGAGGTTGGTTGAATTGGCAGCCTTGGCTTGCGATGTCAACAGTACCGGCACCGCTGTTTAACTGTTATTATATATATATAGTTGGTTTGGAGTTGGTTAATTTCGTCGAGCTCCTCTTGAAAGATGTGATGGATTGGCTGTTTGGCTGTCGGCTTCCTTGATGCCAAGCAATGGGAGGGACTGATCAATTGAATGCCTTACTACGAGGAGGGCTATCAGATTGGGTTGAATTTCATTCGGTCTGCACGATGCGTAATCAATCATGTGTGACCATGCTTCTATTTCTGTGGTTTCCTTGTTTCATATTTCTAGTCTTGGCACTATCATAGAGAATGGTTTGCCGATTATCTTGGAGGCAAAATTTAGGTAAACTCAGCTTATATATGCCCCTTTTACCGTGGCATTGACTTGAAGTGGGACGGGAATTGAACTAATTTATTATGCCAAAAATGGGGTGCATTTTTCGGACTTGATTTAGCTTATTTTGTTGAGAAATCTAAGGCTTATAACTTGTCAATTGGCCCTGTTTTTCAAACATACATCACATTACTTTGTTTGCACTAATTTCATCAAGTTCATTTATTCCAGATGCAGCGTATACTGTTTTGACAGAGTTGTTTCAGTAGAAAGACTATCGATGCTAGCTTCCATCCACTTTTTCAGTAGAAAGGCTATTATTGCTCCTAGTTCCGACTTCTGAATGTGCTGTTGTATGTAAAAAGTTTGCATGGGTATTCTGGAAACAGATGCATGTTTATATTGCAAAACCTTTACATGGCTTTCTTCTATTTCTTGGGTAATTTTCTGTTGTTTCGTCTATGAGTCTCTTATTTAGTTTCTTCTACTTTGATGTTCCTGATAGGCTATACACCTCTGGTTCATGCAATTATTGCTGGCACTGTGGACACTTTCCAGTATCTTCTTGATCACGGTGCTAATCCAGATAAACCCGATGGACAAGGGTCTACGCCTCTCCATTTGGCTGCTGCACGAGGTCTCTCCCTATGTGTACTTATCTTGTTCCTCTGTGTCTTGAAATTATTTGTTTTTGTGTTCTGGGGTGATGTAATGAAACTTGAAACAGATCATGTTATATAGTACATTATAAGTAAGAAGGTAGGAAATGCACATGTCCTAATTGGTTGTGCATGTGCATAGATATGACAGTGTCATCTGAGCATTTAGAGCTTTTTCTGTGACAAATGAGTTGTTTATTAATTGCTTTCTTTTAAGTCTAAAACCCCATTTATCAATTGCATGTGTGTATGTATCATGAATTATGTATTCCTTGCCACGAAATGAGCTGCATTACATAAATTCAGTATAGGTAAATTCAGAGGTGATATAATTTATTGCGTGTCAGACAAAAATAGTAAAATATTAATTTGTTTCAAGCCACTATTCATACTTGTTGTGGGTATTTCACTGACATCTATTCAATTATGTAAATCCAGAAGTTACGTTGTTTATGCCCCTATCAGCTTTAAGATAGCAAATATGAACTGGTTTACAGGCACTATTTGCAGTTACTGTTGCTGGTTATACATTTATAAGTTAGTGATGTCACATTCATATTGTACCTTCTTTGATTAGTTGGTTCTCATTGCAATAATTTTCCCGATGATTGCAACATAGTTATTTTGCAGTTACTTCCTAAGGTAAATGAATACATATCCAAATCTTGTGTTGCATGAAAAATAATAATAAAATGAACCTCTTAACATTGGAGGTGTAGTTCACACTAGATTGTCTTCCACAGATTTCAATGTTTACATATGGCAAAGGTATCTAGCAAAGAAGTTTGAGGCTATGCACTCCTATTTTTAGACAACTTGGTACCACGTGGGTTCCTAAATTGTTTAAAGACATTGTAGAATTTATACTCATTAATTTACTGCCTCTGTTTATTTTTACTTGCGATTTAGGACATTGACACGGTCTTTGACAAACATGTTTGGCCATTACATTTCATAGCTATTTGTTAGTAAGAGTTCATAAAAGTTTGATTACTTAAAAATATTTTCATGATAAATACATGGGTTATTTTCATGTGCCAAATCATAATAATTCTTTCTTATCATTTAATCATTTAGGTCATTGACATGGTCTCCGACAAACATGTTTGGCTGTTACTTTCCATATCTATTTGTTAGTAAAAGTTCATAAAAAATTGATGACACCAAAGTTCTTGTCATGACAAATCCATGGGTCATTTTGATGTGCTAGATCTTAATAGTTCTTTTTTGCTTATCATTTAGGAAATTGACACGGTCTCTGTCAAACATGTTTGGCCATTACTTCTCATAACTATTTGTTAGTAAAAGTTCATAATTTTTTTGTTACATGAAAGTATTTTTCATGACAAATCCATGGTCATTTTCATGTGCGAAATCCTAATAAATCTGCAGGTGGAGTAACTATTTTCATCTATACCATCACTTATGGTGCAACTTTCATATACAAAACCAGGTTGTGTCAATGACAGGTAGGGTCTGGTCCTACATGTCATTGACATAGGCTTGGTGGTATAAATGAAAAGTGTTTTTTTTTTTGGAAGTTCACTGCACGCATTCTAGCATGTCATTTATTTGAGAACGGAGGTAGTATTCCTATACAACTAGCTAAGTGAACATATTGCTTTGAACACTTTGATCCCTAAGGTACATATTGCTTTCACTAACAAAAAGAAATTCACAATAACAGCAGCAATACCAAATAACCTGTTGGATATTATGTATTATGCAAATAATCTATGGAATTTCCACATTGTTATGAATTAAAACCTGCTTTGTATTTCTCATTCAGGAAATTGTGAAATAGTAAAAGCCTTGCTCTCAAAAGGGGTCAATGTTGATTCATTGTGTGATACTGGGACACCACTGCATACGGCTGCTTTCTGTAGGCAGGATGGTGTTATGAAGATTTTGTTGGACCACCATGCAGATGTACGTCACTTGTTTGTGTACCCTTTCTTCTTGGGTTAACAGGGTCCACATTATTAAATACATGATTGTTTTGTCTGGTACTACTTTCTCTGTCAACTGCCCATATACTAACAAAGATATCTTTATTTCAATGATAAAAAGATCAAACATGTTTGCCAACATTCATCATGTAAGGGTACTGATTTTCTTAATATTTCTTCTCAGTGTAACAAGATATTCAACACTGTCTATTCACCTCTTATTGCGGCTCTCAATGTTGCCGGCTCTCTCAATGTTAGCCCGCTGAAATGTGTCAAGCTTCTGATTAAGGTATGGTGCATTCATCTCATTTCATTGACATCTTTTGAACTCTTGATAAGTATCACATGAAAAAGGAAGGAGTACAAATGATGGCATGCTTATTTAGAAGGGTCTTTGCAACCTTTTCCGTGTTAGGCTGGCGCTGACGTGAAGGGTGTTGGCACTATGTCCCCCTTAATAACTGCTGTCAGCAATGGCTTAACTGACTGCTACAAGTGCTTACTGGAGGCTGGTGCAGATCCTGATGTTCGTGATGATGTAAGTTTCAACTTTCACTCCAGCAACATGGAGTGGCTTTTCACACATGGTAATTATGTTGAGAAACTAATGCAAAACTGTGTTGTGTTGTTAAGGCTAAGAAATACTTAGTCGTCTATTAATTTCACCCTCAAAGCCTATCTATGAAGTCCATTAATGATTCCAGTTGGTCCTTGGTGACCATGAAGGCATGAATTTACACCATTATTCTTAGATGCACAATCGGTCTGTATGTCATCATACCTGGTGTAGCGATTGAAGTGCACACTTTGGTTATATTTTATATTTATCATTTACGAATGATGTGAATCTGTACAAGATGATGTCGCTGGAGTGAATGGCAATAATTTGGTGGAATGATAAGTGAGTTCTTGTTCAGTGCTTTGAAGCATTATCTTCTGAAGTTCTAGTCAGATGTGTAATTACTGCTTTATGATGTTGCTCTATTAAAACTGAAGGGGTTTCTTTTTTCTTATTTATTTGAACCATAGTGTTGAATATGTAAATATATTATCATATACCTCGTGTTCATACTTCATTCCCTGGCCGTGCTTCTGTTGTATTACCATTCTGCAAATGCTTCAGTGAAACTTATCTTTGTTTTATTTTAACAGTTTGGCCACCTTCCAATAGAAATTGCTGCATATAACAATAGACGGAAAGATGTTGAGATCCTACTTCCAGTAACTTCACGTACTCCATATGTGCAAGACTGGAGCGTTGATGGGATAATTCGTTGGGTGAAATCAATGCCATCGGTGGAGGTATAACTTGAGGCATCGCTGCCAATATAAGTTGTTTTCTATAGATTCTTCAGCATGCCCTTAGCTTAAAAATAGGTACTCAATCCTTGTGGGAGGATTTGATGTGAAGCTTACCGTGGTATGTGAAAGAAGTAGTTTAATGTGCAGTCATATAAATGAGTGAACTGGATCAATAAAATGTTTAGATCATAATTCTTTTTGTCTTCTAAAAATCTTCTCATGCCCTTCTGATGTACTCGCTCCGTCCAAAAATACTTGTCGAAGAAATGAATGTATCTAGATGTATTTTAGTTGTAGATTCATCCATTTTTATCTATTTCTCCGACAAGTATTTCTGGACGGAGGGAGTAGCTTGTAAGTATTTAAGTCTTATGTCCTTCACCACATGTCCTCATTACTTGTGCCAAATGATTTGTTTGCTGTTTCAGAATGACCCCATGAACAAAATGAATCCAGCTGATCTCAAGTTAGAAGGAAGCAAGGCATATAAGAGAAAAGATTATGCTACTGCAGTCAAACTTTACTCTATGGTATATTATTGCACCATATCTTAGCCTGCATTTAAATTTCTGTTGTGTGATAACTAAAACTTTAAATTGAGAGTTAGCGTGCTTTGTATTATTTTGAATCTCTAGTAAGAATTTGGTAACATTAAAGTGTATGTGCCTCCTTTATTGTTATTTTTCTGTTTTAATTTTCTTTCTATAAGGATTACATTCATGTTTAGAAAGTCTATTGATGCAGCTCCCCTGCATGGCTGTTACAGAAAGCAATTTCTGCTGTTACCAAGTACTAACGCTACCAAGTTTATCTGCACTAGTAACAGAACACCCAGTAGGATATCACGCTGTAGATTTACTAGAAAATTTCAATTGTAACTCTGGCATCACCATCAAATAGTATATCTGTTATAGAAAATTATCAGTAGTTCATCTTATTATATTGGATTAGATAGAGAAGGAGTAAAGCTTTGGTTTTGATGGATGGGTCTTAATTTCAGCATCCTAGCGTGTATCGTTTATTTGTTTCTCAGGTAATCAATACCCAGTTTCCACTAGCCCCAGCAATTTTCTTGTGTGTACCTGACAACAATGCAGTAGTATATGTGGGTTGTAGCAATAAGCCAGTGTGCTAACTTTTTGTTTATTTGTTCGTTAATGTAGGCAGCAGACCGCTGCCCTGATGACACAACACTGTACTCAAATAGGTGCCTTTGTTGGCTTAAGATGGGTGAAGGAGACCAAGCTTTGATGGATGCTGGAGTTTGCAAGATTAGGCGTCCAGGTTGGGCAAAGGCCTGTTACCTGGAAGGATCTGCTCAAATGTTACTGAGGGTACCATTTTCTGCTACTCATGAGTGCATTTGCTTGCTGTGTTACATGTTTTTTTTAATGATGCAGTAACCTTTATGTGTGCAGGACTATGAGAAGGCGTGTGATGCATATCTTGATGGGCTCAAACTGGATCCAGCAAATGTTGAGATTGAGAACTCATTACGGTAGTGTACTTGCCCTGACGGAGTTGGTAATCCTATTTGTACATCTCATGCATGTATTTCTTTCATGTTGAAACATATATGGTGACTTTGTGCAATAGATTGGAACCAGCTAACATAACTCTTCTTATGCGGTAAACATTTGTGTCCTTTAGATAATTGTGTCCTGTTTGAATCATCTAGAACATCAATGCATCTGCATTTCAAACGCTTTAGTAATTAATTGCTGTAATTTTTTATGCAGGGAGGCTGTAAATTGCTTGAAGACATCTCATGCCCCGAAAAAGTTGTAAGAATTGTCAGCTATTAGGGGAAAACTTGCTATTCACAGGAGCAGCACAACTGATGCCAGTTCCCTCGGTGCGTGTGCAACGGAGTGTTGAATTTAAAACATCACTTGCTCTTGTAAACTAGGGTTCTTTAATTTTGCCAATGCTCGATTAGGCCGACCATGAAGAATTACCGTGCTTCTTGTTTGTGCCTACTATGTTTTGCCTAGAAATGCTGGACATGCATGTGGGTCACATAACATGCACTATGTACGACCTTACTTGGTGCCATTGAATGCTAGTCGATCAATTGCGAGCGAGATTGGAATGGATGCTAGTTGATGTTATATTGCTAATTGGTTGCATGCCCGCCCACTGGTGTGGTTTAGCCGTTTCATGGAATGTGTAGTGTGGTTGCGCTTTAGGAACACCCGGTGGGTATGGATGTGAGGCTGCTTTTGTTATTGAGCTTGGATTCTTGATATTAGTATTGCCTATACTTTTCTACTTTTGAGTATTGGAGCCCTTGTGTTTGGCTGCCTCCTCGAGATGATATCATTATCAGGGTTCTCTAGCGGATACAAGAGCAAATAAATGTATTATTAGACTCATTTCAACAACTTTCGGAGACATGATGTATCTCATGAGGTGATTTGCGTTATGCTTGGCTTGACCTAATTAATAGGCTGGATGTACCAACTGGTAGCACAATCAGCATGTGAAATTTGTGATTTTACAGGCAAATCATGTGTTATGATGAACAATTGTATCATATAAGGAGCCAAACTAGCATATTTTGCTTGATTTATTAGGTTGGAGTGTGCAAAACCAAAATCTATAGATTCGCAAATACTAATTTTACAGAAAATCCAACATGATGGAATGACTTTCAGTCGTGGCAGGTCTAAGTGACAAAGAAGATTTATACGGTTTACCTGATCTTTACAAGCTACTACTACTGTGTAAGTGTAATGTGACAAGGTTTGGGAAGCAACTTACCAGAGGGACGGGGGCAGGGCAGTGATGTGAAAATTTGTAAATCATTAACTGAACCAAAAACACATTCCAGGAGATGAAGGCGATGCCAAGCAAAAGCACACAACACCGTGCACGACCACTGAGCCAAGGACATCCTAAATTTGAGCAACCAACACTGGCGCATAACGCATATGCAGTGACATATGATCGGTGAATTTCAACAGTACACACAACACGCAGTAACAACTGATGAGAGGAGTTTCTTCTACAACCGATGGGTGATCTTCTGCTTGAGACAAGTATAAAACTTCCCTTCTAGTCCTACAGAGGAAAGTGAACACATGGCTGGCAATGACAATGTCTCAAGAATGGGACCTGACAAACCTTTCTTCAGTTGATCAGTATACAGGTTCTAGTTCTTGAGTTTGTGATAAGATTGATAAGCGCATATATTATTACTAATGATGCAATGGAAGGATGGAATTATGGCGGAGCATTTCAATGCCTAACCAGATGCAATGATTCATGGCCAAAAATCAGGTGCAACTTGCTGGTCAACAAAGGGAATAATCCGCCTGCCATATTTTCACCGTAAGCTATATTATTAACAAAACCAAGTCAATTGAGTATTCTCCAAAACAAGAAAGGCCTTGATAAAAACCCAAGTCAATTCTTCAGCTAATAAAAAAAAAGAGCCATGCATGAGGCAGATCAGTTGGCAAATATTTCATACAATGAACCAGAAAGAGGAATTATAACATAACATTTTGATCATTCATTATAAACCAGATGCCATGGGCTCATGAGGAAGAATAAATAACAATAAAGTATTTCATTGATTCAGTATTGAGAACACCACTAGATAATCTCTCTGAAACGAAAACAAGACCTAGATAAAAATGGCAAAGTCAGTTCTCAAGTTCAAGAAATATAAGGCAGGTACACGGCCCTGTAGTAAGTACTCCCTCCGTAAACTAGTATAAGAGCGTTTAGATCACTACTTTAGTAATCTATAAACACTCTTATATTAGTTTACAGAGGGAGTACTAAGAACACAACCACTTCCTCCGTTCCTAAATATAAGTCTTTTTTAAAGATTTCAATAAGAACTACATATGGATGTATATAGACATATTTTAGAGTGTACATTTGCGACATATATTTAGGACCGAAGGGAGTATATAAAAGAACAAAATTGTTCTTCGGTTCAAGGATAATAGAAACATCACGCAGAATATGGAAGGGTATCGACACAAGCATAAATTTCATGCAACTATGTAATGGTCAGAGCTTTATATACATCAATAAAGAAGCTAGAGTAAGCTCACAATGGATCCAATTCATACATATTGCACCACACGTACGTGATACAAACATCTAAGACGTGAAGAAGCACCAGCTCATTCAGCGGCCTTTAGGTGAAAGGAGAATCATTGACAGCATAACCCTCTAGTTTTGGAAAGAAGGTATGTGGAAGAAGAGTTTGTTTGATTTGAAATTGAGTAGGAACGACGTCTTTGCAATGAAAAGAGGCAACCAACTTGCCATCCATGTTGATCAGAAATAGCCACTCGTTGACAAGCACGAGCAACTCACCTTCTCCGGGCACGACCACCACATCCCAAACATCACAATGTGCTTCACACAACACCTTGATCCTAGTAATCGGCAAATCAATCTTGTGCTTGAAGGTCCAGACCTCGCTTTCGTAGTCGTCCAACATCCAGATATCAATGCAAGTCGGAATATAATTACGGCCGGACATGCCGAGCACACCATCCATCTCAAACAGGCCATTGTAGCGAGGGACGACCGGAGCAACCGGAGCATGCAGCTGCCGGAACGACTCGGTTGTAGTGTCGAATACCACTATAGTGTTACTTCCAATCTCATGTTGCTCTAAGGGCCAATGCAGGCTGCCATGTAACAAGACAGGTTCCCCTTTGCTGTAACACACTTCATGCGCCTCCTGCTGCCAGCCGATGTTCCTCGGCGGCTTGACGGAGCCCAGTGTGAAGATGTAGCAGGGATCATGACCGTTGATTTCCTGATTTCGAAGGTAGAGCAGCACGCGGTACTCGCCGGTAGGCTGGTGCGCGTACATTCCCAAGACGGTGAAGTGAGAAATCATTGGCAGGCGAGTGGACTGCTGTGTTTTGAATTTCGGCCGAAAAAAACAGATTTCGGCCGAATTTCGGCCATCTCGGCCTGGGGCGAAATCTATCTTTCGCCGAAATAGATCAAACTTGGCAAATTTTGGTCAAACTTCAGTCAAATTTTAGTCAAATTCCGTCCGAAATTTTTGAAAATGGCCGAAATTCGGCAATCTCGGCCAGGGGCGAAAAAAATCTCAAACCGAAAACCAAAACGCTGGTGGACTGGCGAGTGGCCGGGTTGCAGATGGAGAAGTATGGGCCAGTCATGAACTCATAGGAACGGAGGAGGAGGAGGCCGTCGCAGGAGGCATCCAGACGGTACAACATCTTGTCAAGCCGAGTGATGTGTTGGAGCTGCGCGTTGTGGTCCAAGGTTGTGATGTCATCGCCGCAGAAGGCGAGGGGGAGGGTGGGCTGGTGGTTGTGGTGGGCGAGAAGGAAGTCGCCGGAAGAGGTGGCGCGGCGCCAGGCGCGGCAGACGGCGCGGCAGCGGAGGAGGGTTTTGGGGGGCAGACGGACGAGGATCTCCCATATTACGATCTCATCTGGGAGGCTGCCGCTGTGGCGTGCCGATACTGCTCTTGCGGCGTCCACCATGGTCACCGGCTGATCGCCGTACGTGCGTCCCCGCAGCAGGAGCAAGAGGAATTTGTGGCGGCGAGCGAAGGTAGGAAGCCGAAAACACTAAACTTACCCGGAGAATCACTACGGATTGGTTTACGGGATGAGGTGTCCTCCTTTTTCTTTTGAACCAAATATGAGGTGTCCTCCTCTCGGTCTTGCAAGTTCACAGAGATCGATTCCGTTTTCTTTTCTCTTGTCTTGGAATTGAATATCACGCTTGCGGGCCTAGAGTATTTTATAAATCCGAAAAAAAGAAAACATTTTATTTGTTGCTGACATGAAAAATGTGCTTTTTGTGTAGCACATGAATCCAAATATCTTTATATCTCTCTATATTGGGGAGAATGCAGATATCTATACCTATCAATAAAGGGAGAAGTACGAGGTTGGATGGTATCCCTAGCCCATCAAGGTTCAAATCCTGATGCTCGCATTACTTTTGGATTTATTTCAGAATTTTCGGCTATGCGCCTTCAGAGGAAGGAGATGTCGTGGCCGTATGATTTAATTTTAAATCTACAACACGTAGCGCTATGCAACACCGTCCAACAAATTTTGCAAATTTTGCCATGTTGCACACGTTAGTTGGCCGCTTCCGTTCATGTGCCCGTCGATCCATCGGATTGAACTGGGCCAGGCTATCTTTCTAGGTGAGCTACAACAAGTTTGTAACACGGACTATGTTACAAACATATGAAGCACCAACAAGTAGCCAGTACGTACATAACTTGATCATTTTTTTCATATTTTTTCTGCAACATCATCCTCGTTGCGAAAATCATTCTGCAACATCATTGATGTCGCAGAAAGGTGAAAGATGAAAAAAACTATACAACCTCTTTGCAAATATTTTTCTGCATCATGATCTTTGTTGCACAAATAATGCTTAAGAAAATAATGGGTCACCCTAAAAAAACACTAAGAGCATTTATAACCGGACATCTTAAACCAGTGTCATGCGCTTTCAGAGGAAGGAGACATCGTGACCGTCTGATTTATTTTAATCTACAACACGTAGTGCTATGCAAAGACCGTCCAACAAATTTTGCAAATTTTGCCATGTTGCACACATTAGTTGGCTGCTTCCGTCCATGTGCCCGTCGACCCTTCGGATTGAACTGGGCCATGCTATCTTTCTAGCTGAGCTACAACAAGTTTGTAACACAGACTATGTTACAAACATATGAAGCATCAACAAGTAGCCAGCACGTAAATAACTTGATCATTTTTTCATATTTTTTCTGCAACATCATCCTTGTTGCGAAAATCATTCCGCAACACCATTTATGTCGCAGAAAGGTGAAAGTTGAAAAAAACTATACAACCTCTTTGCAAATATTTTTCCGCATCATGATCTTCGTTGCAGAAATAATGCTTAAGAAAATAACGGGTCACGCTAAAAAAAATACTAAGAACATATATAACCGGACCTCTTAAACCAGCGTCATGCGCCCGGTCACGTTTTCTCGATCAAGACGGACGCCTCAAACGCCCGGACTGACCGACACCCCCCATATCGAGCCCAAATATGGGGAAGATATGGGGTGGCCCAGGCACGCCCGGGCGTGTCCGCCTAACAAGCCCGGCCCACCACCGACCCCACGGATGTCCCATAAAAAAAACCCATCGGCCTCATCGGTCCGAAACCCTAGCTCACTCACTCTCCTCTCTCGCTCCATCCTCTCCTTTCCCCTCATCGATTCTGATCGAATCCGGCGCAATGTCGAGCTCCAGCAGCCACTCCGACGACGAGGTGGATCCGGAGTAAAACGGATAGCGTACAACTCTAAGTTACTTATATTGCGCTTTGAATTAGTGCAGAAAGTTGTATACTTGACCCCTGAACCACTACCCATATATACAACTGAATGAATTGATTTTCCTTTTATTTTGAGGTGCTAACTGAACTAATTGACAGTATCAATGGCCAAATGGAATGTTTAAATTTTCCATAGCTTAGCTGAAGATCCAGTTTACCAGGACCCAAAGGTTTCAATTTCCATTATTCTGAACTCTCTGCCTACTGCTCTTGCCTTGCATTATCATGTTAATTATACATGATTTCATAGTACATATTAATCTAATCAACACATGCATCCTCTGGTCCTCCCAACAGCGCGTACAGTGAGTGCATGTCAAACTAAAACACATGTCTAGCAAAAATATGCAGACATCCGAATCTAAAAAACCATTTTAAAATATATTGTGACAGAAAGTTTTATATGCAAAGCACGGCTTAGGTTTGTAAAGGGCAATTGTGCTACAACTTATGTTAGAACATTCTGGAGTAACGACTCTAGCAATGAACAAATTACAAATAAAATAAGAAGAGTGGTTTAAGCTTACACACAATGAAGCATTTTAGAAATAGAAAAGGCATCATTACATTCATTCATACTCTGCGCAAAGCCCTCCTTGGCCGCGATATACATCAGTTCCACAGACCACCGGTAAGCAAATCTAAAACATGTTTCTTGCCTAGGACAAAAGACATTGCAAAACTGAGAAAGCCGACGGAGAACGACAAGCCATAGTATCAAAGATTCAGCTGCAAGAATAGAATTCAAAAGCGGGGAAAAACTGAGCCAACATTTTCTACTGCAAAAGATAAGCACCGGATTGCATCGCTAAGAAGCAATAAAAGGGAAGAACAGGTGCAAAGCACACACCCACACAGACAAAAGATAGCACCGAGCACAACAGAGATACAGCATCAGGTTGATCCCATTTCCTAATTAAGACCGCAAAGTCAGTTCTTCCGTTCAAGAAAATAGAGACACACGAGGCAGATTATTTATCACATATATCAAATGGGAGCCAAAATGACTTGGATGTTTGACCATCAACACATACAGCAATCCCTTCTTCTTGGAAGGGTATCGAAACAAGCATTAACTTTATTGCTTTATAAACAAAGAAGCCAATGGATCAGAGCAGTGCTTCTTGATCATAACTTTATATGCATCAACAAGGAAGCTAATGGATCGTAGTGGATCCAATCCATGCATATTGTAGCTCACGAGGATACGGACATTGCTGTTAAGAAGCTCCGGCTCACTCAACAGCCATCAGATGAAAGGTGGAGCATTCACAACATAACCCTCTAGTGTTGAAAAGAAGGTATGTGGAACAAGTGTTTGTTTGAGCCGAAGATTAGTAAGGTTGAGCTGTTCGTGGTAGGAAGTGGCAACCAACTTACTATCCATATCGATCTGGAACAAACACTTGTCAAACCGGACCAGCACGAGCAACTCACCACCGCCAGGCACAACCACATGCCACCGATCATCACGTTGCACTCTACTCTGCGTCATGTCACACTGCACCCTGATCTCCTCAACTGGCAATTCAATCCGGCTCTTGAAGGCCCACACCACCCTTTCGTAGTCCCGCAACACCCAGATATCAATGATTGTCGTTGCATCATCAAAGCTATACATGCCAAGCATGCCGTCCATCTCAAACAGGTCAGCATGTCCTGGAACGACGGGAGCACGAATCTGCCGGAACGACTCAGCTATGGTGTCGAATACCAATACCATGTTTCTTTCGCTCACACGTTTCTCTATGTGCCAATGCAGGCTACCACGCAGTAGGACAGCTTCCCCTATGAAATAGAGTTGCTCCGTCTCCCGCGGGCACCCGATGTCCCTCGGCGGCTGGCCGGAACCCAGTGTGAAGATGTAGCAGGCACCATGACTTCGACTTACCCAATTGTCGTAATATAACAATATTCGGTACTCGCCGGTAGGGCGGTGCATGTACATTCCAAAGATCATGAAGCCCGTAACAGTAAGCATCGGCAGAGGAGCACACTCACGAGTGGCTGGGTTGCAGATGAAGAAATGCGTTCCACACTCGGAGAAGACGAAGAGGCCGTCGCAGGAGGCCTCGAGAGAGAATTTTCCATTTGGAACGCAAAGTCGGGGAATAGACCGGAGCTGCTCGGCCCCTGTCCGGTGGTCGAAGGGGATGGTGGCTCCGGATATGCGGACGAGGCATCGATAATCATAGACAGTGTGCTGGCTTTCGTGATCGTAGCTGTAGAGGAGGAGGAGGTTGGGCTGGCGGGCGTGGCGGGCGAGGAGGAAGTCGAGGGCGGAGGTTGCGAGCCGCCACGCGCGGCAGACGGTGCGGCAGCGGAGGAGGGACTTTGGGGGGAGGCGAATGAGGATCTCCCAGATGACGATCTCATCCGGGAGGCCGCGGCTGGGAGTCGGCGATCCTGGTCTTGCAGCTTTCGCCATGGCCGCCGGCCCGTAGGTCTTGATCCCACGAGCAAGCAGAGGGGAGGCGGCGGCGGCGGCAGGAAGCGGATCTTTCTCTTTTGGTGGAAGGGGATGTATCTGGGTTCTGGGCTTGGGCGTAGCCCATCCACTCGAAATTCTCTGTCTCGGAGATGCACCGCCGGGTCAGGGCGGGATCTGGACCATGTTTCCCGGCCAGTGCGATTTTGCTCGTCATTTTGCTCATGCTAGACATACTTGGGGAATTAGTAGATTTTTCTACTGTATGCTAGAGTTAGAAAAGTGACCAAATTAAACATTTCCAATTCAGCGGATGCATGCTTTGTTTTCAAATGCTTGTTCTTATTCCACAATTATTAATCAATTTCAAAAGCACCTAGGTAGGGGTAAATGATAGTACTCCTAGTTTATGTTTCCTATCCTTGCCAAATTGGTATTGATGAAACTAGCGCTTGAATCAAGATACTCCCTCCGTCTAGGTGAATTAGACATCTTATAAGGTGCATCGCAACCTAGGCGCAAAGTTATTGGCCAAGGAAAAATACTTGAATCACGGATGAAGCCAATCACATCATTTCTTTCTCAATTAAAAGCGTGCTATTAATTAGAAGGCCTCTTCAAATCCCAATAGCGTGCCCTAGAAATTGCATGCATTGGTCCTCCAATTAATAGATGGGGTCTAATTAATATGCATGCAACTAGTACTACTCTTTCGCGCCTTAGTGTTTTGGGATTATTTCATTTTCGTAAGGTGACTTACACACCTAGACGGAGGGAGTATAGGAGATGCGCGCGCGGAACATGCTACTATATAGTACTTACTTTCGGGTATCTAAATTCTAGCTTCTTCGGCAGTCCCGGAGCTTTTTTGGTGAATTTTCTCCAAACCCTGCCAGACAAAGAAAACAATTAGTTGATATCAGAAATGAAGTTGCTGATATATATGCATGGTGGATAATATTGATCGGTTTAACTTACCTGACGAGCATTTGAGTCATGTCCGCATACTCCTCGGGATCTTTACGTTTAGAGTCCAAGACAGTTACTACTCCCTTCTCAAGCTTAATCTCTAAGAGAATATAGTGGAAGCTGCGCACGCATACATGAACTCATCAATTACATCACTATATATAACCTTGACTGATATATAAGGGAAACCAAATATGCACAAGACAGTAACACTCACTTGAAGTTGTAAGGAAAGAGTATTATATCTTTGTTTCCATTTACCACCAACGATCGTAGCAAGTTGGTCTCGGTATCGTCGGGACGCAATTTAACCTCGGTTGAATCTATGAGGTATGTGTTAATGAACCCAATATCACCTACTTGTCTTTTCTTCAATTCGACGATCTTCAATCTGCATAATATAGTGAGGATAATTATAAATACATGCAATGAAGATCAGCTATATAGAGAGACTTAATGACAGAAGTAGTACTACTTACAGACAGTTGCAGGTGACCGTTGTTTTATCGAGGGCCAATTGATTGAAAAACTGATAGAACTCCTCAAATGGAACAGGCAACAGTTCAATTCCAACGAGGTCATGCTCCGGTTTAACTCTCAAATACAAGCTATCCCTCCCCCCAGACTCTCTGGAGATTTTCAAGTACCAATCATGCAATCTTCGCATATTCGTTGATAGAGATCTTTCATTTTTGACGAGAGGCTTTTTGTACTCGTATCTTTCTATCTGCACGTTCAAGAAATCATACTGTACATCGTCGGACACGTAATCTGCAAGATTGGTATAACCGAGCACCACCCTCGGATCATTAGCGACCATGTCGCTAGACACCTTGAGCGGGGGGCACGATTGGTCCGCTTGTTCGCCGAGCTGGGCAATTTGTTTCCCAGCTCGTCCTTCTGCTAACCTTTGATCACTTTTAGTACTTCCCGACCGCTTCGCTTATTGAAATGTCTTTTGAATCATGCGGTCATAGTTGCCCTTCGGCTTACTTTTCGCTGGTTGCTTCAGGGCAGCAAGAGTGCGCTTTGCTTTCACCACATCTATCTTCTCCTCCGGAGGTGGATGTCTCTGTGCTTTCAACCCTTCAAGCCAGTCCTTCACTTCGCCTTGAGCTATCTTCGTGTTTTCCTCGTCGGACCTCTCATATGGTAACTTCTTTAGAGGCGTGAGAGAAGGACCGAATCTGCATCCCCTCCCGCCTCTGGCTGTACTGCTAGACGTCGCCAGACCAGACGAAGCGGCTGTCTTTTTTCCTTGCTTACGCGCCGGAGCAGGAGCAGCCGGAGCAGCGGCAGGTCTCTTCCGCCCTTGCTGACTAGGCGGAGAAGGAGGAGGAGGCTGGCTGCTCGGGCGCGCCGGCGGCGAAGGAGGCGGAGTGCCGCCACGCGCCGGCGGCGAAGGAGGCGGAGTGCCGCCACGCGCCGGAGAAGGAGCCGGAGTGCCCTGATCGTCACTCGCCGGAGGAGGAGGAGGAGGAGGAGGCGGAGGCGTCCAGTTGATAATGTTGATGAGGTCCTTCCGCCATAGGCATGGAGTCTTCAGTGAAGAACCCAGCCGAGTCTCCCCT
Organism: Secale cereale; assembly: GCA_902687465.1. Lineage (NCBI taxonomy): Eukaryota > Viridiplantae > Streptophyta > Magnoliopsida > Poales > Poaceae > Secale > Secale cereale. The sequence continues at coordinate 712,768,422 of LR738714.1, read as the reverse complement.
TCACCGGTAGGGTGGTCAAGCTGGAGCTCCTCAAATCCCTCCGTTATTTCATCCACCATCACCCTAGCATATCCTTCTGGAATCGGCCGGCAGTGAAAAGTGTCGCCGGGTCCAGAAGGATAAACAGAGCCAGCAGCCGCCTTGACCTTCAGATTCATCCACTGCGCCATAAGGTGGCAATTTTGTGCCTGCGTGATAGCATCCACGGGATACCTGGCAGTAGCCGTCAAGACAGGCTCCGGCTGAAGCAGCTCGGTGGAAGCCACACTACTTCTCCGCTGAGATGGCGGGGTAGCTTCGGGGGAAGCTTCGGCAATTCTTTTGTCCCGATTTGCTTCCTGTTCCTCTATCGCTTGTATTCTGGCCCGCAGCGCCTGCATTTCGGTCAGCTCCATTTTCTTCCTCCTGTCGTGGCTTTTGTAGCCGCCTGCGTCCGGAAACCCAGCACGCCACGGAAGGGAGCCTGGCGTGCCTTGTGTCCGTCCAGGGTGCTCAGGATTCCCGAGGGCCATTGTCAGCTCGTCGTTCTCTCTGTCGGGGAAGAACATCCCTTCATGCGCTGCTTTGATATACTGCCGCATCTTCCTGAGTGGTGTTTCCAATTGCTTGTCCGTCCAAATGCACCACCCTGATACAGGGTCCAAGGTTCCGCCAGCCCCGAAGAACCAAGTCCGGCAACGGTCTGGCCAGTGCATTGTCTCTGGTTCGATCCCTTTCTCAAGCAGATCATTCTCAGCCTTGGCCCACTTAGGCCGGGCTCTGAGGTAGCCACCTGACCCCGTGCGATGGTGATGCTTCTTCTTCGCAGCATTTATCCGGTTTGTCTCCGACATCTTCTGACTCTTTTCCGATGTCTTATGGGCCACAAATGCGGGCCAGTCATCTTTGATCTTCTCATATATGCCCACGAATTCTGGAGTCTTTTTATCTTTGACAAACGTATTCGGTTTTTTCTTCCATGCCCTGAATTGGTCTGCCATCTTCGAAAGGGCAGCAGACTTGATTAACTCCTCTTTAACTGAATTCGCCGGATCATCCTCTCGCGTAGGATGAAATTTGACTTCAGCTCAGTCCAAAGATCTTCTTTCTGCATATCAGTGACATAAGTCACCTGAGCGTCATTTGCAGCCGGCTTTAACCATTGATGGATGCTGATCGAGATCTTGTGCCTAACCAGAACCCCGCACTGATTAACAAATGCGTTCTTTGTCCGGATGGGGTCAATCGGCTCGCCGGAGCGCGAGATTTCTGAGATCTCAAACTTTTGATCCGGCCTCAACTTTTTCTTCGCGCCTCGTCTCTTTACCGAAGATTTGCTCGATCCGGAGGGCTAGAAAAAGGAACAAAGACGAGAGTTAATGAATGCATCAATTAACTAGTCAGCACAGGCTTAACTAACATATATACCTCCTGGCCGGACTCGGTTCGGTCACCGAAACCAGCATCACGGTCTCCTTCTTGCACCGGCATTGGGTCACCGGAGCCGTCCTCACGGTCTACTTCTTTCATGTGCATTGGGTCACCGGATCCATCAATATCATAGCCTAGATCTTCCAGCTGCAGCTCTCTTTCGACCTGCTCATCGGTGTCGTTGAGAAACGACAAGACGGCATTTTGTCCGTCTGCGATTATGTCCATCAACATCGCTTCTTGTGCTAGGTCTCGGGTGTTGTCGTCCATAGTTTCTACAAATATTTACAACATGCCAATTATTATTCAAACATGACAGATGGATATATTAATGGCAAACGTAGAACTAGCTTCGACTGTGGGGACCCCGACTCATAAGTCGAGATCACCGAATGCACGTGTACAGTGATCTCAGAGATCAATGCTCACTGAACACACAGAAGCTAATAACAAGAGTCTTACATCCATACATACCGTATTACACAAATAGGACCGTAAGGTCAAGTCTTGAGTATAACATCGCAGCGGAAATCTTCAATAACAACTTGGACCCATGCCATCTGCCTTAACCCTACAGGCATTTTGACTGGGAAGCGTCCTAGCTCGCATGCTCGTCACCAAGAAATCTTCGTCTTAACCTGTTCTCTCATGCCTGGCCAATAAAATAACCAGTGGCAAGCCAATGAGTACTTTGAATGTACTCGCAAGCAACCCAAGTGTGATGACAGAATAATTATGCAAGGCTCTACTGCTAAGTTGGCGGTTTTGCGGAAAGCTAGTTTTTCATATGCAAGTATGATCAATAAATAACATGGGCATGCATGTGTTTGCAACAAGTATCAGGAGGTCACAGACATCAATATCGAGAAAGAGTTGTAATCAACTCATGCTCAAGCTCATTGTGACTTTCTCACAATCACATCAACAATATCTCTGAATCATGTTGTTTCCCAGAAACTTATGGACATAGTCTAAGTAGCACCACCCAACTGTCCTTGACCGCGGACACGTCTATTCGAATAGTTTGACACTCTGCAGAGGTTGCACACTTTACCCACAAGATCCGGGGAACTTCCGTGTCATCCACGACCCGCGGTACCTCAAGTACCCGGGGTAAGCACCCGATCACTATCTTTCCCTAGACGACACTAATATGGAGTCCACTCGATTGGTAACAGCCCCGTGCCAACATTTCACATCTCAAGATTTTTGGAGCCTCGCTCCCATATTCATCACATACCACAAGCACGGGGTACCAACGGTTTGTCCGGTGCCCTGTGAAAACAGTCATGGCCGCCTATCCAAGCACGACCCCGTCCCGAGAGTGACCTCATGTCACCCCCGTCACTAGTAATGCGGGCACCATGCTAGTATCGACCTAGGTAATCAATAATGCCCTTTCCCATATAAGGGTAGAGTGGTTGCGCATGTAAGGTTGGGACGGTAGTCACACATAAATGTAATCCATCTCTGTAAACAACACTTTCAACAAGCCTCGGCACACTACTTCTTCACCAAGTAGTGCCCTAGTTTCTCATCAACTCCCAGGGGCATTAGTGGCACCCATTGGGTCATTTGCAAGTATGTCAGACCACACTTGTTTCACTCAATGCATAACCCTGACCCATTTTGCGTAGCCAACTACTATAGCATACATCTATCTACTCCCACCCACATAACCCTCATAGGAAGGTAGGGTCATGTTTGATGCAGGTTTCAACAGTAAGCAACAAAGGTAGCAACCAAAGTGGTCTCCACCTCAACATGATTCCGATGCATTGAATATTAAGGTGCTATGAGACATGCATAAAAAGGTTTCTCGAACATGGTCAAAGGGATGCTTGCCTTATTCTTCCGAGTCTTCAACCCTTCTGGTCCATCTCCGAATACTCCGTTTATTTCGTCAACTAACGATGGAAACAATCATAATAAGCAACACAATCAAAGCAAAAATAAAAGTGCTCTAAAAATAGGAGTTGGACTTTTCTAGGATACCTCTGGTCATATGAAAAATAACCAAGGTGGTATCATAGGTATTGGATCAGTGGATAGTTTGGATCATTTCAACATGATGGAACCAAGTGGTTTATGGATTTGAAAGAAGTATATAGAAATATTTTCTTGAATGATGAGCAAAGGCACCCATCAACAAGTCATGATTTTAGAAGCATCTAGGAGTTGGTTTCAATGGATTTGGAATTCAAATGAATTTCCTAGGATTTTGCAAAGTTGATAAATATGAAGAAATGGCTCAATATTTGGTGGTGTACAGAAAGTATTAATAAAAATGTTCCAAAACTAAGTTTGGATATGACAAGCATCTAGGAATTTGAATCACTGCATTTGGATCAAGATTGAGCTCTCTGTGATTTTCTAAAGTTCATCTTATAAGATGCTCTGGGCGAAGCCCAGCTAACCATCGCCTACTGGGCTCAGCCCAGTGGCTCAGCGGCGTGATGGAGGTGGTGACGCCGAAGGCGTAATTACGGCGGGCGTCACCACCACAGAAAGGCGCATCCTGGCGGGTGCGCTTCCACTTATCGGGGGGCACCCGTCAGCTGCTCCCATCGGCCCCATGGCGCTTACAGGCGGGGCCCGCCTGGCGGGTTCGTCGTCCTCCCCCCGCCCGACGCAGAGGAGGAGCAGGGGAGGCCGGCCGAGCAGGGTGCCGGCGCCCTTCTCGGCGATCCCGTTCGTCCCCAGCGGCGTCCAGCACACCATCGGCTCCGGGGGATCGAGCCGAACCCAACCAGGGGTCTCACGCTGGCTGGGGAGGGCCGAGCCATTAGTGGCTTTGACGCCGGCGGACGGAGTTTCGGGCGACGATTGGGTACGGCAAGACAGGCACGGGGGAGGAGAGAAGGACGTGCGGGGAGTGTTGGCGGAGTTCCTGGCGTTGCTCTGGAGCAAAGAGGGGGAAGGGGGCTTCCCACGACGCGAATTTGAGCGGTGGCCGGCGGCGGAACTCCGGCCATGAAGGGGCAAAGAGGCCACGGGAGGAGGAGTGGGATGGCTTGGGAGACACACGTGAGAGGGATAGTGCGAAAGGAGGTGCAAGGGGGGCTCAGGGTGCCCTATAAGTAGGTGGGCGCCGGTCCACCGAGGCGCCGTGCACCGGCGAGCATGTTGTCGTCGCCACGGGCCACGCGAGCCTGCCGCAGTGTGTCCGGGGCGTTCGTGGGGCTGGTCCACGCTTAGAGGAAGAGAGAGGAGGAGCGGGGAGGCGCCAGAGAGGTCGCGCGTGCGAGGTTGCTCACTGGAGCCCGTGGTCGGCCGGTGCGCGTGCGAGCAGAGGGGAGAGAGGGGGAGAGAGGAGGGGGCCGACCGCCCAGCGTGTTGCGGACGTCGAGGCAGCCTCGGGGGACACGAGGGGGAGGCCCAAGGCTGTCGGACGCTCCTGATTGGAGGTGGCTACAGTGCGCCAGGGCACTGTAGCATGCTCCAGAGCGCGAACCCTGCATGCCATGGCATGAACATGGTGTCATTGGCGTGTCCTCTTGTGTCCAGCAGTGCTAGGGGTTAGTAAACAAACGTGTGATGGTCTTGGATGACCTAGGGAGCCACTGGAATGAAGAGGGAGGTGAAGAAGAAGGAGTTTACTGCTGTCGAGCAGTATGAATTGGGGTTTTACCCCCTCCAATGATTGAGCTGAGGCCATAGAGAAGTTACTGGGGGTAGAAGATGATCAGGAGAAGCCGTGGTAGGAATTTGAGGTAAAGGGAAAAAGTAAAAGGGGTCCAAACACTGGTTTTGGTAAATTGGCAGAAGGTGTTTGATCAGTGTTTGGTCAAGCAAATGATTTCCAATTGACATGGGGCTTCACAGGATCAAATGTCACATATAAATAGGCCCCTCTACCAAATTTGAGCTCATTTGGGCAAGGTTGCCAATGTAACTTTGGTGAACCCTAGAAATCAACAGAAATGGTTTCACCATGTTTGAGTTAAGCAAATCATCTCCCCTTGATGCACCACTTGGTGTAGCATCATCATTTGGGGTTATGATCATGCCCACAAAGTTTGAAGCCCCAGGTAAAAAGTTGGTAATGTAAAGTTGTTCAAATTTGCATTTGAACAGAAAGGGTTTGGGGGTATTCTGATCAAGTTGCTCTACTCCAAATCTTGTGCCATTTGGTCTAGATGCCTTATTAGGCCATTCTAGCATGTGCACCAAATTTGAGAGCATTTGGACAAGTTTGGCAATGTAAAGTTGCTCAAACTTCAAGTATGGACAGAATGGTTTTGAGGGGGTTAGAGGATGTTTCCTTGATCTTCAAGGCATGAGGCTTTGCAAGATCATCAAATATGTCATATTTGACATGATAGAATTTCCCTGGAATTTTTGGAGAATATTTCCTTTGTAAATATTTCAAAAGCTTGAAATATCCAGAAAGGGTTTTGGAAGGATTTGTCCAATATTTTGAACATGACCATGTGTTGAAACTCTTATATATGGACAATATATGTCCTATGAGTCTCCCTGAATTTTGGAAAATATTTTTGAAATAGTTAAATAATTTTTCCCTATTAAAGACCATTTCTGGCCTTAAGAAAAAGCTTTTGAATAAAATATAAAAATAACTTTTAAAATTATACTTTTGTGGTTTCTGGGAGTCCTATACCTAATAGGATTCAAATATACTTTTTGAAAGATTTTTCACACCCTAAATAAGCTACTTTTTTTTGCGGGTGAAGGTACTTGAAGTGCAAACCTCAATTCAGGGGTTTTTGGAAAACTAATTTTAGAAATACTATTTGGCCAAAATATATTTGTAAGAAAATTCTATATTGTTCTATACACATGGCATGATCATTGGGAAAAAGTTTTGGATCAAGGAGAGGAAGTATAAGAGTTGGAGGATTTATTTGATTTTTAGAGCACTAGCAAACAGCAGACAAAAGTCAAATCAAGCAAAGTCAAAAACACTCAAAAGTTTTTGTAAATCCACATTTTTAACATGATAATTAGCTTAAGCAAAGTGGCATGAAAATCAGGGTGTGACATCGACCCTCGACCCCTGGACGACCCTCGACTGCTCGGCGATACACAAACCCTAGACCCCCTCATGTCACGTTTTGTCTAGTGTCAAAGGATTCAACAAAACCAATACTTCATCATTAGGCGAAAGTAACAGTAGCATGATGGTAAGAAGCTCTCCAAAGTGGTTTTGGAACGGAGTCCCGGATAGGATAATTCGTAACAAAAGACGGATTATCCTATCAGGAACTCCGTTCCAAAACAACTTTGCATAACTTCGTACCAACATGCCCCGGTTACTTCTGGCAAATGATGAAGTCATGGAATTCTTCAATACTTTGACACTAGCTAGGCAACCTCTCGACCCCCCGACTTCTCGGCGATCCACAACCCTAGACCCCCTCATGTCACATTTTGTCTAGTGTCAAAGGATTCAACAAAACCAATACTTCATCATTAGGCGAAAGTAA
>LR738714.1:712718123-712759868 GCA_902687465.1 Secale cereale | reverse complement strand
GGGACTAAAGGTCCCTTTTCAGCAGCCCAAAGGGCGGGAAGGAGGGGCCTTTAGTCCCGGTTGGTGGCAGCAACCGGGACTAAAGGGGGGGTATTAGTCCCGGTTTCAGCCACCAACCGGGACTAATGCCACCCTTTAGTCCCGGTTGATGCCACCAACCGAGACCAAAGGGCTTGCTGGCGCGGTGCGGTGGGAAGTTTAGTCCCACCTCGCTAGTTGAGAGAGCTCGGGTGTGGTTTATAAGCGCTGCTGCGCCCACCCTCTCGACCTCCTATCAATTGCAGGCTTCTGGGCCTAACTCTGCGCGCTGCCCTGTGAGCTTGCTGGGCCTTATAGTCCAGATGCATCCTGGGCTGTAGGCCTTGCAGGCTCACTGGGCAGCGCCCAATTTTTTTATTTTTTCCTTTTTTGCTTTATTTATTTCTAAGTTGTTTTTTTTTTGCTGTATTTAGAGTTTCTTTGTGAATATTATTGCTTTAGGTAAAACAAATTATAAACTTTCTGTTAGTGCAAGTAGTATTCAAATTTGAATAGCTTAAATTTGAAATTATTTGTTGCTTTATTTATTTTATTTTGTTTCTACTTACAACAAAATACTTATTGTTGCTATTTTTTTTGCAAGTTTTTTTGTTTTGTTTTCTGCATTATTTATTTTCTTTTGTTTTTTGCTTTATTTTTTAATTCTTTCTGGTAAAACCAATTACAAAATTTCTGTCAGTGCAAGTAGTATTCAAATTTGAATAGTTTAAATTTGAAATTATTTGTTTTCTTTGTTGCTTTATTTATTTTATTTTGTTTCTACTTACAATGAAATACTTATTGTTGATATTTTTTTATTTTTTTGCAAGTTTATTTTGTTTTCTGCATTATTTATTTTCTTTTGTTTTTTGTTTTATTTTTTTATTCTTTCTGGTAAAACCAATTACAAACTTTCTGTTAGTGCAAATTTGAATAGTACAAACGGACAATGGTATCATACTCGTTTGTTACAAAGTTGGCATGGTATTATCATAATAGTTGCTGAAAAAAGTCTTCACTTTTTCTTCGCTTGTGTCATTTGCTTATTGCGCCGTAACCATGGATAATCTTCATCGTTTATCAGGATGCTTGGGTCAGCCTTGACTTTGAAGGGAGGAATTTCATGAAACTTTTCATAATCTTCAGACATGTCTGTCTTGCCCTCCACTCCTAGGATGTCCCTTTTTCCTGAAAGAACTATGTGGCGCTTTGGCTCATCGTATGATGTATTCGCTTCCTTATCTTTTCTTTTTCTCGGTCTGGTAGACATGTCCTTCACATAGATAACCTGTCCCACATCATTGGCAAGGACGAACGGTTCGTCAGTGTATCCAAGATTCTTCAGATCCACTGTTGTCATTCCGTACTGTGGGTTTACCTGTACCCCGCCTCCTGACAGATTGACCCATTTGCACTTAAACAAAGGGACCTTAAAATCATGTCCGTAGTCAAGTTCCCATATGTCCACTATGTAACCATAATATGTGTCCTTTCCCCTCTCGGTTGTTGCATCAAAGCGGACACCGCTGTTTTGGTTGGTGCTCTTTTGATCTTGGACAATCGTGTAAAATGTATTCCCATTTATCTCGTATCCTTTGTAAATCAATACAGTCGAAGATGGTCCCCTGGACAACAAGTACAACTCATCACAAACAGTGTTGTCACCTCTGAGACGTGTTTCCAACCAACTGCTGAAAGTCCTGATGTGTTCACGTGTAATCCAGTCGTCGCACTGCTCCGGGTGTTTGGAGCGCAGACTGTTCTTGTGTTCATCGACATACGGGGTCACTAATGTAGAGTTCTGTAGAACTGTGTAGTGTGCTTGAGACCAAGAATATCCGTCCCTGCATATTATTGAGTCCCTTCCAAGCGTGCCTTTTCCAGTCAGTCTCCCCTCGTACCGCGATTTAGGGAGACCTATCTTATTAAGGCCAGGAATGAAGTCAACACAAAACCCGATGACATCCTCTGTTTGATGGCCCATGGAGATGCTTCCTTCTAGCCTGGCGCGGTTACGGACATATTTCTTTAGGACTCCCATGAACCTCTCAAAGGGGAACATATTGTGTAGAAATACGGGCCCCAGAATGACAATCTCGTCGACTAGATGAACTAGGACGTGTGTCATGATATTGAAGAAGGATGGTGGGAACACAAGCTCGAAACTGACAAGACATTGCGCCACATCACTCCTTAGCCTTGGTATGATTTCTGGATCGATTACCTTCTGAGAGATTGCATTGAGGAATGCACATAGCTTCACAATGGCTAATCGGACGTTTTCCGGTAGAAGCCCCCTCAATGCAACCGGAAGCAGTTGCGTCATAATCACATGGCAGTCATGAGACTTTAGGTTCTGGAACTTTTTCTCTGCCATATTTATTATTCCCTTTATATTCGACGAGAAGCCAGTCGGGACCTTCATACTGAGCAGGCATTCAAAGAAGATTTCTTTCTCTTCTTTCGTAAGAGCATAGCTGGCAGGACCTTCATACTGCTTCGGAGGGATGCCGTCTTTTTCGTGCAAACGTTGCAGGTCCTCCCGTGCCTCAGCTGTATGCTGGCAGGACCTTCATACTGCTTCGGAGGGATGCCGTCTTTTTCGTGCAAACGTTGCGGGTCCTCCCGTGCCTCAGCTGTATCTTTTGTCTTTCCATACACGCCCAAGAAGCCTAGCAGGTTCACGCAAAGGTTCTTCGTCACGTGAATCACGTCGATTGAAGAGCGGACCTCTAGGTCTTTCCAGTAGGGTAGGTCCCAAAATATAGATTTCTTCTTCCACATGGGTGCGTGTCCCTCAACGTCATTCGGAACAGCTAGTGCGTCGGGGCCCTTTCCAAAGATTACGTGTAAATCATTGACCATAGCAAGTACGTGATCACCGGTACGCATGGCGGGCTTCTTCCGGTGATTTGCCTCGCCTTTGAAATGCTTGCCTTTCTTTCGACATTGATGGTTGGTCGGAAGAAATCGACGATGGCCCAGGTACACATTCTTCCTGCACTTGTCCAGGTATATACTTTCAGTGTCATCTAAACAGTGCGTGCATGCGTGGTATCCTTTGTTTGTCTGTCCTGAAAGGTTACTGAGAGCGGGCCAATCGTTGATGGTCACGAACAGCAACGCCTTTAGGTCAAATTCCTCCTGTCTGTGCTCATCCCACGCACGTACACCGTTTCCATTCCACAGCTGTAAAAGTTCTTCAACTAATGGCCTTAGGTACACATCAATGTCGTTGCCGGGTTGCTTAGGGCCTTGGATGAGAACTGGCATCATAATGAACTTCCGCTTCATGCACATTCAAGGAGGAAGGTTATACATACATAGAGTCACGGGCCAGGTGCTGTGATTGCTGCTCTGCTCCCCGAAAGGATTAATGCCATCCGCGCTTAAAGCAAACCATACGTTCCTTGCATCCTTTGCAAACTCCTCCCAGTACTTTCTCTCGATTTTTCTCGACTGCGACCCGTCAGCGGGTGCTCTCAACTTCCCGTCTTTCTTACGGTCCTCACTGTGCCATCGCATCAACTTGGCATACTCTCTGTTTCTAAACAAACGTTTCAACCGTGGTATTATAGGAGCATACCACATCACCTTCGCAGGAACCCTCTTCCTGGCGGGCTCGCCATCAACATCACCAGGGTCATCTCGTCTGATCTTATACCGCAATGCACCGCATACCGGGCATGCGTTCAGATCCTTGTATGCACCGCGGTAGAGGATGCAGTCATTAGGGCATGCATGTATCTTCTGCACCTCCAATCCTAGAGGGCATACGACCTTCTTTGCTGCGTATGTACTGTCGGGCAATTCGTTATCCTTCGGAAGCTTCTTCTTCAATATTTTCAGTAGCTTCTCAAATCCTTTGTCAGCCACAGCATTCTCTTCCTTCCACTGCAGCAATTCCAGTACGGTACCGAGCTTTGTGTTGCCATCTTCGCAATTGGGGTACAACCCTTTTTTGTGATTCTCTAACATGCGATCGAACTTCAGCTTCTCCTTTTGACTTTCGCATTGTGTCCTTGCATCGACAATGACCCAGCGGAGATCATCATTTGGTTCTTCCTCTTGATCTTCAGCAGCTTCACCCGTTGCAGCATCATTGGGCACATCGTCTGGTTCCTCTTGATCTTCACCAGCTCCCCCCATTGCAGCATCACCGTATTCAGCGGGCACATAGTTGTCATCGTACTCTTCTTCTTCGCCGTCTTCCATCATAACCCCTATTTCTCCGTGGCTCATCCAAACATTATAGTGTGGCATGAAACCCTTGTAAAGCAGGTGGGAGTGAAGGATTTTCCGGTTAGAGTAAGACATCGTATTCACACATTTAGTGCATGGACAACATATAAAACCATTCTGCTTGTTTGCCTCAGCCGCATTTAGAAACTCATGCACGCCCTTAATGTACTCGGAGGTGTGTCTGTCACCGTACATCCATTGCTGGTTCATCTGCGTGCATTATATATAATTAAGTGTGTCAAAAACCATTACAGAACATCATAAATAGATAATTAAGTGACCAAATGGATAAAAGTTCATCATCACATTAAAACCAAAGTACATACATATATAGTTCTCATCTAACAACATATAGTTCTCCATACACATCGAAACTATGTAAAACTTTTCAATGCGAAAACAAATGCGATCATAATCGCAACCAAGGTAACAATTGATCCAACGGCATAATGATACCAAGCCTCGGTATGAATGGCATATTTTCTAATCTTTTTAATCTTCAACCGCATTGCATCCATCTTGATCTTCTGATCATCGACGACATCCGCAACATGCAACTCCAATATCATCTTCTCGTCCACAATTTTTTTTTATTTTTTCCTTCAAGAATTTGTTTTCTTCTTCAACTAAATTTAACCTCTCGACAATAGGGTCCATCTTGATCTTGTGATCATCGATGACTTCCGCAACATGCAACTCCAATTCCATCTTCTCCTCCTCCATTTTTTCCAATTTTTTCTTTAAGGAAATGTTTTCCTCTTCAACTAAATTTAACCTCTCCACAAGAGGGTCGGTTGGAATTTCCGGTTCAACTACCTCCTAGACATAATAAAACATCTATGCATGTGGTCGGCATAACTATCATAAACACTAAAACAATTAGTTATAAGTTAAAGATAATATACCACATCCGAATCGTAGACAGGACGAGGGCCCACGTGGGCGGATATCAAAACCATCGCACTATATAATAACAAGCAATAATAAACGTAAGAAAATTAGACAAATATCTATCTAAAGCAAATATAACAAGCAATAAGAAAAATAAGAAAAGCATGGACATAACAAAGAGGCTCACCACGGTGGTGCCGGTGACGAGATCGGCGGGGGCGATCGACGGCGGCGAAGACGGGGACGGGACGTGACGGACCGCTAAACCTAGACAAATCTCGGAGAAAATAGAGCTTCGAGAGGAGAAAAGCTTAACTAGTGTGGCTCGGGCATTCCACCGAACATGTTGTGTGCATAGGAGGTGAGCTAGAGCACCACTAACCCCTCTCCTCCTCGGCCAAAAAAAAAACAGAGCAGTGAGCTCTGCTCTTGAGTGAGGGGTTATATATAGGCACCTCATTGGTCCCGGTTGGTGCTATGAACTGGGGCTAAAGGGGAGCCTTTGGTCCCGGTTCATAACACAAACCGGGACCAATGGTGGTGGGCCAGGACTAAGAGCCATTGGTCCCGGTTTGTCGCTCCAACCGAGACCAAAAGGTCCAAACCAACCGGGACCAATGGCCCACGTGGCCCGGCCGGCCCCCTGGGCTCACGAACCGGGTCCAGTGCCCCCATTGGACCCGGTTCTAGATTGAACCGGGGCTAATGGGCTGGTCCAATGCCCTGTTTTCTACTAGTGAGACCTAACAAAGTGGACTGACTGGCCCGCCATGACTGAGCCCTTGTGTGTGTGTGTGTGTTCGCTTTTAGTTAGCTGCTCGACGTAGAAGCTTTGGAGGCATCTCTCGAAAGTGCCAACATATGCTTTTGCCGTGGCGAGTATTCTTTTAGCATCTCCAGACGTTGGCCCCCCTAAGAGGCATAAAAACTGTCGCCTGGGGGCGAGCTGGCGGTATAATCGGCCCTGGGGTGGTTTGGCATCCAGCCGTCGCCCCAGGCGACGACGCCAGCCCATTTTCGGCCCAATGTGACGCCCCCAATTTGACCGTACACTAATCATGCACGCAAATATGTACGACCAAGATCAGGGACTCACTGGAAGATATCACAACACAACTCTAGACACAAATTAAAATAATACAAGCTTTATATTACAAGCCAGGGGCCTCGAGGGCTCGAATACAAAAGCTTGGTTACATAAGAGTCAGCGGAAGCAATAATATTTGAGTACATACATAAGTTAAATAAGTTTGCCTTAAGAAGGCTAGCACAAAAGTAAGAACGATCGAAAAGGCAAGGCCTCCTGCCGGGACCTCCTAACTACTCCTCGAAGCCAATCTCCACGTAGAAACATCATCGGGGTCCTCTGGCTCCTGGACTCCAACATCTGGTTGCGTCATCCGAGAAGAAGGGACAAAAGGGGAAAAGGAGGAGCAAAGCAACCGTGAGTACTCATCCAAAGTACTCGCAATTAAGGAGCTACACTACATATGCAATGGTATCTGTGTAAAGGGATAATATCTGTGGGCTAAACTGCAGAATGCCAGAATAAGAGGGGGATAGCTATATCGAAGACTACGATTCTGGCAACCTCCATCTTGCAGCAGTAGAATAGAATGGATGGTAAGTTCACCAAGTAACATCGTATAGCATAATCCTACCCGGCGATCCTTCCCTCGTCGCCCTGTGGGAAAGCGATCACCGGGTTGTATCTAGAACTTGTCTGGGTGTGTTTTATCAACTATCCAGTTCTAGTTGTCATGAAGTCAGAGTACAACTCTGGGTCGTCCTTTTACCGAGGGACACGGCTATTCGAATAGATTAACTTCCCTACAGGGGTGCACCACATAATCCAGTACGCTCGATCCCATTTGACCGGACACACTTTCCAGGGTCATGCCCGGCCTCGGAAGATCAACACGTCGCAGCCCTACATAAGCACAGCAGAGAGGTCAGCACGCCGGTCTAAGTCCTAAGCGCGCAGGGGTCTGGGCCCAACGCACACCTACACGTTGCGTACGCGGCCGGTGAGCAGACCTAGCAACCTCCATTACTAAGGAAGTTACGTTACGCGGTCCAACCCGGCGCGCGCCGCTCAGTCGCTGACGTCAAGAAGGCTTCGGCTGATACCACGACGTCGAGAGCCCATAACTATTCCCACGTAGCCGGATAGTGCGTATAGGCCAATGGCCAGACTCTGATCAAATACCAAGATCTCGTTAAGCATGTTATTATGAAATAACCGCGGACAACGACCAGGGCCAGGCCACCTCTCGACTGGATGTCTCAACCTGCCCTATCGCTCCGCCACCAATATCCACTCGGGGGCCGTCAGGAACCTAGGCCCGCCGCTACCTGGATGGAGCCACCTGTCCTTTCAGCCCCCACATTGAAATCACTTGCAGGTACTCATCGAGCCGACCTGACTTTTGTCACATCATGTGTCATGTAAAGTAAGTATATAGTATATACCCGTGATCACCACCCGAGTGATCACGGCTCGATAGTATAGCATGGCAGACGGATGATACGTCTCAAACGTATCTACTTTTCCAAACACTTTTGATATTGTTTTGACCTCATTCTTGCATGATTTGGACTAAACTAACCCGGACTGACGCTGTTTTCAGCAGAGCTGCCTGTATGTTTTATTTGTGTGCAGGAAAACAGATTTTTAACTATCTCAGAAAAATCCACGAAAAATCATGAAAAATCCACGCACCCGAAGAAACCAAATACCAGAAGTGGGGCCAGAGGGGGGCCAGGGGGTGCCCAGGCGCCCTGTGGCGCGCCCCCCTGGGCCGCGCCGGGGGGGCGCCTGGGTGGGCCCCACACCCCCTGGTGCCCTACTTTAGCCCGTATTTTTCCTCGCGATGCAAAAATCCCAGATCGGAAGTCCTTTCGCTGTTTTTCGTCGCGGAGCCGCCGCCACCCTCTGTTCTTCTTCGGGAGGGCTAATCTGGAGGCTGATTTGGCCTCCGGAGAGGGGAGATCGTCGCCATTGTCATCATCATCACCACTCCATCATCCCTGCATGACTTCCCCCTTCATGTGTGAGTAATTCCCTTGCTGTAGGCGAAGGGGATGGTAGGGATTGGATGAGTTAGATCATGTAATAGTTCGTCAGATTGTTGGGGGCATGTTGCCTATCATCTAGTATGGTGTTTATCATCTTTGCTACAACTTGTTATTCTTAATGCTTGACACTTAGGGCCCGAGTGCCATGATTTCAGATCTGAACCATATGTGTTTGCATGAATATATTTGTGTTCTTGATCCTATCTATGAGTTGTATGCACCTGTTACGGTTCGGAACCGGCGATCCCAAAGGTGACAGCTTGGGACACCAAAGGGGATGGTCCGTAGTTTGAGGATTACATGTATCCATTGAGTTCATTGCTTTGTTCCGGTGCTCTTTGACAGGAGCACCTTAATATCCATTAGTTCCTTTTGGCCCCGTTCGTAGCGGGATGGTAGGACAAAAGATGTTGTGCAAGTTCTTATTGCAAGCACGTACAACTACCTACGGGATACATGCCTAATGTTTGATATTTGCCTAGATGATCATTACTTTTCCGTGTGCCGTGCCCCGAGTTAGAAACTATCTCATCCATGCAACGCCCAACCATCCATCTCCCTAGCCTACAGTATTTTAAACCTTACTTGTCACTAGTTGCTACTTTTTACCATTTACTACTGCTATTTACTTTTGTTGTTTACTTTTACTATTACTATCATCACTATCATATCACTGTTACCACTTATCTTTTGTTGCAAGTTAGTATATTTCAGGTGCGGTTGAATTGACAATTCAACTGTTAAAGCTTATAAATACTCTTTGGCTCCCCGTGTGTCGAATCAATAAATTGGGTTATTCTTACCCGCAAAGACTATCTCGATCCCTTACGGTTGAGGGTTATCAAGTACCGTTTTCTGGCGCCGTTGCCGGGGAGCATAGCAATATTTACAAGTCTACTTGAGGTATCCTACTTGCTGCACTTTATTCACTATGGGTAAGAAAGGAGACCCCAAGGTTCCGATCTTACGATCCACTACAAGAAGAGGTACTGCTCTGAGCACTAGTGCTACACTTGATTCACCTTCTGTTATGAGTAAGTTTGCCTCACCACCACCACATGATGCTCCTACTGAATCTGTTACTATGTATGATACACTTGATGATGCTTCTACTACTTTTGATGATGATATTAGTTCACTTGGTTATGCTCTTGAGAAAGAAATTACTGCTGCTGCTGAAAAATATGGAATTGAACTTCCTGTTACTCGCTACCCTATTGGTGAAACTTATGATTTTCCTAAATTGAGTAAACTCCAGGAGAGGCTCCTTGATGATGATTACTATATACTTGATGAAGATTTATGTAGGGAACTGACAGAGTTTGCCGGCTCTGACCCTGAAACTATTAAGAAAATATTTGAAAAACACTCTTGGAAAAACAAAACCGTTCCTAATCCTGAGTTTGCTACATCTCCTATATGCATTGATGATCCTGATTTTGATTTCTCTGTTGATCTTTCACTTATACCTATGGTTGAAGCTGACCCCTTTTATGGCAGAGAAAATGATGATGCTATTGCACACCTAACTAAACTTGGTGAACTAGGTAGCCTGTTTACCACAGATGAGAAGATACGCTACTTTTATGTGACCAAGCTTCTTCCTTTCTCGTTGAAGGAAGGTGCTAAAGCATGGTATGATTCACTCCCATGCGGTTCTATTAAGAGTCCTCAGGACTTAGCTCACTCTTTTGTTGATAAGTACTTTCCTGCTCATATGCAACATGATGCTTTACAAAGAATTTATAAATTTAAACAGTTGCAGGATGAGTCCCTCCCTAAAGCTTGGGGGAGGTACTGCGGTTTGATTCAGGCTAGACCAGGACATGGAGTTCCTAAGAATGAATTAATTGATATATTCTATGCTGGTCTAACTGATGAATCTAGGTCCTATTTGGACAGTTGTGCTGGTTGTGTTTTCAGGAAAAGAACACCGGACGACGCGGAAGATTTAATGGGCAGAATTGCCAAGAACCATGAAGATTGGTCCGTTCCTGAACCACCTCCACCAACAAAGAAGAGGGGCATGTTTGTTCTAAGCCCCGAGGATATGCGAGAAGCAAAGAAGTCTATTAAAGAGAAAGGTATTAAAGCTGAAGATGTGAAGAATCTACCCCCTATTGAGAAGCTGTGTGAGCCTACCACTCACCCTCCTATGGTAGAGGTACACTCTCTTTTAGATTTCAATGAAAGTGACATCCCTCATGGTAAACCTCCTGATCAATGTTTATATGAGTTTGATAATTTTATTATGAAACAGAATCATTTTAATGAGAGGATAGAAAGTCAGTTGCATGATAATTCCCTTGCTATCAAAAAGTTGCTTGGTGTTTTAGATAGAACAGTTAATGATGTTCAATGTCTTGTGAAGCATTTTCATATGGTTCAAACTCAGGTTGATCAAATTTCTAATGTGCAAAGAGATTTGCTTGCTAACAATGCCAAACAAGATAAATTGCAGGCTTTTGGGATTAAGACCCGAGGAGGAACTAGTACTCAAGATCCTCTTTATCCAGAGGGACATCCGAAGAGAATCGAGCAAGATTCTCATATGCAGGAAGAAGAAATTGTTGTTTCTCCAAATAAGAAGAAGAAACATAAAGAGACTGACAATTCTAATGATCCTATTGCAGATGAAGAGCCAGCTATTGATCCCAACAGTGTATCTATCTCCGATGCTGAGACTGAAGACGGTGCTGAACCTGAAGGTAATGATAATGAGAAGAATGATCCGCCTGAAGTTCGAGAGGATGAAGCACCTGACAAACGTAAGAGGTACACTAAAGAAGACTTCATCGCAAGAAAACATGGGAAGGAGAAAGAACCATGGGTACAGAAACCCATGCCCTTTCCAGGTAAGTCCATCAAATCTAAAGAAGAAGAGCATTATAATAAGTTTTGTGAATGGATTAAACCTCTTTTTCTTGAAATCCCTTTGACTGATGCTATTAAGTTACTTCCGTATTCAAAATATATGAAAGATATTGTCACTAACAAAAGAAAAGTTTCTAATGATGCAATATCTACTATGCTTGCTAACTATTCTTTCAGTGAAAAGATTCCTGAGAAGCTCGGTGATCCAGGTATACCCACCATTCCTTGCTCCATAAAGAATAATTATGTCAAAACTGCTTTATGTGATCTTGGAGCGGGAGTGAGTGTTATGCCTCTCTCTCTTTACGAGAGGCTTTGTTTAGAGAAACTAATTCCTACAGATATCTCCCTTCAGATGGCTGACAAGTCAACCGCTGTTCCGATAGGTATTTGTGAGGATGTTCCAGTTGAAGTTGCTAATTGTTTAATTCTTACTGATTTTGTTGTGCTTGACATGCCCGAGGATGGGAGCATGTCCATTATTCTTGGTAGACCTTTCCTTAACACCGCAGGTGCTATTATTGATTGCAACAAAGGGAAGGTTACCTTTCATGTGAATGATAAAGAACACACGGTATATTTTCCGAAGAAGACCGACAGGAGGCATGCCCTCGACTCTATAGAGAATATCGAGACCGTGAAAATTGGAGAATGGGACTGTCCACTACATGTGCCTCACAAATACAAAACTATCATGGTAGGGACAATGTCCATCAAGGTAAAAGTTCAGTGATTACTTTGTAGGAGGTGATACTTTTTGCTCTATATATCGCTTGTTTGTTGGTAAGACTTGATCAACCTTACTAGTAAACGTGTTTTATATGGATAAAAAGTTGAGCTTTCTATGTTTTCATTTGTTTTTAGTGTTGTCATACTTGCTGTACCAAGTATCTATGTTTTTGAAGCTTCACAATACTACTAACCACTTCAAGTTTTCAGAGAGTTTCGCAGCTTTTTGAACTTCGAGAAAAATTCAACAGTGAAGTTTTCAGAAAAATTCCAGAAAAATTATATTAAAAATTTCCACAACGGGAGAAACCCGGAAAGTCCTGGGGCCAGCCAGGGGGGCCCTCCAGTGGCCCAGGCGGCCAGCTGGCGCGGCCCAGCCCCTAGCCGCGCCCACAGGGCGCCTGGGGCCCACGGGACCCCCCTCCAGGTACTTCTTCTTCCCCTCTCTCTCTCTTTTTCCAGAAACCCAAGTTCTGGTCTTGTTCTTGCTGTTCTTGCTGTTCTTGGGGGCGATTCTTCGATCTCTCTCTACAACCCATCATTTGAGCTGAAATTTTGAGCAAATACTCCCTGGTATGTGACTCCTCCACCCCTCCAATTAGATTTTTGATTGGTGGCCTCATTTGTGAGAATTTAGAAGTTCTTGGTGCTGTAGAGATGAGCTTGCATGCATGTGTGGAAAGTTGTTTTCCAAGTTTTGATGCAAGTTTATGCCTTGGGCAAGTGAGTTGAGTAGTTTGCCTTAGCTCACTTTGTTTTAATCCTCGTTTTTGTAAATCGTGAAAAATTTCAGAAATGAGTTTGTTAGGAAGGGCAAAAGGATGGCTTGAGAAGAGGAGGCCCGCACACTCCGATCGAGTCACTAGAGCCGCAGCTTCACCATCGACCGCCAGGGTGAGCTACAATGAAGATCATGTGCCCCTGGAGTTGATAGAAGACACAAGTCCAGCACGTGCGATGACATATCCATGTGACGAATTCATGGAAGCTGCGGGAATCAAGGATGAGTTTTATAATCTTTGTGCTAATGCAGGTTTGACACGGCTCGTCACCAGCCGTGTTACTCAGTATCAAAGACTCACCTCCATTTTCATCAACAGTTTTAGATATAATCCTGAATCAGGTGCTATTGAGTTTAAAATTTATAATGATCTTATCACCATGACTTTGGGAAATTTTTGTGAAGTAATAGGTGTGCCGAACGCTGGGAGGACGGCAAGGATGGCCACTCAGCCCTTCGAGCTGAAAACCGTCATCAACTCTCTCTGCAGCATGGGTACGAGGGATATTCATCGGTCGAAGATCTCCAGTATCTTGTTTCCTCACCTCAGGTATTTTGCATATTATGTTGCTAGAGGGGTGTTAGCTCGTGACAACACGAGCAACATTTCTGCTCCGAATATTGCTATCCTGGCAGCAGCCCTCTCAGGGAGGTCTGATTATAATATTGGTACCTTAATTGCTCGACGCCTTGCTATGAACGGTAACAAGGGGGACTTATATGGTGGCATTTATGCCACGCTTATCTTAGAGCATCTTGGAGGCACCCCACACCCTGATGATACTCCTTTTACTTATTTAAGATTTGATCTTGCTGCTATGAAAAGGCATAAGTTTGTTACCATGGGTTCTGAACTTGATAACCTTGTTTATATCTTGCGTTTCGGAACTACCACGGAACGCGAGATCCGTCTACATGCACCTCTTTTGTTTGATTATTCTCGCAGGAACGGATGGTCCTTTGATGTTGTCCAGTTCGATGAGTTCATGGTCCAGCATCAGTTCCATAACCCCATGGAGGGGTTTGTGCCCGACGAGGAGAGGCACGGTGAGATACCACATTTTCAGGATGAGACCGCCACCGAGTTTGGTGAAGGGTCTTCCTCTGTTTGGCGCTCGGAACCTTCCTCATGAGAGACTCCGAGGAGTTCGGTGTACGCGCCATCATCCTTCTACGACCCTTGGTCTCACCACCATACCCCTGGAGCAGGAGGCTCCTGGGGGCAGTAGCTGCTACCCACTTAGGCCAAAAGCCTAAGCTTGGGGGAGTACGTGCCCTTCTCACTTTTCCATTGTATTATCCGTTTTATTCACTTTGATCTTTTCGAAGTTTTTACTCGTTCTTCTTTATTCCTCTATTCGCAAAAACAACAAAAATATTTTCTCTTTCTTCTGCTTTTTATTCAACTTTTGAAAAAACCCAAAAAGATTTCCTTTCTCTCTTTAGTTTGCTTTGTTTTCAGAGATCAGCTCGAGTCCGTGATGTCATTTGATTATATTTCCTACGTTCGATCGTGCAAGTGACAAGCAGTAATGACGAAGATCGACTGAAAGGAGGCAACAAGGAAGACCGGTATGAACTCTTATTGTTTCTACTTTTGTACATATGCCTGTACTTATGATCTAGAGACCAGCTTGTAGCGACATAGTGCTATGTTTACAATGCTCTTCCAGTGGTTCATGCTTTCCTTGTGGCTAGTCTCCAATAACTAGAGTATATAATGTGTTATTGAAATGATCTACATGCATCGCACTGTTCATAGTCTGGCATACTAGGGTGGTATTTCCCTTTAGAGAATTTTTGGATTGACTTGACACATGCTTACACATGTTTAAGACTAAAAAGTCTACTTTGCCTTGATGATCTTTGAGTTTTAGAATAGTTATATCACTTTCATGCTCGATTCAATGTTGCTTTGTCACTCTGCATGATTATGACCGTTATTGCTCTCTAGTTGGTCGCTTCCCAGTCTTTTGCTAAACCTCCACCCGTACTAAGCGGAATGACTGCTTGTGCATCCAAAACCCTTAACCCTGTTATGCCATATGAGTCCACTATACCTTCCTATACATGGTATTTACCTGCCATTCCTAACGAAGACTTTCGTGTACCATCTCGAAATTAATCAAAAGCATTTCTCTTTTTGTGCCTATGTTTTAGCTCATGAGGAAGTAGTAGTTAATTCATGATCTCTTTAAGTTGGACAAGTTTCACCCCTGGATTGCATCACTAGTAGAAAACAGGGCATTGGTCCAGCCCATTAGCCCCGGTTCAATCTAGAACCGGGACCAATAGGGGTACTGGACCCGGTTCGTTAGCCCAGGGGGCCGGCCGGGCCACGTGGGCCATTGGTCCCGGTTCGTCTGGACCTATTGGTCCCGGTTGGAGCTAAAAACCGGGACCAATGGCTCTTGCTCCTGGCCCACCACTATTAGTCCCGGTTTGTTTTATGAACCGGGACCAAAGGCACCCCTTTAGCCCCGGTTTGTAGCACCAACCGGGACCAGTGAGTTGCCTATATATACCCCCTCACTCAAGAGCAGAGCTCACTGCTCTGTTTTTTTTTCTGGCCGAGGGGGAGAGGGGTTAGTGGTGCTCTAGCTCACCTCCTATGCACACAACATGTTCGGTGGAATGCCCGAGCCACACTAGTTAAGCTTTTCTCCTCTCGAAGCTCTATTTTCTTCGAGATTTGTCTAGGTTTAGCGGTCCGTCACGTCCCGTCCCCGTCTTCGCCGCCGTCGATCGCCCCCGCCGATCTCGTCACCGGCACCACCGTGGTGAGCCTCTTGTTATGTCCATGCTTTTCTTACTTTTATTATTGCTTTAGATAGATATTTGTCTAATTTTCTTATGTTTATTATTGCTTGTTATTATATAGTGCGATGGTTTTGATATCCGCCCACGTGGGCCCTCGTCCGGTCTACGATTCGGATGTGGTATATTATCTTTAATTTATAACTATTTGTTTTAGTGCTTATGATAGTTATGCCGACCAACCTGACATGCATAGATGTTTTATTATGTCTAGGAGGTAGTTGAACCGGAAATTCCAACCGACCCTCTTGTGGAGAGGTTAAATTTAGTTGAAGAGGAAAACATTTCGTTAAAGAAAAAAATGGAAAAAATGGAGGAGGAGAAGATGGAATTGGAGTTGCATGTTGCGGAAGTTATCGATGATCACAAGATCAAGATGGACCCTATTGTCGAGAGGTTAAATTTAGTTGAAGAAGAAAACAAATTCTTGAAGGAAAAAATAAAAAAAATTGTGGACGAGAAGATGATATTGGAGTTGCATGTTGCGGATGTCGTCGATGATCACAAGATCAAGATGGATGAAATGCGGTTGAAGATTAAAAAGATTAGAAAATATGCCATTAATACCGAGGCTTGGTATCATTATGCCGTTGGATCAATTGTTACCTTGGTTGCGATTATGATAGCATTTGTTTTCGCGTTGAAATGTTTTACATAGTTTCGATGTGTATGGAGAGCTATATGTTGTTAGATGAGAACTATATATGTATGTACTTTGGTTTTAATGTGATGATGAACTTTTATCCATTTGGTCACTTAATTATCTATTTATGATGTTCTGTAATGGTTTTTGACACACTTAATTATATATAAATGCACGCAGATGAACCGCCAATGGATGTACGGTGACAGACACACCTCCGAGTACATTAAGGGCGTGCGTGAGTTTCTAAATGCGGCAGAGGCAAACAAGCAGAATGGTTTTATGTGTTGTCCATGCACTAAATGTGTGAATACGATGTCTTACTCTAACCGAAAAATCCTTCACTCCCACCTGCTTTACAAGGGTTTCATGCCACACTATAATGTTTGGACGAGGCACGGAGAAGAAGAAGAGTACGATGACAACTATGTGCCCCCTGAATACGGTGATGCTGCAATGGGGGGAGCTGGTGAAGATCAAGAGGAACCAGACGATGTGCCCAATGATGCTGCAACGGGTGAAGCTGCTGAAGATCAAGAGGAACCAAATGATGATCTTCGCCGGGTCATTGTCGATGCAAGGACACAATGCGAAAGTCAAAAGGAGAAGCTGAAGTTCGATCGCATGTTAGAGGATCACAAAAAAGGGTTGTACCCCAATTGCGAAGATGGCAACACAAAGCTCGGTACCGTACTGGAATTGCTGCAGTGGAAGGCAGAGAATGCTGTGGCTGACAAAGGATTTGAGAAGCTACTGAAAATATTGAAGAAGAAGCTTCCGAAGGATAACGAATTGCCCGACAGTACATACGCAACAAAGAAGGTCGTATGCCCTCTAGGATTGGAGGTGCAGAAGATACATGCATGCCCTAATGACTGCATCCTCTATCGCGGTGCATACAACGATCTGAACGCATGCCCGGTATGCGGTGCGTTGCGGTATAAGATCAGACGAGATGACCCTGGTGATGTTGATGGCGAGCCCGCCAGGAAGAGGGTTCCTGCGAAGGTGATGTGGTATGCTCCTATAATACCACGGTTGAAACGTTTGTTTAGAAACAGAGAGCATGCCAAGTTGATGCGATGGCACAGTGAGGACCGTAAGAAAGACGGGAAGTTGAGAGCACCCGCTGACGGGTCGCAATGGAGAAAAATCGAGAGAAAGTACTGGGAGGAGTTTGCAAAGGACGCAAGGAACGTATGGTTTGCTCTAAGCGCGGATGGCATTAATCCTTTCGGGGAGCAGAGCAGCAATCACAGCACCTGGCCCGTGACTCTATGTATGTATAACCTTCCTCCTTGGATGTGCATGAAGCGGAAGTTCATTATGATGCCAGTTCTCATCCAAGGCCCTAAGCAACCCGGCAACGACATTGATGTGTACCTAAGGCCATTAGTTGAAGAACTTTTACAGCTGTGGAATGGAAACCGTGTACGTGCGTGGGATGAGCACAAACAGGAGGAATTTGACCTAAAGGCGTTGCTGTTCGTGACCATCAACGATTGGCCCGCTCTCAGTAACCTTTCAGGACAGACAAACAAAGGATACCACGCATGCACGCACTGTTTAGATGACACTGAAAGTATATACCTGGACAAGTGCAGGAAGAATGTGTACCTGGGCCATCGTCGATTTCTTCCGACCAACCATCAATGTCGAAAGAAAGGCAAGCATTTCAAAGGCGAGGCAGATCACCGGAAGAAGCCCGCCATGCGTACCGGTGATCACGTACTTGCTATGGTCAATGATTTACACGTAATCTTCGGAAAGGGCCCCGGCGCACTAGCTGTTCCGAATGACGATGAGGGACACGCACCCATGTGGAAGAAGAAATCTATATTTTGGTACCTACCCTACTGGAAAGACCTAGAGGTCCGCTCTTCAATCGACGTGATGCACGTGACGAAGAACCTTTGCGTGAACCTGCTAGGCTTCTTGGGCGTGTATGGAAAGACAAAAGATACAGCTGAGGCACGGGAGGACCTGCAACGTTTGCACGAAAAAGACGGCATCCCTCCGAAGCAGTATGAAGGTCCTGCCAGCTATGCTCTTACGAAAGAAGAGAAAGAAATCTTCTTTGAATGCCTTTTCAGTATGAAGGTCCCGACTGGCTTCTCGTCGAATATAAAGGGAATAATAAATATGACAGAGAAAAAGTTCCAGAACCTAAAGTCTCATGACTGCCATGTGATTATGACGCAACTGCTTCCGGTTGCATTGAGGGGGCTTCTACCGGAAAACGTCCGATTAGCCATTTGTGAAACTATGTGCATTCCTCAATGCAATCTCTCAGAAGGTGATCGATCCAGAAATCGTACCAAGGCTAAGGAGTGATGTGGCGCAATGTCTTGTCAGTTTCGAGCTTGTGTTCCCACCATCCTTCTTCAATATCATGACACACGTCCTAGTTCATACAGTCGACGAGATTGTCATTCTGGGGCCCGTATTTCTACACAATATGTTCTCCTTTGAGAGGTTCATGGGAGTCCTCAAGAAATATGTCCGTAACCGCGCAAGGCCAGAAGGAAGCATCTCCATGGGCCATCAAACAGAGGATGTCATCGGGTTTTGTGTTGACTTCATTCCTGGCCTTAATAAGATAGGTCTCCCTAAATCGCGGTACGAGGGGAGACTGACTGGAAAAGGCACGCTTGGAAGGGACTCAATAATATGCAGGGACGGTTATTCTTGGTCTCAAGCACACTACACAGTTCTACAGAACTCTACATTGGTGACCCCGTATGTCGATGAACACAAGAACAGTCTGCGCTCCAAACACCCGGAGCAGTGCGACGACTGGATTACACGTGAACACATCAGGACTTTCAGCAGTTGGTTGGAAACACGTCTCAGAGGTGACAACACTGTTTGTGATGAGTTGTACTTGTTGTCCAGGGGACCATCTTCGACTGTATTGATTTACAAAGGATACGAGATAAATGAGAATACATTTTACACGATTGTCCAAGATCAAAAGAGCACCAACCAAAATAGCGGTGTCCGCTTTGATGCAACAACCGAGAGGGGAAAGGACACATATTATGGTTACATAGTGGACATATGGGAACTTGACTACGGACATGATTTTAAGGTCCCTTTGTTTAAGTGTAAATGGGTCAATCTGTCAGGAGGCGGGGTACAGGTAGACCCACAGTACGGAATGACAACAGTGGATCTGAAAAATCTTGGATACACTGACGAACCGTTCGTCCTAGCCAATGATGTGGCACAGGTTATCTATGTGAAGTACATGTCTACCAGACCGAGAAAAAGAAAAGATAAGGAAGCGAATACATCATACGATGAGCCAAAGCGCCACATAGTTCTTTCAGGAAAAAGGGACATCCTGGGAGTGGAGGGCAAGACAGACATGTCTGAAGATTATGAAAAGTTTCATGAAATTCCTCCCTTCAAAGTCAAGGCTGACCCAAGCATCCTGATAAACGATGAAGATTATCCATGGTTACGGCGCAATAAGCAAATGACACAAGCGAAGAAAAAGTGAAGAGTTATTTCCGCAACTATTATGATGATACCATGCCAACTTTGTAACAAACGAGTATGATACCATTGTCCGTTTGTACTATTCAAATTTCAATACTACTTGCACTAACAAAACAAAACAAAACAAAACAAACTTGAAAAATAAATAGCAACAATAAGTATTTTGTTGTAAGTATAAACAAAATAAAATAAATAAAGCAACAAAGAAATTAAATAAAGAAAGTAAAATAAATAAAGCAACTCTAAATACAGCAAAAAACAACTTAGAAATAAACAAAGAAAATAAAATAAATAAAGCAACTCTAAATACAGCAAAAAACAACTTAGAAATAAATAGCAACAATAAGTATTTTGTTGTAATTAAGTATAAACAAAATAAAATAAATAAAGCAACAAAGAAAATAAATAAAGGAAGTAAAATAAATAAAGAAACTCTAAATATAGAAAAAAACAACTTAGAATTAAACAAAGAAAATAAAATAAATAAAGCAACTCTAAATGCAGCAAAAAACAACTTAGAAATAAATAAAGCAAAAAAGGAAAAAAAAAATTTGGGCGCTGCCCAGTGAGCCTGCAAGGCCTATAGCACAGGATCCACCTGTAATATAAGGCCCAGCAAGCTCACAGGGCAGCGCGCAGAGTTAGGCCCAGAAGCCTGCATTTGAGAGGAGCTCGAGAGGGTGGGAGCAGCAGCCCTTATAAACCACTCTCGAGCTCCCTCAGCTAGCGAGGTGGGACTAAACATCCCACCGCACCCGCGCCAGCACAGGGCCTTTGGTCCCGGTTGGTGGCACCAACCGGGACTAAAGGGTGGCATTAGTCCCGGTTGGTGGCTGAAACCGGGACTAATGCCCCCCTTTAGTCCCGGTTGCTGCCACCAACCGGGACTAAAGGCCCCTCCTTCCCGCCCTTTGGGCTGCTGAAAAGAAACAAAATAAAATAAATAAAGCAACAAAGAAAACAAATAATTTCAAATTTAAACTATTCAAATTTGAATACTACTTGCACTAACAGAAAGTTCGTAATTGGTTTTACAAAAGAAAATAAATAATGCAGAAAACAAAACAAAAAAACTTGAAAAAAAATAGCAACAATAAATATTTTTTTGTAAGTAGAAACAAAATCAAATAAATAAAGCAACAAAGAAAACAAATAAATAAAAATAGCAACAGTAAGTATTTTGTTGAAAGTAGAAACAAAACTAAAAAATAAAGCAACAAAGAAAAAAAGAAAAAATATGCCACCTGCTGGGCCCACACGGCCTGAATACGACTAGAAACCCAACCATGGGCCAGGATTCAGGCCCGTAGAAAGCCCAGCAAGACCACAGGCAAAGCAGTGTCAGTTTAGGCCCTTAGGCCTGCAGTTTAGAGGAGTTCGAGAGGAGAGAGGCAGCGGGGCTTATAAACTGGTGCTGCTCTCCCTCAACTAGCGAGGTGGGACTAAACTTCCCACCGCACCGCGGCAAGGCCTTTAGTCCCGGTTGCTGCCACCAACCGGGACTAAAGGGTGGCATTAGTCCCGGTTGCTGCCACCAACCGGGACTAAAGGGTGGCATTAGTCCCGGTTGCTGCCACCAACCGGGACTAAAGGCCCCACCTTCCCGCCCTTTGGGCTGCTGAAAAGGGACCTTTAGTCCCGGTTGGTAACAGCAACCGGGACTAAAGGGGGCTATTAGTCCCGGTTTGTGCCAAGAGCCGGGACTAATACTCCTCCTATATAAGCTACACTTGCGAAAATTTTGTTCAGTTTCTCCTTCTTCCCCGCCCCGACGCCGCCCTCGATCTGCTCCGTCCCCGTCGCCGTCGCCGTCGCCCCCGTCGCCCCCGTCGCCCCGTCGCCGTCGCCCCCGACGCCGCCTCGTCGCTCCGCCCCGCGCCGTCGCCGCGCCCCGCGCCGTCGCCGCGCCCCGGCCGGCCCGTCGCCCCGCGCCGCCGCGCGCCCCGCCCCGCCGCCGTCGCGCCGCCCCGCCCCGACGCCGCCTCGTCGCCGCCCCGCCCCGCCGCCGTCGCGCCGCCCAGCCCTGCCGATGTGAGGGCCGGCTCCCTTTTTTTTTATATGTTTAATATTGCTGTATATATATATATAGTTGTTGTGTATATATATGTATATATGTGTATATTTTTTTTATGTTTATATAAATTGCAGTATATATAGTTGCTGTATATATAGTTGCTGTATTTATATGTATGTGTATATCTTTTTTTTCTTAGGAATTTGCTAATTAAATATATATGTTAAATATATATTTATGTGTATATAAATATATTTTTTCTTAGGAAGTTGCTGTATATATGTGATGTGTGTATATGTGATGTATATATATGTGTATGTGGCTAGCTATATAGTTTTTTGTTTATATATGCTAAATATATATAGAAAGTTTTATATATATATATGCAAAAGTTACAAATTTAGAAAAAGAAGGATAGGAAAGAAGAAAATAAGAAAGAGGAAAGAAAGAAGAAGAGGAGAGGAAGAAGAGGAGAAATAAATAAGAAGAAGAAAAAAAAGAAAAAGAAGGATAGGAAAGAAGAAAATAAGAAAGAGGAAAGAAAGAAGAAGAAGGAGAGGAAGAAGAGGAGAAATAAATAAGAAGAAGAAAAAAAAGAAAAAAAGAGGAGAAGAAGAAAGGAATAGAGGAGAAGAAGAGAAATTTTCTCTTCTTCTCCTTTATTCCTTTCTTCTTCTCCTTTTTCTTTTTCTTTTTTTTTCTTCGATCTTCTCCTCTAGCGGTTCCTTTTTTCTTCTTCTTCCTCTTTTTTTTATCGGATATGTCTATGTCGATATACACCCTCTCCCCGATAACTTCGACATTAGGGGGGGCCGGGGTCGAGGGTCGTCGAGGGACCGAGGCCGAAGGTCGAGGGGTCGAGGGTCGTCGAGGGACCGATCGAGAGGCCGAAGGGCGAGGGGTCGAGAGGTTGCCTAGCAGTCGGGGGTCTAGGGTTGTGGATCGCCGAGCAGTCGGGGGTCAAAGTATTGAAGAATTCCATGACTTCATCATTTGCCAGAAGTAACCGGGGCATTTTGGTACAAATTTATGCAAAGATATTTTGGAACGGAGTTCCTGATAGAATAATCCGTCTTTTGTTACGAATTATCCTATCGGGGACTCCGTTCCAAAATAACTTTGGAGAGCTTCGTACCATCATGCTACTGTTACTTTCGCCTAATGATGAAGTATTGGTTTTGTTGAATCCTTTGACACTCGACAAAATGTGACATGAGGGGGTCTAGGGTTGTGGATCGCCGAGCAGTCGGGGGTCGAGGGGTCGAGAGAGGTTGCCTAGCTAGTGTCAAAGTATTGAAGAATTCCATGACTTCATCATTTGCCAGAAGTAACCGAGGCATTTTGGTACAAAGTTATGCAAAGATGTTTTGGAACGGAGTTCCTGATAGGATAATCCGTCTTTTGTTACGGATTATCTTATCTGGGACTTCGTTCCAAAACAACTTTGGAGAGCTTCGTACCATCATGCTACTGTTACTTTCGCCTAATGATGAAGTATTGGTTTTGTTGAATCCTTTGACACTAGCTAGACAAAATGTGACATGAGGGGGTCTAGGGTTTGTGGATCGCCGAGTAGTCGGGGGTCGAGGGGTCGAGAGAGGTTGCCTAGCTAGTGTCAAAGTATTGAAAAATTCCATGACTTCATCATTTGCCAGAAGTAACCGGGGCATGTTGGTACGAAGTTATGCAAAGATGTTCTGGAACGGAGTTCCTGATAGGATAATCCGTCTTTTGTTACGGATTATCTTATCTGGGACTTCGTTCCAAAACAACTTTGGAGAGCTTCGTACCATCATGCTACTGTTACTTTCGCCTAATGATGAAGTATTGGTTTTGTTGAATCCTTTGACACTATAGCTAGACAAAATGTGACATGAGGGGGTCTAGGGTTTGTGGATCGCCGAGCAGTCGGGGGTCGAGGGGTCGAGAGAGGTTGCCTAGCTAGCTAGTGTCAAAGTATTGAAAAATTCCATGACTTCATCATTTGCCAGAAGTAACCGGGGCATGTTGGTACGAAGTTATGCAAAGATGTTTTGGAACGGAGTTCCTGATAGGTTAATCCGTCTTTTGTTACGGATTATCTTATCTGGGACTCCGTTCCAAAACAACTTTGGAGAGCTTCGTACCATCATTCTACTGTTACTTTTGCCTAATGATGAAGTATTGGTTTTGTTGAATCCTTTGACACTAGCTAGACAAAATGTGACATGAGGGGGTCTAGGGTTTGTGGATCGCCGAGCAGTCGAGGGTTGAAGCTAGTTCTACGTTTGCCATTAATATATCCATCTGTCATGTTTGAATAATAATTGGCATGTTGTAAATATTTGTAGAAACAATGGACGACAACACCCGAGACCTAGCACAAGAAGCGATGTTGATGGACATAATCGCAGACGGACAAAATGCCGTCAGGTCGTTTCTCAACGACACCGATGAGCAGGTCGAACAAGAGCTGCGGCTGGAAGATCTAGGCTATGATATTGATGAATTTGGTGACCCACCAATGCACATGGAAGAAGTAGACCGTGAGGACGGCTCCGGTGACCCAATGCCGGTGCAAGAAGGAGACCGTGATGCTGGCTCCGGTGACCGAACCGAGTCCGGCCAGGAGGTATATATATATGTTAGTTAAGCATGTGCTGACTAGTTAATTGATTCATTCATTAACTCTCGTCTTTGTTCCTTTTCTAGCCCTCCGGATCGAGCAAATCTTCGGTAAAGAGACGAGGAGCGAAGAAAAAGTTGAGGCCGGATGAAAAGTTTGAGATCTTAGAAATCTCGCGCTCCGGCGAGCCGACTGCACCCATCCGCACAAAGAACGCATTTGTTAATCAGTGCGGGGTTCTGGTTAGGGACAAGATCCCGATCAGCATCTATCAATGGTTAAAGCCGGCTTCAAACGACGCTCAGGTGACTTATGTCACTGATATGCAGAAAGAAGATCTTTGGAATGAGCTGAAGACAAACTTCGTCCTACCGCGAGAGGTTGATCCGGCGAAGCCAGTTATAGAGGACTTAATCAAGTCTGCTGCACTTCAGAAGATGGCAGACCAATTCAGGGCATGGAAGAAAAAACTGAATACGTTTGTCAGAGAGAAAACGACTCCAGAATTCGTGGGCATATATGAGAAGATCAAAGATGACTGGCCCGCATTTGTGGCCCATAAGAAGTCGGAAAAGAGTCAGAAGATGTCGGAGACAAACCGGATAAATGCTGCAAAGAAGATGCATCACCATCGCACGGGGTCGGGCGGCTACCTCGTAGCCCGGCCTAAGTGGGCCAGGGCTGAGAATGATCTGCTTCAGAAAGGGATCGAACCAGAGACAATGCACTGGCCAGAACGTTGCCGGACTTGGTTCTTCGGGGCTGGCGAATCCTTGGACCCTGTAACAGGGTGGTGCATTTGGACGGACAAGCAATTGGAAACACCACTCAGGAAGATGCGGCAGTATATCAAAGCAGCGCATGCAGGGACGTTCATCCCCGACAGAGAGAACGACGAGCTGACAATGGCCCTCGGGAATCCTGAGCACCCTGGACGGACACGAGGCACGCCAGGCTCCCTTCCGTGGCGTGCTGGGTTTCCGGACGCAGGAGGCTACAAATGCCACGACAGGAGGAAGAAAATGGAGATGACCGAAATCCAGGCGCTGCGGGCCAGAATACAAGCGATAGAGGAACGGGAAGCAGATCGGGAAAGAATTGCCGAAGCTTCCCCCGAAGCTACCCCGCCATCTCAGCGGAGAAGCAGCGTGGCTTCCACCGAGCTGCCTCAGCCAGAGCTTGCCTTGACGGCTACTGCCAGGAATCCTGTGGATGCTATCACGCAGGCACAAAATTGCCACCTTATGGCACAGTGGATGAATCTGAAGGTCAAGGCGGCTGCTGGCTCTGTTTATCCTTCTGGACCAGACGACACTTTTCACTGTCGGCCGATTCCAGAAGGATATGCTAGGGTGATGGTCGACGAAATAACGGAGGGATTTGAGGAGCTCCAGCTTGACCACCCTACCGGTGAAGGGGAGACTCGGCTGGGTTCTTCATTGAAGACTCCATGCCTATGGCAGAAGGACCTAATCAACATTCTGAACTGGACGCCTCCGCCTCCTCCTCCTCCTCCGACGAGTCAGGGCACTCCGCCTCCTCCACCGCCTCCTCCTCCGGCGAGTGACCATCAGGGCACTCCGGCTCCTTCTCCGGCGAGTGACCATCAGGGCACTCCGGCTCCTTCTCCGGCGCGTGGCGGCACACCGCCTCCTTCGCCGCCGGCGCGTGGCGGCACTCCGCCTCCTTCGCCGCCGGCGCGCCCGAGCAGACAGCCAGCTCCTCCTTCGCCTAATCAGCAAGGGCGGAAGAGACCTGCCGCCGCTCCGGCTGCTCCTGCTCCGGCGCCTAAGCAAGTAAAAAAGACAGCCGCTTCGTCTGGTCCGGCGACGTCTACCAGTACAGCCAGAGGCGGGAGGCGATGCAGATTCGGTCCTTCTCTCACGCCTCTAGAGAAGTTGCCGTACGAGAGGTCCGACGAGGAAAACACGAAGATCGCTGAAGGCGAAGTGAAGGACTTTTTTGAAGGGTTGAAAGCACAGAGACATCCACCTCCAGAGGAGAAGATAGATGCGGTGAAAGCAAAACGCACTCTTGCTGCCCTGAAGCAACCAGCGAAAAGTAAGCCGAAGGGCAACTATGACCGCATTATTCAAAAGACATTTCAAGATGCCAAGCGGTCCGGAAGTACAAAAAGTGATCAGAGGTTAGCAGAAGGGCGAGCTGGGAAACAAATTGCCCAGCTCGGCGAACAAGCGAACCAATCGTGCCCCCCGCTCAAGGTGTCTAGCGACATGGTCGCTAATGATCCGAGGATGGTGCCCGGTTATACCAATCTTGCAGATTACGCGTCCGACGATGTACACTATGATTTCATGGACGTGCAGATAGAAAGATACGAGTACAAAAAGCCTCTCGTAAAAAATGAAAGATCTCTATCAACGAATATGCGAAGATTGCATGATTGGTACATGAAAATCTGCAGAGAGTCTGGGGGGAGGAATAACTTGTATTTGAGAGTTAAACCAGAGCATGACCTCGTTGGAATTGACCTGTTGCCTGTTCCATTTGAGGAGTTCTATCAATTTTTCAATCAATTGGCCCTCGATAAAACAACGATCACCTGCTACTGTCTGTAAGTAGTACTACTTCTGTCATTAAGTCTCTCTATATAGCTGATCTTCATTGCATGTATTTATAATTATCCTCACTATATTATGCAGATTGAAGATCGTCGAATTGAAGAAAAGACAAGTAGGTGATATTGGGTTTATTAACACATACCTCATAGATGCAACCGAGGTTAAATTGTGTCCCGGCGATACCGAGACCAACTTGCTACGATCGTTGGTGGTAAATGAAAACAAAGATATAATACTCTTTCCTTACAACTTCAAGTGAGTGTTAATGTCTTGTGCATATTTGGTTTCCCTTATATATATTAGTCAAGTTTATAGTGATGTAATGATCTCATGCATTCGTGCGCAGCTTCCACTATATTCTCTTAGAGATTAAGCTTGAGAAGGGAATAGTAACTGTCTTCGACTATAAACGTAAAGATCCCGAGGAGTATGCGGACATGACTCAAATACTAGCCAGGTAAGTTAAATCGATCAATATTATCCACCATGCATATATATCAGCAACTTCATTTCTGATATCAACTAATTGTTTCCTTTGTCTGGCAGGGCTTGGAAAACATTCATCAAAAAAGCTCCGGGACTGCCGAAGAAGCTACAATTTAGATACCCGAAAGTAAGTACAATATAGTAGCATGTTCCGCGCGCGCATCTCCTATATCTTGATTCAAGCGCTAGCTAGTTTCATCAATACCAATTTGGCATTCTTGCTTATCAGTTTGATTGAGCTCTATTTCTTGTAAAGTGGTTGTGGCAGGAACCCGGGAATGATTATTGTGGATACTACATTTGCGAGTCCATCCGCCACACGACCTGTGAGCGGGGCTACACTGATGAACAATTTAAAGTGCGTAAGCAATCAATAATATTCACAAATTTATAGCATCATTTCCTGTATTGACCCCCTACTTCAAATTAGATGTTTCGGATGCGGGATGAACTCCTAACACCAGATCGTCTGCGAGCAATTCAAGAGGAATTGGCGGCATTCTTCCTTGAACACGTGATCGCTGAAGACGGAGAATACTATGTGGACCCTGCATCCATGTGTTAGGAGATTATTTTTGTAAGAGATAATTATTGTATATATGTGCCCGGTAGTGTCGGATAGATATACGAGAACTTGTTGTTCGACCAATCTCTCGGAGAAAGAGAGGTGGTCGATATTATTACTTCTCTCTGTATGCATATATATATATGTTGATTATATATACGAGATCTTCTGTTCCTTCGTTTGCTTAGTAGCTAGCAGCTAGCTAGCTAGCTAGCTAGCGTGACTACTCTAGTTCATATATATACGTATGTGTAGTATGTAGCGTCGACCAAAAGCACGGACATAAGAGAGAACACTTCTCTCTATTAATTAGCTAGCTAACACAATATATCAAGCACCTAAATTAACCCCCAAAACCTAAACCCCCCCTCCCCTTTCAAAACAAAAAACAAAAACCACAGCCACAGAAATGCTGACGCGTGGGAGCCTTTTGGTCCCGGTTGGTACCACCAACCGGGACTAAAGCCCCTCCTGCCTGGACTCCGTGCACAGGCCACGTGGACACCCTTTTGCCCCGGTTCTGGATTGAACCGGGACTAAAGGGTCAGAGCATTAGTACCGACCCTCTTGTCCCGGTTACAGAACCGGGGCTAAAGGCCCAGATGAACCGGGTCTGATCCCCCTTTATCTACTAGTGCATGTATAATGTGCGAACCCCTAATATGAAAAGGAACTGGCATTGAGTGCGCCCGGCTCAAAAAGATAATATAACAAACAAACCCTCCTTCACGCTTTGTTCATGAAATCAGAAAACTTTGGCAGTGATAAACAAAGGAGATTAAGAGGATGTGATCGTCCTCATGCGGGAGCCGTTCCTCGAGACTTGTCTAGCTTAAAAAGTGATTGAGTTATCTGCTAGCATTCGTTGACGAAATATGCACATCTCAAAACATATTTACTTTTGTTTTTAAAAACCAAGAGCTCTCGTACATGTTTAGTTTTTGTTTCCGATCATGGGTTTTCAACTTTGCCAATAAAAGCCACGGTTCGAGAGTCTCACCTTCTTTCTTCAAAGCACTAACTAGGAGAGCATAATTGTCATTCTGAGTGTAATGTGCATTGTCCCAAAGTATTACATTGTCTTCTGCATACTTGTGATATGATTTATTCTGAAATTCTTAGTTCTAGTCTCCTTTAAAACTCTGGAGGAACCTCTGCATTTATGTTTTGCTTCACTCATGGAGGCTAGCGAGATACCACCTTAATATGCAAGCTATGTGCAATGCGATCTTTTCTTGATTTTCAGTAATATATTGTTTACTCTTAATTATTTGTGACTGGTCACTCGGAAGGAGGATTGCTCCTTGCATTGTTCTCATAAGTACTGTTTTAATACTTGCTGAACTCTTTTCGTAGTACATGCTTATATACATCTAATGAAGCAAAAGAGTTTGTCAAAGTTTTCTTTGTCGCGTCCAGTTCGTTGAACTGAATTGCTTGAGGACAAGCAATATGCTAAGCTTGGGGGAGTTGATACGTCTCAAACGTATCTACTTTTCCAAACACTTTTGATATTGTTTTGACCTCATTCTTGCATTATTTGGACTAAACTAACCCGGACTGACGCTGTTTTCAGCAGAGCTGCCTGTATGTTTTATTTGTGTGCAGGAAAACGGATTTTTAACTATCTCAGAAAAATCCACGAAAAATCACGAAAAATCCACGCACCCGAAGAAAC
Source organism: Secale cereale (assembly GCA_902687465.1). Lineage (NCBI taxonomy): Eukaryota > Viridiplantae > Streptophyta > Magnoliopsida > Poales > Poaceae > Secale > Secale cereale. The sequence goes on along the minus strand of LR738714.1, from coordinate 712,730,361 downwards.
CAAATACCAGAAGTGGGGCCAGAGGGGGGCCAGGGGGTGCCCAGGCGCCCTGTGGGCGCGCCCCCCCTGGGCCGCGCCGGGGGGGCGCCTGGGTGGGCCCCACACCCCCTGGTGCCCTACTTTAGCCCGTATTTTTCCTCGCGATGCAAAAACCCCAGATCGGAAGTCATTTCGCTGTTTTTCGTCGCGGAGCCGCCGCCACCCTCTGTTCTTCTTCGCGAGGGCTAATCTGGAGGCTGATTTGGCCTCCGGAGAGGGGAGATCGTCGCCATTGTCATCATCATCACCACTCCATCATCCCTCCATGACTTCCCCCTTCATGTGTGAGTAATTCCCTTGCTGTAGGCGAAGGGGATGGTAGGGATTGGATGAGTTAGATCATGTAATAGTTCGTCAGATTGTTGGGGGCATGTTGCCTATCATCTAGTATGGTGTTTATCATCTTTCCTACAACTTGTTATTCTTAATGCTTGACACTTAGGGCCCGAGTGCCATGATTTCAGATCTGAACCATATGTGTTTGCATGAATATATTTGTGTTCTTGATCCTATCTATGAGTTGTATGCACCTGTTACGGTTCGGAACCGGCGATCCCAAAGGTGACAGCTTGGGACACCAAAGGGGATGGTCCGTAGTTTGAGGATTACATGTATCCATTGAGTTCATTGCTTTGTTCCGGTGCTCTTTGACAGGAGCACCTTAATATCCATTAGTTCCTTTTGGCCCCGTTCGTAGCGGGATGGTAGGACAAAAGATGTTGTGCAAGTTCTTATTGCAAGCACGTACAACTACCTACGGGATACATGCCTAATGTTTGATATTTGCCTAGATGATCATTACTTTTCCGTGTGCCGTGCCCCGAGTTAGAAACTATCTCATCCATGCAACGCCCAACCATCCATCTCCCTAGCCTACAGTATTTTAAACCTTGCTTGTCACTAGTTGCTACTTTTTACCATTTACTACTGCTATTTACTTTTGTTGTTTACTTTTACTATTACTATCATCACTATCATATCACTGTTACCACTTATCTTTTGTTGCAAGTTAGTATATTTCAGGTGCGGTTGAATTGACAACTCAACTGTTAAAGCTTATAAATACTCTTTGGCTCCCCGTGTGTCGAATCAATAAATTGGGTTATTCTTACCCGCGAAGACTATCTCGATCCCTTACGGTTGAGGGTTATCAACGGACAAGAATGTAGGGCCACTGATGGAATACTAGCATCCTATACTAAGCATTACGATACCATGGTACATGTATCAACAGTAGTAGCAACAATGACAGGCTATGCAACAGAATAGGAGCTATCGAATCATCAACAGTAGCAGTTCTAATGTAAGAATAATAGAGAGAGAATGGGCGATATATGGTGATCAAGGGGGGGGGCTTGCCTGGTTGCTCTGGCAAGAAGGAGGGGTCATCGTCGACGTAGTTGATCACCATGGCACCGTTAGCAGTCTCAGTCCCGATGTCTATCGGAGAGAAGAGGGAGGAGAAACAATAAATATAAAGCAAACATCACACCACAAAACATAACATGTCAAAACGCGGTGCTACGTGTGTCCTAACGCACTACTAAGTGATACTGGCGAGGATGGAAAACATCCGGGAAAGTATTACCGGTGTTAGGTATTTTCGGACAGGTGAAACGGAGGGCGATGGTTGTAGGTTCTCTATGCTAGGGACGTGCGGTGGATGAACGGACTGCGTATTCGGATTCGTCTCATCGTTCTGAGCAACTTTTATGTACAAAGTATTTTCAACCGAATTACAGATTATTTTATATTATTTTTCAAAGTTTTAAATCATTTTTAGGAATTAATAGATTAATTTAATTAAAAAAATATTGCGTCAGCATGACGTCAGCGGTCAACTCTGACCGCTGACCAGTCAAACTGACTAGGGGGGCTCGTTCGTCATAGACTCATGTTAATTAATGAAAGTTAATTAGTTTAACTAATTGTTTTGGTTACTAAATTGACTTAATCAAGTTAATTAATTTACTAATGTACTAATTAATTAATTAATTAATTATTATTACATTTTTTCAGGGGCGGTCCCCACCTGTCATAGGCCCAGGGCCTAACGGGCACCGGGCACCGGGCACTAACGGGCGAAGCGGAGCGAGGAGGCCGATCGGGCACCGCACAGAAGGGGACGAGGCTGCGGCTACCGCCGGTGGCAGCCTCAGGGCGAGTGGCCGCCGGCGGCTGCGGCCAGGGGGAATGGGCGGTGCAGGGCAGGGCGGCAGGGGAGTCGTTGGTCGCTGCGGCGGCGAGGCCCCGGCCAGCAGTGACCCGGGCGGGCGTGGCAGGTAGGAGGGCCAGGGGCGCGGTGCCGCGCCAGTGGGTGCGGCGAGCACGCGGCGGGGCAGAGGCCGGATACGCGTCCGGGCGCCGCGGGGATGGGCGCCCGGCGCGGGGCGGATCCAGGCGGCGGCTGCGGTGCCCGGTGACGGCACACGTCGAGAAGTGGGCGGCGACAGGCCGCGCGGGCGTGCATAGGCGGGGCACGTGCGTGCGTAGGTGCAGCGCGCTAAGAAGGGCGCGGTCGTGATGTCTACTATGCACCCTTCTTCTTGTAGACGTTGTTGGGCCTCCAAGTGCAAAGGTTTGTAGGACAGTAGCAAATTTCCCTCAAGTGGATGATCTAAGGTTTATCAATCCGCGGGAGGTGTAGGATGAAGATGGTCTCTCTGAAGCAACCCTGCAACCAAATAACAAAGAGTCTCTTGTGTCCCCAGCACACCCAATACAATGGTAAATTGTATAGGTACACTAGTTCGACGAAGAGATGGTGATACAAGTGCAATATGGATGGTAGATATAGGTTTTTGTAGTAAGAAAATATAAAAACAGCAAGGTAGCAAGTGGTAAACGTGAGCATAATCGGTGTTGCAATGATAGTAGGCAAGGCCTAGGGTTCATACTTTCACTAGTGCAAGTTCTCTCAACAAGGATAACATAATTGGATCATATTACTAGCCCTCAACATGCAACAAAGAGTCACTCCAAAGTAACTAATAGCGGAGAACAAACGAAGAGATTATGGTAGGGTACGAAACCACCTCAAAGATATTCTTTCTGATCGATCTATTCAAGAGTCCGTAGTAACGTTCAATCTATCATATTGTTCGTACTAGAATAACACCTTAAGACACAAATCATTCAAAACCCTAATGTCACCTAGATACTCCATTGTCACCTCAAGTATCCATGGGCATGATTATACGATATGCATCACACAATCTCAGAAACATCTATTCAACCAACACATAGAACTTCAAAGAGTGCCCCAAAGTTTCTATTGGAGAGTCAAGACGAAAATGTGTGCCAACCCCTATGCATAGATTCCCAAGGTCATAGAACCCGCAAGTTGATCACCAAAACATACATCAAGTGGGTCACATGATATCCCATTGTCACCATAGATAAACACGCGTAAGACGTACATAAAGTGTTCTCAAATCCTTAAAAACTCAATCCGACAAGATAACTTCAAAGGGAAAACTCAATCCATTACAAGAGAGTAAAGGGGGAGAAGAAGATCCAACTGGAATAGCAAAGCTCGCAATACATCAAGATCGTGACATCTCAAGAACACGAGAGAGAGAGGATCAAACACATAGCTACACTAGTGCAGAACCGGGCAATAGCACTGGTTCGTAAGGCCCTTTAGTGCCGGTTCCATAACCGGCACTAAAGTGTGGTCACTAAAGCCCCCCACCCTTTAGTACCGGTTCAGCACGAACTGGTGCTAAAGGGCAACCACGTGGCACGAGCCAGCTCCATGGGCCGGGAGCACTTTTACCAACCGGTACTAAAAGGTTTGGGGGGGTTTTTGGTTTTGTGATTTCTTTTTCATTTAATTTTGTGTTTTCCATTTAATTTTTTTCGTTTGCTGGTATTTTACGATACTACACATTGTACACGTTATATATATATATATATATATATATATATAGAATTTCTAGTAGAACCAATCATATATATATATATATCATCAAATGTCTCACACAAACCACCTTATATATTCACACATACACACATGTATAGCTATATACAAGTTCTCCTACATTTTGCCTTCGAAGCCAGTGGCATTAGCCTAATTGGTGCCTTCGGAGCACGATGATAATTGGAAGTGGTTCATGAGTGCGGTATCGGGTAATGGTATTTTTCCTTCGGATCTATGACCTGGTCGAGCAAAAATCCCGCTATTTCATCTTGAAGTGCTTGTACGCGCTCCGTTTCTAGGAGCTTGTCCCGCACCTATTTGAACTGCTAAGAAGGAGATCAATATGCATGTTATTAGTTGTGTGACTAGATATCGGTAATGGTGTAAAAATTGTGAATAGTGTTCTGACAAACGTACCCATTCCTGTATTTGAGATCTGCCCCTTTCGGATGCCATCATGCGAATGTTCTCGCAAACGCAGTATGCACACAGATCAGTCCCCTGCGCGTGCTTCAGGGTCTTTACGAGAATGGAAGTTGATCAGATAATAATTACTCAAGCATGATAATTAAAGAGATAATGGCATCTAGCTAGCTAGCTAGTACTACTTAATTAGTTACCTTGGGTCGAAACCATTTCAGGCTTTGTTTCCATTCGCCTGGAGTGACGCTGATGAACCTTGCCCAAGCCCTGCCCGCCGACAAAGAAAATGAATAAATGGGTTATTAAATAGTTCATATCAGGAAATGACGAACTAAATAGGCCGAGATATATAGTTAATAATGATTGAAATTAACTGTCGACTATCCCTTTCAAGATGGTGTAGTCACTTTGTTTTTTAAGTAGTGAGTCTACTACTTCAACTGTTCCGGCGTCAACTTTAATGATACACAAGATCCAGTGAAATCTGCATGCACACACGTTTGGATGTTTTAATTAAGCGGACATATGTAAGCAAAAACATGTAGCTAGCTAGTAGGCAAAAACAGATAATTTATAGTACAAGAGAGTGTGACTCACTGGAAGTTGTAAGGAAGTAGTATATCATAATTGTATTTGAGGCACTTCAAGAACTCTAGCATGATGTCCTCTACATGCTTTTTATAATATGCACCTAGGTTCCATGTGTATTCATTAATGGTGTTTGGGTCAATGAACCCAATGACATAGCGTACAGCTTTTTCATTTCATACATCTTCATCCTGCATAATACCACAGAAAAGAATTTAGTGAGGATAATTACAGGTAATGATTGATCAAAAGGATCACTACAGCTAGCTTGAGACTTAAATTATAGAAAGAAATCACTTATAGACAATAGCAACTGACGATAGATTTGTCGAGTGCGTCTTGATTGTATAACTGAAACAGTTCAGTATACTCAACGGACACATCATTCTCATGGTAGTAATGATCTTTCTTTACTTTCACCATGAGGGACTCTCAATTGGAACTCTTGGTAATGGCCATGTACCATTGATGCAATTCATACATTCTCGTTGGAAGTTTCTTGACCTCGTCTGGCTTGACCAAAGGTTCGCCCCGGGCATATTTCCGTTTTATTTCCTCCTCTGTAAGCACATGCATGTGCTCGATCTCGAGGAGTTGTCCAACAGTGATGTTGAGCATTTCAACCTGCTTTATATGCTCCTCGGTTATTACCACATTGCCGTCCCCGGGAATGTAAACTCTTTGCCCACAATAATATTGGGCGCGCGTACTCTCATGTGTTGTTGGGACAACAAGTGAGGGGATCGATTGCGCCGCCTGTTCTCCTAGCTGGGGAACGGTTTTCCCGCATTTTGTGACAGCTGCTTGTTGTTTGCTCGAGCTCGAGCTCGCCTCCTTCTGTAGACGTGCTCGATTTAACTTCCTGATCTGGCGCTCATAGTCGTTGTCAACAGGCTCGGGAGCTGGTGGTTGAGCCATACGAACGAAGTGGTCAATCTTTTCCTCAGGCACTTTCTCCCTTGGCGGCGGTGGCAGTTTCGGTCCAAAATGGTCGTCCACTTCTGCCTGCACTATGGCATTGGTTTGCTCCTCCGTCCTGTCGTAAGCCCTCTGAGGAGGATCAGTGAGGCTTGGACCATATTTAGTTCGCTTGCCTCCGCCTGTACTTCCTGTACTGCCTCGACCCGTACCGCTACGCACCATAGCTGCGGGGTGTCTCTTCTGCGATTGCTGAGACGGCGGAGACGGCTGACGGGGCTGAGTTGGACGAGGAGGAGTGGCCTAAAGCTGTGCCGGACTTGGAGGAGGAGTGGCCTGAAGTTGTGCCGGACTTGGAGGAGGAGTGGACGTCTGACGCTGTGTCGGACTTGGAGGAGGAGTGACCTGACACTTTGCCGGACTTGGAGGAGGAGGTGTGGCCTGACGCTTTGGTGGACTTGCAGGAGCGGGAGTCTGCTTACTCGGTGGCGGACTTCGACGAGGAGTCGGCTGACGCGGTGTCGGTGGCCTTCGAAAGATGATGCAATCCTTTCTCCATAGGATGATACAATGTTTGGCCTCTTCGAGTGTGTGCTCGTCGTCACCTCCAGGAATGTCAAGCTCTAGCCCCCAATATTGGTCCACCACCTCATCAACTATGACACGAGCATAGCCTGCTGGAATTGGGTTGCAATGGGAGGTTGCCTCGGGGGGATTTGTAAAAGCTTGGGCGTCCGCCACCTTCATGGATATGTTCTTCATTTTGAAGTGTAGCTCGCAGTTAGTGTTCTCAATGATGTCATCCACGGGGTATCTATCCAGCATTGCATCGCGGTTCCTGCGGCGCGGGCGGTGGACACCCAAAGAGAAGGAACCCTCACAGGATCATAGCTGAAGTGAGATCCCTGAAGAAACTGCCAGGTATTGGAGAACCTGCCGCCCTCTAACGCAACCATGTAGCGATGGACGTGCTCGTCCTCCTCCCTGACACGGCGACGTACCACCTCCGGCGGGGCCGGCTCCCTCCGCACCGAAACTGGCTCACGCGAACGCCACCAAACGAGATCAGGGTCGACGACGGGACCCGGGGTCGGGTTCCTCATCAAGCGGCGCGCCCCTCCAGGCAGCACCTCCCAGTGCCAGCCCGGCGGAGCCCAGTCCCGGACTTGGATCAGCCGAACGTCGTCGCGGACGGGTCGACGGCGAGGATGCGGGTCGGGCATTGTCGAGAACAAATACTAGCTATATGCCCGCAAAAAGTAACATTTTTTTAATGATTGGATTTTGATAACTAAAATTTCTATATATATAACTAACATTTGTATAACATTTCTAATATTTCTAGAACTAAAAAAAAGAAAAATTTCTAACTTTTTTATAACTATTTCTATAATTAAAAAACTAAAAAAATTCTAACAATTCTAACTTTTTTATAACTATTTCTATAACTAAAAAACAGAAAAATTTCTAACAATTCTAACATTTCTATAACATTTCTAACATTTCCATAACATTTCTAATAATTCTAACATTTCTAACATTTCTATAACTAAAAAACAGAAGAAAAAAAATCGAAATGTGTGTGTGTGTGTGTGTGTGTGTGTGGCCATGACGGGGCAGGAGCTCACGGCGAGGCGAGGCGCGACGGGGGCGGCGACGGGCGTCGACGACGGGATGGAGACGTGGGGCGACAGGGACGACGACAGCGGCGACGACGGGGATGGCGACGGGGACGGCGCGGCTACGGGCGGCGACGGGGAGGGTGACGGGCGGTGACGGGGGCGGCGGCGACGGGGGCGGCGGCGACGGCGACGGGGGCGGCGACGAGGGGAGGCGGCGACGGGGCAGAGGAGAAGAAGCAGAGAGGGAAAAGGAAACTGTCGAATTTTTTTAAGTGTTTACTTATATAGAACAGACCTTTAGTACCGGTCTGTGCCACCAACCGGTACTAAAGGCCTGTTTTGGCCAGGCCAAGCGGCGGGAAGGGCACCCCCTTTAGTACCGGTTGGTGGCTCCAACCGGTACTAAAGACCCCCCTTTAGTACCGGTTGCAGCCACGACCCGATACTAAAGGGTGTGCGCTGCCAGGCGAGGGGCGCAGAAGTTTAGTCCCACCTCGCTAGCCGAGGGGGGCTCGCACATGCTTATAAGCCCCGCCGCCGCTGCTGTATTGAGATCCTCTCTACTGCAGGCTTCTGGGCCTAACTTTCCCGCGCTGCCCTGTGAGTCTGCTGGGCCTTTATGGGCCTGCAATTATAGGCCCAGGGCCTTGCAGGCCCATAGGGCAGCGCGCAACAATTTTTTTATATGGTATTTCATTTTATATCTAACTAAAATTTATCTAACAAACATTTTATCTATCTAACATTGCCGCAAATATATCTAAAATTTCTATCTAACATTTCTATATCTAAAATTTTATATCTAACTAACATTTCTATATCTAAAATTATTTAACAAACATTTTATATCTCATTTAACTCTCTAAAAACAAATCAGTAAATAAATGAAAAATACCAAATGAATTCAGAAAGGGTTGATAATTGATTCTGTGGATTTTAATGGTGCATTTTGAACACACAACAAGTCTGGGGTTAAAAAAAGTTCAAAAAAAAATGCAATGCCTTTGTATCATATGAGTTTTCGTCCTAAACCCTGATACTTCGAAAGAGATTGTCCATTTTGTACAGGAAGTGGATCCAGTTTTTGCCGTGACCCTCTCTACTTTTTTGCACATGCCATGTGGGTAAAATGATGATACCATGCCAAGTTCCAACCTTTCCAGAGTTCAATTTGTACTGCTTTTCAATTTCACGGTCATTTAGCTCTCTCAAAACAAATCAGTAAATGAATGAAAAATATCAAATGAATTCAGAAAGGGCTGATAATTAATGATGTGGATTTGAATGGTGCATTTTGAACACACAAAAAGTCTGGAGTGCAAAAAGAGGCGCAATGCTCGTTAATTAGCTTCAAGCCTTTCGGAGAAGTGTATAAAGCACTGCACATATATAGCTCCGTGTAGTCTACACTATTGCTCAAGGTTTGAACCTAAGCAACGTGCAGGTGAACATTGCGCCTCTCCCACATTGTCTGTGCACTCAAGGCTTATAAACCGCTCCTAGTGCCTCTCTCTTGGCGAGGTGGGACTAAAAATCAGCTTACTAAGATACATTAGTACCGGTTCATGCCATGAACCGATACTAAAGGTGCCTAGCGTAAATGATGTTAAAAATGCATTGACCATCATTGATCTTTTTGTGTACAATTTAAATTGTCAATAGGAGTCCTCACCAGTTTAGCAACTGGTGATGACTCCTATTGTAGCCACAAATCCTACACATAGATTTCAATGAAGATCAAGTGGTTGTGATAGTTTGAGAAATAACATATTTAAGGTGGTAAACTCTCTGTTAGACGAGCGAGGTGGGACTAAAAAAGCGTTGTAGATCGAAGTGAGTAGAACCCTTTTGTACCGGTTCGTGGCACGAACCGGTACTAAAGGTTCTGGTGGGCCCCCAGCCTAACCACAACCTGTAATAGCCTCTTTAGTACCGGTTCGTGCCAAGAACCGGTACTAAATGTTCACCATGAACGGGTACTAATGATCGCCGCCGGCCTAGCCTCTGGAACCGGCACTAATGGTCCCATTAGTGCCGGTTCAGTTGCAAACCGGGACTAATTAGCTCTACATTTGACCCTTTTTCTACTAGTGAGCTACTTGTACATACCTTCAGCCCCGAGGGTGGACTACTCCCTCCTCGTCATGGAGAGCGCCGGGATGATGAAGATGGCCACCGGTGAGGGTTCTCCCCTCCGGCAGTGTGCCGGAATAGGGTCTAGATTGGTTTTTGGTGGCTACAGAGGCTTTCGACGGCGGAACTCCCGATCTAGGTTAATTTCTGGAGGTTCCAGTATTTATAGGAATTTTTGGAGTCGGGGCCAAGTAAAGGGGAGCTACGAGCCGTCCTCGAGATAGGGGGGTGCGCCCCCCTTCCCAGGCGCGCCCTTCACCCTCGAGGACAGCACGTGGCTCTCCTGGCCCAACTCTTTTGCTTCGGGGGCTTCTTTTGGTCCAGAAAAAATCATAAAAAATTGGCTCGTCAATTGGACTCCGTTTGATATTCCTTTTCTGCGGAACTCAAAAACAAGGAAAAAACAGAAACTGGCACCGGGCTCTGGGTCAATAGGTTTCCCAAAAATCATATAAAAGTGTATATAAAAGCCTATAAGACATCCTAGAAGGATAATATAATAGCATGAAACAATAAAAAATTATAGATACGTTGGAGACGTATCAGGTCACCACGGGCACTGGGCGCGAGCGAGGCGAGCGCGCGTGGGGGGAGGCAGGGCGCGGTGAGCTCGCATCAGGCGCGACGACGGGGCGAGTACACACGGGCAAAGGAAGCGGGGGGGGGAGAGGGAGGCGCTCACCCCCGATGCAGGGGTACGGCGGCGAGGCTCGGGGTCGGCCGTCGGGGAGGTAGCCGGCGACGGAGGGCGACGGACGAGGTGGTCCATCTGGGAGGCGACACCGGCGAGGTGGTGGCGGGTCAAGGCGACGGTGGTGAGGGTCAGGAGCGTCGACGGAGACCTCGGGCAACGGTGGTCGGCAATAGGGACTCCGGGTGGCGACGGGATCGGGCGGTGAGCGCTGGGGCGCTCCCAATCCAGATCACGCGGGCGCGCGGGGGGGGGGTGTGGGAGTGGGTCTCGTGTGGAAACGTTTAGGGTTTGGTGGGAGGGAACGGCCTAAGTAGGCCAGTAGGTGGGCTGGCCTGGCTGGGCCGATTGGCCCAGTTGGCCAGGGTCTTTCTTCCCCTTTTTTTCTTTTTGCTTTGTTCCTTTTCCTTTTCTTTTATTTAGTTGTTCTAATTTACTCACTATTCATTTTAGTTTTATTTACTATATAAAAAGAAACAATACCTAACTTAGTATTTGTAATTAGACCACTGCCACTAATATTTTGGCACATTAATAAAATAGTTAGCATTTGTTTATTATATAAGGAGCATTTAATTAATTGTTTTACCTTTGCCTTAATTTCTTTAGGACATTAGAATACTCTATAGATATATAAAAATGTGATTTCTCCACCATAATTACTTATGATCTATTTGTCATGTTTAGAAAATTTTAGTTTTAATGTTTGAAAACTTTTATCGTTTAACTTTAATTCAATTTTGAATTTGAACCGGATTTAAATTAACGCGAGATTATCAACAGTAACCGAGGTGATGTGGCGTCATTACCAGAGGGTTACTGTAGCTTGATTACCTGGACGTCACACCCAATTTTGGTGAAAAATGGCCCGATATCAACGCGAATCGACCCATATTAGGCGTGGTTCGGCGTGAATTGTCAACACAAATAATTTTTTATCGCATTGTTCATCACAGAAAATCAATAGAAATTATATAGTTCAACAACAAATAGTTCAACACAAATTATATAGTTCAACTCATATTTCATCACACGTCGAGCTAGGCGTCGCCTTTGATCCTCCACAGGTGCTCCACCAGATCCTCCTGCAGTTGTTGATGCACCTGTGGGTCTCGGATCTCCTGACGCATATTGAGATAGGCAGTCCAGGTTGCCGATAGCTGGTGATTGACTTGGGCAAGAGGACCTTGCATGTAGTATGGTTCAGTGTCAAACACTCGCTCTTCCTGCTCGCTCTCAATGATCATGTTGTGTAAGATGATAGAGCAAGTCATGATCTCCCACATTTGATATTTCGACCATGTCTAAGCAATGTACCGGACAACAGCAAATCGAGACTGGAGCACACCAAATGCCCGCTCGACATCCTTCCTGCAAGACTCGTGAACCTTGGCAAAGTGGGACTTCTTGCCTCCTGGCATTGCGTTTGAGATAGTCTTCACAAATGTCGACCATCTTGGATAGATGCCATCAGCTAGGTAGTAGCCCTTGCTGTATTGCCGCCCATTGACCTCGAAGTTCACAGGAGGAGAATGACCTTCGACAAGCTTGGCAAAGACAGGGGAGCACTGCAACACGTTGATGTCATGAGATGTTCCTCTTCCTGGACGTCGGCTTCAGCTATCTCCGACAGCAGCGCGGCGAGCACCTCCTCGTCGTCCGTGTCCATTGCCGAACGCGGTGAGGCAAACCACCAAACACCTTGCGGGCGTGTTGGACGCACACCCGCCGGTACACTGCCCTGCGCGGCCGGAACACCGGAAAAATCACCCGGGCGGTGGCGGAGTGCCTGCCGCTGCCGAAACCTCTTCTCTTTCCCGGTGGTGAACGGCCTATCTAGCGGTGGTGGGCGGTGGGCAGCGTCAGGATCAGCAGCCTGGCGGCCGAACGCGCGGGGGGGGG
>LR738714.1:712696738-712718058 GCA_902687465.1 Secale cereale | reverse complement strand
GGGGGCGAACCTGGACGGTTGGCTCGCTTTTTCGCCTGACGGTGTGGGCCATGTGTGTTTTCCACTTGCGCCGTAGCCCCCAAGCGCCCCAGTGCGCTGGGTTCGGCCTGCGATTGCGGGGCTCAAAAACGGGCCAAACAGACGGATTTCGGCGTCTTGGAAATGCGACTGTGGCGTTTTTGAGCGCCGGCGCGAAAAAAGTCGCATGAGGAGGCCTGTTGGGGACGCGGCTGGAGATGCTCTTAGCGTTTATCAAAAACGCCGTGTTAAACAGTTGAAGGCATCTTTCAGGCATTTAAAGGCATTTTAATGCCTTCTAATCTCCACCGTGGTGTAGTGCCAGTTCCCGGCGATGAGCAGGTTGGGGTGTCGTCTTCACCCTCGTCGACCCACCAGCCGACGACGCATCTCATCTTCAACGTCTAACCTTCATGGACTATGTATCGCCCTCGGTTTTAACCGGCCACATGTTGCCTTCATCGTTGACGACCAGCCTGACGCATCTCGTCTTCATCAGTTTGTTATGGCTGTTTCGTCTAGGCTTTGTTATTAAGGTTTATCCTCCCTTCCAACACGGAACAACTTTTTAAGCTCGGGTCAACCCATAATTAATTTATGCAATTAAATAAAAGTTTTTTTTTTTTGCGGAGAATAAAATATATTACTCAATCATCAGGTTCTTACAATCCTCACGGACAATTCTCAAAACCTCATCCGGGCCTGAGCCGACCCAAGTCATTGTTCGGCCTTCCGATCTAGCGAAACTAGCCAATCTGTCGCTAGCTTTATTACGACTACGGGGTACAAAAGAAATACTGGATTTCCTACTACTCATCAGATATTTAATCTCTCCCACCAGGTGTGCATAAACCGAGCGATCCACGCCTTCACATGAAATCATGTCCACAACCGTGCTTGCATCCATCTCCACTTCAATCGGCAAATCTGTTCTATGAATCGCAGAGGATAAACCTTCCATGCATGCTAGCAGCTCAGCTTCCACCGCGTCTCTGCACGAAAACAAGGATCTGCAAGCTGAGAAAATGACTTCCCCGTAGCTATCTCGCAGAATCATCCCTGCACCTGCTCCTCCTGTCTCCGAAAAAGACCCGGCTGTGTTCAGTTTAACCCAGCCTTGATTAGGTGCCCTCCAAGCTGATACAATTTCCTTCTTCTTCTCCTTTTGCTCCCCACACACATAAACGAGGGTGCCTTTTCCTTTTCGTTTGTCAAACTGACCATTAACCTGGACTCCACATAGCTCGTCCAAATACCCTTGCAGGAACCTTACTGAAACATCCATAGGAGGAGCCGGTTTCTCATGAACAATTTCATTGCGAATGAACCAACTTCTCCACATGATTAACAGAATCATAACGCGCTGATTTTCATTAAGTAAGGCAATCGCATTGAGGAGCCATTCCTTCCCCGAGTTTTGAAAGGAGTTCAGCGTTGGTATCGGCCATATAGTGGACATGTGCTCATATAGATCTCGACCTCGCTGGCACCTGACAAATGGGTGAAAATTGTCCTCATCCTCCGTACCACAAACTGGGCATCTACCGCTGAGCTCCAAGCCGATCTTGTGCTTATTCTTCCAAGTTGGAAGCGCATCAACAGAAAGTTTCCAGGCGAAATTCCGGACAGTAGGGGGCACATTACTCTTCCAAATAAATTTCCAGCATGATCTGCTACCATTCGGCGCTGTACTGGAGGCCACCGAAGTAGCCATATTTGCCTCCTCAAACGCAAGAGTATACGCTGATTTCACCGTGAAACCTCCGTGTTTCTCTGGACCCCATGCGATAACATCTTCTACTAGTCTTGGGGAAACCTTGATCTTAACAATTTCCTGCACATCCGCAGGTATAAAAAATCGCTGCAGCACCTCCAGGTTCCATGATCCGTTTTCATGAAGTAAACCCGCCACATACCGTATGCGACACCGCCCCTGAATCGACACCGGTTTATAAGAGTATGGTCTTGGGATCCAATTGTCTCTCCACACCCTGATACTTCGCCCGTTCCCAACTCTCCAAATCAGTCCTTTTTTTAGAAGGTCCAGACCATGAGAGATAGCTAGCCATGAAGAAGATGCATTGCCTGAAAATATTGTGTCAATCAGATTACCAGTAGGATAGTATCTCGCCTTTAAAACCTGAGCGCACAAGCTATCTGGTTTTGTAACCAAACGCCAAGCTTGCCGGGCCAACAGTGCCTGATTGAATAGCCGAAAGTCTCGAAATCCAACTCCCCCTTTTGATTTAGGCTGGAGCAGTTGATCCCATCCTCTCCAATGTACTTTCCTCTTCCCCTTGCTCGACCCCCAGTAGAAATTCCTCACCATGCGCGTCAGATCATCGCACACCGAGTAGGGAAGTTTGAAGACACCCATTATATAAGTTGGCAGAGCTTGAGCTACTGCTTTGATCAACACTTCTCTCCCTGGTTGTGCCAGAAGACCATCGCCCCATTGTATCAGACGCTTAGTTAGACTTGTTTGAAGGTTCTGGAACTTTCCCTTGGACATGCGCCCCTCTGGGGTGGGGAGGCCCAAATATTTCTCTTCAAAGACCGTTGACGTGACCTCAAGCACCGTTCTTACTTGCTGTTGTACTGCCTCAGGACATGCCTCCCCAAAAAATAACGAGCATTTGTTGAGATTCAAACTTTGCCCCGTGGCTCGTTCATATAGAACCAAAGCTTCCTTAACATTCACAGCTTGATCACTAGTAGCCTCAAAGAACAACAGGGTGTCGTCAGCAAATAATAAGTGAGAGATTCCAGGAGCTCTTCTGCATACCTTCAAAGGTGTAATGCTTCCCGAAGCCACCTTATCTTTCAGAGTCGCCGATAGCCCATCCGCAACGAACAAGAACAGAAAAGGAGATAAAGGGTCACCTTGCCGAAGCCCACGCGACGGTGCAAATGAATCCAAGAGGGTTCCATTTAATTTAACACGATATCTCACCGATGTGACACAAATCATTATCCAGTCAATCCATCGTTGAGCAAAACCCCGCTTTTGCATCACCTGCTTCAAGAAGCCCCAGTCCACTCTGTCATATGCTTTTGATAGGTCCAGTTTGTATGCGCAAAAGCTTTTTGTGGGATCCTTTTCCTGCTTGATATAATGTAAGCATTCGAACGCAATTAGAGCATTATCAGTGATCATCCTGCCTGGCACAAAGGCACTCTGTTCTGGAGACACAATGTTATCCAACAACGGCCTCAAGCGATTCACCGGACACTTTGAAATCACCTTATAAATAACGTTGCACAGACTAATGGGCCTATATTCAGAAATCTTTGTAGGGTTAGAAATTTTTGGAATTAATACTATGGATGTAGAGTTTACCCCTTCCGGCATAATTCCAGTAACAAAGAAGTCTTTAACCGCCGCAATTACATCGGCTTTGACTGTGCTCCAATTTTTCTGGAAAAACCTAGCAGGAAAACCGTCAGGCCCAGGTGCCTTCAAAGGCCCTATTTGGAACAAAGCATCAGATATTTCTTGGTCAGTAAAGGGCGCACATAATTTGTTATTCTCCTCAACAGACACCACAGGCTCCATCAGGTCCAATACCGCTCCTGCATCCAAGCTACTATCCGCAGAAAAGATCTCCTGGAAATATTTCGTAGCAATCTCGCTCATTGCTGAGAATTCTGAGTGTACCACCCCCACGCTATCAATAAGTTGTCTGATCTTGTTTTTCCTAGCTCTCCAAACCGCCTTATTCTAAAAGAACTTTGTGTTTCTATTCCCTTCTTTCAACCACGAAATCCTAGACCTTTGAAGCCAGATCATCTCCTCTTGGTAGAGCAGTACATTCATCTTATCAGTCACTCTTCTAATATTCTCCTGATCTGCATTCATGTTCATTAGCTCTTCCAGCTGGGACCGCCGCAATTAAATAAAAGCTAAGCGGATGCCACAACTGAACGCATCAGAGGAGAATAAAAACATGACATGTGGACTAGGAGTATATATATATGAACTCGGTCAAAATTTGTTTAGTTTGACTCTTCAGAAAATGTATACGCACTACGTTACGAAACGGAGGGAGTATCTTATCTATATAACACTACTAATAAAGCAAGGTATGTTTCATCAATTTTTTTCATCCGTTCGCCGCCCATAAGAAAATGAAATTTTTCGAGGAGGTACTAAATTCTTATGCGTTCGTGTGCTAGAAAAAAAAAAGGATTTTCCATAAATTCGTGTGTGGGCCATGCGCCGAGGCCCAGCGAGCCCAGCCCACTTATTTTTTCTGTCCACGCAGCTGAGAATATTCTACTTTCCGCACAGGGCGACAAATAGTGACAGCTTCGCACATGACAACCAATAATGGGCTTGCCCATTTTTCATTGTTTCTGTATTTTACTTCTATTTTTATTCTCGTTCCCCTCTCTCTTTTTTCCCTTCCAAATTTATTTTTCTTATGTAATTTATATCATAAATTCTAAATTCTCAATAACGTTCAAAATTTCAAAATTAGAAATTATGGAAAATGTTCAAAACTTGAAAAAAGTTTCACATTTCAAAAACAAATAGTTTTTACAAAATTGTTAGAGATTTCCAAAAAGGAAATGGAATTTTTAAAAAAATTCTCCAAATTAGAAAAATATTCTTGATTTTGTTAAATTTTCGCTATTCAGAATAATGTTTGTGTATAATATATACACAAGTTTGAAAAATGTTATGAATTTTCAATACCTGTTCCTATTTTTAAAAAATGTTCACAAATTTAAATAGTGTCCATATTTGTATATAAAAATGTCGGTGTTTTCAAAAACTGTTTATGAATTTAAAAATATGTCCTTGTTTGAAATCGTGTTCCTGTTCTTCTGAAGGTGTACATAATTTTCAAAAACCTGTTCGGAATTTAAAATATGGTTCATATTTCCTACAATATTGAGAAACTTCATATCTTAAATTTCCTCGACTGAACGAAAAAGTAGATTGAATAATTCATGGACCTTTTTTCTCATGAAAAAAAGAATAATTCATGGGCTTTCTCTGGCGCATGACGACATAACAAAACTCTTAAATGCTCTTGACTAAAGAATGGAAGAATATCGGATCGATTACTTCACACCGAGCGAAAGCACGAAGCTAAATGTTTCTTTTTCACGTCCACACAAGGTTTTGCTTGCATATATAATAATCATTAACTTCAAATGCATTTTATTGTTTATCCCGTTGCAACACACGGGCATATGTACTAGTATTTAGATATGTATGTTAACTTTCCCGTTACCTCTCCCAACTCCTCCCACATTTCACGGGTACGCGCTTGGCGAAGCCCTGCCGGAGTTTCGCTACCACCACCACCACCACGCCGTCGTGTTGGTTCAGATCTAATCTACCTCCTCTCCCTCACTTGCTGGATCGAGAAGGAGAGGATGTCGCCGAGCCGTACCTGTGCTAAACTCGGAGGTGATGCACATGCGGTACCTGTATCGGATTGCATCGCGACGCGAGTACGACTATGCCAACCATGATGTCTAGATCGTTAACACTTTCACTCTACAAGGGTATGTAGACACAACTTCCCTCTCGGTGCTATTCGTAGGATTTTTTTTTTGATTTTCATGCTTCGTTACCCAAGAAAAACTAGATTTCAGTGCAAAAATGACCACATGGCAGCGGTTTGACCGACAGTCACAACCCACTTCACGTATGCCAAGAGAGGGGAAAACAGAGCACCACAGCGAGCCACCGCTCCGCTGCCTCCCACCATGCTGCGCCACAACCTCACACCTCGCGAGTCGCTGGATCCGAGCTGTCCCGTCATGGTTGTGCACCGCAGCCAACCGTGGCGCCCCGACTCACCCACCACCGCCACGTCCCCCGTATCCACCAGATCGCGAGTTGTGGCGTCGCCACCATCGGCCTCCGGCCTACCGCACCTCTCCTTGGCCTCCTGCTTCCCCTGCTTGGCGCCTAGCGCCTCCCCATCCCAGTCGTCACACATCCTCGCGGCCACCTAGGCCAGATGTGGGCTCTGCTTCCATCGCCCCGAGATGCACTTCTGTTGTCATGAGTTCGGTCCTAAGCCCTTCTCCATGCAAGTGAATGTGGCGGCAGCAGCTCCTTGGCACAAGCAGCTGTGTGCAACGGCTCCTCCTCGATGCAGCGAGTGTGATGGCGACACCTCAAATATAGAGCAGGTGGACGGGGACCTGCTGGGCACCGAGAGCATAGTGATGTGAGGGTTGAGTTGGTCATCGCAGCGTGCGCGGAAGAGTTGCTGCCTAGTTGGGCGTCGAACCCCTTGGCTTTGGCATGATGTGTCAAGGAAAAGACAGAGGTTACAGCCGCATGTTATGTGTTTGATGAAATGCCTCCTGAGAGAGGAAGGGGACAAAAAGAAGAGAGGAAGATGATGATGAGGTGGACCGCCATATTTTTTGGGGGTCAAAACCACGCCACATCATCGATGGTTTTCTGTAAAATCTGGTTTTGGACCAAACTAATTCGGTTTTGAGACATGAGGGTCCAAATGTCTCCCGAAAATTCTGAAGGGACCAAATGTAGACTTTCGGTGAACTTGAGGGATGAAAAACATACTTTTCTCTATATATAACTCCAAACGATGCAACTCAAAGGAAGAATTATGTTTCATTACCTAACCAGATGAAATGGAATAATGAACAAGAATGGACTGGAAGAAACCATTTCACTTGAAAGTTGACTATAATGCTTCAATTTAACTAGTGCCCCAAGCTCTTCTAAACAATCAGGTACAGCTTGCTAGTCAACAAGGAGGATAACCTGCCTCATTTCACGGTCAGCTACAGAAAAACTTAGAAATAGGAACCAAATGTACAATAATAAATAAATAAATAAATAGTATTAAAAAGACAACTGGGTAATCACTAAAAAAGAAGACCTCAATAAAAAGACAAGCCTAGTTGTTACAGAAACAGAGACAAGAGGCACCTAGATTACTAGCCATTGCCGTGCTGAGAGAGAGATTTCCTTTGTTTCTTCTTCCCGATCCCAGAACAAATGTAGCCATGATCTTGCCTCATATGGTCGTAGAACCCCTAGAACCGCTGTGTGGTTCTACTCGGGAATTGATTCGGTTGTACGCTTGGCCGAGGCTGAAAAGCCACCTTAAGTAATGAGAAATCCTTTTCCCCCCGCAAAAAAAAGATTACTAGCCATTGAATTTTAAAAAGACCGTTATATAAAGGGGGAAAATAAATCCATTCTTGAGTTCAAGAAACAAAATAGAAACATGAGTCAGAGCAATTGGCAAACATTTTAAACACTAAACCAAATGACTTGCATTTTAACATCAACACTCATGCCAGCCACTTGGACCGAAAAGATATTCAATATAATATAATGCAACCATGTAACAGTCAAAAGTTTCTCGATCACAATTTCTTATACACCAGTGTTAGACAGTCAACTCCTCTCTCTCCCATCTCCTGTACATGCACGACTGCATGATCCCACGATCTCATGCACGTCGGCACACACGGCGCCCCGCGCCTCTGTTGTAACTCCTGTAAACCCGTATATAACGAGAGCTATGCGATCTGCAGCACCCAAGGTGCGATCGCCCATTCTTTCATCTACTCACATGGTATCAGACGTTGGGTTCCTCCCTCGCCTGTAAACCTCCTTCGTCCTCTCTCCTGCCGTGCGCATGGCGATGCCGCAGCCACCACCTCCCCCACCACCTCCTCCACCCCCTCCTCCCTTCTCCACCCATGGCATCGGTGGCTCGCCGGCGCCGCGCACCCGTGCTCCTGTCCTGACTCCGATCACGCCCACTGCGTTCAACCGGGGCGCTCTCTTCGTTCCCGACCCCAGCGCCTCCTCTTCGACGGCGGCCCCCAACCCCTCTCACCTGGCTGCCGTCTTCATCAACCACCACGTTCCCATCGTGCTCTCCCTCAATCCCCCCAACTTCTCCCACTGGCGCACCCTTTTCGAGGTCACGTTCCAGAAGCACGGCGTCACCGACCACATCTCCGGTCCGCCTCGGGCCGGCGATCCGCTCTGGAACCAGGACGACGCTCACATCGTCTCCTGGCTCTACAACCGCGTCTCCCCGGAAGTCTTCGGCCTCATTCATCAGCGCGGCGCCACCGCTGCAGCCGTCTGGGAGGCCATCTGCGCGCTCTTCCTGGAGAATGCCGAGCATCAGGTGGTGCTTCTCTCCACCGAGTTCCGCCGCATCGACTAGGGTTCGTCGTCCATCCTCTCCTACTTCGCGCGTCTCAAAGACTGCGCCGATCGCCTCGCCGAGCTCGGAGCCGTCGTCGACGATCGTGATCAGGTTCTAAACATGTTCCGTGGCCTTCATCCTCGGTTCCGCTACGCTGTTCCCATCCTCACGATGCAGACTCCGTTCCCG
This sequence comes from Secale cereale, assembly GCA_902687465.1. Lineage (NCBI taxonomy): Eukaryota > Viridiplantae > Streptophyta > Magnoliopsida > Poales > Poaceae > Secale > Secale cereale. The sequence goes on along the minus strand of LR738714.1, from coordinate 712,709,680 downwards.
ACGCTTCTCCGCTGCCGGGCGTTCCTGCTCCTTGAGGAGAGCCGCCTCACCGCGGACACCACCACCGAGACCGCTCTCCACGCCGCCCGTCTCCCCAACACCAACACTGGTGGCGGCGGTGGTCATGGTGGCGGTGGGCAAGGCAACGCCAACCGCGGTGGTGGACATGGCGGCGGTCGCTCCCGAGGTCGACGCGGTGGCGGCTCCGGCGGGGGCCACAGCTCCAACTACGGCGGGGGCAGCAACCAGGCGCGTCCTGCTGCACCATCCTCCGCGCCTTGGACCGGCATGGTTCACGCATGGCCCATGTCGTGGCGTCCTCATGCACCAGGCGCCGGCATCCTTGGTCCTCGCCCCGGCGGAGCAGCTCCATTCGCCGGCACGACCACACACCACCCCATCGTTCCGGGCGTACCTCCCAATGCGCCCCCGGTGGTCTGGCATCCCGGTGCTGTACCCGCGCACCCACTGTACGGCGCGGCGACCGCCGGCAACTACACTCCCCCGGCTCCAGCTTGGGATCAGAACGCGCTCATCCACGCCCTCAACGCCATGACGATGCAGCAGCAGCAGCCGGCTCCTCCCGCCGCCGACTGGTACCTCGATACGGGCGCTACTTCCCACATGGCATCGTCGTCTGGTATGCTCTCCTCCTCTGTACCCTACTCTTCATCTTGTATAGTGGTCGGCGATGGTTCCTCTCTTGCAGTCACGCACACTGGCCAGCACCACATCCCAACCACAACCCATCCCATTCTTCTCAATGATGTTTTAGTTTCTCCTCAGCTCATTCGCAATCTCATCTCTGTTAAAAAGCTTGCTCGCGACAATCCTCTTAACGTGGAATTTGACAACCTTGGCTTCTCTGTAAAGGAACGAAGAATGAAGAAGGTGATCCTCCGCTGTAACTCCGCTGACGATAAGCTCTACCCCATGACCACCACGTCTCCCCATCGCGCGCACCACACCTTCACCGCCGTGTCCAAAGACGTTTGGCACCAGCGCCTCGGACACTTAGGCGCTGAATCTCTTCGTCACACTCTTCGTCAGGCAGCCCTCGATCACACGGGCGGTTCTTCTGCTATTTGCCATGCTTGTCAGTTAGGAAAGAGCACTAGGCTCCCATTTGCTTTGTCAGAACATGTCTCGTATTTTCCTTTCCAACTTGTGCATTGTGATGTATGGACCTCTCCCGAGTTGAGTGTTTCTGGATGTCAATACTATTTGCTTGTGCTTGACGATTACAGTCACTTCACTTGGACTTTCCCTCTTCGGCACAAATCAGATGTGTTCCCCACCCTTCGCAACTTTCTTCAGTTCACGCGCACCCATTTTAACCTGCCTGTGCTCACCATCCAAACAGACAATGGCAGGGAGTTCGACAACTCCGCTGCACGCACTCTTCTCTCCTCCCTCGGTACTGTCTTACGACTGTCGTGCCCATACACCTCTCCCCAAAACGGACGCGCCGAGCGCACACTCCGTACTCTCAACGACATCACCCGCTCGATGTTATTGCATGCGCACATGTCGTCTGCATATTGGGCTGAAGCCCTCCAGACAGCTACGTTTCTCCTCAACCGGAGACCGTGCCGTCCGCGCCATGATCTTACGCCTTTCTTCCTTCTGTACGGCACACCTCCAGACTACTCCGCCCCGCGTGTCTTCGGATGCCTATGTTACCCTAACCTCACAGCCACGACACCGCATAAGCTAGCTCCGCGCTCCGCCCCGTGTGTCTTTCTCGGTTATTCATCCGGTCACAAGGGCTATCGTTGCCTAAACCGCGCCACCAACCGTGTGATTATCTCACGCCACGTCATATTTGATGAGGCCATCTTTCCCTTCCACACCGCCTCCACACTACATCACACACCAGTTTCTGATGTCGACAATGACACTGACACTGTCCCTACAACAACCATCCCACGCCAGCCCTGCTCATCACCACCGCAGCATGTCGCACCGACCCCTCCAACGCCTGCCCAAACCCCTGCCGTAGCAGCTACTCCACCCCCCAGCCAGTCTCCTCCACCCCCCAGCTCACCAGCTACCAGCAAGCCTGCCCTTGAGGCCTCCCCGAGCGCGACCACGCCGCCACCACCATCGCCTCCATCTAGCCGTCCTGCTCCGTTAGCCCCTACCCATGGCATGCGCACTCGTGCTCAAGCTGGCAAGTTCTTTCCCAATCCTAAATACCAACAGAACCTAAATACAACCGTTTCCGCTGTCATCTCCCCCATACCAAAAACCGTGCGTGCTGCATTACGGGATCCATGTTGGTTGGCTTCTATGCAGGTGGAGTACAGGGCGCTCGTGGAGAACAAAACCTGGCGCCTCGTCCCTCGCCCCCGTGGTGCCAACATCGTCACCGGCAAATGGGTGTTCCGCCACAAGCTGAAAGCCGACGGCTCACTCGAGCGGTACAAGGCAAGGTGGGTTGTCCGCGGCTTCTCTCAACGCCCCGGCGTCGACTACGACGAGACCTTCTCGCCCGTCGTCAAGGCGGCCACGATCCGGGTCGTCCTCACCATCGCCGCCACACGCCAATGGCATGTTCACCAAATGGACGTCAACAACGCTTTCCTCCACGGCCACCTCTCCGAGCAAGTGTACTTCCAGCAACCTGCTGGTTTTGTCGATGAGGCGCACCCTGATCATGTGTGTCTCCTCGATAAATCTCTCTACGGCCTCAAGCAAGCGCCGCGAGCATGGTTCACCCGGTTCGCTGCCTACGCCCGCTCAATCGGCTTCGTCAGCTCGCGAGCTGACCCGTCGCTCTTCATCCTCAACAACAGCGGCGGCACTGCCTATCTGCTACTGTACGTAGACGACATCGTCCTCACCGCCTCATCGTCGTCACTGCTTCAACATCTTCAACAACTTCTCTCCGTCGAGTTCTCGATGAAGGACCTCGGCCCCCTCCACTACTTCTTGGGGATCGCGGTCACTCGCACTGTGGATGGCTTCTTCCTCTCTCAACGCAAGTACGCGGAGGAGCTGCTCGATCGCGCCACCATGCGCGAGTGCAAGCCTGCGTCCACGCCGGTCGACACGCGCTCCAAGCTGTCCGTCACCAATGGCTCCCCCGTTGCTGATGCCTCCGAGTACCGCAGCCTCGTCGGAGCACTCCAGTACATGACCATGACACGCCCTGACATCGCCTACGCCGTTCAGCAATGTTGCTTGGCGATGCATGATCCGCGGGTCCCACACATGGCCCTCGCCAAGCGCATCCTGCGCTATCTTCACGGCACCACCACTCATGGCATGCATCTTCGTCGTGGCGCCCCTCTCGACCTAACCGCGTACTCCGACGCGGACTGGGCCGGCTGCCCGGACACCCGTCGCTCCACTTCCGGCTATGCCGTGTTCCTGGGCGACTCGCTGGTGTCCTGGTCCTCCAAGCGGCAAGCCACGGTCTCCCGCTCCAGTGCAGAGGCGGAGTACCGGGCCGTTGCCAACGCAGTCGCCGAATGTTGCTGGCTCCGTCAACTCCTCGCCGAGCTCGTCGTGCCCCTGTCCAAGGCCAGCGTGGTCTTCTGCGACAACATCTCCTCCGTCTACATGGCTGCCAATCCTGTCCATCATCGTCGGACAAAACACATCGAGCTGGATATCCATTTCGTCCGCGAGAAGGTCGCTCTTGGCAAGCTCCGGGTCCTCCATGTTCCAACCACGCAGCAGTTCGCCGACGTCCTTACCAAGGGGCTTCCAACACCGGCCTTCGAGGAGTTCAGAACCAGCTTGTGCATCCGGCCGACGGACGCTCAAACTGCGGCGGGGTGTTAGACAGTCAACTCCTCTCTCTCCCATCTCCTGTACATGCACGACTGCATGATCCCACGATCTCATGCACGTCGGCACACACGGCGCCCCGCGCCTCTGTTGTAACTCCTGTAAACCCGTATATAACGAGAGCTATGCGATCTGCAGCACCCAAGGTGCGATCGCCCATTCTTTCATCTACTCGCAACCAGCAAATAAGCTAGTGGCACTCATACATAGTGGATCCAGTTAATACATATTTTAGCTCATGCAGTCATGTGGATATCGAGAGCTAGGCTACGAAGCACCACACACTCTGACTCTAACATCCCTCAGATGAAAGGCTAAGTGCTCACACCATAATATTCTGGTCAGACAAATGGCCTAGCATTGATAACATAACCATGTAGTGTCGAAAGAAGGTATGCGGAACAAGACATAAGCCTATTTGATTGATGACGAAAACTAGCAACCAACTTGCTATCCACGTTGACATGAAGCAAGTAGCCAGAAAACTGAAGCAGGACGAGCAGCTCAACATCCACATGCATGACCATCACATCCCACTTCTCAAATTTCTCGTACCGCGGCATGACCTCCCCAACCAACAATTCAACCCGGCACTTAAAATTCCATACCTCGCTTTCGTAGTCCTCACCATCCAGATATCAATTATTCTCGATCCGTCATTGAAGCTGGACATGCCGAGCATGCCATCGATCTCAAATAGATTAGTGCGACTAGCAACAACCAGTGGCGGTGCCAGCCTCAAGACTCTGTGGGGTCAATGTATTTTTTTTTTAATTTTTTTCCTTCAGGATGAACAGTAATTTTAGGCTGTTTTCCAGAAAAGCTGTGGGGTCAGCTGACCCCACAGCCTAGACGTGGATTCGCCACTGTCAACAACCGGAGCAAATAGATTAAAGCTGGACAAGGAGGAAGTTGTGCATGAAGGTGATGCAATGCCGGGCGCGGCAGATGAACTAGAATCTCCAAGATGGTGGTCTGGTGACGTCCAGGAGGCAAGGGAGGAGAGGAGCCGCTCCCCGGCATCGGCATGGTCGCTCTGGATCCGTCCGAGGAGCAAAGCAAGAGCGGTGGAGCTTTTTGTTTTTTTGAGAAATAAGAGCGGTGGAGCTTTTTTTTTTTTTTTTTTAGAAAAGAGAGCGGTGGAGCTGTGGTGGTGTTTCTCAATCTCTTTGGCGGGATGTATGTACATTATGGGCTGGGCCAAGCCCATCTCTTTGGCCCGGAGGCGTCGAGCGGCACGATGCGATGGATAGTGACTCGGTGTTGCTAGTTCATCACGCTCGCTCCGCCGCCGCCGCCGCCGCCTCATCCCTGCCGCCCCAATCGGTCGTCCTCTCAGCCCAACTCTCCCCACCTCCGGAGCCTTCGCCACGAGATGCTCCGCTACTCATACCGTCTTCCCCGGTGAGTTTTTTTCTCTCCTTGTGTACATTATTGGAGAAGTGATTTTCGTCTCTGGATTGAATAAGGATTGAGACCAACATTGTGTTGCGCTAGAGTTCAAATCTACCGGATATTTTATCTCACTACGCCTGTTCTCATCCCACCGTACTACCTAGCTACAATACTAACCCATTATCCAGCCAATCTTCATGGCTCTTGAGTAGGATTGCAAACAATCTAGCTGATATTTTATTTCATTGTGTCTCCAGGCTGGGGACATATGTGGTGAACCAATGAGATTCGTATGATTGCAATTTGATTTTTGCAAATTATTACATCTCTGTATATTACCTGAGCCTGATTATAAATTGCTCTTTTGTGATAGACATGCTTACGGATCCTGGTTCATGGCAAAGAACATTGGAGTAAAAGGCGCGAAGGAACGAGGGAAGCCGAATTGGCGCCACCGTCTCCCTTATGCCAATGATCTTTTCCACACCTCAAGTAATGCCCTAGGTGAACAATTTGCGACCACCAAAGGGACAGATAGCGCCCAAGTCCTTGTTGGCCATCCTGCTAACCGTGATGATGGTGGTTATGTAAGCTCCGCCTACGTCATTAAGAATACCAGCCATCGCGACGGTTCTATATACGCAAGAGACTCTGGTCTTCGGGGACAATGCCGTATTACTGAGCGTGGTGAGAGTAAGTGTTCCAAATCTCTTCCCTATCTTCTTCCAGTTTATTGTTAGGATATTTGACAAGCAAAGCGGTTTATCGATTAAAAACTTGACTCTGAACATACATCATTATGTTTTGGAATATGCAGTGTATATCTGGAATGTCCTAATGACATTGTGTATAGAAAAAAAATGAATCTATATGTATGATCTTTAATTTAAACATCTAGGAAATTTGGTGATAGATAATGGCAGTTAGAATCTTGACAGTAGTCCTGTAGCCCTATAAATAGGTCCATCGACACGAAGCCAGAAGGCAATATGCTTAATGATCCATGTGATGCTTTAGTAATAGACTAATAGTTCTTAAGTTTCATGGAGGGTGTTAGTATAAGAGAGTACAAGACTCATTATCTTAAGTTGCTTTTTGGAATTGCAGCATCTTTTGATTTTAAGTTGGTCCGGTAGCCCTATCAGATAAATATATAATGCACGACCAATAGTTTCTTAGATGATCAGGGGGCAAAGCCCCTACCTCCCATCCCCGGTTCCATTATATTAATGAAACCAGTGAAACTAGTAACAAAAACAACATGCAACGCACATTCATAGCAGACAAAGAAATCTAAAAACAGCAGCCAAAGACTACTGCCACTAAGTCTAAAGACAACACAGCAAGCTGCATCCCCACCTCACACACAGTCAGCAGATTGATGAAACCTGGGCGATGGGGCTCTAACTTCTTCTGCTTATTACAAGGGAGATAAAACAAAAACGACTAGTTTTATAGATGTTACATCTTCCATAGCTAATCGCCTAAGCACCCAACACCTCAACATCCAGCGTGGTTGCTAGGTCAATAACTCCTCTTTTTTCAGCTGCCAGCGCCCTCTCGTGAGTTCTTGGTCCCTTGAATTTCTTCACCAATGGTGTACTAGGCGAGCAGGGTAGATCCACCGATGTGACGGATTGAGGAAGCTTTGCTTGTCTGTCCATTTACCAGGGCATCTGGGAGGGGAGTCAAGCTCCATCCTGCAGTCGAAAGGCAGGCTGTCACTCCCCAGATTAAGTTTGTTTCGCAGCACTTGACTGAAAACACCTTTAGTGTTTTTGTCAGCGGCAACTACCCCACTGAGATCTGAAGGGGGGCCTTGAGGAAGCAAGAGATCACCCACATAAGTTCTCCACTTTCAGTAGGGATTCCTCCTTGTAGAGGATCAACCACTTCCTCATTGTCCTCAGAATCAGTAGCCACACCTGTGATATCAATCCAATACACATTATCAAAAATCATTGAGTTCCTGAATTTTCAGATGCACAACAGCACACAGGAACAAATAGAGTTCAAAGCACTTTTTTCTTTTTGTTGGCAGGCCTCCAGAGCCTCAGATCATGTGCCGATCGTCCTTACGACCTCAACTATTATCCCGCGTGCCTCGATATTCAGGTTCAGTGACCATTGGATTGGATATCCTGGGTTTGCAGCCACCCTTGGTTCTGCTAATTCCACCGTCAATACCAACATCGCCCCCGCGAAGTGCCTGGTTGTGCGCCTGAAGAACTTTCGCGGCGCGCTCAAGAGGTTGTCTAAAACAATCAAGCACCTTGACGTGATCGTGGCGAAGTGCAATGAAGTATCCTGTACCTAGATTCCTTGGAGGAACTCCATAGTCTCTCTGACCCCGAGTTTCTCCTGCACTCTCTTGTCCAGAGCTCCCTATCTCTGCACCTGAAGCGTGCGGCCGCCTTCTGGAGACGCCGAGGGGAAATAAGGTTCTGCGTCTTAGGCGATGAGAACACCAAGTTTTTCCATGCCTGCGCATCTGCACGCCGCCGTGGAAACCAGATTGCGTGTCTCGTCCGCGATGGCGTCGAGCACCGTGCCCACAATGACAAAGCCTGCATCCTGCGTTATTTCTACTTGAATCTGCTTGGAACTGAAACTCCGATTGAAGATAGTCTGGACTTGCATCAGTTAATGGTTGGGGCTCGCTTGTACTCCGCCCAATCAGCTTCCCTGGACCCGCCGTTCTTCCCTGAGGCAATCAAGGCTTCTGACTTTGGGATGCATGCTGGAACCGCCCCTGGCCCCAATGGTTTTGGCCCTGCTTTCTTTAAACACGCCTGGGCTTTGATCACCTCTGACCTTCAGGGTTTGGCCGGGGATTTCTTGATCACAACACTCAGTTGTCGGTCATCAACAAATCTTACATCGCCCACATTCCGAAAGTTGATGCGCCTACGTCGCCGTCAAATTTCCGACCCATCTCCCTTCAGAACCGTCCCCGGAAGATGTTGTCTCGTATGATGATGAGCCGCCTCCAACCACTTAGTCCTTTCCTCGTGCAACCGGAGTAGACTGGTTTCTTACGTGGACGGTGTATCTCCGAGAACTTTGTCCTGACTGCAGAGCTGGTTCGGTGCTGCCATAAGAGGAAACAGCCGGCGGTTGTGCTCAAACCGGACTTTAGAAAAGCATTTGATTCTGTCTCATGGACTGCCCTGGACTGTGTTTTGGAGGCAAAGGGTTTCTCAAGCAAATGGCACACGTGGGTGCGTGATCTAAACACCTCCAGCCGCTCTGCTGTTGTACTCAATGGTGTGCTGGGCAGATGGTTCGAATGCAAGAAAGGGTTGCAGCAGGGGCCCCCTATCCCCGTATCTTTTCATTCTAGTGGCCGACGTGCTGCAGCGCCTCGTCTTGGCGATCGGAGTAGAGGGAGGTCTCCAACATCCACTGGATCCGTCGCTCATGTGCCCCGTTCTTCAATACGCCGATGACACATTCATCTTGCTTAAAGCTGAGCCTGACCAGGTTGCCAAACTGAAGAGTGTGCTGGATGTCTTTGCTGAGAACACTGGGCTCACCCTCAACTATGACAAATGCACCTTTGTTCCCATCAATCTCGAGGCGGAGACGGCAAGTCAGCTCGCTGCTATATTTGGGTGTCCCGTCGCCAACTTCCCGCAGCAATGCTTGGGGCTACCTCTATCTGCTACAAAGCTCAAGTGAATTGATTTTTATCCACTGATTGCAAGGGTGGACAAGTGGCTAGCGGGGTGGAGTGTTCTGCTGCTCTGTTCTGCAGGCAAATGGACCTTCGTGGATGCTGTCCTCACGTCCTTGCCCACCTACGCCATGGGTTCTCTTCAACTTGCTGAAGGCACGCACGCACGCCAGCTTTGAAAAAAAGTGACGTGCTTTCTTCTAGACTAATGACACTGCAGTTACTGGAGCCCAGTGCAAAATTGCTTGTACTGAAGTTTGCAAACCACATGCTAGGGGTGGACTGGGCATCTGGGATATGCGTCTGCAGAATTCTTGCCTGCTCATGAAGCTCCTTGCTAGGATCCATGCCCCCTCTGACACAGGTTACCAGTCGTGGTTCTCCTCCCAGTATGACTGGACCAGTGCTCGCGACCTTAGGGATGCTGGCCGCCTAGATACCCCCACCTGGAACTTTCTCTTGACACTCCTGCCGCTCTTCCGCGAGCGCACCGCGTGTGTGGTTGGGGATGGGCAGCGTACGGCTTTCTGGCTTTCTGGCGAGACCGATGGTAGAGAGATGCTACGCTCGACCTCAGGTTCCCCGCGCTCTTCTCGCACTCGGTGCGCCCCAATGCGTGTGTTACTGATGTTTTCAGGGGCCTGGACGTCCAATTCCTACCCCGCCTCTCAGCGATTGCTTACTCTAAACTCACCTGCCTCAGAGGGGAGCTTCGTGGTGTGTCGCTGCGCCCCGGCGTGCCGGATGTGCGTAGCCTGCGCTCCCCTGGGGTTGCGTTCACGGCGAGAGGTGTGTATCCTGAATGGGCCACGAGCGGGCCCAAAAGCTTGCTTGTGCCGTCCACCCTGACTTATCGGGCTGCCATGACGGTACATGTGTTGGACAGATTTGCGCCCACCATCGAGCGCAGCTTCGCCCCTGGGAAGTGGAAATTTTCCCTCTGGTTGTGCAACCGGCAGCGTCTCCCGTGCGTTGCTCTACTCACCTAAGACACATCATCAACAGTTTTGCATGTGCTTTCTGTGGATAGGAGGAAACCTTGGAGCACATGCTTTTCGGGTGCTGACACGCATGTGCCGTTTGGGCCTTGGTTGCCTCGGGCGCTGCGGCTTCCCTGTCCATCGAAAGCCTGCGCTACATCACTGCTGATGTCTCCCTCTGGAGATGGAGATGCTCCCGTACTATCTACAAAACTATCCTGGAATCGTGGGTGCAGTGGTTTGCTGCCTTGCTGTAAATCCTCCTTTCTTTCTCTTTTCGGTCCAACTGCTTCTGGTGTGGTTTCGTAAGATTAAGGACACCCCACACCCCACCTCTCTATACTTATCTTGTATGGCAGGTTGGAGCTGATTATATGAAAATTCAGGTGGGCTGCCTTTTTCTGCCCCCCGGTGACGTTTCAAAAAAAACTTTGTAGTAGAGAGGTAGTCAGGTCCTAGATTAACACCAAGGAACTCAGAGGCCAAAAGCCAAATTTATTTTGCCACCACACAATCAAAGAATAAGTGATTGATGCTTTCAGTTTCATTGCAAAAAACACACTCAGGGGGTTTCAGGATCCCTCTGTTGCTAAGTTGTTTCTAGTCATTAACTTGTTGGGAGATAACAACCATAGGAAAACTTGTACTCCAGTTGGGGTCACTATATTCCAAATAGAGGGAATATAGATAGGCTGCACTCCCTAAAGTTAATGATACTATAAAGTGAGCTTGCAGTGAATTCTCCCTTAGATTCATATTGCCACACCAGGTAATCACATCCCCCAAGATACTGAGACCCCTTGACGATTTGCTCTTATTCATACCAGCTTTCCATCATATGTGGAGAGAAGGTTCTTCTAAATGTCAATCTAATCTCTTGGCCACTCCAAATCTCAGCAAGAGTAGCACACTCCAGTTGGCAGATGGAATATAAAGTCTAGTATTGGACAGATAGAGGGGATGTCCCAAACCAAATATCCTCCCAGAATTTGATATTGGATCCAACTCCTACCACCCATCTATAGCCAATTTTAAGAGCTTTGGCAGCCCACATGACCCCCTACCAAAATCTGGAAGGGTCGTGGGTATTACGGGCAAAGATATTGGCAGAGTCCCTCACATACTTGTTATCTATGGTGGTTCTCCAAATGTTTCCTTCGTCCTTAATATATCTCTTTACCCAGTTTCCTAACAAACAATGATTAACATCCTTGATGTTATGAACCCTTAGTCCACCATGATCTTTCTTCGTGTAGACTACATGCTAATTGGCCAGGTGGAGTTTTATATTCCCCTCAAAATCACTCCATAGGCAGTGGGCTAAATTGACTATTTATCAAATCCACAACCCACTTGGGGAACTTGAAGAAGGAGAGCAAATAAACTGGGATACTAGATAGACAAGCTTTAATCAAAGTTAGTTTTGCTGAGTATGAGAGCAATTTCCCCCTCCAATCTGCAATTCTTTTTAGAATCTTGTCAATTAATGGTTGGAGGTCTTCTCTTCTCATCTTATCATAGTGCAATGGAATCCCTAAGTACTTAATGGGAAAAACACGCACAGTGCATCCTAAAATCTGAGCAAAATTAATGGTATCATCTGGAGGTAGACCTATAGGAATCAACTCACTCTTAGCATAGTTAATTTTCATGCCAGAAACTTTTTCCAAGCATGTCAACACTATTTTCAGATTACTAGCTTTTTGCTCATTGTTTTCTAGGAATAGTATTGTGTCATTATCATATTGTAAGCAAATGACTCTTCCAGGAATAAGCTCCGAGTACAAGCTACTAATCATCCCATGAGTAGCTGCCTTATAGAGCATCCAAGTTAAAACATCTACCACTAGGTTAAAGAGAAGGGAGGACAAGGGGTCTCCTTGTCTCAATCGTTTACTAGTTGTGAAGAAGTTCCCTTCAATTCCATTAATTTAAACCCCTACATATCCTAGATGAGTAACTTATTTGATCCATTTAACCAAAGTGGACCAAACTCTCTTTTCTCCGGGAGGTCCTTGAGAGAATCTTTGTTGACCTCGTCAAATTCTTTTTCATAGTATAATTTTAGAACAAGCCATGGGTTACCAGAATCGTAAGTGGAGTGCAACACTTCATATGTTGTAACCACACTCTCAAGTATATATCTCCCATTGATGGAAGCTGATTGATTACTAGATGTCAATATATTCATCAAAAGAGCTAACATGTTAGTCAAGACTTTAGTGAAGACCTTAAAGATGCAATTGAGGAGACGTATTGGTCTAAATTTTCTCGTACTAGTTGCATCTTTTTCTTGGATAAAAGTTAGGACAAAAAAATGAAGTCTATATACATCCAATTCCCCTTTGTGGAAGTCATCAAACAAGGCCATAATGTCTTTTTTGATGGTTCCCAAAAATGTTGCAAGAAGAAGGAGAGACCATCCGGGCTGGAGCTCCATCTGCATAAGAGCTAAAAGATTGCCTCCTTCACTTCCTCTTCGGAGAAAGGATTTTCTAAGGAAATATTATCCCTATTGGTGACTTTTTCTCTTTCAGAGAAGAATCTACCATTTAAAGTAAAACCTGATTCATCCTCTTTTTAATAAGTTCCTTGTAGTATGAAGAAGTTATGTCCAACTTACCTTTAATATCAATAACAGACCCATCTGGACCATCTAAAGAATTAATCATAGTTTTCCTCCTCCTTTGATTAGCCACTGCCTGGAAATATTTAGTATTCCTATCTCCCTGCAATATTTCCCTATCTCTAGCTCTTTGTCTAGCATATATTTCTTCCTTAAGCCAAATTTTCTGAAGCTCTTGAAGAATGATTTTCATCCTATTTATCTCAAGATCAGAGAGAGGTTCAGTCTCCGATCTGACGTCAAGCTCATCATACTCAGTTGACAAGGAGTTCATACTCTTTCAAATATCAACATTAATATTACTACTCCACCCTTAGGTGAATTCCTAAATCTCCAGGCTTTTTCCTGGGAAGTGTCACTAGCATTGACACTTCTAATTAATAGGGGCATTCCAGTTTTTTTCTACAAGCTCTCTTCCCTAAGTAACCACCATTTTTAAATTTTATAACTATTGCTTTGAGGGGGGG
>LR738714.1:712640689-712696696 GCA_902687465.1 Secale cereale | reverse complement strand
TACTCACACTTGAGACCCAAGGAGAGGGGTGTGGTCACTACCTGTCATAGGAAGGACTTGAGAGTTGCTTAAAGGAAAAATGGCATCTAGTTCAGTAGTGCAAACAATTCTATCTATGGTGGACATGACCAAGTTCTCCTGGTTGTTGCCCAGGTAAATTGCCTTCCTGACATTCTGATCTGTAATAGACTCCAGATTTCAGCTCATGCATTAAACTTGTCACTCCAGGAGTGGTTGATATTACCATTAAGTTTATCCTTCTGATATCTAACTAGGTTGAAGTAACTCCCAATCAGAGTTGGTTGGTGATCATCAATGAATAAGACTATGTAATTCAGCAATGAAGTCATCCTTGCCCTCATCATAGGGAGACCCATAGACAGCAATGAATCTAATTTTTTTTACCACAAGCTTTAATCTCTAAGTCACATGAAACAGAAAATCTAAGAGAAGTCCAGTCAACTATATCAAAGATATCACTATCAACACCTACTAGGATTCCCCCGGAGGTGCCACTAGCAGGCAAATGTTGTGAGGTAAAATTATTATTACCACTAAAAGATTTAAAGAAAATTGTAGAAAGCTGCTCTTTCTTGGTCTCCTGGAAAACAATAATACTAGGGTTAATCTTGGCAATAATACCTAAGATGCAGGTTTTCCCCTAGGGGTGGTGATCCCTCTAATATTCCAGAAAAGGCAATTCATTTTGAAATGGCTTTCCTGGGGTGCTTGCCTCATCCATATTTAGAGATTTTAGACCAGATCACATTGTGATCATCTAACATAGAAAGAATCCATTTTAGCACTTCAAGGGTAATAGGTGGATCTAACAAGTCATCAGAGTCAGCCCTTCAGGCTCACTGCACTCATCACAAGCTCTAGCATGCCTATTACGAGGGTAATAAGAGCTAAGTTTGTCACCAGGATCCAGTCCCACATACTGTTTGGTGACCTTATCAAGAACATCATCCTTATGAAAGTAAATGCTACTAGTGTCTAGTGTTTATGCTAATGGTTTGATTTTGTTTGAGCAGTATATGCTAATACGTACCCAAAAGGCTAGCTATCTACAACATGCTTAGTTATGTATATGCACAATTAGTGTTCGTATTATAACCATCTCGATCTGCATCAATGTTGTTATAGTTGGTGTCAATTCATAGTTTTCTTTATTACTAAGAGAGTATAATACATTTTGTCCTAGCATTCTTTTTAGAAATCAAATTAATAAATAAGTCTCATATAAACTCATGTATTCATACCAAACTGGAAATGGGAGAGGAGCATATTTTGATTTTTATACCTTATTGTTTATTAATACAAATGTTTTTTTTGGTGAAGCACAACGGGAGCCAATGATGATAACAGATGCCACAGATTGCTGGCCTGATAGGGCAAGGTGTTGTGTGCATTATACTAGTTACATGATGCAAATTTTCTCATTAAAGTTGGCTAGAATTTCTACTAACATGGACTCCATAGAACTATATGGATACATAGCAGTGCGGGATTGCCAAGATCAATTGCTTAATTATGTTGTTAATCGTAGAAGGGATGATCCCATCATTATGCGACAGGTGCATATCAATAATTGCACAAATTTTTCATTTATTTTAATTTATAAGTTCAATCCCATCACATGCATTGCACAAAATGGATCGAAATATAAACATTGTTTGGGTATACTTATAAAAGTTGGGTTCGAAGGTGAAATATTGTAACATGCTTGATATTTTTTATCTCATGTGGATTGGTATATGCAATGAATATACTATTACTTATGTTTTAAGTTTTGTTGTGATGTTCTTAGTTCTTCAGAAATAACACATGCTTAGTTTACTTTTATTGTCGTTCTTTAAATAAGTATTACATAATGCATTGATTTTTACCTATTTAATAAAAAAAATGTGTTATGGTTGCGTATCTTCTGCCATGTGCTTAACTCCATTCAAAAGTGTAATACCGAAATTGTGAAATAACTATTAGTTGTCCACTATGTTACAGTTAGAAAAAACTTACTACTGAAACTATAGTGTGTAATTTAGCGAACTATATATTAATGAGTAATAGACTAATATGTATTTAAATAATATCAAGTCTGATAATTTTGGACCCTTAATTCTTGTAAGACAATTACTCCTATAAACATTTGAGGTGTTGGTGATGCTGGCTCTATTTTTTGGATTTTATTTCCGTGGATTCTTGTATGCAAATATGTGTGTGTTGGAGGATGTTATACCAAGATGAGTTTGTTCTTTTGCATATATGTAGAAAGTTTATGGTTAATTATGTTTGGTTTAGCAACAAATGTCATGTGCAGCCGACTTATGTTTGTGGTGAAAAAACTCAATGGATTGTAGGGTTCTCTCATTGAGATGACTGGACCTAAGCGAGGCATCTCAATGACTTCCTCTGTTCTAATAGAGTTTGACATGAGGATTAAGAAAGGAGAGCAAGAAGAAGATGATCTACAATTAATTGATGGTGTAGCAGACTACTGCAATCTAACCATGCCTTGCACGACGCCATTCACGAAACGCATTTATGGGGATTGTGGTGCAGTTGACGTCACTTTAGCAATGTTGCACAACGCAGTGGAGGCAACAATAGAGGTTAACATATCAAAACTGCAGAGTCGGTTCAATTTGTCTCTCAGTTCGTTTGTGTTTGTCCGCGGGTTACCTCACAGAATTGAGCTCTTTCGTGGCACTATTAGCAAGTCATGTAGCTTAAGTGATTTCCATAACAAAGGATACTCGGATGCATCTGAAGTTCAAATATTATCAAGAAGGCTCTAAAAATGGTGAGCTTGAACGCTGCTGTTCCTTCAAAGCGAGCATCCATGGACATGCCTGTCGACAAATAAAACTTGAGCCTGCCTCTATCTCAGTGAAGGTGACTTGGTCTGCAGTTTTTTGAGTCATGTGGCTTAAGAATATCTGGGATTGCTGTAGAGATGGATACTTGGATGCATTTGAATTTTAAATACGGCTGGAAAGGGTTCTAAAATTGGTGATCTTGGACACTACTGTTACTTCCAAGTGAACATCCATGGATGTGCCTGTCAACAACTAATGCTTCAGTTTGTCTCTATCTTGGTGAAGGGTGACTTGGTATACTGTGCTAGACTAATAAGTCCTTGTTTGTTTCATATTTGAATCTTATTCGCGCCATTTGATCTTGCTGGATGTATGCTTGCTTGGCACCGGATGGATGTTGCAGATTTTGTGCTAGAACTGAGTATTGGTATGTGCCTTTGATGTTTCAGTGAGAAGCAGATGCTAATATGATGTCTTCTGTCTGTACTCTAGGGATGTCTTATTATTTTTCATAAAGGGTAATCTCTGCGTAAGCACTGCAGAAAAAGTAACTGCAGTCACTGTGAATAAGAAATATAAATTTATCCCTACTGTGGGATTACTGAAATGTTTGCTGTTTCTAAGGTCAAAATAAACTAACAAGTGTCGCCCCTTGGTTCAAAATGTATTTTACTATTTTTGCATGAAGTTCTTCGTCCTTTGATCCAAAGTGTATTTTTGCATAAAGTTCCTCTAGATTCAGGCTAGTTATAATGTTCATATGCTTGGCATGTAACACAGAGTCTGATATTTCAAGTGAAACTGAGATAATATTACAAGATTAATCTCACACAGGCATACCCTATTATCCCCATTATCCACAAATAAGATCTCACATACATCTGTAATAATTCCTGTTTATACAGGGGAAATGAGTTCAAGACTACAGTTTGCATCAACTTAGTTTTATAAGCTACAAAGTGACCATGGGACAAAAAATTATCTGACCGACAACAGTGCTCCACGTATAGTGAAGAAAACAAGACTAAATTGTAACAAATTTCTACGCATGGGAGCTCTTATGATGACACTAAACCATGGCGCCGGCACAAGTGTTAGAAGTCAGGATGGCATGTCGCGCCCTTTGTCATGTTGCGTGTTTGGCTGAATCGTTGGTGTGATGTTTCAGTTGATGAGTTGTCTGATGCAATGCAAAAAGATTGCTCATCGTGATACACGCTGACCGCAATTCCAATTTAGGCACTCTCAGAAAAACATCAATCCTTGCATCCTCTAACCCTGTCTTCAGCCACCTTGTTAGCTTGGATTGTTGCTAATATCATCACGATGTTCGAAAACAGAATCAGTGAGACGGTCAATTCTCTGGAGTTTATTAACTATCCAACTCTCGTGATATTCGTAAAAATTATGTTCTCACTGAACTAATTTACAAATGCAAATTATCATAACACCAATTTGAAATGTGATAATCGTAATTCCCTCCACAATCATGAGAGTTTCAGGATTACTGTTGACATACGAGATTTTAAGTACGCAACAGGTGGAATGTTTTTTAAGTGGCATTAAACCAAATTTATAGCATGTCAAGATATAAACTCCATAAATGACTCGAGAGTATCAGAACTACTGTTGACATATAAGGTATTGTTATTAAACTTATCAGGATCCCAAAAGGCCACCAAACCCAGGGCCAGGGCCACCCGGAAATCCAGGCCCTCCAGATGGTGCCAACCTGATCCTCCATGCCAGCAGATCCATTCCAGCAACAGAAGCTGCTGTCCAGTGCTAACTATTTCTCAAGAACTCCACCAAGGCACAATTCTTCTTCAGAAAATGATCCATGAACTGATGCAGCAGTTCTAGGTGAAGAAATTATAGATGTACAATAGTGTGAGAACTAGCAGCTGTGCATGCACCCGCCGTTCCATGGATAGTTCAAAATCCTACTCTGAATTCTCTTGCCCTATAAGGACAGGTTTGAGCATACACATGGCACCAAACTGAGGCGACTACTGTTCAGTTCGCTCCGTTGCATCGACCATGAGCTCTGGTGCAGCTGCATGCGAGCTTTGCACCAAAGAGCACATCATACAGTTTAAGGTAAGAGAATTTCAACTGGATAAATTAATCTGGATGATGAACTTACTTCCACTCTGATGTGGGTGTGATCAGAGTGACTTTCAACTTACTTCTACAGTTGTACAGTCACAATATAGGCATGGTGTTGTCCTGCTTAAGACATGAACACAATGTGCAACAGCAACACCATGGCAAAACTCTTTGTTTTTAACAGTGCAAATTTTATTTCTCGAACTTTTGTTCACACTAGTAGATAAAGGGTCTTTAGCCCCGGTTCATTTGGGCCTTTTAGCCCCGGTTCTGGAACCGGGACAAGAGGGTCGGTACTAATGCTCTGACCCTTTAGTCCCGGTTCAATCCAGAACCGGGGCAAAAGGGTGTCCACGTGGCCTGTGCACCGAGTCCAGGCAGGAGGAGCTTTAGTCCCAGTTGGTGGTACCAACCGGGACCAAAAGGCATCCACGCGTCAGCATTTCTGTGGCTGTGGTTTTTGTTTTTTTTTTTGAAAGGGGAGGGGGGTTTTAGGTTTTGGGGGTTAATTTAGGTGTTTCATATATTGTGTTAGCTAGCTAATTAATAGAGAGAAGTGTTCTCTCTTATGTCCGTGCTTGGTCGACGCTACATACTACACATACGTATATAGAGAGGACTAGAGTCACGCTAGCTAGCTAGCTAGCTGCTAGCTACTAAGCAAACGAAGGAACAGAAGATCTCGTATAATCAACATATATATATATATATGCATACAGAGAGAAGTAATATCGACCACCTCTCCTTCTCCGAGAGATTGGTCGAACAACAAGTTCTCGTATATCTATCCGACACTACCGGGCACATATATACAATAATTATCTCTTACAAAAATAATCTCCTAACACATGGATGCATGGTCCACATAGTATTCTCCGTCTTCAGCGATCACGTGTTCAAGGAAGAATGCCGCCAATTCCTCTTGAATTGCTCGCAGACGATCTGGTGTTAGGAGTTCATCCCGCATCCGAAATATCTAATTTGAAGTAGGGGGTCAATACATGAAATGATGCTATAAATTTGTGAATATTATTGATTGCTTACGCACTTCAAATTGTTCATCAGTGTAGCCCCGCTCACAGGTCGTGTGGCGGATAGACTCGCAAATGTAGTATCCACAATAATCATTTCCGGGTTCCTGCCACAACCACTTTACAAGAAATAGAGGTCAATCAAACTGATAAGCAAGAATGCCAAATTGGTATTGATGAAACTAGCGCTTGAATCAAGATATAGGAGATGCGCGCGCGGAACATGCTACTATATAGTACTTACTTTCGGGTATCTAAATTGTAGCTTCTTCGGCAGTCCCGGAGCTTTTTTGGTGAATTTTTTCCAAGCCCTGCCAGACAAAGGAAACAATTAGTTGATATCAGAAATGAAGTTGCTGATATATATGCATGGTGGATAATATTGATCGATTTAACTTACCTGGCTAGCATTTGAGTCATGTCCGCATACTCCTCGGGATCTTTATGTTTAGAGTCGAAGACAGTTACTACTCCCTTCTCAAGCTTAATCTCTAAGAGAATATAGTGGAAGTTGCGCACGAATGCATGAGATCATCAATTACATCACTATAAACTTGACTGATATATAAGGGAAACCAAATATGCACAAGACATTAACACTCACTTGAAGTTGAGGAAAGAGTATTATATCTTTGTTTTCATTTACCACCAACGATCGTAGCAAGTTGGTCTCGGTATCGTCGGGACGCAATTTAACCTCGGTTGCATCTATGAGGCATGTGTTAATAAACCCAATATCACCTACTTGTCTTTTCTTCAATTCGACGATCTTCAATCTGCATAATATAGTGAGGATAATTATAAATACATGCAATGAAGATCAGCTATATAGAGAGACTTAATGACAGAAGTAGTACTACTTACAGACAGTAGCAGGTGACCGTTGCTTTATCGAGGGCCAATTGATTGAAAAATTGATAGAACTCCTCAAATGGAACAGGCAACAGGTCAATTCCAACGAGGTCATGCTCCGGTTTAACTCTCAAATACAAGTTATTCCTCCCCCCAGACTCTCTGCAGATTTTCATGTACCAATCATGCAATCTTCGCATATTCGTTGATAGAGATCATTCATTTTTGACGAGAGGCTTTTTGTACTCGTATCTTTCTATCTGCACGTCCATGAAATCATAGTGTACATCGTCGGACGCGTAATCTGCAAGATTGGTATAACCGGGCACCATCCTCAGATCATTAGCGACCATGTCACTAGACACCTTGAGCGGGGGGCACGATTGGTTCGCTTGTTCGCCGAGCTGGGCAATTTGTTTCCCAGCTCGCCCTTTTGCTAACCTCTGATCACTTTTTGTACTTCCGGACCGCTTGGCATCTTGAAATGTCTTTTGAATAATGCGGTCATAGTTGCCCTTCGGCTTACTTTTCGCTGGTTGCTTCAGGGCAGCAAGAGTGCACTTTGCTTTCACCGCATCTATCTTCTCCTCCGGAGGTGGATGTCTCTGTGCTTTCAACCCTTCAAAAAAGTCCTTCACTTCGCCTTCAGCGATCTTCGTGTTTTCCTCGTCGGACCTCTCGTACGGTAACTTCTCTAGAGGCGTGAGAGAAGGACCGAATCTGCATCGTCTCCCGCCTCTGGCTGTACTGGTAGACGTCGCCGGACCAGACGAAGCGGCTGTCTTTTTTACTTGCTTAGGCGCCGGAGCAGGAGCAGCCGGAGCGGCGGCAGGTCTCTTCAGCCCTTGCTGATTAGGCGGAGAAGGAGGAGCAGGCTGTCTGCTCGGGCGCGCCGGCGGCGAAGGAGGCGGAGTGCCGCCACGCGCCGGCGGCGAAGGAGGCGGTGTGCCGCCACGCGCCGGAGAAGGAGCCGGAGTGCCCTGATGGTCACTCGCCGGAGAAGGAGCCGGAGTGCCCTGATGGTCACTCGCCGGAGGAGGAGGCGGTGGAGGAGGCGGAGTGCCCTGACTCGTCGGAGGAGGAGGAGGAGGCGGAGGCGTCCAGTTCAGAATGTTGATTAGGTCCTTCCGCCATAGGCATGGAGTCTTCAGTGAAGAACCCAGCCGAGTCTCCCCTTCACCGGTAGGGTGGTCAAGCTGGAGCTCCTCAAATCCCTCCGTTATTTCGTCGACCATCACCATAGCATATCCTTCTGGAATCGGCCGGAAGTGAAAAGTGTCGTCTGGTCCAGAAGGATAAACAGAGCCAGCAGCCGCCTTGACCTTTAGATTCATCCACTGTGCCATAAGGTGGCAATTTTGTGCCTGCGTGATAGCATCTACAGGATTCCTGGCAGTAGCCGTCAAGGCAAGCTCTGGCTGAAGCAGCTCGGTGGAAGCCACGCTGCTTCTCCGCTGAGATGGCGGGGTAGCTTCGGGGGAAGCTTCGACAATTCTTTTCTCCCGATCTGCTTCCTGTTCCTCTATCGCTTGTATTCTGGCCCGCAGCGCCTGGATTTCGGTCATCTCCATTTTCTTCCTCCTGTCGTGGCATTTGTAGCCTCCTGCGTCCGGAAACCCAGCACGCCACGGAAGGGAGCCTGGCGTGCCTCGTGTCCGTCCAGGGTGCTCAGGATTCCCGAGGGCCATTGTCAGCTCGTTGTTCTCTCTGTCGGGGATGAACGTCCCTTCATGCGCTGCTTTGATATACTGCCGCATCTTCCTGAGTGGTGTTTCCAATTGCTTGTCCGTCCAAATGCACCACCCTGTTACAGGGTCCAAGGTTCCGCCAGCCCCGAAGAACCAAGTCCGGCAACGTTCTGGCCAGTGCATTGTCTCTGGTTCGATCCCTTTCTGAAGCAGATCATTCTCAGCCTTGGCCCACTTAGGCCGGGCTACGAGGTAGCCGCCCGACCCCGTGCGATGGTGATGCTTTTTCTTCGCAGCATTTATCCGGTTTGTCTCCGACATCTTCTGACTCTTTTCCGACTTCTTATGGGCCACAAATGCGGGCCAGCCATCTTTGATCTTCTCATATATGCCCACGAATTCTGGAGTCGTTTTATCTCTGACAAACGTATTCAGTTTTTTCTTCCATGCCCTGAATTGGTCTGCCATCTTCGAAAGTGCAGCAGACTTGATTAACTCCTCTTTAACTGGCTTCGCCGGATCAACCTCTCGCGGTAGGACGAAGTTTGACTTCAGCTCAGTCCAAAGATCTTCTTTCTGCATATCAGTGACATAAGTCACCTGAGCGTCGTTTGCAGCCGGCTTTAACCATTGATGGATGCTGATCGGGATCTTGTCCCTAACGAGAACCCTGCACTGATTAACAAATGCGTTCTTTGTGCGGATGGGTGCAATCGGCTCGCCGGAGCGCGAGATTTCTGAGATCTCAAACTTTTCATCCGGCCTCAACTTTTTCTTCGCTCCTCGTCTCTTTACCGAAGATTTGCTCGATCCGGAGGGCTAGAAAAAGGAACAAAGACGAGAGTTAATGAATGAATCAATTAACTAGTCAGCACATGCTTAACTAACATATATACCTCCTGGCCGGACTCGGTTCGATCACCGGAGCCAGCATCACGGTCTCCTTCTTGCACCGGCATTGGGTCACCGGAGCCGTCCTCACGGTCTACTTCTTCCATGTGCATTGGGTCACCGAATTCATCAATATCATAGCCTAGATCTTCCAGCCTCAGCTCTTGTTCGACCTGCTCATCGGTGTCGTTGAGATACGACAAGACGACATTTTGTCCGTGTGCGATTATGTCCATCAACATCGCTTCTTGTGCTAGGTCTCGGGTGTTGTCGTCCATTGTTTCTACAAATATTTACAACATGCCAATTATTATTCAAACATGACAGATGGATATATTAATGGCAAACGTAGAACTAGCTTCAACCCTCGACTGCTCGGCGATCCACAAACCCTAGACCCCCTCATGTCACATTTTGTCTAGCTAGTGTCAAATGATTCAACAAAACCAATACTTCATCATTAGGCGAAAGTAACAGTAGCATGATGGTACGAAGCTCTCCAAAGTTGTTTTGGAACAAAGTCCCAGATAAGATAATCCGTAACAAAAGACGGATTATCCTATCAGGAACTCCGTTCCAGAACATCTTTGCATAACTTCGTACCAAAATGCCCCGGTTACTTCTGGCAAATGATGAAGTCATGGAATTCTTCAATACTTTGACACTAGCTAGGCAACCTCTCTCGACCCCTCGACCACCGACTTCTCGGCGATCCACAACCCTAGTCCCCCTCATGTCACCTTTTGTCTAGTGTCAAATGATTCAACAAAACCAATACTTCATCATTAGGCGAAAGTAACAGTAGCATGATGGTACGAAGCTCTCCAAAGTTGTTTTGGAACGAAGTCCCAGATAAGATAATCCGTAACAAAAGACGGATTATCCTATCAGGAACTCCGTTCCAGAACATCTTTGCATAACTTCGTACCAACATGCCCCGGTTACTTCTGGCAAATGATGAAGTCATGGAATTATTCAATACTTTGACACTAGCTAGGCAACCTCTCTCGACCCCTCGACCCCCGACTTCTCGGCGATCCACAACCCTAGACCCCCTCATGTCACATTTTGTCGAGTGTCAAAGGATTCAACAAAACCAATACTTCATCATTAGGCGAAAGTAACAGTAGCATGATGGTACGAAGCTCTCCAAAGTTATTTTGGAACGGAGTCCCCGATAGGATAATTCGTAACAAAAGACGGATTATTCTATCAGGAACTCCGTTCCAGAATATCTTTGCATAACTTTGTACCAAAATGCCCCGGTTACTTCTGGCAAATGATGAAGTCATGGAATTCTTCAATACTTTGACCCCCGACTGCTCGGCGATCCACAACCCTAGACCCCCGACTGCTAGGCAACCTCTCGACCCCTCGCCCTTCGGCCTCTCGGTCCCTCGACGACCCTCGACCCCTCGACCTTCGGCCTCTCGGTCCCTCGACGACCCTCGACCCCTCGACCTTCGGCCTCTCGGTCCCTCGACGACCCTCGACCCCGGCCCCCCCTAATGTCGAAGTTATCGGGGAGGGTGTATATCGACATAGACATATCCGATAAAAAAAAGAGGAAGAAGAAGAAAAAAGGAACCGCTAGAGGAGAAGATCGAAGGAAAAAAAGAAAAAAAAGGAGAAGAAGAAAGGAATAGAGGAGAAGAGAATTCTCTTCTCCTCTATTCCTTTCTTCTTCTCCTCTTTTTTTCTTTTTTTTCTTCTTCTTATTTATTTCTCCTCTTCTTCCTCTCCTCTTCTTCTTTCTTTCCTCTTTCTTATTTTCTTCTTTCCTATCCTTCTTTTTCTAAATTTGTAACTTTTGCATATATAAAACTTTCTATATATATTTAGCATATATAAACAAAAACTATATAGCCACATACACATATATATACATCACATATACACACATCACATATATACAGCAACTTCCTAAGAAAAAATATATTTATATACACATAAATATATATTTAACATATATATATTTAGCAAATTCCTAAGAAAAAAAGAAGATATACACATACATATAAATACAGCAACTATATATACAACAACTATATATACTGCAATTTATATAAACATAAAAAAAATATACACATATATACATATATACACAACAACTATATATATACAGCAATATATATTAAACATAAAAAAAAGGGAGCCCTCTCACATCGGCAGGGCTGGGCGGCGCGACGGCGGCGGGGCGGGGCGGCGACGAGGCGGCGTCGGGGCGCGGCGGCGCGACAGCGGCGGGGCGGGGCGTGCGGCGGCGAGGGGCGACGGGCCGGCCGGGGCGCGGCGACGGCGCGGGGCGGGGCGACGGCGCGGGGCGGGGCGACGAGGCGGCGTCGGGGGCGACGGCGACGGCGACGGGGCGACGGGGGCGACGGCGACGGCGACGGGGCGACGGGGGCGACGGCGACGGCGACGGGGGCGGGGAAGGAGCAGAGGGAGGCGTCGGGGCGGGGAAGATGAAACTGCCCAAATTTTCGCAAGTGTTGGTTATATAGGAGGGGCATTAGTACCGGTTGGTGGCTGAAACCAGGATTAATGCCCCCCTTTAGTCCCGGTTGTTGCCACCAACCGGGACTAAAGGTCCCTTTTCAGCAGCCCAAAGGGCGGGAAGGAGGGGCCTTTAGTCCTGGTTGATGGCAGCAACCGGGACTAATGCCACCCTTTAGTCCCGGTTGGTGCCACCAACCGGGACCAAAGGCCCTGTGCTGGCGCGGGTGCGGTGGGATGTTTAGTCCCACCTCGCTAGCTGAGGGAGCTCGAGAGTGGTTTATAAGGGCTGCTGCTCCCACCCTCTCGAGCTCCTCTCAAATGCAGGCTTCTGGGCCTAACTCTGCGCGCTGTCCTGTGAGCTTGCTGGGCCTTATATTACAGGTGGATCCTGTGCTATAGGCCTTGCAGGCTCACTGGGCAGCGGCCAATTTTTTTTTTTCCTTTTTTGCTTTATTTATTTCTAAGTTGTTTTTTGTATTTAGAGTTGCTTTATTTATTTTATTTTCTTTGTTTATTTCTAAGTTGTTTTTTGCTGTATTTAGAGTTGCTTTATTTATTTTACTTCCTTTATTTATTTTCTTTGTTGCTTTATTTATTTTATTTTGTTTATACTTACAACAAAATACTTATTGTTGCTATTTATTTCTAAGTTGTTTTTTGCTGTATTTAGAGTTGCTTTATTTATTTTATTTTCTTTGTTTATTTCTAAGTTGTTTTTTGCTGTATTTAGAGTTGCTTTATTTATTTTACTTTATTTATTTATTTTCTTTGTTGCTTTATTTATTTTATTTCGTTTATACTTACAACAAAATACTTATTGTTGCTATTTATTTTTCAAGTTTTTTTGTTTTGTTTTCTGCATTATTTATTTTCTTTTGTTATTTGCTTTATTTTTTTAATTCTTTCTGGTAAAACCAATTAAAAACTTTCTCTGTTAGTGCAAGTAGTATTGAAATTTGAATAGTACAAACGGACAATCGTATCATACTCGTTTGTTACAAAGTTGGCATGGTATCATCATAATAGTTGCGGAAAAAACTCTTCACTTTTTCTTCGCTTGTGTCATTTGCTTATTGCGCCGTAACCATGGATAATCTTCATCGTTTATCAGGATGCTTGGGTCAGCCTTGACTTTGAAGGGAGGAATTTCATGAAACTTTTCATAATCTTCAGACATGTCTGTCTTGCCCTCCATTCCCAGGATGTCCCTTTTTCCTGAAAGAACTATGTGGCGATTTGGCTCATCGTATGATGTATTCGCTTCCTTATCTTTTCTTTTTCTCGGTCTGGTAGACATGTCCTTCACATAGATAACCTGTGCCACATCATTGGCTAGGACAAACGGTTCGTCAGTGTATCCAAGATTTTTCAGATCCACTGTTGTCATTCCGTACTGTGGGTCTACCTGTACCCCGCCTCCAGACAGATTGACCCATTTACACTTAAACAAAGGGACCTTAAAATCATGTCCGTAGTCAAGTTCCCATATGTCCACTATGTAACCATAATATGTGTCCTTTCCCCTCTCGGTTGTTGCATCAAAGCGGACACCGCTGTTTTGGTTGGTGCTCTTTTGATCTTGGACAATCGTGTAAAATGTATTCCCATTTATCTCGTATCCTTTGTAAATCAATACAGTCGAAGATGGTCCCCTGGACAACAAGTACAACTCATCACAAACAGTGTTGTCACCTCTGAGACGTGTTTCCAACCAACTGCTGAAAGTCCTGATGTGTTCACGTGTAATCCAGTCGTCGCACTGCTCCGGGTGTTTGGAGCGCAGACTGTTCTTGTGTTCATCGACATACGGGGTCACCAATGTAGAGTTCTGTAGAACTGTGTAGTGTGCTTGAGACCAAGAATATCTGTCCCTGCATATTATTGAGTCCCTTCCAAGCATGCCTTTTCCAGTCAGTCTCCCCTCGTACCGCGATTCAGGGAGACCTATCTTATTAAGGCCAGGAATGAAGTCAACACAAAACCCGATGACATCCTCTGTTTGATGGCCCATGGAGATGCTTCCTTCTGGCCTTGCGCGGTTACGGACATATTTCTTGAGCAATCCCATGAACCTCTCAAAGGGGAACATATTGTGTAGAAATACGGGCCCCAGAATGACAATCTCGTCGACTAGATGAACTAGGACGTGTGTCATGATATTGAAGAAGGATGGTGGGAACACAAGCTCGAAACTGACAAGACATTACGCCACATCACTCCTTAGCCTTGGTACGATTTCTGGATCGATCACCTTCTGAGAGATTGCATTGAGGAATGCACATAGTTTCACAATGACTAATCGGACGTTTTCCGGTAGAAGCCCCCTCAATGCAACCGGAAGCAGTTGCGTCATAATCACATGGCAGTCATGAGACTTTAGGTTCTGGAACTTTTTCTCTGCCATATTTATTATTCCCTTTATATTCGACGAGAAGCCAGTCAGGACCTTCATACTGAGAAGGCATTCAAAGAACATTTCTTTCTCTTCTTTCGTAAGAGCATAGCTGGCCGGACCTTCATACTGCTTCGGAGGGATGCCGTCTTTTTCGTGTAAACGTTGCAGGTCCTCCCGTGCCTCAGCTGTATCTTTTGTCTTTCCATACACGCCCAAGAAGCCTAGCAGGTTCACGCAAAGGTTCTTCGTCACGTGCATCACGTCGATTGAAGAGCGGACCTCTAGGTCTTTCCAGTAGGGTAGGTCCCAAAATATAGATTTCTTCTTCCACATGGGTGCGTGTCCCTCATCGTCATTCGGAACAGCTAGTGCGCCGGGGCCCTTTCCAAAGATTACGTGTAAATCATTGACCATAGCAAGTACGTGATCACCGATACGCATGGCGGGCTTCTTCCGGTGATCTGCCTCGCCTTTGAAATGCTTGCCTTTCTTTCGACATTGATGGTTGGTCGGAAGAAATCGACGATGGCCCAGGTACACATTCTTCCTGCATTTGTCCAGGTATATACTTTCAGTGTCATCTAAACAGTGCGTGCATGCGTGGTATCCTTTGTTTGTTTGTCCTGAAAGGTTACTGAGAGCGGGCCAATCGTTGATGGTCACGAATAGCAACGCCTTTAGGTCAAATTCCTCCTGTTTGTGCTCATCCCACGCACGTACAGCGTTTCCATTCCACAGCTGTAAAAGTTCTTCAACTAATGGCCTTAGGTACACATCAATGTCGTTGCCGGGTTGCTTAGGGCCTTGGATGAGAACTGGCATCATAATGAACTTCCGCTTCATGCACATCCAAGGAGGAAGGTTATACATACATAGAGTCACGGGCCAGGTGCTGTGATTGCTGCTCTGTTCCCCGAAAGGAT
The DNA here is from genome assembly GCA_902687465.1 of Secale cereale. Taxonomy (NCBI): domain Eukaryota; kingdom Viridiplantae; phylum Streptophyta; class Magnoliopsida; order Poales; family Poaceae; genus Secale; species Secale cereale. The sequence continues at coordinate 712,681,489 of LR738714.1, read as the reverse complement.
TAATTCCATCCGCGCTTAAAGCAAACCATACGTTCCTTGCATCCTTTGCAAACTCCTCCCAGTACTTTCTCTCGATTTTTCTCCATTGCGACCCATCAGCGGGTGCTCTCAACTTCCCGTCTTTCTTACGGTCCTCACTGTGCCATCGCATCAACTTGGCATGCTCTCTGTTTCTAAACAAACGTTTCAACCGTGGTATTATAGGAGCATACCACATCACCTTCGCAGGAACCCTCTTCCTGGCGGGCTCGCCATCAACATCACCAGGGTCATCTCGTCTGATCTTATACCGCAATGCACCGCATACCGGGCATGCGTTCAGATCGTTGTATGCACCGCGGTAGAGGATGCAGTCATTAGGGCATGCATGTATCTTCTGCACCTCCAATCCTAGAGGGCATACGACCTTCTTTGCTACGTATATACTGTCGGGCAATTCGTTATCCTTCGGAAGCTTCTTCTTCAATATTTTCAGTAGCTTCTCAAATCCTTTGTCAGCCACAGCATTCTCTGCCTTCCACTGCAGCAATTCCAGTACGGTACCGAGCTTTGTGTTGCCATCTTCGCAATTGGGGTACAACCCTTTTTTGTGATCCTCTAACATGCGATCGAACTTCAGCTTCTCCTTTTGACTTTCGCATTGTGTCCTTGCATCGACAATGACCCGGCGAAGATCATCATTTGGTTCCTCTTGATCTTCAGCAGCTTCACCCGTTGCAGCATCATTGGGCACATCGTCTGGTTCCTCTTGATCTTCACCAGCTCCCCCCATTGCAGCATCACAGTATTCAGGGGGCACATAGTTGTCATCGTACTCTTCTTCTTCGCCGTCTTCCATCATAACCCCTATTTCTCCGTGCCTCGTCCAAACATTATAGTGTGGCATGAAACCCTTGTAAAGCAGGTGGGAGTGAAGGATTTTCCGGTTAGAGTAAGACATCGTATTCACACATTTAGTGCATGGACAACACATAAAACCATTCTGCTTGTTTGCCTCAGCCGCATTTAGAAACTCACGCACGCCCTTAATGTACTCAGAGGTGTGTCTGTCACCATACATCCATTGCCGGTTCATCTGCGTGCATTTATATATAATTAAGTGTGTCAAAAACCATTATAGAACATCATAAATAGATAATTAAGTGACCAAATGGATAAAAGTTCATCATCACATAAAAACCAAAGTACATACATATATAGTTCTCATCTAACAACATATAGCTCTCCATACACATCGAAACTATGTAAAACATTTCAACGCGAAAACAAATGCTATCACAATCGCAACCAAGGTAACAATTGATCCAACGGCATAATGATACCAAGCCTCGGTATGAATGGCATATTTTCTAATCTTTTTAATCTTCAACCGCATTGCATCCATCTTGATCTTGTGATCATCGACGACATCCGCAACATGCAACTCCAATATCATCTTCTCGTCCACAAATTTTTTTATTTTTTCCTTCAAGAATTTGTTTTCTTCTTCAACTAAATTTAACCTCTCGACAATAGGGTCCATCTTGATCTTGTGATCATCGATAACTTCCGCAACATGGAACTCCAATTCCATCTTCTCCTCCTCCATTTTTTCCAATTTTTTCTTTAACAAAATGTTTTCCTCTTCAACTAAATTTAACCTCTCCACAAGAGGGTCGGTTGGAATTTCCGGTTCAACTACCTCCTAGACATAATAAAACATCTATGCATGTCAGGTTGGTCGGCATAACTATCATAAGCACTAAAACAAACAGTTATAAATTAAAGATAATATACCACATCCGAATCGTAGACCGGACGAGGGCCCACGTGGGCGGATATCAAAACCATCGCACTATATAATAACAAGCAATAATAAACGTAAGAAAATTAGACAAATATCTATCTAAAGCAATAATAAAAGTAAGAATAGCATGGACATAATAAGAGGCTCACCACGGTGGTGCCGGTGACGAGATCGGCGGGGGCGATCGACGGCGGCGAAGACGGGGACGGGACGTGACGGACCGCTAAACCTAGACAAATCTCGGAGAAAATAGAGCTTCGAGAGGAGAAAAGCTTAACTAGTGTGGCTCGGGCATTCCACCGAACATGTTGTGTGCATAGGAGGTGAGCTAGAGCACCACTAACCCCTCTCCCCCTCGGCCAGAAAAAAAAACAGAGCAGTGAGCTCTGCTCTTGAGTGAGGGGGTTTATATAGGCAACTCACTGGTCCCGGTTGGTGCTACAAACCGGGACTAAAGGGGTGCCTTTGGTCCCGGTTCATAACACCAACCGGGACCAATAGTGGTGGGCCAGGAGCAAGAGCCATTGGTCCTGGTTTTTAGCTCCAACCGGGACCAATAGGTCCAGACGAACCGGGACCAATGGCCCACGTGGCCCGGCCGGCCCCCTGGGCTCACTAACCGGGTCCAGTACCCCCATTGGACCCGGTTCTAGATTGAACCGGGGCTAATGGGCTGGACCAATGCCCTGTTTTCTACTAGTGTCACAACATGCTCTGCATGAAGCATTATTAATTCGTAAAATAGTTGGCAGACAAAGGAAAATAATATAAGAGCTCGTTCCAAGCAGTGCAACATAATTAAAAAGGTGTCCATGCAGAAAAACAAACAGGTATTAATAAATTTTCAGATTGCAGTACCAGTCTATATCCTACAAGAATATTGAAATTTAAAACTCCTCGGAACGACACACATATAACTGTACTTCCTCCGTCCTAAAATATGTGTCGCAGATTCAGTACAAAGTTGTACTACTTTGTACTGAATCTTTATTTTGGGACGGAGGGAGTACAATTCTTGCTATAATGATGACCTTATTAGTCTCGATAATACGCACCTAACCAGATGCAATTGATTCATAAAGAACAATGAATTGTGAATTTATGACAGAAGGTTCCGTTGAGAAGTTGACTCCTACATGACTTAATGACTAAAGTGTTCGAACGTCTTCTAAAAATCAGACACAGCTTGCAAGTCAACAAAGAGGATAATTCTTTTTGTATGTAATATTGAAACAATTATCGGGCACTCATATGAAGGCAAAATGGTTCATACTGAAATATGAGTAAGACCCGTCGAAATGGTTCATACTGAAATATAACACCATCGACCATTTCTTTTGAAACACAGTACATGCTAAACAAACAAAAAAATTATGGAAAGTAAAATTGTGTCAAATATAGTAAGTTTATGGTATGGTTTGATCTAATCAAATCAACACATATATCCTCTGACAGGATATGGTAAAAGTAGAAAACCTGCCCGGCAAAAATTATGTAAACAACTGAATCCACAAAAATCATCTAGAAATAGCAGCAACATATTTTTTTTTGAAAGATCCAGCAAAATGCTGGCTTATATTGATATTAAGCAGGGAGCAGAGTGCAGAGAAAAAACAAGGCTGTTCTGAAACTTGGCAGGAGGGGAAGGAAAAACTATGAAAATTATGTTACAACTTTCATGGTGGCTCCCAGAAGGGGTGCTGCAAAAGTGTTGCTCCTGCTTGTCGCCAAAGCTCAAGGGTGCACCTGATGGCAGCACAAATGCTATTCTTTGTTGGCACCCTGTTTCTGAAGACGGCTTCATTTCTTCCCTTCCATATTTCTGAGAGTATAAGGATGATGGCTGACTTGATGGCCTTCTTGTGCTCCGGTCTCGCCGTTCCAATCATTTGAGCAATGATGTCCGCTGTTTTAGGCTTGCTCTGCCATTTGGCGGGCTGAAGTGTGCTGCAGCCAAATCCAACCGCCATTTCTTCCCATATAGCAAGTGATAGCGGGCATTGCCAGAAAAGATGAACGAAGGTTTCTAAGTTTCTGACACAGAGTTGGCAGAAGTATCCGTTGGGCCAGCCTCTACGTTGCAGGCGATCATTGCACCATAGCCTATTACGGAGAAGCAGCCAGGCAAAGATCTTCAACTTAGCAGGTGCCCAAGCGCTCCAGATCATCCTCTTGGTGTCCGACTTGATTATCCCGTGGAATTGGGCCTTATACGCGGAGCTAGCCGTGTATGTTCCTGAGGCCTCATGCTTCCAAATGATTTTGTCTGCAGTCTGAGGTTGAAGACGAAGATTCATGTTTTGCAGCCATCTTTGAAGCCTGATGGCCTCAGCCCAAATTCCCTGGGTGTTTCCATGGGCGAGGTCTTGCATCCATGTGTCATTTGTCAAGGCCTCCCTAACCGATCTGTTTTTTCTTCTGGAATGTTTGAAGAGGGTAGGGAAGGCAGTCTTGAGGTTTCCTGAGCCCGTCCAAGAGCAGTGCCAGAAGGTAGCCTTTTCACCGTTGCCAATTGTGACCGAAGTTGAGGCGTTGAACAGGGCTTTGTCGCCGTCATCACATGGAGCCGGCATGCCTTGCCAAGGCCTGTCGGCACCTGTCCAAGTTAGCCACATCCATCGAAGCCTAAGCGCTCTACTGAAGCGTGGGAGGTCTAAAATCCCTAATCCACCATTATCTGTCGGTGTGCAAACCACGGGCCATGCAACTTTGCACTTGCCAACCGGTCAGCTCCTCCTCTTGGGCCCATAGGAAACGTCCTCTAACCTTGTCAATTTCCGTAAGAAATTTCTTTGGCGGGCGGAGCACGGAGAGGGCGTAGGTTGGTAGCGCCGTGAGCAGGCTACGTACCAATACCCTTCTACCAGCAATAGTCATGAGCTCGCTCTTCCATCCTGCTAGCCTTGCCCTGATCCGATCCAGGATAAATTGGATGTGGACAAGGCGAAGTCTGGAAAGAGTCAGTGGGAGACCCAGGTATCTGAGAGGGAAACCCACTGTTGCCCCTCCGAAGTTGGCAAGAATGTGTTGCAAGTTGATGCCGTCGCAACGGATGGAAGTAACAGTTGACTTGGAAAGATTTACTTTCAGCCCAGTTGCGTGTCCGAAGTCGCGGAGAATGTTGAGCAGGGCGTCTACCTCTTCTCTCTGAGGGTTGGCGAAGATGACCGCATCATCCGCGTAGAGGCTGACACGTAGGGTGATATCTCTACCAGGCATAGGGGCAAGCATTTCTAGATCGGTTGCCCGTTGAAGTAGTCTATGTAGGGGGTCAATGGCGATGATGAATAGGAGAGGCGAGAGCGGATCACCCTGCCTCAGCCCCTTGCGTTGACGTATGCTTATTCCTTTAGTGCCATTTAGCAGGAAGGAAGAAGATGCCGTGGCGAGAAGCAGTGTGACCCAGTCACGCCATCTTGCAGAGAAGCCTAGCACTTGAAGCAGCTCTAGTAGATACTCCCAAGAGACGTTGTCAAAAGCCTTAGCGATGTCTAGTTTAAAGAGGAGAGCTGGCGTTTTTCTTCTATGGAGCGATCTAATGGCATTCTGAACGAAGAGGAAACTATCCTGTGTGCTTCTGGATTTTAGGAAAGCTGACTGGGCCGGCGAGATTACTTGATGAATCACCGCAGTTAATCTTATTGCGAGCACCTTGGCAATGAGCTTTGCGATTGAGTGGATCAAACTAATGGGCCTGTAGTCTTGAATTCTCTCAGCACCATCTTTTTTAGGGATGAGGGCTACTAAGGCAGTGTTGAGATTGTTGAAACCTCCTCCAGCTAGGTGATAGAACTTGTTGAAAGCCAGCAGTACATCCGATTTGATCAAGGGCCAGCAGGTTCTGAAGAAGGTACCCGTGAAGCCATCTGGTCCCGGCGCTTTTTCAGATGGAGAGGCTTGGATTGCTTGCCATATTTCATCTTCAGAAAAAGGGTTGTCTAGGCCAGCCGCTTGGATCGATGGCATGTCCAGGTTTTGCCAGTTGATTCCAGTGGAGTTTGACATCTTTTTACCAATGCTTTCTAGGAAGTGTTCATCAATGGCTGCTAGCTTCTCTTCATGCTTTGTGACAACTACATCATTTACCTTCAAGCTGTGAATGTAGTTTTTCCGAGTGCGGGACTTCATCTTTGCATGAAAGAATTTTGTGCCCGCATCTCCCGCACGAATCCAGGTCAGCCGAGATGCTTGTCGCTTTCTGGCACGGTCGATCGCCGCCAGCCCTAAAAGGCGAAGCTTCAGGAGCTTTCTGAGGTTGAACTCACCGTCAGTTAGACGGCGTGTCTCCTGGGCTACATCCAACCTGAGCACGATTTCAGCCGCAATGTGGAACTGGAGATTTGCGTCGCTGAAAAGTGCTTTGCTCCAGATCTTCAGGTCATGTGCAGTGCGCATCATCTTGATGTGTAGGCGATGGAAAGCACACGTGGATTGAACTGGCCTACTCTAGGCATGTGCCACCGTTTCATTGAAGTGAGGGAAACGGTGCCAGAAACTCTCGAATCTGAAAGATGCCCGGCGCGGGGGAGCAGTTGTATCGGCGAAGATAAGCGGGCAGTGGTCAGATGTTGCCGTCGATGCCGCCAGTACTGCAAAGTTTGGAAAGATAGATTCCCAAGCTTGATTGCAGAAGAATTTGTCTATGCTAGCCAACGTGGGGTCTTGGCGTTCGTTGCTCCAAGTGTACCGGCGGTTCTTGCATTTGATCTCCTTAAGCCCCGCTACGTCTATGGCCGATCTGAATCTCCCCATAAGTCTACGGTTGAGGTTGAGGTTGTTTTTGTCGCGTGCTTCATAGATGAGGTTGAAATCTCCGTTGATCAGCCAAGGTTCAGCACTAGGGGGGGCTGAGCGGCTAAGCTCGAGGAGGAAACTATCCTTCCGTGCATCATCAGCAGGTCCGTAGACCGTGGATAGCCAGAAGCTATGTGGCTGGCCAAGGATGGTTACCTTCGCCGTGATGGCAAAGGCTCCGATGGCGTGGGAGGTTATAGTGGCTAGTTGCTTGTTCCAAAGGATAGCTGCGCCACCACTAGCTCCAATGGCCGGGAGGGCGATGCATTCATCTAACATAGATCCACCAAGCTCCCGCACAAGGCTTGGCGACCATGTATCAATCTTAGTTTCCTGTAAGCAAAGGATTGCTACACGATTTGACGAGGCGATATCACGGACGGAGGCGCGCTTTGCAGGGTTGTTTAGTCCACGAACATTCCAACACATAATCGGGAGCAGATGATCATTCATGGGGGAAACTCGTGTAGCTCTGGTAACCGAAATAACTAAGTGGCCTAAGGCCCAAGGAGTACACCACCAATCTAACAGGGGCACTGTAATGCCCAGGATGGAGTTATACCTCCTACGTGTCGAGGCACGACTTAAAGGCATAAGTCCATCCTAGAATGATCTCAAGTTTGGTAATCTTTGCACAACTCATGTAAAAGAGGGATAGTAAACTGAAAATAGTTGGCTTACACTCGCCACGTCACAGAATACAGTACAAGTCTCAAACATCATACATTAAGATCACTACAACCCTCTAAGGGCAAAAGCCAAAAGTCAAAGTACCAAACTCAGATAAAACCACAGGCAGATCGAAACCTAGTAAGAGACTCCACTACTGATCGTCCGGGTAGCGCACGTAGTAACGACTACGCTCCTCGTCGTACTCCCAATCCAGCTCGGGGCCATCACCTGGATAGCTCACAGCTGGACCTGCATCTGGTGTGTGAAGTAACTGTGAGCCACAGAGGACTCAGCAATCCCGTCTCCGGGTAACAGAACTATCAAAGCCTTTGGGTGAGGGAAAGGCTGAAGAAAGAACAAGTCTGCAGCAGCAACTAGCATCTAGCTTACGCAAGTGAGAGCGAGAAGAGAAGGCATCGGCGAGAAGTGATCACGAAGTGATCCTAGCTACGAGCTCACAAACATAACCCCTCCGTGTTCAACTCCCGAATCCCTATTCGGAAATTGACAGTCACGGAACACACGCTGGTAGTGTATTAGTATCATTGTGTCAAGTTTTCTACAACCGGAATTAACAAGCTCCCATCTGCCACATAACCGCGGGCACGGCTTTCGAAAATTCAAACCCTGCAGGGGTGTTCCAACTTGACCCATTACAAGCCCACGATCCGCGGAGTCGCAACTCCAAAGTGGGAAGACCCGAGTATCCTCGGAATCCCGTGCTCAAGATATACCGAGCTAAGGTAAGGCTAATCCAGCAAATCCTCCCGGCGTGCCGACACCCTGATAGTAGCCGCGCGTATCTCGTCTCAGGCCACGACCGGATGGGCGATGCTACAGGTTTTTACCAAACCTTGAGTTTCCTCGAGGTGGCCCTGCAGGACCCCCGTTTCGGACCAACACTCATGTGGAGCACTGGCCCGGGGTTGTTGATTAAGAAAGAGGGTTAATTACTCCCTATGCATGTTTAGTTTGTTATTAGGCAAATAGTACCAATGTTGGGACTTGCTGGAAAAGACTTAGCACTTAGCGGTTTATCGAGGGGGTCCCATACACCCCAACCGTGTTAGGAACGCATAATCAAGGAACATAAAACCGGCTTATACGGATCCTAACGGCATGAGTGGAACAAATCACCAAGCAAAAGGCTTAGCCTTCCACCCTTGCCAGTATATAGATGATTTCAATTAAAGCATTTATATAGTGTGATATAACCCAACCAAACTTCAACATGGAGCAAGCATCTTCACTTCACCTGCAACTAACAACGCTATAAGAAGGGCTGAGCGAAACGTACTTAGCCAAGCAACGGTTTGCATAGGTAGGGTGGTTAAACATGGCAATTGGTTACAAGTAGGAGGATGACAAGAAGAACATGGGCATCGAGGCAAAACTATAGATCGAGACTACTAGCAATAGGCGAAGATAGTAAAGTTATCGGGGTTCAGTCATCTTGCCTGAAGAGAATTCGTTCGGATCGTAAGAAGGGTCCTCGTGCTCAACCTCGTTGGAAAACTCGTGCTCAACTTCGTTCCCGGTCTCAGCTTCCGGCTCTAAACAAGACAAACACACCAAGCACCAATCAACAAAATGCAATGCGCACTCGAAAAACATGAATGCATGATGGATGCACTAAAGATGCACATGGAGCACGTAAAACATCACTCAAGCAAAACACCTCAAAACAAGATAACAAGCTGATATTATTAATCTACACAGAAAATCACCCAAGTTTGATATAAGATTCGCTGAAATCGGAGTTACGGGCTAAAAGTTATGCCCGAAACAAGATTTGAGCGAAAACTGAAAATTACAGCAACATAGCATCTTTGGAGCTCAAAATAATTAATCTACAGCACCCAAAAAGCATGGCAAAGGACATGAACATAAACTAGATATATAGTATAGCAACTAGGTCCAAAGTGCACCCCCAACGGAGTCACGGATCAATAGCAATGATCTTGGACATATTGAACTTTGAAATAAAATTCTGGCAGCAGAATTTTATTGAAAGTTTGGAGCAAAAGATAAACATGCTACAGCCACTCAAATGGACATGTGAGGACATGGATGGAAAGACAACAATATATACTTCAAGGAACAATCAAAATCCACCCCAAAACTATCATGCTTTGTCCTACAACATCACACGAACATGGCATCGGAACGTTACAGATTTCAGACTTAGTGATATTCACTAAGTCCTAAAACAGCAACATCATCATAGCAACAAAAAGAGCAAGTTTAAGTCACCTCGAAACTAAACATGGCAAAGGGTGAGCACCTCATCAAAATACATATGACGGTGATCCCAAAACACACAAGCATGCATCATTGTGGTGAACACACCGATTACAACGAGCTCAACAAGATGACATTTCATAACAAGTGAAAACACAACATGTGAACATGGCACTTTGCAACGATGATAACAAGGAAACAATAATTCTACCATGCAACCTATCACACACAACACGTAGTTCGTGGCAAGACGAACACGTGGACATGTCCTTTGCATCGTTTGGACAAACGAGCTAAAAGTTATCACAAGTCAAAGGTGGCATGAAAATAACACATAACAGCAGTTTATAACATGATGCACTCTTGCAACAGCAAAACAAGTGTCAAGATGACATCTAACATGCATGACTACAACAGGTAAAACGTAGAGGACATCTCCACGAACATCTGGACATGCTACACGCGCAAAACGGAGCAGCAGATAAAAAGTTAGGGCAGGTCAAAGTATGCATCTCAGATTGACAGATCTGGGGACTTAGAGGAAAAAAACAACCTCGATGAACAGTACGGGCCGGCGGGGCTACAGATCCGGCCCAGAACTGGCGGCTGGCGGCTGGGATCCGGCGGGATCTGGGCTTCGGCGCAGCGGCGGCCCACCGCGGTGCGGCGGCGGAGGCGGCTACTGGGCCCGGCGCGGCGGGGCGGAGAGGCGGGCGAGGCGGCCCGGCGCGGCAGGAGCCGGCTGCGGCTCGGAGGCGCGGGGCCTGGCGCGGGGTGGAGGCGGCCCGAACTGGCGCGGCTGGCCCAGCTCGCGGGAGAGGGAGGTAGCGGGCCGGGGGGAGGTGGCTGCGGCCCACCGCGGCCGACGGCGATGCGGTCCCCCAGGAGCGACGGGCCCTGGCGCGGCCACTCGCGGTGTACGGGCCGAGGAGGGGCGACGAAGGAAACCGCGCGCTGGCTGCGTTGACTCCGAGGCTCCAGCGCAGAATGCGGCGGCGGTCGGCTCGATCGAAGGATCCGATGGATCCCGAGGGGATCTGGCAGAGAAACTTTGGATCTGAGAAGAAAAGAAGAAAGAAAAAAAAAGTGGATCTAGAGGAGGAAGAAGAAGGAATAGGGAGGCCCAAAAATAGAATAGGGGGGTCTATATGTAGCAGAATTTTAGGGTTAGGAGGAGTTTAGGAGCGCTAGGAGCCCTCCGATCGTGATCCGACGGATCCGATCGCGGGGGTTGATTTAAAAGGCCCAGACGGAGATAAAAGAAAGCAGTAGGGGTATCTCCGGGACACGAAGTGAAGGCACATCGGGCCCACACGGACAACGGAGGGAAAAGTCAACGGAGTCCAAACGAGACGAGATTTGAGAGGCGGGTTGCACACAACAAAACAACAACACACACAACAACCTCGCGGCACACCGGTAACGAAAAACGCCCGAACAACAAAGTAGGCCTACGGGACGTCACGGACACGTGAGGGAGCTCCGGAACACGAAACGGACAACGGGAAGAAACACCACGAACCGGATGCAACCCACAACACAAATGCAATGCAATGCACATGTCTACATGATATGAATGAATGCCACACACTCACACAACAAAACGACGAAAGCCCGAAAGACAAAGAACCCGAAAAGGAAATAGATGAAGCCGGAGATTTATTATATACCCAAAAGGGAAAGTATTACATCCGGGGCATTACAAACTCTCCTCTACTACAAAAAGATCTCGTCCCGAGATCTAGGACTGGAAAAAGGAAGGGTACTCGGAACGAAGATGATCTTCTCGTTCCCAGGTAGCTTCTTGGTCTGTGTGATGTGACCACTTGACTTTCAGAAACTTGATGGACTTGTTGCGAGTCTTGCGTTCGGTTTCTTCGAGAATTGCAACTGGATGCTCTCGGTAGGAAAGGTCTTGTTGAAGATCAATCTCCTCAAACGGAATCATGCGCTCAGGTGCCTTGAAGCATTTGCGAAGCTGAGACACATGGAAGACATCATGAACATTTGCAAAGTTGGAAGGGAGCTCGAGCTGATAGGCTAGATCGCCTCTTTTGCCAAGAATCTTGAAAGGCCCGACGTATCTAGGAGCAAGCTTTCCTTTGATACCGAACCTTTGGGTTCCTTTCATCGGAGACACTCGGAGATAGACATGATCACCGATGTCGAAAGCCAAATCACGATGCTTTCCGTCATAGTAGCTCTTCTGACGCGACTGAGCGGCCTTGAGATTCTCACGTATGACTTTGCACATTTCTTCGGCTTCAGAGATCAAATCATTGCCAAGAAGTTGGCGTTCACCTGTTTCAGACCAGTTGAGAGGGGTACGGCACTTTCTGCCATAGAGAATTTCAAACGGTGCTTTGCCTGCACTTGCTTGAAAGTTGTTGTTGTAAGAGAACTCGGCAAATGGAAGGCAGTCTTCCCATTTCATGCCGAAGGAGATGACACAGGCTCTGAGCATATCTTCTAGGATCTGATTCACACGCTCGACTTGACCACTAGTCTGAGGGTGAAAGGCAGTGCTGAACCTGATCTTCGTGCCCATGGCGGACTGAAAGGAGTCCCAGAACCTTGATGTGAACAAGCTGCCACGGTCTGAGGATATCACTTGAGGAATGCCGTGTAGGGACACAATTCTGGAAGTGTACAGCTCTGCAAGTTGAGCTGCATTGATTGATTCTTTGACTGGAAGAAAGTGAGCGACTTTGGTAAGCTTGTCAATCACCACAAAGATAGCATCATTGCCTCGCTTGGATTTAGGAAAGCCAGTGACGAAGTCCATTTCAATGTGGTCGAACTTCCACTCAGGAATAGGAAGAGGTTGGAGAAGACCGGCTGGACGTTGATGTTCTGCTTTCACTCTTCTGCATACATCACATTCATTCACGAATTGGGCAATCTCCCTTTTCATGCGTGTCCACCAGTAAGATTGCTTGAGGTCTTGATACATCTTGGAACTGCCAGGATGAATGGAAAGGAGAGAGTCATGAGCTTCTTCCATTATGAGCTTCCTGAGATCACCTTTGGGAACAACGAGTCTGTCCTCGAAGAACAGGGTATCTCTCTCATCAACACGGAAGCACTTATATTTTGGAGTGCCCTTTGCAATCCCATGTTTCACCTTCTTCACCATGGTGTCACTGAGCTGGGCCTCACGGACTTGATCTTCCAAGGTAGGAGCAATTTGGAGATTTGCAAGAAAACCCTGCGGAACAACCTGAAGGTTGAGCTTCCTGAATGCTTCACAAAGCTCAGGCTGGTGTGGCTTGATAAGAAGGCTGTTGCAATATGCCTTTCTGCTCAAAGCATCTGCAATCACATTCGCCTTGCCTGGAGTGTACTCAATGCTGGGGTTGTACTCTTGGATCATTTCGACCCAACGAGTCTGGCGGAGGTTCAGATGCGGCTGTGTGAAGATGTACTTCAAGCTCTTGTGATCAGTGAAGATGTCGACCTTTCTGCCCAACAACATATGTCTCCACGTAATCAGAGCATGTACCACAGCTGCTAGCTCGAGATCATGTGTGGGATAGTTCTTCTCACTGGGCTTGAGCTGCCGAGAAGTATATGCCACAATTTTCTTATCTTGCATAAGCACACCACCAAGGCCTTGAAGAGAAGCGTCACAGAACACTTCATAGGGCTTGGTTTCATCCGGAGGAGTCAGAACTGGAGCAGAGACAAGCTTCTCTTTGAGGGTTTTGAAAGCCACTTCACATTCGGGAGACCAAAAGTATTTGACATTCTTCTGAAGGAGGTTGGAAAGAGGCTTGGCAATCTTGGAGAAGTTCTCCACAAACCTTCTGCAATAGCTGGCAAGACCCAGAAAACTGCGGAGCTGCTTGACGTTCTGAGGAGCTTCCCAGTTGACAATTGCTTCAACTTTCTCGGGATTAACCGCAATACCGTTAGCTGAGATGATGTGGCCCAGGTACAAAACCTTATCGAGCCAAAACTCGCACTTTGAGAACTTGGCATAGAATTTATGCTCTCGGAGTCGATCAAGAACCAGACGCAAGTGCTTTTCGTGATCTTCTTCATTCTTGGAAAACACCAGAATATCATCCAGATACACAAGCACAAATTCGCCAGTATAGGGGTTGAAGATGTAATGCATCATCCTTGAAAAGGTAGGAGGAGCATTGGCGAGACCGAAGGACATGACGGTATACTCGTATGAACCGTAGCTCGTTCTGAAGGCCGTCTTGGGAATGTCTTCCTCGCGAATGCGAATTTGATGATAGCCCATTCGGAGGTCAAGCTTAGAGAACACTTTAGCTCCTTTGAGCTGCTCAAAGAGTTCGTTGATGTTGGGGAGCGGATACTTGTTCTTAATCGTCTTCTTGTTCAACGGCCGGTAGTCAACACAGAGACGCTCCGTGCCATCTTTCTTTTTGACAAATAAGACACCACAGCCCCACGGAGATGTACTCGGTCTGATGAGACCCATACTCTCCTGCTTATCAAGCTGCTTCTTCAATTCCTTCATTTCATCCGGAGAGAGCTTGTAAGGACGCCGGCAAGCAGGTTCGGTGCCGGGCTCGAGTTCAATGACAAACTCCACCTGACGGTGTGGAGGCATGCCTGGAAGATCTTCTGGAAAGACGTCTTGATATTCATTCACCACTGGAATTTGCTCTATGGCATTAATTTCACCCTTATCATTAAGAGAGAAAAGCCGAATAGTATTATCCCTGGAGGCGAAGATAATCACATCTTCATCAGAATGAGTCAACTTGACTTCCTTTTGAGCACAATCAATGTGAGCATCGTGCTGAGAAAGCCAATCCATTCCGAGAATGAGGTCGATGTCAGAATGACCAAGAACCACCGGAGAAGCCAAAAATCGATAATCACCCATGCGAATAGAAATATCCGGAGCATAGACACTGGAGTGCATTCGTCTTCCCGGAGAAATAACTGTTAACTCCCTTGGCAGATTTTTGGTGACAAAATCGTGCTTGGATGCAAATGGATATGACATGAAAGAGCAAGAAGCACCCGAATCAAATAACACTTTAGCTGGAAAAGAGTTTACTGGAAGGTTACCCAGAATAACATCAGAAGAAGCCTCTGCTTGTGCTGCATTCATCAGATTGACCCTGGCAGCCTTTGGATCATGCCTGACAATAGCTGAACTCACAGGTGGAGGAGGAGGAAGACGCTTCGGATTCGGGCATCTGTTTGCATAGTGACCTTTCTGAGTGCATTTGTTGCAAGTCACTTCTGAGAGAGGACGGAACTGAGAGCCACTGGACTTGGAGCCTTGAGACTGAAACTGCTTCTTCGACTGGTTGCTTGGGTTGGGTGGGTGGGAGAAACCACGACCACTAGAGTTCTTGTTGTTGGAGTTGTTGAAGTTGCTGGAGTTGTTGTATGGAGCTCGAATCATTGGAGGAGGAGGAAGCCAGAATTTCTGTTGTTTCGCAGCCAACTGAGACGATGAGGTAGAGTGAACAGCATCTCGAATTCTCTTCTTAGAAGCCTCCATCTTAAGCTAAGCTGCTTCTTGTTTCAAAGCCATATTATAGAACTTATCGAATTCGTCTGGCTCGAACAAAGTGAGAGCAAGCTGAAGTTCATCTTTGAGACCTCCACGGAACTGATAGATTTTGCTCTTTGCATCAGGAATGTCTTGCTTTGCATAGCGAGCAAGGTTTTGGAACTTGACATTATACTGATAGACTGTCATGGAGCCCTGCTTGAGGTTGCGGAATTGCTCACGCATACCGTCAATGACACTTGTAGGAATGTGATGCGAGCGGAAATCCTTGCAGAAATTCTCCCATGAGATCACTTGACCCGGCCTTGAGTCTTTGTACTGCTGCCACCAGTCAGCTGCTTGATCTTTCAGTTGGAAGGCTGCAAACTTCACATAGTCATCTTCTTTCACGTTACTGCACTCAAAATGCTTCTTGATATCGGTCAGCCAATCTTCAGCATCAAGAGGGTCGACACAGTAGCTGAAAGCTTTAGGATTGTTGGCCAAGAACTGGTTCAGAGTAGCATGGTGCTGCTGGAAGAAGTTGCCTTGGTTCATTGGAACACCCTGATTAGCTTGATTAGCTTGCATAGCTTGCATTTGCTGCATCATCTGCATCATCAACTGAGTGTTCTGAGCAGTAGTCTGCATAATTGCTCTCCAAGCCTCAGGCGGAGGAGGAGGGGAAGGAGGATGCTCTGGGACCTCTGGGTTGGCATTCGGAACCCTTTTCGGAGCCATCCTGTAAGAGATGACCACGAATCAGCAATTGATTGACAAAAGGAATAAGCTGAATCAATGGAATGAATTGCAACAAGTCTTCACAATAATCATTCGAACAATAAGAACGAATGAAATCATCCGAACAAGAGGAACGAATGAATTTCTCAGTTAATTGATAACATCAGTCTTCACGAGAAGCCACATAGGGATCAAAAGGATAAAATAATAAAAAACAACAAGGTACGGAAAGGAACAAACACAAGAGAGGAGTTTCGTTCTAACATTTTTGTGCTGAAAGCATATGAACGCGTTACGAAAAGGTTTTGCAATCCCCGGATCAGCATAGCCAAGGACCCTTTAAGATGCAACTCCTGATAGTAACCTCGGTCATATAACCTCTTCACTCAATGTCGAACCCCGAACTCACTAACCTGCATTCGTTGGAAGAATGCCTACGATCTACTGGATAAAACCCACCTATAGTTTTCCGAAAGATTCCAGTTATGCAATCAGGTGTTGGGGATACACGGGAAGCACCGCGCAATCAACACTAACCTACATCCAGGTGTATCCATCCTTCAACACATAACCAGTCTTTCTCGGAAACTGTGTACCTCGGACCTTCGAAAAGCATCCACTATAACAAGCTATGGCAATACTCCCGAACTACCTCCCCAGTACTGGGTGATGTCGGCGTTATCTTGCCACTGGCCGTATAGGGGAGATTTTCGATGTCGGCCGTCTTAAGTATTTAGTACTGTCGCGATATGCTTGTTACAACGATACCCCGAAGCTCAACTCCTCGGTAACAGGAGGCATCGGGAACAATATCCTTGTCACAAGAACATCGAAACAATCCCAGAATACTCGCGGGATTCCTAAAAAAAAATTTGTGCAAATTTTGAAGATAGGAGAGACAAGAGTAGACGTCAGGAGTCCTCACCAGAGAGAAAGGGGATGAGAAGCAAAGAAATCCTACCCTCCGATATAATATAGGACTCAAAAAGTTTTCAGTGTGTGCCTAGACTCAACCGTCAACGGTTCGATCAAACAGTGGGGGCTCCTAGGTCGGAGAAGGCTCTGATACCAACTTGTAATGCCCAGGATGGAGTTATACCTCCTACGTGTCGAGGCACGACTTAAAGGCATAAGTCCATCCTAGAATGATCTCAAGTTTGGTAATCTTTGCACAACTCATGTAAAAGAGGGATAGTAAACTGAAAATAGTTGGCTTACACTCGCCACGTCACAGAATACAGTACAAGTCTCAAACATCATACATTAAGATCACTACAACCCTCTAAGGGCAAAAGCCAAAAGTCAAAGTACCAAACTCAGATAAAACCACAGGCAGATCGAAACCTAGTAAGAGACTCCACTACTGATCGTCCGGGTAGCGCACGTAGTAACGACTACGCTCCTCGTCGTACTCCCAATCCAGCTCGGGGCCATCACCTGGATAGCTCACAGCTGGACCTGCATCTGGTGTGTGAAGTAACTGTGAGCCACAGAGGACTCAGCAATCCCGTCTCCGGGTAACAGAACTATCAAAGCCTTTGGGTGAGGGAAAGGCTGAAGAAAGAACAAGTCTGCAGCAGCAACTAGCATCTAGCTTACGCAAGTGAGAGCGAGAAGAGAAGGCATCGGCGAGAAGTGATCACGAAGTGATCCTAGCTACGAGCTCACAAACATAACCCCTCCGTGTTCAACTCCCGAATCCCTATTCGGAAATTGACAGTCACGGAACACACGCTGGTAGTGTATTAGTATCATTGTGTCAAGTTTTCTACAACCGGAATTAACAAGCTCCCATCTGCCACATAACCGCGGGCACGGCTTTCGAAAATTCAAACCCTGCAGGGGTGTTCCAACTTGACCCATTACAAGCCCACGATCCGCGGAGTCGCAACTCCAAAGTGGGAAGACCCGAGTATCCTCGGAATCCCGTGCTCAAGATATACCGAGCTAAGGTAAGGCTAATCCAGCAAATCCTCCCGGCGTGCCGACACCCTGATAGTAGCCGCGCGTATCTCGTCTCAGGCCACGACCGGATGGGCGATGCTACAGGTTTTTACCAAACCTTGAGTTTCCTCGAGGTGGCCCTGCAGGACCCCCGTTTCGGACCAACACTCATGTGGAGCACTGGCCCGGGGTTGTTGATTAAGAAAGAGGGTTAATTACTCCCTATGCATGTTTAGTTTGTTATTAGGCAAATAGTACCAATGTTGGGACTTGCTGGAAAAGACTTAGCACTTAGCGGTTTATCGAGGGGGTCCCATACACCCCAACCGTGTTAGGAACGCATAATCAAGGAACATAAAACCGGCTTATACGGATCCTAACGGCATGAGTGGAACAAATCACCAAGCAAAAGGCTTAGCCTTCCACCCTTGCCAGTATATAGATGATTTCAATTAAAGCATTTATATAGTGTGATATAACCCAACCAAACTTCAACATGGAGCAAGCATCTTCACTTCACCTGCAACTAACAACGCTATAAGAAGGGCTGAGCGAAACGTACTTAGCCAAGCAACGGTTTGCATAGGTAGGGTGGTTAAACATGGCAATTGGTTACAAGTAGGAGGATGACAAGAAGAACATGGGCATCGAGGCAAAACTATAGATCGAGACTACTAGCAATAGGCGAAGATAGTAAAGTTATCGGGGTTCAGTCATCTTGCCTGAAGAGAATTCGTTCGGATCGTAAGAAGGGTCCTCGTGCTCAACCTCGTTGGAAAACTCGTGCTCAACTTCGTTCCCGGTCTCAGCTTCCGGCTCTAAACAAGACAAACACACCAAGCACCAATCAACAAAATGCAATGCGCACTCGAAAAACATGAATGCATGATGGATGCACTAAAGATGCACATGGAGCACGTAAAACATCACTCAAGCAAAACACCTCAAAACAAGATAACAAGCTGATATTATTAATCTACACAGAAAATCACCCAAGTTTGATATAAGATTCGCTGAAATCGGAGTTACGGGCTAAAAGTTATGCCCGAAACAAGATTTGAGCGAAAACTGAAAATTACAGCAACATAGCATCTTTGGAGCTCAAAATAATTAATCTACAGCACCCAAAAAGCATGGCAAAGGACATGAACATAAACTAGATATATAGTATAGCAACTAGGTCCAAAGTGCACCCCCAACGGAGTCACGGATCAATAGCAATGATCTTGGACATATTGAACTTTGAAATAAAATTCTGGCAGCAGAATTTTATTGAAAGTTTGGAGCAAAAGATAAACATGCTACAGCCACTCAAATGGACATGTGAGGACATGGATGGAAAGACAACAATATATACTTCAAGGAACAATCAAAATCCACCCCAAAACTATCATGCTTTGTCCTACAACATCACACGAACATGGCATCGGAACGTTACAGATTTCAGACTTAGTGAAATTCACTAAGTCCTAAAACAGCAACATCATCATAGCAACAAAAAGAGCAAGTTTAAGTCACCTCGAAACTAAACATGGCAAAGGGTGAGCACCTCATCAAAATACATATGACGGTGATCCCAAAACACACAAGCATGCATCATTGTGGTGAACACACCGATTACAACGAGCTCAACAAGATGACATTTCATAACAAGTGAAAACACAACATGTGAACATGGCACTTTGCAACGATGATAACAAGGAAACAATAATTCTACCATGCAACCTATCACACACAACACGTAGTTCGTGGCAAGACGAACACGTGGACATGTCCTTTGCATCGTTTGGACAAACGAGCTAAAAGTTATCACAAGTCAAAGGTGGCATGAAAATAACACATAACAGCAGTTTATAACATGATGCACTCTTGCAACAGCAAAACAAGTGTCAAGATGACATCTAACATGCATGACTACAACAGGTAAAACGTAGAGGACATCTCCACGAACATCTGGACATGCTACACGCGCAAAACGGAGCAGCAGATAAAAAGTTAGGGCAGGTCAAAGTATGCATCTCAGATTGACAGATCTGGGGACTTAGAGGAAAAAAACAACCTCGATGAACAGTACGGGCCGGCGGGGCTACAGATCCGGCCCAGAACTGGCGGCTGGCGGCTGGGATCCGGCGGGATCTGGGCTTCGGCGCAGCGGCGGCCCACCGCGGTGCGGCGGCGGAGGCGGCTACTGGGCCCGGCGCGGCGGGGCGGAGAGGCGGGCGAGGCGGCCCGGCGCGGCAGGAGCCGGCTGCGGCTCGGAGGCGCGGGGCCTGGCGCGGGGTGGAGGCGGCCCGAACTGGCGCGGCTGGCCCAGCTCGCGGGAGAGGGAGGTAGCGGGCCGGGGGGAGGTGGCTGCGGCCCACCGCGGCCGGCGGCGATGCGGTCCCCCAGGAGCGACGGGCCCTGGCGCGGCCACTCGCGGTGTACGGGCCGAGGAGGGGCGACGAAGGAAACCGCGCGCTGGCTGCGTTGACTCCGAGGCTCCAGCGCAGAATGCGGCGGCGGTCGGCTGGATCGAAGGATCCGATGGATCCCGAGGGGATCTGGCAGAGAAACTTTGGATCTGAGAAGAAAAGAAGAAAGAAAAAAAAGAAAGTGGATCTAGAGGAGGAAGAAGAAGGGATAGGGAGGCCCAAAAATAGACTAGGGGGGTCTATATGTAGCAGAATTTTAGGGTTAGGAGGAGTTTAGGAGCGCTAGGAGCCCTCCGATCGCGATCCGACGGATCCGATCGCGGGGGTTGATTTAAAAGGCCCAGACGGAGATAAAAGAAAGCAGTAGGGGTATCTCCGGGACACGAAGTGAAGGCACATCGGGCCCACACGGACAACGGAGGGAAAAGTCAACGGAGTCCAAACGAGACGAGATTTGAGAGGCGGGTTGCACACAACAAAACAACAACACACACAACAACCTCGCGGCACACCGGTAACGAAAAACGCCCGAACAACAAAGTAGGCCTACGGGACGTCACGGACACGTGAGGGAGCTCCGGAACACGAAACGGACAACGGGAAGAAACGCCACGAACCGGATGCAACCCACAACACAAATGCAATGCAATGCACATGTCTACATGATATGAATGAATGCCACACACTCACACAACAAAACGACGAAAGCCCGAAAGACAAAGAACCCGAAAAGGAAATAGATGAAGCCGGAGATTTATTATATACCCAAAAGGGAAAGTATTACATCCGGGGCATTACAGGCACGCCGGCGACCACCAATAGGCCCCAAGACACGCCGGCGCCGAGCAAACCATCCTCTAGCTCTACTGGAAATAACAAGACCTAACTTAAGCCAGCCCATCGCCGGCCGCCACCAGAGCGAATAACATAGCGGAGCTAACATGACTAAACTGAGGCCTCCTCGGCAGCGCCATCAGGGCGAGCCATGCCAGCCGCGATCTTCAGAGCATCCGTGTCCAGGCGCGTGAGTTTGGCGATGACCGCAATGTCGACCTCAGTCAGCGGTTCATCGAAGCGGCGCAGCAGAGCAGCGGCAACCTCCGCCGTCATCTTCTCCCGTGGCCCAAGCAGCCCCAGTTCCTTGACGATGCGCAGGGAAGCGCGTTGGGCCACCGGCACCGAGGATGGGTTGGCGGCCTGGCGAGCGCTGTGTCTAGTTGGTGCCGGAAGGGCGGGAAGGAGGGGCCTTTAGTCCCGGTTGATGGCAGCAACCGGGACTAAAGGGGGGCATTAGTCCCGGTTTCAGCCACCAACCGGGACTAATGCCACCCTTTAGTCCCGGTTGGTGCCACCAACCGGGACCAAAGGCCCTGTGCTGGCGCGGGTGCGGTGGGATGTTTAGTCCCACCTCGCTAGCTGAGGGAGCTCGAGAGTGGTTATAAGGGCTGCTGCTCCCACCCTCTCGAGCTCCTCTCAAATGCAGGCTTCTGGGCCTAACTCCGCGCGCTGCCCTGTGAGCTTGCTGGGCCTTATATTACAGGTGGATCCTGTGCTATAGGCCTTGCAGGCTCACTGGGCAGCGGCCAATTTTTTTTCCTTTTTTGCTTTATTTATTTCTAAGTTGTTTTTTGCTGTATTTAGAGTTGCTTTATTTATTTTATTTTCTTTGTTTATTTCTAAGTTGTTTTTTGCTGTATTTAGAGTTGCTTTATTTATTTTACTTCCTTTATTTATTTTCTTTGTTGCTTTATTTATTTTATTTTGTTTATACTTACAACAAAATACTTATTGTTGCTATTTATTTCTAAGTTGTTTTTTGCTGTATTTAGAGTTGCTTTATTTATTTTATTTTCTTTGTTTATTTCTAAGTTGTTTTTTGCTGTATTTAGAGTTGCTTTATTTATTTTACTTTATTTATTTATTTTCTTTGTTGCTTTATTTATTTTATTTTGTTTATACTTACAACAAAATACTTATTGTTGCTATTTATTTTTCAAGTTTGTTTTGTTTTGTTTTGTTTTGTTAGTGCAAGTAGTATTGGAATTTGAATAGTACAAACGGACAATGGTATCATACTCGTTTGTTACAAAGTTGGCATGGTATCATCATAATAGTTGCGGAAATAACTCTTCACTTTTTCTTCGCTTGTGTCATTTGCTTATTGCGCCGTAACCATGGATAATCTTCATCGTTTATCAGGATGCTTGGGTCAGCCTTGACTTTGAAGGGAGGAATTTCATGAAACTTTTCATAATCTTCAGACATGTCTGTCTTGCCCTCCACTCCCAGGATGTCCCTTTTTCCTGAAAGAACTATGTGGCGCTTCGGCTCATTGTATGATGTATTCGCTTCCTTATCTTTTCTTTTTCTCGGTCTGGTAGACATGTCCTTCACATAGATAACCTGTGCCACATCATTGGCTAGGACGAACGGTTCGTCAGTGTATCCAAGATTTTTCAGATCCACTGTTGTCATTCCGTACTGTGGGTCTACCTGTACCCCGCCTCCTGACAGATTGACCCATTTACACTTAAACAAAGGGACCTTAAAATCATGTCCGTAGTCAAGTTCCCATATGTCCACTATGTAACCATAATATGTGTCCTTTCCCCTCTCGGTTGTTGCATCAAAGCGGACACCGCTGTTTTGGTTGGTGCTCTTTTGATCTTGGACAATCGTGTAAAATGTATTCCCATTTATCTCGTATCCTTTGTAAATCAATACAGTCGAAGATGGTCCCCTGGACAACAAGTACAACTCATCACAAACAGTGTTGTCACCTCTGAGACGTGTTTCCAACCAACTGCTGAAAGTCCTGATGTGTTCACGTGTAATCCAGTCGTCGCACTGCTCCGGGTGTTTGGAGCGCAGACTGTTCTTGTGTTCATCGACATACGGGGTCACCAATGTAGAGTTCTGTAGAACTGTGTAGTGTGCTTGAGACCAAGAATATCCGTCCCTGCATATTATTGAGTCCCTTCCAAGCATGCCTTTTCCAGTCAGTCTCCCCTCGTACCGCGATTCAGGGAGACCTATCTTATTAAGGCCAGGAATGAAGTCAACACAAAACCCGATGACATCCTCTGTTTGATGGCCCATGGAGATGCTTCCTTCTGGCCTTGCGCGGTTACGGACATATTTCTTGAGCACTCCCATGAACCTCTCAAAGGGGAACATATTGTGTAGAAATACGGGCCCCAGAATGACAATCTCGTCGACTAGATGAACTAGGACGTGTGTCATGATATTGAAGAAGGATGGTGGGAACACAAGCTCGAAACTGACAAGACATTGCGCCACATCACTCCTTAGCCTTGGTACGATTTCTGGATCGATCACCTTCTGAGAGATTGCATTGAGGAATGCACATAGTTTCACAATGGCTAATCGGACGTTTTCCGGTAGAAGCCCCCTCAATGCAACCGGAAGCAGTTGCGTCATAATCACATGGCAGTCATGAGACTTTAGGTTCTGGAACCTTTTCTCTGCCATATTTATTATTCCCTTTATATTCGACGAGAAGCCAGTCGGGACCTTCATACTGAGAAGGCATTCAAAGAACATTTCTTTCTCTTCTTTCGTAAGAGCATAGCTGGCAGGACCTTCATACTGCTTCGGAGGGATGCCGTCTTTTTCGTGTAAACGTTGCAGGTCCTCCCGTGCCTCAGCTGTATCTTTTGTCTTTCCATACACGCCCAAGAAGCCTAGCAGGTTCACGCAAAGGTTCTTCGTCACGTGCATCACGTCGATTGAAGAGCGGACCTCTAGGTCTTTCCAGTAGGGTAGGTCCCAAAATATAGATTTCTTCTTCCACATGGGTGCGTGTCCCTCATCGTCATTCGGAACAGCTAGTGCGCCGGGGCCCTTTCCAAAGATTACGTGTAAATCATTGACCATAGCAAGTACGTGATCACCGGTACGCATGGCGGGCTTCTTCCGGTGATCTGCCTCGCCTTTGAAATGCTTGCCTTTCTTTCGACATTGATGGTTGGTCGGAAGAAATCGACGATGGCCCAGGTACACATTCTTCCTGCACTTGTCCAGGTATATACTTTCAGTGTCATCTAAACAGTGCGTGCATGCGTGGTATCCTTTGTTTGTTTGTCCTGAAAGGTTACTGAGAGCGGGCCAATCGTTGATGGTCACGAATAGCAACGCCTTTAGGTCAAATTCCTCCTGTTTGTGCTCATCCCACGCACGTACACCGTTTCCATTCCACAGCTGTAAAAGTTCTTCAACTAATGGCCTTAGGTACACATCAATGTCGTTGCCGGGTTGCTTAGGGCCTTGGATGAGAACTGGCATCATAATGAACTTCCGCTTCATGCACATCCAAGGAGGAAGGTTATACATACATAGAGTCACGGGCCAGGTGTTGTGATTGCTGCTCTGTTCCCCGAAAGGATTAATTCCATCCGCGCTTAAAGCAAACCATACGTTCCTTGCGTCCTTTGCAAACTCCTCCCAGTACTTTCTCTCGATTTTTCTCCATTGCGACCCATCAGCGGGTGCTCTCAACTTCCCGTCTTTCTTACGGTCCTCACTGTGCCATCGCATCAACTTGGCATGCTCTCTGTTTCTAAACAAACGTTTCAACCGTGGTATTATAGGAGCATACCACATCACCTTCGCAGGAACCCTCTTCCTGGCGGGCTCGCCATCAACATCACCAGGGTCATCTCGTCTGATCTTATACCGCAATGCACCGCATACCGGGCATGCGTTCAGATCGTTGTATGCACCGCGGTAGAGGATGCAGTCATTAGGGCATGCATGTATCTTCTGCACCTCCAATCCTAGAGGGCATACGACCTTCTTTGCTACGTATGTACTGTCGGGCAATTCGTTATCCTTCGGAAGCTTCTTCTTCAATATTTTCAGTAGCTTCTCAAATCCTTTGTCAGCCACAGCATTCTCTGCCTTCCACTGCAACAATTCCAGTACGGTACTGAGCTTTGTGTTGCCATCTTCGCAATTGGGGTACAACCCTTTTTTGTGATCCTCTAACATGCGATCGAACTTCAGCTTCTCCTTTTGACTTTCGCATTGTGTCCTTGCATCGACAATGACCCGGCGAAGATCATCATTTGGTTCCTCTTGATCTTCAGCAGCTTCACCCGTTGCAGCATCATTGGGCACATCGTCTGGTTCCTCTTGATCTTCACCAGCTCCCCCCATTGCAGCATCACAGTATTCAGGGGGCACATAGTTGTCATCGTACTCTTCTTCTTCGCCGTCTTCCATCATAACCCCTATTTCTCCGTGCCTCGTCCAAACATTATAGTGTGGCATGAAACCCTTGTAAAGCAGGTGGGAGTGAAGGATTTTCCGGTTAGAGTAAGACATCGTATTCACACATTTAGTGCATGGACAACACATAAAACCATTCTGCTTGTTTGCCTCAGCCGCATTTAGAAACTCACGCACGCCCTTAATGTACTCAGAGGTGTGTCTGTCACCGTACATCCATTGCCGGTTCATCTGCGTGCATTTATATATAATTAAGTGTGTCAAAAACCATTATAGAACATCATAAATAGATAATTAAGTGACCAAATGGATAAAAGTTCATCATCACATAAAAACCAAAGTACATACATATATAGTTCTCATCTAACAACATATAGCTCTCCATACACATCGAAACTATGTAAAACATTTCAACGCGAAAACAAATGCTATCATAATCGCAACCAAGGTAACAATTGATCCAACGGCATAATGATACCAAGCCTCGGTATGAATGGCATATTTTCTAATCTTTTTAATCTTCAACCGCATTCCATCCATCTTGATCTTGTGATCATCGACGACATCCGCAACATGCAACTCCAATATCATCTTCTCGTCCACAATTTTTTTTTTATTTTTTCCTTCAAGAATTTGTTTTCTTCTTCAACTAAATTTAACCTCTCGACAATAGGGTCCATCTTGATCTTGTGATCATCGATAACTTCCGCAACATGGAACTCCAATTCCATCTTCTCCTCCTCCATTTTTTCCAATTTTTTCTTTAACAAAATGTTTTCCTCTTCAACTAAATTTAACCTCTCCACAAGAGGGTCGGTTGGAATTTCCGGTTCAACTACCTCCTAGACATAATAAAACATCTATGCATGTCAGGTTGGTCGGCATAACTATCATAAGCACTAAAACAAATAGTTATAAATTAAAGATAATATACCACATCCGAATCGTAGACCGGACGAGGGCCCACGTGGGCGGATATCAAAACCATCGCACTATATAATAACAAGCAATAATAAACGTAAGAAAATTAGACAAATATCTATCTAAAGCAATAATAAAAGTAAGAAAAGCATGGACATAACAAGAGGCTCACCACGGTGGTGCCGGTGACGAGATCGACGGGGGCGATCGACGGCGGCGAAGACGGGGACGGGACGTGACGGACCGCTAAACCTAGACAAATCTCGGAGAAAATAGAGCTTCGAGAGGAGAAAAGCTTAACTAGTGTGGCTCGGGCATTCCACCGAACACGTTGTGTGCATAGGAGGTGAGCTAGAGCACCACTAACCCCTCTCCCCCTCGGCCAGAAAAAAAAACAGAGCAGTGAGCTCTGCTCTTGAGTGAGGGGGTTTATATAGGCAACTCACTGGTCCCGGTTGGTGCTACAAACCGGGACTAAAGGGGTGCCTTTAGTCCCGGTTCATAACACCAACCGGGACCAATAGTGGTGGGCCAGGAGCAAGAGCCATTGGTCCCGATTTTTAGCTCCAACCGGGACCAATAGGTCCAGACGAACCGGGACCAATGGCCCACGTGGCCCGGCCGGCCCCCTGGGCTCACGAACCGGGTCCAGTACCCCCATTGGACCCGGTTCTAGATTGAACCGGGGCTAATGGGCTGGACCAATGCCCTGTTTTCTACTAGTGTCACAACATGCACTGCATGAAGCATTATTAATTCGTAAAATAGTTGGCAGACAAAGGAAAATAATATAAGAGCTCGTTCCAAGCAGTGCAACATAATTAAAAAGGTGTCCATGCAGAAAAACAAACAGGTATTAATAAATTTTCAGATTGCAGTACCAGTCTATATCCTACAAGAATATTGAAATTTAAAACTCCTCGGAACGACACAAATATAACTGTACTTCCTCCGTCCTAAAATATGTGTCGCAGATTCAGTACAAAGTTGTACTACTTTGTACTGAATCTTTATTTTGGGACGGAGGGAGTACAATTCTTGCTATAATGATGACCTTATTAGTCTCGATAATACGCACCTAACCAGATGCAATTGATTCATAAAGAACAATGAATTGTGAATTTATGACAGAAGGTTCCGTTGAGAAGTTGACTCCTACATGACTTAATGACTAAAGTGTTCGAACGTCTTCTAAAAATCAGACACAGCTTGCAAGTCAACAAAGAGGATAATTCTTTTTGTATGTAATATTGAAACAATTATCGGGCACTCATATGAAGGCAAAATGGTTCATACTGAAATATGAGTAAGACCCGTCGAAATGGTTCATACTGAAATATAACACCATCGACCATTTCTTTTGAAACACAGTACATGCTAAACAAACAAAAAAATTATGGAAAGTAAAATTGTGTCAAATATAGTAAGTTTATGGTATGGTTTGATCTAATCAAATCAACACATATATCCTCTGACAGGATATGGTAAAAGTAGAAAACCTGCCCGGCAAAAATTATGTAAACAACTGAATCCACAAAAATCATCTAGAAATAGCAGCAACATATTTTTTTTTGAAAGATCCAGCAAAATGCTGGCTTATATTGATATTAAGCAGGGAGCAGAGTGCAGAGAAAAAACAAGGCTGTTCTGAAACTTGGCAGGAGGGGAAGGAAAAACTATGAAAATTATGTTACAACTTTCATGGTGGCTCCCAGAAGGGGTGCTGCAAAAGTGTTGCTCCTGCTTGTCGCCAAAGCTCAAGGGTGCACCTGATGGCAGCACAAATGCTATTCTTTGTTGGCACCCTGTTTCTGAAGACGGCTTCATTTCTTCCCTTCCATATTTCTGAGAGTATAAGGATGATGGCTGACTTGATGGCCTTCTTGTGCTCCGGTCTCGCCGTTCCAATCATTTGAGCAATGATGTCCGCTGTTTTAGGCTTGCTCTGCCATTTGGCGGGCTGAAGTGTGCTGCAGCCAAATCCAACCGCCATTTCTTCCCATATAGCAAGTGATAGCGGGCATTGCCAGAAAAGATGAACGAAGGTTTCTAAGTTTCTGACACAGAGTTGGCAGAAGTATCCGTTGGGCCAGCCTCTACGTTGCAGGCGATCATTGCACCATAGCCTATTACGGAGAAGCAGCCAGGCAAAGATCTTCAACTTAGCAGGTGCCCAAGCGCTCTAGATCATCCTCTTGGTGTCCGACTTGATTATCCCGTGGAATTGGGCCTTATACGCGGAGCTAGCCGTGTATGTTCCTGAGGCCTCATGCTTCCAAATGATTTTGTCTGCAGTCTGAGGTTGAAGACGAAGATTCATGTTTTGCAGCCATCTTTGAAGCCTGATGGCCTCAGCCCAAATTCCCTGGGTGTTTCCATGGGCGAGGTCTTGCATCCATGTGTCATTTGTCAAGGCCTCCCTAACCGATCTGTTTTTTCTTCTGGAATGTTTGAAGAGGGTAGGGAAGGCAGTCTTGAGGTTTCCTGAGCCCGTCCAAGAGCAGTGCCAGAAGGTAGCCTTTTCACCGTTGCCAATTGTGACCGAAGTTGAGGCGTTGAACAGGGCTTTGTCGCCGTCATCACATGGAGCCGGCATGCCTTGCCAAGGCCTGTCGGCACCTGTCCAAGTTAGCCACATCCATCGAAGCCTAAGCGCTCTACTGAAGCGTGGGAGGTCTAAAATCCCTAATCCACCATTATCTGTCGGTGTGCAAACCACGGGCCATGCAACTTTGCACTTGCCAACCGGTCAGCTCCTCCTCTTGGGCCCATAGGAAACGTCCTCTAACCTTGTCAATTTCCGTAAGAAATTTCTTTGGCGGGCGGAGCACGGAGAGGGCGTAGGTTGGTAGCGCCGTGAGCAGGCTACGTACCAATACCCTTCTACCAGCAATAGTCATGAGCTCGCTCTTCCATCCTGCTAGCCTTGCCCTGATCCGATCCAGGATAAATTGGATGTGGACAAGGCGAAGTCTGGAAAGAGTCAGTGGGAGACCCAGGTATCTGAGAGGGAAACCCACTGTTGCCCCTCCGAAGTTGGCAAGAATGTGTTGCAAGTTGATGCCGTCGCAACGGATGGAAGTAACAGTTGACTTGGAAAGATTTACTTTCAGCCCAGTTGCGTGTCCGAAGTCGCGGAGAATGTTGAGCAGGGCGTCTACCTCTTCTCTCTGAGGGTTGGCGAAGATGACCGCATCATCCGCGTAGAGGCTGACACGTAGGGTGATATCTCTACCAGGCATAGGGGCAAGCATTTCTAGATCGGTTGCCCGTTGAAGTAGTCTATGTAGGGGGTCAATGGCGATGATGAATAGGAGAGGCGAGAGCGGATCACCCTGCCTCAGCCCCTTGCGTTGACGTATGCTTATTCCTTTAGTGCCATTTAGCAGGAAGGAAGAAGATGCCGTGGCGAGAAGCAGTGTGACCCAGTCACGCCATCTTGCAGAGAAGCCTAGCACTTGAAGCAGCTCTAGTAGATACTCCCAAGAGACGTTGTCAAAAGCCTTAGCGATGTCTAGTTTAAAGAGGAGAGCTGGCGTTTTTCTTCTATGGAGCGATCTAATGGCATTCTGAACGAAGAGGAAACTATCCTGTGTGCTTCTGGATTTTAGGAAAGCTGACTGGGCCGGCGAGATTACTTGATGAATCACCGCAGTTAATCTTATTGCGAGCACCTTGGCAATGAGCTTTGCGATTGAGTGGATCAAACTAATGGGCCTGTAGTCTTGAATTCTCTCAGCACCATCTTTTTTAGGGATGAGGGCTACTAAGGCAGTGTTGAGATTGTTGAAACCTCCTCCAGCTAGGTGATAGAACTTGTTGAAAGCCAGCAGTACATCCGATTTGATCAAGGGCCAGCAGGTTCTGAAGAAGGTACCCGTGAAGCCATCTGGTCCCGGCGCTTTTTCAGATGGAGAGGCTTGGATTGCTTGCCATATTTCATCTTCAGAAAAAGGGTTGTCTAGGCCAGCCGCTTGGATCGATGGCATGTCCAGGTTTTGCCAGTTGATTCCAGTGGAGTTTGACATCTTTTTACCAATGCTTTCTAGGAAGTGTTCATCAATGGCTGCTAGCTTCTCTTCATGCTTTGTGACAACTACATCATTTACCTTCAAGCTGTGAATGTAGTTTTTCCGAGTGCGGGACTTCATCTTTGCATGAAAGAATTTTGTGCCCGCATCTCCCGCACGAATCCAGGTCAGCCGAGATGCTTGTCGCTTTCTGGCACGGTCGATCGCCGCCAGCCCTAAAAGGCGAAGCTTCAGGAGCTTTCTGAGGTTGAACTCACCGTCAGTTAGACGGCGTGTCTCCTGGGCTACATCCAACCTGAGCACGATTTCAGCCGCAATGTGGAACTGGAGATTTGCGTCGCTGAAAAGTGCTTTGCTCCAGATCTTCAGGTCATGTGCAGTGCGCATCATCTTGATGTGTAGGCGATGGAAAGCACACGTGGATTGAACTGGCCTACTCTAGGCATGTGCCACCGTTTCATTGAAGTGAGGGAAACGGTGCCAGAAACTCTCGAATCTGAAAGATGCCCGGCGCGGGGGAGCAGTTGTATCGGCTAAGATAAGCGGGCAGTGGTCAGATGTTGCCGTCGATGCCGCCAGTACTGCAAAGTTTGGAAAGATAGATTCCCAAGCTTGATTGCAGAAGAATTTGTCTATGCTAGCCAACATGGGGTCTTGGCGTTCGTTGCTCCAAGTGTACCGGCGGTTCTTGCATTTGATCTCCTTAAGCCCCGCTACGTCTATGGCCGATCTGAATCTCCCCATAAGTCTACGGTTGAGGTTGAGGTTGTTTTTGTCGCGTGCTTCATAGATGAGGTTGAAATCTCCGTTGATCAGCCAAGGTTCAGCACTAGGGGGGGGCTGAGCGGCTAAGCTCGAGGAGGAAACTATCCTTCCGTGCATCATCAGCAGGTCCGTAGACCGTGGATAGCCAGAAGCTATGCGGCTGGCCAAGGATGGTTACCTTCGCCGTGATGGCAAAGGCTCCGATGGCGTGGGAGGTTATAGTGGCTAGTTGCTTGTTCCAAAGGATAGCTGCGCCACCACTAGCTCCAATGGCCGGGAGGGCGATGCATTCATCTAACATAGATCCACCAAGCTCCCGCACAAGGCTTGGCGACCATGTATCAATCTTAGTTTCCTGTAAGCAAAGGATTGCTACACGATTCGACGAAGCGATCTCACGGACGGAGGCGCGCTTTGCAGGGTTGTTTAGTCCACGAACATTCCAACACATAATCGGGAGCAGATGATCATTCATGGGGGAAACTCGTGTAGCTCTGGTAACCGAAATAACTAAGTGGCCTAAGGCCCAAGGAGTACACCACCAATCTAACAGGGGCACTGTAATGCCCAGGATGGAGTTATACCTCCTACGTGTCGAGGCACGACTTAAAGGCATAAGTCCATCCTAGAATGATCTCAAGTTTGGTAATCTTTGCACAACTCATGTAAAAGAGGGATAGTAAACTGAAAATAGTTGGCTTACACTCGCCACGTCACAGAATACAGTACAAGTCTCAAACATCATACATTAAGATCACTACAACCCTCTAAGGGCAAAAGCCAAAAGTCAAAGTACCAAACTCAGATAAAACCACAGGCAGATCGAAACCTAGTAAGAGACTCCACTACTGATCGTCCGGGTAGCGCACGTAGTAACGACTACGCTCCTCATCGTACTCCCAATCCAGCTCGGGGCCATCACCTGGATAGCTCACAGCTGGACCTGCATCTGGTGTGTGAAGTAACTGTGAGCCACAGAGGACTCAGCAATCCCGTCTCCGGGTAACAGAACTATCAAAGCCTTTGGGTGAGGGAAAGGCTGAAGAAAGAACAAGTCTGCAGCAGCAACTAGCATCTAGCTTACGCAAGTGAGAGCGAGAAGAGAAGGCATCGGCGAGAAGTGATCACGAAGTGATCCTAGCTACGAGCTCACAAACATAACCCCTCCGTGTTCAACTCCCGAATCCCTATTCGGAAATTGACAGTCACGGAACACACGCTGGTAGTGTATTAGTATCATTGTGTCAAGTTTTCTACAACCGGAAATTGACAGTCACGGAACACACCCCAATTCCTTGACGATGCGCAGGGAAGCGCGTTGGGCCACCGGCACCGAGGATGGGTTGGCGGCCTGGCGAGCGCTGTGTCTAGTTGGTGCCGGGGCTGCGCGGCTCCGTGGTGGGGCTGAAGGGCGACGAGCTGGCGATGAGGGAAGCAGGGGAGGCGTTTTGCTACGGAAGAGGCGACGCGGTTGGGCGTGCGTGTCCTCCTCGCCGGCGATCTCGAGCTGACAGACGCGGCTAGTCACTGCCCCCAGCTGCACTTCCATGGTACAAGCCGTTGTGGGAGTGTTGCGGTTGTACTGGCCTCCAGAGGAGGATGGAGCTGCGAGCGTTGGCCTGAAGGCGTCGGGCTGCAGCTCCGGCGATGCCACGTCTGCCTGCTGGGCCTGATCGAAGTCGAGGGGGGAAGCCAGCATGGCGTCAGCAGCAGAATCAACGTCGGCTGCCATGTTGTCGACGATGATCGAAGCGACCGTGGGACGTTTCGCCGCCCGGAAGAACTCGTCGACAGGGTCCTTGCCGTTTGGCCTTGGAGCGACAGCATCTTCTGTGGCTCGGGCCGGCGGAGCCCGAGCGGTGGATCGACGGCGCTGAGGAGCACGCGCCGCGCCAGCGACGGGCATCTTGTCGCTGCGGCGATGGTTTCGCGCGCCCTTGGATTGGCGTCGTGGTGGGGAGCGGCTGCGCTGACGAGGAGTAGGCGCCTGGGGTTGGGGTGGAGCAGCACGACCGCGGCGAAGCAGAGCATCCTTCCAAGAGCGGCGGTTGCCGCAGCCAGCATCACCATCGTCGTCGCGACCACGGCCATGCCCAGTGCGTGGCACACCGCGGCAGCCCAGATCAGCCACCGGTGCGCGTCCCAGCCGCTGCTGGCGATCGTTGCGCTGACCGTCCTCCACCTCCATCGTCCATGCGCCAGGGATGACTTCAGGGTAGGGGCGGCCATCGGAGTCAGAATCGGAGGACGGCGGGCCACTCTGTCCTGAATGAGAGGAGCGCGGCGATGGCAGCGTCCAGTCTTCAACGCGGTCGACGTGGATGAGCATTGTGTAGTCCGCCGTGGTCGGCGGTGGAGCGACACGCTTGTCAGGGGGGAGAAGCCCTCCATCTCCTCCACCCGTCCGGCACCCCGCGGCAGGACCCCCAACGTGTGCTTGGTGGGGATGTTGGCGATGTCGTTGGTCCAGACCCAGCAGGCGAAAGTTTTGGTGTGGCCGCGCTCGTGCGTGCGGCTGTCGAGGCGGTCGACGCGCACGCGCTTGCCAAGGATCTCTTCGGGCCCCTCTACTGACCAAAACTGCATCGGCACCTTCTCGATGACGACGCGGACGTGCAGCTGCAGCGTGTCGAAGACGGCGTGGTCGTGCTCGTGCCACGGCGCGATGTTGAAGGTGGCACCATCGACGCGGATGGAGCCGCGCCGGACCGCGTCGACCTGGTGCGCTGGCTGGCTGAAGATGACAAGGTAATGCTCCGGGTGATGAGCGGTGACGCGCAGCATGTGCTCGGGGACGGTGAGCTGCGCCTCGAACGCCCGCCCCACCGCCATCGGGGACGTGGCGTTGACACCATCGGCCGCGCGCAGGGTGACAGCTTGGTTGCGGAGGAAGAAGACGGCCTGATCGATCGCCTGGGAGGCGACGGTCACCGAATGGCTCTCCCTAGGCCGCCGCGCGTGGTCGAGGTGGCGCAGCATGGCAGGCGACGGAGCAGACATGGTTGAGGCGGCCGGTGGGGGGAAGCAGAGCCTGGCGAGGATGGACGACGGAGGGGGCACCGGGCCGAGCCGGTTTTGAGCGCAACCACCTCTGCCTCGGTTTAGTGGATTTTGGGGGCACTGCTTGGCTATGTGCCCCGGAAGCTTGCAGGTGATGCAGTGGATGGGGTCTCGGCAGTCGACGCGGCGGTGGCGCTTGCTGAGGCAACGAAAGCAACGGCCGCGAAAACGGCTTAAGAAGGCCTCGCGCACAGAGGCAGCATTGAAGCGCATGCGCGGGTCTGGCCGACGCTCTCCAGGTCGCACGCCTGAGTCCGCCGTGTCGGAGGAGGGGCGCCGGTTTTTCTGGTGAGTAACTTCAATCCAGGCGCCGTCCATGCCCGAAACGGCAACGGGGACAGCTGGGGATGGGGCGACGACGATGGATTTAAGACGCGGGGCGAGGGGCCGTACCAGATCCGCAGGGCCGGAGGGAGCAGCGGCGCTGTCCAGCTCGGCGTGCGCCAGGATCCGCGGCGGCGAGCCCGTGGACTCCAGGATTCGCGGCGTCGGGACCGGATCTGGGGATCCAGCCGGCAGCGAGTCCGACACCCATGAATGCCCGCTGGAGAGAGGCGAGTTCCCTGGGCCGGTCCGCTGCGAGGGCTCGTCGCAGGGGAGGGGAGGGAGGGAGGTGCGGCATTCATGGCCGTGGCTTGGTTGGTGGCCGCCGGGGCCGGAGCGGCCCGCGGCGCGGGGGGATGGGGCGGGGCGCTAGCTACGCGGAGTGGATATTCAACTTAGCTACCGCTTCCAGACCTTGGCCACCCAAATTGACCATCACAGCAGCAACATATTGTGTCTGATAATTGCATTCACTCAGTGCAAACAATATAAGTGCCACATAACTAGGTAGTACTGCATACAGTCATCTCCAAGAGACACAGGACAATTATTTTCAGTAGTGCGTGTACTACTGTAGCAAGGGACACTCCCAACAGCCAGAATGTTCACTCAGGGTGGACACGGTCCGAGCCGGTCCGGT
The DNA here is from genome assembly GCA_902687465.1 of Secale cereale. Lineage (NCBI taxonomy): Eukaryota > Viridiplantae > Streptophyta > Magnoliopsida > Poales > Poaceae > Secale > Secale cereale. The sequence goes on along the minus strand of LR738714.1, from coordinate 712,646,421 downwards.
CCCGGTCCGAGCCGGCGTTTGGACCGGCCGCCGGCGGTCCGGACCGGACCGGACCGAGCAGTGTCTCGGGCCTGTTTGCACGGACCGGACCGGCAATGGCGGGCCACGAGCCGGACCGAGAGGACCGTCAGGACTGGCCAAGACATGGGCAGAGCGCGCTCTGGAGCTCCGGCGAGAGCTGTTCATCGGGGACGCAATGCTAGAGGAAGCGCAGCTCGTCGAAAAGATGTCTGGGAGCTTCAGAAGAACCAGAGGGAGCTACATGACGAAGAAGAACACCGGAGGGAGCTCATCAGCGACGAATCTGGCACGACGGCCGGTGAACGGAGATAAAAGGGACGACGGCCGATGCGGCGATGCAGGACCTCCCAGGTCGATTTCGTTGGCAGGGACGACGGATCCGAGTGTGGCGCGTCTAATGGACATAGTTTCCGGGGCCATCGAGTCCAGTGGCCGCGCGGACGACGGCCCCGTGGCGGCGGACGTAGACGACGGCGGTTTCTTGCGCCCCCGCCACGCCTGAGCCGCCACGCCCTCGCCACGCACATGCCACGCCCCCGCCACGCCCCCGCCACGCCCCTGGCAAGCCGCTGGCATGCCCCCGCCACGCCCCCGCCACGCCCCTGGCAAGCCGCTGGCACGCCCCCGCCACGCCCCCGCGCCCCAGCCATGCCGCCGACTGCCACCTTCGGTCCGCTCGGTCGGCTCGGTCAAAGACCGGACCGGACCGAGATTTTCTCGGGCCTGTTTGCAGGGACCGGACCGGCCATTTAAACTAGCGGGCCAGGACCGAGCCGGCCCGGGCCGAGCGGGCCACGAGCCGGACCGCCGGACCGGACCGTGTCGTCCACCCTGAATGTTCACCCAGGTAAGCTCTTCAGCCAACATCTAGGCCAAGAATTGTAACCCAGTATATTATCACTCATTGCAGTGGATATCTCGGCAATGGGCATGCTATCAGATGGGTGGTGGTGAGCCGCCTGGGCCTGGGGGTCCGAAGAACGGGCCACAACAATCTTGGAGCAGGCAGCAACAACAGAGGAGGTAGAAGCTGCACAAGAAGTATTAGTCCTGAGTTCAGAGAATAAAAGCTATCTGTTTCAAACAGGAAAAAAACTTCAAAGGAATAAATATAAATGACTAATGTATGCCTCGCAGGGTCCCGATGCCTCGCCCCTTATATCTTGCAATTTCATTTAGTTGACCACTAAACCACTAACTATCTAACTGAATGAATTGCTTTCTTTTTTCTTTTGGAGATGTTGATGTTGATAATAATTTGATGATTATGCTGGCAGAAATGCAAAGTTTAAATTTCCGTTAGTAGCCGAGGATTCAACTTACCAGGACCCGAAGAAGCCACCAAACCAAGGCCCCCAAGAACCAGGGCCAGGGCCACCCCAACCTGGTCCTCCAGGCCCACGAGGACCCATTCCACCAACACAGAAACAGCTGGTTAATACAGACTACAGCTTCGCATGAACTCGACCAGGGCACAATACAAGAGTTGATGCCCCAGTTAGAGATGAAGAAGAATTTATAGATGTAGGGAGAGAATAAGTAGCTGTGCATGTACCTGCCGTTCCAAGGATCACCTGTGAGTCTTGAGTCTCACCCACTGGTCAATCAAGTGTCTGTTCCAAGCTCCAACTACTATTCTGAACCCTCTGCCTGCACTTCCCTTGCATTAGGAGTGCAGCTTTGATTTCTTAGTCTTAAATGCAATCTGGGTGAACAACTGCATCTGCACTATTATGTTCATTCTAATCAACACATGTGTCCTCCCAATAGCATATAGTATATGTTAAAGTAAAACGCCAGTCCGGCAAAAATACGTGAACATCTGAATCTAGGAACAGCAGCTACAAATTGTGTCAGGAATTTATATATGCAAAGTAAGTACATCTCAAGTTATTAGCATCATCGACAAGCTTATATTGCTTCATTATCTCACTTTGCTTACATTTCAGAGAACACCCTCTGACGAGAAACAATAGTAGGCTTCTGTTTTTGTAGGCTGAAAAGATGATAATCAAGCTGAGGGAAGAGAGCAAACTTATAAGGAAGAAGCAGATAAAACTAAGTGTCTTCTTCCAGCCACAAACCCTGTATGTTACATGTCCCTCATGTCTTGCCAATTACCACGAGGGTCATTAGCTGCAGTTACATAAGATCCAAATGATCTTTCATGTTAAGTCTTGCACGTAAAACAAATTAGGTGGCAGTTCCATGTTTAGTCTGAAAAAATCTGCTACTCTTGGCAACATACCTTTATGATCTGCAGACTATTGGTCGACTTATCTGAAAAATACTTTGTACAGAAACATTGTCCAGATGGTTTTGATTTTTGTACATAACAAGATTTTACTGCTAGTATCAGAAAACTACTTGTATAGAACAGTATATTTTGTACAGAACCGTCCAAAGTGCTTGCTGCTCATGTAGCTTAATCACTTCAACCAAAAAGGGAGACACGCAATATAACATTCAGAGCTTATGATCCTAACTTATATTAAATCAATACCTAAAAGCAAGATGCCAGCAGGCTCGTAGTTGATCACTTCGTAGATATTGCAGCTCATAAGGAACCGACAGCTAGTCCGTTAAGAACCACCACCTCACTGAACAGCGATCAGATGAAAAGTGAAGCATTCACAGCATAACCTTTTAGAGCCGGAAAAAAGGTATGCTGAACAAGACTTTGCTTGAGCCGACATTCATAAACATGGAGGCTTCGGAGATCAAAATTGAAACTGTCAATCAATTTGCCATCAGTGTCAATGTGAAACCCCGACCGACCGACCAAAATTGACCAGCAAGAGCATGCCACCATCCCCCGAAACATCGTTCACATCCCAAAGATTAATATCCTGGTAGCCATATTCTTCATAATCTTCGACCAGGCCCCTGGCCCCTGATTTCTTCAACCGGCAGTCTGATTTGGTACTTTAAGTCCCAAACCCAAACCTCGCTTTCGTAGTTCTGCAACACCCATATACCAACAGTGTTCTTGGCATCGTCATGCATGGAAATAGATGCCAAGCATGCCATCCTTCTCAAAGATGTATGCCTCGGTGGGAACAATTGGAGAATGCATCTGCCGGAACGACTCGGCTATGGTGTCGAATACTATTATGGGTTTGCTTTCACACCGTCTGCTTCCACGCAGATGATACAGTGGGTTTGGGTACCAATGCAGACTATCACGCACGTAGACAGGTCCGTCGAGCAACTCTGACTTCGTCTCCGGCCACCCGATGTACCTCGGTGACTGGTCGGGACCCAACGGAAGGACAAAGCAGCCAATTTGGTCTTTCGGCGAGTCCTTGCAGCTCCCCTGGTGCAGTAGCAGGCGGTACTCGCCGGTAGGTCGGTGTGGGTGTATCCCCAAGGTGTCGAAGTTCCACGGCGGCCCCACGACGGAGGCGAGCTCACGCGTGGTCGGGTTGCAGATAGAGATGTGGGATCCAGGTATACCCTTGTAGTACGTTGAGTGGACGAGGAGGCCGTCGCACGAGTCATCCACATATAGGTGCCTGTCAAGTCAGAAAATATGTTTTAGAACACCTGCACCCAGGCCCGTCTATCCTAGCCATCCATTTGTTGCATCCAGGCCGGGCGGCCCGGTGGTCGAAGGCGAGAATGTCATGGTGGCTGAAGGCGAGGGCGCATCGGACGCCGGGCAAGATGTGGAATGTGGGCTGGCGGGCGTGGTGGGCGCGGAGGAAGCCCCGGACGGAGGTGGCGCGGCGCCAGGAGCGGCGGACGGCGCGGCAGCGGAGGAGGGATTTGGGGTCGAGACGGACGAGGATCTCCCAGATGACGACCTCGTCTGGGAGGCCGCTGAGGAGAGGCGTCGCTCCTGCTGTTACGACCTCCGCCATGGCCGCCGGCTGGGAGCTCATCGTGGAGGAGTGCGGGCGGCGGCGGAGATGGAAATGGGCACGGATGAATTGTTTGCCAGTGAGATCTCATTTTACAGGCCTGGGAGAAATAACAATAATGCTAGACTTATGGAAAGAATTTACGCATTGAGTTACGGACGTGGGCGTGGGATCCTCCAGTTGGCTATTGTCAATCGCACCTCCGAAAAACACGCATTACATTCTCACATCAGTGCGCCACAACAGTTTCCGTCCGTAACAAATTTGTCCGTAAGTCTAGCACCTCCGGAGAAATAATGTCTCAGGCCCAGAAGTAGATTACTGTGAACTTCTTTATTTTGACAGTGAGATCTCATTTCTCAAAAAAAAAGGACAGTGAGAACTCTGTTTCTTCAAAAAAAAAAATCAGTGAGATCTCTGAGAAATCGGTAGGTACTGCAACAGATTCTTCCTTGCCACCGAAAAAAATGTTTTTTCCTAGAGAAAAGATTAAGTTTTTTTCCCTTCTAAACAAAAATTACTACTACTACCGTTTGGCGCGTCCGGGGCTGTATTGCTTTTTTAAAGAAAAAAACTAAGGACCTGATTGCATTTTTAGCCCGCTTATGTGTGGGCCCAACTAGTCAGAAATGCGTTTAAAAGAGCCAAATCGGATACTTTTCAGACATGGTAGTTTTTAGTTAAGGATTAATGAGAGAATGATAGTTTTTCGCAAAAATTTGTAAAGTGGTAGTTTGTAGACACGGTTCCACGAATTGTGGTAGTTTTTTGTTAAATACTCCCATAAGACCCACCTGACCTGATGCAACAATAAATCCAGGAAGTGAAAAGAAATTATAATAGAGCACTTCAATGATGCGACCATTTCATTTAACGAATAACGAGCAGTGCTGCAAGCCCAAGGTTCCCTGACATGTGTCTTCCGACCATGATACATTTTTTTCCCCAATATGTCAGTTCCTAGAGTGGAACTGAAACATATTGTGCAAGCTGGCTATTCTAATGTTGCTTGCAAATATTCCCAGAAGAAATATGCAAGAGTGGAGTAGCAGAACAAACCAAAAGAGACTGAGATGTTCCAAGGACCCAACCCATAGAAGTGCACTTTGGATGTGTTTAACAAAGAGAAATAAACAGAAATTTTGTTGTACTATCAGCAACAAAACTGCATTCTAATGTCCCCAGGGTCTGAAACAATAGTGCACTCCTTACATCAGAAGGCGAAATGGTTCATAGTGAAATATGGGTAAGACCCGTCAGAAAAATTATAAGCAACATATAACACCATCGACCATTTCCTTTGAAAGCTCCTCCAAGATAATTAGAAAACTGCGCATGCTATTAAGATGAAACATGACGATAAGGTACAGGCTAAATATGCAACCCTGACCTGCACATAGTACATGTTAAGCAAAAAAGGTGTGTGTGCAGACTAAAAAATGTGTCAAACAAATTAAATTTATGGCATGATTTGCTCAAATGTCCAATCTAATCAAAGCGTGTATCCTCCGAACAGCAGACAGCAAAAGTAGATAACGATCTCCAAGAAATACGTAAACAACTGAATCGACAAAAACCATCTAGAAACAGCAGTGACATATTGTGTCTGATGATTGCATTCAGTCACTAGATTAACATTAGTACCAAGTAACTAGGTAAGTGTGCAGACAATGATCTCCAGGACATACTCTAGCAAGGGACACTCCCAACATCAGGCAAATGAGTTCTGCAGCGAATGTTTTGGCCCAGAAACTGTAACCCAGTGCATTATTTGTCGTGGCCAGTACGTATGTTCAGCATGCTATCAGATGGGTGGTGATGAGCCACCTGGGCCCCGGGGGGGGGGGG
>LR738714.1:712608728-712640605 GCA_902687465.1 Secale cereale | reverse complement strand
GGTTTTTTTTTTTTTAAGACAACAGAGGAGGTAGAAGCTGCAGAAAAAGAATTCATTCAGATTACGAAGAATCAGACCTATCTGTCTCAAACAGACAAAAAAAAAGGATCAAAGGATGAAAGCAATTTTTTTTCGCTTCGATATGTTTTTTTTTAATAGCTTACCACATATGTCATGTGGTAAAGGATGAAAGCTAAACAACTAATACATGCTTCGTCACTTATATATTGCACTTTGATTTAGTTAATGATAGAAGCAGAGTTTGACTGAAACTGTAGTTGTGCCTTCCTTGGTGTTCAGTACTACATGGTACATATAGAGCTGCGTACAGCAGTTACAAGAGTCGATCGTGTGCTAGATCGTGAGTAATGCGCTACATACAGGCAATGACCAAGTCACAGGATAACTGAACATTACAGGAATAATGTACACACTAACAGATAACTCCTGAAATACTAACAGAATGAACTGTTTTCTCTTTTCCATTTGAGATGTTAACTTGATGAGGATTCAACTTACCAGTATCCCAAGAAGCCACCAAAAGCCCAAACTCCAGGCCCCCAAGACCCAGCGTCAGGGCCACCCCAAATTCCAGGCCCTCCGGGTGGTACAGAAACCCACCCTCCAGCACTACGGGACTCGCGGGCTATGCCTACAGCCAGGGGCCGTCGGCATAGATATATGCCTACAGCTGCCGTCGGCATAGGCCCGTCGGCGTAGTTTAGCCGTCGGCATAGGGGCCTATGCCGACGGCCGTTAGTCGACCGTCAGCATAGTTTAGCCGTCGGCAGTGTATTTCGCCTGACGGCAACGGACGGCGCCGTCAAAAGCGGTGACGATACACGGGACGACACGTGGTAGAGGTATGCCGACGGCCGGCATACCTCTACCATGTGTCGTCCCGTGGTGCCTCCTGGTGGCACGGCTATGCGTACGGCAAAGTTGTAGGCATAGATGGAATCTATGCCGACGGCTTTGCCGTAGGCATAGATGGAAACTATGCCGACGGCTTTGCCGTAGGCATAGCCTTGCCACGTGTCGTCAACTGGTTCCTTCTGGCGGCAAGGCTATGCCTACAGCCAAGCCGTCGGCATAGATTTCAATCTATGCCGACGGCTTTGCTGTAGGCATAGCCTGCCACGTGACGCGCTCTGGGAAGTCCTGGGCTCATCTATGCCGACGGCTTTGCCGTAGGCATAGTTTTTTTTCCTGTTTTTTCCTTTTCAATTCATTTGACAGCATTTCAAAGCAGAATAATATGAGATTATGCAGAAATATGACAGTTCATCATCTAAAATACTCAAGTTCATCATCATCATTTAAACATAGTCAAGTTCATCATCTAAAGATCATCACCGGCAAAAGTTCATGAACATAAAAGTAGTGCAAGACATGGAACATCATAAAAGTAGGAACATGAAAGGTATGGCACGACGGCCACATGCACGGGTATCATCATCAACATCAAGCAAGACCACCACCGCCAAAACCACCACCTCCGCCAAAACCAGCACCGCCAAGACCACCTCCGTCAAAACCACCTCCGCCAAAACCACCACTCTGCCAGATCGGAGTGACTGGGGTCGAGGAAGCAGGAGTCGAGCCACCGATCCCCTACATGTATGAGAGAAGATTCTAACGGTAAATATGATATGATAGTGTTGAATGAACCTTGAACTAATTTGTCAGTAGTGAGGCAAATGTACTAACCGGACTATCACTGCCTAGTGCCACCCATTCATCGAACGTGGGAACGTGTGGGGGTTCTCCCGCAGGTGGTGGTGGTGGTCCCATTTGTGGTGGATCCGTGCGGTTACTCCAAGACGCCAACATAGCCATGATGTTAGTTAAACAAGCAAACTAAAAGGTCAGAAGGAATAAAAGTGCAAAAATTTGGCTATGTTTTAAGAGGGTAAAACTAACCACCATCATCTGACGGTTGTAATCATCGTTTGCCTTCACTCGTTGCAAGTACTCTCGCACCTCGAGATTCCTATGCTCGACAAAGGCCTTATATGCCTACATAATTTAGGTTGTTTCTAAGTGAGCAATGCTCAAAATAAACTGAGAATGCTAGAGAGAAAAAGATAAAGGGGAAGTACTTATAGCATGCTGGCGGGCTAAGGGAGTCTGTGAACGCCCCGTACTCTCTAACTGGCTCGGGTTACTAGCCCGAAGCCGTGTGTACGAGATCGAAGGAGTGATCAAGCCATCGAAACACGGATACCGGCCATGTGACTTCCCCTGGATGGCCAGCACCGCCGTGTCGTTGATCTGAGACTGGGCGACCTCAGCAACAGGAACATCAGGATGCAACCTCTGATAGTTCTGAGTGTAAGACTCCAGGTGCTCCTCGGTCTTGCCATAGTACTGGCTCTCGCCGTCCTTGCGATCACTCCGCTCACGGGCCATCTTCCATGACTCCATGTCTGAGAGCGGCCTCTTCAACTTGTCCTCCTGCAACGTCAAATAGAAGTTAGACATACATAAGAACATGACGGTAAAGAAGAACAAAAATGCATCATGCATATAGACATCATGCATATAGATATACCTTCATGGCCTTGAAGCCCCAAAGGTTCCTGTTTCCTTGGCCGTGTGTCCCGTCTTTTCCACGGTTAGCCCGGCCCTTGCTGCTCTTGGCAGCAAACTCTGCATCGTCGTCGAGTCACCTATCCACCAAACTCGCCCATCCGTCATGCCTTGCATAGCACCAACGAGGAACAACCTATGCAAATTTTGGAAGCATGACATGTGAGCACGAAACATATAGTTGACTGCTTGAAACATTGAAATGTCAGTAATAGTTACCTTCATGAACTGCTCCCTCTTCAAGGTAAGTCATTGCCTCTGCGCTTGAGTTTTGGTCATCTTTTGTTGCAGGTAGATGTGGTAGTACTGCGAGACGGCAACCCAGCGTACCTCGTACTGCAACTGACGAGCTTTCTTCTTCGCAGCCGCAAGCAAGACCACATCGGCTTGGGCCTTGTGCTCATCAAGAACTCTATAGAGTTGCTAAAATCATGCATAAACCAGAAGCAAACAAGGCATGAGTTGAGTGATTCAATGATAAACTATGAACAAAACTGAAGACAAGTGATTCAGAAGAGAACTTACCCAAAATTTGGTGATCACGGCCTTAGCGGCCGTCCCGTACTCCGCGTTGGTGGAAGCCTCGTAATGGGCCCAACTCGTGGCCAAAACCCGCAGCTGCGGGTCCCTGTCTGGCCCGGGCAGAATAGGCCATGCCAAAAGTCCTTCAACAGGACAATGATAAGGCCGTTCGGTTTACGGCCCTTTCCGTGAAGGATCCAGTTACTGCAAAAGAATCAAAGGGTTGCCATGTGTACAGTAAGAAAATGTTGTCATGTGTTGAAAATATGACTGAGAGGCACTTACTCTGGCCCCGCAGGTTCAATGAGCCACTTGTGCGCCTCGATAGAAGGTGTTGTAGGTAGTCCGGCATTACCACGCAGCCACACCTTCGGAGCACCCGGTGGCAAGTCACCCCACAACTCGGGGTCAACCTCCCCTCCACCCTCCTCGCCCTCCTCCTCACCCTCCCCCTCGGCCTCCTCCTCCTCGGCCTCCTCCTCCTCATCCTCCTCCTCCTCGCCATCAGGAACATACTCCTCCTCCTCAGACTCAGAAGGTGCCTCAGTATAGGAGGGCATCGAAGAAGACCCTCTATTTCGGATACGGCCCGGAGTTTTTTGCCCCGGCTGCCTCTGCCCCCACCTCCTCCTCCTCTAGGGGCTCTCCCCCCACCCCCTCCTCCTCTAGGGGCTCCTCCCCCAACCCCTCCACCTCCCTGTGAGGTGTCATCCTCGCGTAGTCGGGAGGGAACCTTGTGGGCTCGTCCACTCCGAGTAAGTCCTTTGAATTTACCGAGGAAACTGGCATCGCTGGACTTGCCCATGATTAGCAAACCTGCATTGAGAAGAGAATAAACAATTAGTAAGGATATCAAATAAACAAGCATACATGAAAGAATATTAATAACAGATGAGCACATTAAGCATACTATTGTAATGATCATTAAAAGAACTTACATTTTCTAGAACCCGTATGAATCGTCGCTATTGTAATCTATTTGTCGACCGGTCTCATCATCACTATCACGCATATCTTCTTCATTGTCTGACGGAGGTGGAGGCTCTTCCTCATCGTCAGCATCTTCATTTAACTTTTCAAGCATAATTATGTCTCTTTGATTCACAACTGCCTCACCATCAATTCGTGTGTCATTTGGGTCCAGGTCAACATAACCCAAGTCATCATCCTCGTTGTTTCGGGTCACGTCATCATGTTCCTCTTGAAAGAACACTCACTCGTATGTCATGGGGTTTATGTTGTAGTAATCATCATCATTCGGGTCCGGTAGCTTACCATGTGGTGACACCTTGAACACAACTTCCCAACCCTTTAGGTACTCTTTCTGGCATGGGTAAGGCAGATAATATACTTGTGTGGCCTGGGTAGCAGCGATAAAGAGATCAACTCCGGCATAGACGGTTGATGGTTTAACTTCAACTAAACCAACAGAAGGTGTATGTCTCAGACCCTTTTTGGGGTCGAACCATCGGCATTGGAACACAGTGAGACTTAGGGGTTCTCGACCACGTTTGAATGTAATCTCGTATATTTTTCCTACCCTTCCGTAGTAATCTACTTTATTATCTCCATTAGTAAAGACTCCGGTATTTATGGTTTTGGGATCAGGCCGACTGTTCTGGTGCTCCTCTGTATGGAAGCGATACCCATTCACATCATACTTTTGGCATGTCATGACAGCAGGGTCAAAACCCATGGAAACCCATCTCAATTCTTCATCCATTAATTCGTTCCAATCATTTCCCTACGAGTTTAATTGAAATTATAGGGTGCATGAGTTTAATTGGAGTTGTAGGGTGCATGAGTTTAATTGAAATAGGTAATAGGGAAGTGTGAAAATTTACTTTCTCCATGAACCACGCAACGAAATTTTTCCTTCCATCAGCACCCTTTCGGAGAAGAGCAAGTGCCTCCGCTTCAGTAGGAGGCAGCATTCCCGTCCACTCTTCATCAACGAATCGACTACAATAAGAAAAACGGTATAAGAACTAGGCAAAGTGAACATAAAGAATGGTGCAAAGGTATTACCTCATCCACTCATCCTCAACTTCCTTGATGTTGTGCAAGATATAGAACATGACATCCTCCCACTCATCTCGTGGCATGAGATAAGGTGTCGAGCATCCAGCCCTGCCACCTTGCCCGATGAATAGAGGCAACTTGGGTTTATACTTGGGTTCTTCTGTATTGTATCAAGACACCTTATTGTGCAACGTGGGAACATGGTCCAGATAGTAGGCTGTCCTGAGGTCTACCACCTCCTCTAGGATAACTGCCTCGGCTATGGAAGCTTCAATCTTAGCTTTGTTTCCACATTTCTATCTCAGATGCTTGTTCTGTCTCTCAGGGTCGTACTACCAACGATTCTGCACAGGGCCCCCCAACAATACCTCGTTCGCGAGGTGCAAAATAAGATGTGTCATAGGAGTAAAGAAGCCTGGCGGGAAGATCTTCTCTAGCTTGCATATCAACTCCGGCGCCTTCTTATGCATTTCTTTTATCTTCTCAGGACATACTTCTTTAGCACAAAGCATGCGGAAGAAATGGCTTAACTCCGCAAGCACACGCCAGACACGCTCGGGAACATAGCCATGAACCATCACCGGCATAATCCGCTCAATCCATACATGATATTCATGACTCTTGAGCCCGGTCACTTTGCCCGTTGAAAGATTGACCCCATTACTTATATTCGACGCATAACCATCAGTGAATTTCACGACGTGTTTCAGTCACTTCAATGCCTCCATCTTATGATCCTTTTTAAGTACGAAATCAGCATCTGGCTTGAACCAAGATTTTCGACTGCCTGTGGGAGGCTGCATGTGTAGACATGGTCTATCACATATATTCTGTTGATCGACTCTAGCATTAACATTATCCTTTGTCTTATCGGGAATGTTGAGGATCGTGCAAAAAAGGGACTCTGCAACATTTTTTTCGGTGTGCATCACGTCGATGTTGTATGGAAGTTTGAGGTCCTTCAAATAGGGAAGCTGCGTGAAGGGGGTAATGTGAGTCCAGTTGTGCGTCTCACCATAAGCTTCAAAACTTTTTTTCCCTTTACCTTTTCCTTTGCCCTCGCCCTCGTCTTCGCATGTGGCTTTGCCTTTGCCTTTGCCTTTGCCCTTCCCTTCGCCGGCAGGCTTAAGAGCTTTCAACTGAGCAAGCACATCCGCACCAGAAAACATTGGAATCTCGTTTACTTCATGGACAACTTTGCCTTTTGTGAAGTTCTTCTTGTCTTCCCTATCAGGATGGTCTGGAGGGAGGAACTGTCGATGCAGGTCAAAGGCAACATACTTGCCACCCTTCTTCAGCCAAATGAAAATCAAGGCCTGCATGCACACTGGGCAAGGCATCTTTTCACTTGTACACAATCCACAGAACAGGGCATAGCCGGGAAAGTCATGCATGCAATACTGTAGCCAAACTTTCATCAAGAAATTTTTCTGCAGATGTCGGTCGTATGTCAACCTCGGGAAGTACGAAGAATGTGCAAATCATCCACCAATGGCTGCATAAACACACTCAAATTCTTCCCCGGATATTCAGGCCCCGGAATTAAAAGCGACTGGAGCATGGTCTTGCGTTGCATTATGGCGCCGGGAGGGAGATTGAGCGGAATAACAAATACGGGCCAGCAGCTGTATGAATTAGACGACATACCATATGGATTGAACCCATCACCTGTTATAGGAATTCTGACATTCCCAGCCTCTGCTGCTTCCTCCGGGTACTCTATATCGAATGACTTCTATGCTTCACCTTCTGATGGATGTACAATTTTGTTTGGATTGTACCTTTTCCCTTCCTTGTGCCACTTCATCATTTTGGCAGACTCCTCGGTGATGAAAAGGCGCTGCAGTCTTTTTATAAAATCAAGATACCGAAGAACCTTCACAGGGATTTTTAGCTGCCGCTTCTGCCCATGCTTATCGCCCACCTCGATATACAGAGAGGAACCGCACTTCCTACAGTAGTTGTCATCCGCATACTCATGCCTAAACAAAAGTCAATTCTTTGGACAAACATGTATTTTCTCATAGTCCATGGAGAGCGCTGATACGTCCAAAACGTATCTATAATTTCTGCTTGCTCCATGCTTCTTTTGTGTGATATTGCTATGCTTTTGATACACTTTCATACACTTTTGATCATATTTGGACTAACCTATTAACTCAGTGCACCCCAGTGCCAGTTTCTGTTTTCTGCTGTTTTTGTATTTCAGGTTTTCCCATTACTTAAATTGCCAGAAAAATTCCCGGAAAAATATATAAAAAATCAGCGCTCCAGAAGCTTCCACGCGCCAGAAGTGGGGCCGGAGGGGAGCCAGGGGCAGCCCAGGCGGCCCCACCCCTGGCCGCCTAGGGGGGCGCCTGGGCCCCCCTCTCCGCTGCTGGTGACCCCCTTTGGCATATATTTATCTCCCGTCGCGGAAACCCTGATTCTAGAACCCTTTTCTCCAGAAGCTATTCCGATCTCCGCCGCCATCGCCACCAAGTTTCGGGGGACCAGAATTCCTGTGCCGGCATCCTGCCGGGACGGGGAAGTGCCCCCGGATTCATCTCCATCGACGTTGCTTCCTCCCTCTATGATGCGGGAGTAGTTCCTCCACGGGGCTGAGGTTTCTACCAGTAGCTATGTGGTCAATTCTCTCTCCCATGATGTGATCTTCGTTGTGATCATAGGCTATGTTAATCAAGGGTGATCCCATGATATTTCCCCTTCCTCTATGTATTTGATTGATGTACTCACTTGTCTTTATCTAGTATAATCTCCGAGACCAAGGTGACAGCGGTCTATTGGACATGGATTAGAAGAATATTTTCATGAGTGATTTCCTCTTTTGTGTGTTGATTGAAGATTGAGAGTCTCTTGGTGCTTGTCTTTGACTATCCTTGAGATATGTTGTGGTGATTGTGGTAATCTCTTTGGATGGCCGCGGTGACATTGGGAAATCCATAGGTTGAGGACTACGAACTTTGAGGTGTGCTTTTGTAGCCCTACATAATTCTCGTCCTCTCTTGACCACAAAGAAATGACCTCCGAGTGCGTCTCCATTGCATGTTTTATGGGAAATATCATGTGATTCGATTATGTTAATGTTATAGGGAGTTGCCACTAGTGAAAGTATGAAGCCTAGGCCTTGTTTCCACCATTGCAATACCATTTGTGCTCACGTTTACCACATGTTTGCTTGCTGCCATTTTTATTTCAGATTTACAAATACATCTTTTGCCATCCATATCACTTGCCATTTAACATCTCTTCGCCGAACTAGTGCACCTATACATCTGACAAGTGTATTAGGTGTGTTGGGGACACAAGAGACTTCTTGTATCTTGATTGCAGGGTTGCTTGAAAGGGGTACGTTCAACCTCCACTTCCCTGAGTTCGATAAACCTTGGGTTACTCACTTAAGGGAAATTTGCTGCTGTCCTACAAACCTCTGCTCTTGGAGGCCCAACACTGTCTACGGGAATAGAAGCGTGTAGTAGACATCAAGCTATTTCTAGCGCCGTTGCCGGGGAAGTGAGGTAAGTGAAGGTACCTTCTCTAGATCTTGCAATTAAATCTTTTTGTTTCTTGTTTTTATTTTCACTAGTTTTGCTTAATGGAAAACAACAAAAATATGACAGAGCTTTATAAGCTCTACCTTGAACTTGGACATGATGTGTTCAAAGAGAAAATTAAAAAACCTTTGGAACTTTATTATTTGCATAACAATCATGATGGTGGTGATGTTATTAGTATGTTTTTTTAATATCAATATTGCTAATGACATGGAAAGCTCTAAGCTTGGGGATGACACGTTTGATGAACATGATATTTTTAGTCCCCCAACTTTTGAGGAGAAAATTTACTTTGATGATACTATGCCTCCTATATATGATGATTACAATGATGAATATGATATTTTCAGTCCACCTACTATTGAGGATAAAATTTATTATGATTATGATATGCCTCCTAAATACGATGATTACCATGATGGTTATGATAGTCTTACTCTCACTATTCCTAATAAGAAAGATTTTGCTTATATGAAGAGTAATGACACTTTTATGCTTTTGGACCATGGAAATAATGCCTTATGTGATAGTTATATTGTTGAGTTCATCCATGATGCCACTGAAATTTATAATGAGAGAGGGAGACATGGTTCTAAATATCTTAATAATAAGAAGTTTCCTCTCTTTATGGTGAATATTTTGAAGTTATGCTTGTTTTGCCTTCCTATGCTAGTTGCTTTGTGCTTCAATGAATTATTCTATTGCAATATTCCTATGCATAGGAAGCATGTTAGGCTTAAATGTGTTTGGTATTTGCTTCTTGATGCTCTCTTTTGTTCTTCAACTCTTATTCCTACGAGAGCATCATTAAAGTCTTAAGCCTATCTTTATGGCTATAAAGAAAGAGCTCTAGGGAGACAACCCTTGTTATCTTTGCTTTCAGTTTGTTCTTTCAGTTTTTAGTGGTCTTGATGTTTGTTACTACTGTATCAACATCATTGTATCTTTATTTTTCAGCTTTGTGCCAAGTTTAGCCTCTGATTGCAAGGAAGTTCAAAAGTTGTGACGTGCTCTCCAGAAAACAGATTCTGTCCTTGGACAGAAAAATTCGTATAAAATCACCAGATCATCTTTTTGGTCTGAATTGTTTTGACAGCGTGCTCTATATAATTGGCTTTCGAGCGTCTATTCTGAGTTTTTTTATTTGAGTTGCAGAAGTGCCCCGAAAAAATTGTTTACTACCTGCTGGTCTGTTTTTCACCGATTCTGTCCTGTTTTGCCTTTTCTTCATTTTGCAAACCTTGATCTTGCTTTTTCTTTGCAAAAACCTTTTGGCAATCTTGAGAAACAGTAGCTCTTCAAGATTATCCTTATTTCCAGTAGGGAAAAATTATTTTATTGTGGGTACTAACCTCGCTAATCAAATTATGATGAGTTATGTATGAAGGGAGTTTTCAAGTGTGCGAGGGAAGATGATAAAAGAAGATTCAGGAGTGTCAAACGCTCAAGCTTGGGGATGCCCCCGTGCACCCCCAAGAAATATTCAAGAAGACTCAAGCGTCTAAGCTTGGGAATGCCCCCATGCATCCCCTTCTCCATCAACAATTATCAGTTCGTCTTTCGTTCCACTATATTTTAATCACTTCATGCGTTATGTGCTATGCTTGGAGCGTCTTGCTCTTAGTTTCCTTTTTAGTTTTCTTTAGCTTTGCTTGCTGTTCATAATAAGTTAGATCCTAGCCTTCATTGTTTGGGATAGAAATACGCTCCACTCCACTGTAGAACACAACATAGGCTTGCATGCGTATCTTCTTGTGTGTGTTCTTTATCTTTTCATAGCTGCTGTCATGCTTAGCTCTTAGTTTTCATGCTTATCTTTTTAAGAGCTTTTGTTTAGGTTGTTGCTTCTGGAACTCTCTTGAGTTATCATGGTTTTCTTGTTAAGAGAGTTGGCTTCTGTGGCACTGGTTGATATGTCTATGATAAAAATGCTATGTGCATAATGGTGCTTAGTAGTTCATGTTTTCTTATGGTTAGTCTCAAATAGCTGGGGGTTCTTAATGTGTTGTTGAACTACCAGCATGATTTGTTTGCCTATGATGTGGTATGGTTTAGTGATATCTTCCTCCAAGAATTTATTTTGATTGACTTGGCATATGCTCACGCATAATTAAGACTGTAAAGAAAGTCTATCAAGCCTTGATGATCTTTAATTTCTGAGTAGTGATATAACTTCCATGCCCGATTCAATGTTGCTTTGTCGCTCTGCATGATTATAGCCGTCATTGCTCTCTTAGTTGGTCGCTCCCAGTCTTTTGCTAGCCTTCACCTGTACTAAGCGGACTGACTGCTTGTGCATCCAAAATCCTTGAAACCAGTTATTGATACGTCCAAAACGTATCTATAATTTCTGCTTGCTCCATGCCTCTTTTGGGTGATATTGCTATGTTATTTATACACTTCCATACACTTTTGATCATATTTGGACTAACCTATTAACTCAGTGCACCCCAGTGCCAGTTTCTGTTTTCGGCTGTTTTTGTATTTCAGGTTTTCCCATTACGAGAACTGCTAGAAAAATCCCGGAAAAATTATATAAAAAATCAGCGTTCCAGAAGCTTCCCGGCACCCGAAGTACAGCCGGAGGGGGGCCACCAGGGCTCCAGGCGCCCTGGTGGCATGGCCCCCCTCCTGGCCGCGCCAGGGGGGCGCCTGGGCCCCCCAGGCCTCCGCTGATGCCCCCCTTTGGCATATATTTATATCGTGTCCCGAAACCCTCGAGACGGGAACCCTTTTTCGCGATCTCATCTCTGTTCCACCGCCGCCGCCTCTTCCAAGATCGGGAGCACCAGGAGAACCCTTCCCGGCACCCTGCCGGAGGGGAGGATCACCACTGGGAGCTTCTCCACCACCATGGACGCCTCCCGGATGAGTTGTGAGTAGTCTCCCTTGGACCATGGGTCCATGACCAGTAGCTATGTGATGTTCTCCTCCCGTTCTTGTGCTTCACTAATTAGTCCTCGTGAGCTGCCCTACATGATCGAGGCACATATGTAATTTTTATTATGTTGCTATGATGAGTTTGCTGGGATCCGATGGATTGTGAGATTATATTCAGATTGTGTTTGAGTAATATATTTGATTCACCTCTTTTATATTTATGTTCGTAAGTAATTCTTGCATGTTCTCCGTTGTTATTTATTGCTTTGGCCAAGTAGTAGGTAGTGACTCCAAGAGGGAACGTTATGCTTGATTGTGGGTTCATGCCCCTCGATGACTAGCTTGAGTGACAGAAACATGAGTCTAGGGGATGTGCTGTTGCCACAAGGGGGAAAACAACGGTGCTTGTGCCCGCGGGTGCAAGGATTGTTTACTTTACGCAAAGTTCTTTTAATGCAGTTGTCTGTTGCTTTGAGTTTACACTATGGATGGGACTCGCAACTTAATACCAGCGAGATGTTCTGGATAGATATCTCAAGGTGGATGATTAGTAGTAGATGCAGATGGATATCGGTCTACTTGCCTTGGCGTACCGCCCATGCTTTGAACCTCTACCTTTCTTGCAACATAGTTAGCATTGGTTTGCGCACATAATTCTGTCAATTGCCCAGCTGTAATTCGTTTACCTCACATAGCTGTTTTATCGTCTTTTGGGAGAGAGACATCACTAGTGAACATCATGGGACTCCGGTCCATATTACCATCATTGATCACATCCGCTATTTACTTTCCGCTTTTACTTACTATTGCAGCAATACCTATCACTATTATCACTTGCGTTTGATCCTTTGTAAACGACAAGGCCGGAGGGATTGACAACCTCTCTGTACTCGTTGGGAGCAAAGTTATTTGTATCTGTGTGCAGGTCCACGTTGATTGCTAATATCTGGCGCCGTTAGCAGTTGACACCTTCTTGTTGAAACTGGGAGTCTCAGGGAAATCGATCCTTGGTATCTTTGCCAAGGGAAAACTTCTGCTACACTGCATCTCAAACCTTCCACTTGGGGTAACCAACGAGGGGCGAGAAGCCATCAAGCAAAGTTTTCTGGCGACGTTGCCGGGGACTCCACTCTTCAGGATAGGGGAGTTGCATGCTATCTTTTACCTTTGCTTTTTAGTCTTGTTAGTTTACCTTTCAGTTTTTTTGCTTTAGTATCTTTTATCGAAAATCACAAAAATAGTTATCTTGCCTGCTTGCTGCTATGGGTTCCACCGAGAACACCAAGTTGTGTGGCTTCACTAGTCACAATAACGATGACTTTATCTGCACACCTATCACTACACCTGCCACTTCAGCACCTTCTTATGAAATAAAACCTGCTTTACTGAACTTAGTCATGAAAGATCAATTCTCCGGTGCTGGAGATGATGCTGCTTTACACTTAAACAATTTTGTTGAACTTTGTGATATGCAAAAGTACCAAGAAATAGATGGTAATATTGTTAAGCTTAAGCTTTTTCCTTTCTCCTTGAGAGGAGGAGCTAAAATTTGGTTTCAATCTTTGCCTAGAAATAGCATAGATTCATGGGACAAGTGCAAAGATGCTTTTATTGGAAAATACTATCCACCTGCTAAAATTATCTAACTAAGAAGTAACATAATGAATTTTAAACAATTGGATAATGAACACGTTGCCCAAGCTTGGGAACGTATGAAATCTCTTATCAAGAACTTACCTACTCATGGTTTGACTACTTGGATGGTTATCCAAACTTTTTATGCAGGCTTGAGCTTTACCTCGCGGAACTTGTTAGATTCGGCCGCGGGAGGAACCTTTATGTCAACTACACTTGGTGCTGCCACGAAGCTTCTCGATGAGATGATGACCAACTATTCCCAATGGCACACCGAACGCGCTCCAACAGGTAGGAAGGTAAACTCTGTCGAGGAGATTTCCTCCCTAAATGAAAAAGTTGACTTGATCATGTCTCTACTTTCCAAACAATCTTCTATTGATCCTCGTGATGTTCCTTTAAATTCTTTGATTGCTCAAGAACAAGTAGATGTGAACTTTATCTCTAGAAACAATTTTAATAACAATGCTTATAGGAGTAATTTTGGTAGCAATCCTAGACCGTTCCCCTCTAATTCCTATGGGAACAACAATGCTTATCCTAGCACCAAGAACTCCACTTCTGAACTAGAGATTATGCTTAAAGATTTCATCACTACCCAAAAAGCTTTTAATAATAGTGTAGAAGAAAAACTAAACAAACTAGGTGATCTCTCTTCGAAGGTAGACAATTTAGCCAATGAAGTAGAATTGCTTAAAATTAGAACTTCTCCTCTTGAGGAGAGGAAGGTCACTCCTATGAATGCTATTCAAGTGCAAATTAATGAAAACATTAGGATGATGGCTAAACTTAAAGAGAGATGGGCTAGAGAAAGGGAGGAAGAAGATAGAATTAAGAGCCTTCCTACCCACCACACTGTTGCTACTATCCAAGTTGTTGAGGATATCCAAACTCTTAGCACCCAATGCACTCCTGGTCCCATTGGACCTATTAATGGTGATGCTATGACTATAGAAACTACCAAACAAGTGAACCTAAAGGACACCACTACCACCTTACTTGATAGTAGTGACCTTGATTTTGATAATTGCACTCTTACCGAAGTTATTGATTTCCTTCACAAGATGTCTAGAGATCCCCGCACTAGCACGATTAACCTTGCCTTCACAGAGCATATCACTAATGCTCTCATCAAAGCTAGGGAGGAGAAACATAGAGTAGAAGCCTCCATACCTAGAAAGCTAGAAGATGGTTGGGATCCTATGATTAAAATTAAGTTGAATAACTTCTCTTGTTATGCTTTATGTGATGTTGGTGCTAGTACCTCTGTTATGCCCAAAAGACTATATGATATGCTTAAATTGAAACCTTTTGATTCTTGTTCTTTTGGTGTTCGTCTCGTTGATTCTTCCATAAAGAAACCTCTGGGGAGGATCGACGATGTTCTTATCATTGTCAATGACAATTATGTTCCCGTTGATTTTACTATTATGGATATCGAATGTGAACCTTCTTGTCCAATTATTTTGGGACGTCCTTTTCTACGCACCGTTGGTGCTATCATTGACATGAAAGAGGGGAATATAAAATTCCAGTTTCCTCACAAGAAAGGGATGGAACACTTCCCTCGAAAGAAGATTAAGTTACCTTTTGAGTCCGTTATACGGGCTAGCTATTCTTTTACTCTTGATAAAACTTGATCTCTTTGCATTATGCCTAGCTTAAAGGCATAAAAGAAAGCGCTTTTGGGAGGCAGCCCAATGAATAAATTTTATTTTGCTTTTGTTGTGTCTTGATGTTGTTACTACAGTAGCATCATCATTGTATCTTTAATTTTCAATTTTGTGCCAAGTGTAGCCTCTGATTGCTAGAAAGTTCAAAAGTTGTGACGTGCTGTCCAGGAAACAGATTCTGTCCTTGGATTGAAAAATTCGTATAAAATCACCAGATCATCTATTTGGTCTGAATTTTTTCCACAGTGTGCTCTATATAATTTTCTTTCGTGCATCTGTTCTGAGTTTTTTTATTAGAGTTGCAGAAGTGCCCCGAAAAAATCATTTACTACCTGCAGTTCTGTTTTTCACAGATTCTGTCCTGTTTTGCCTTTCCTTCATTTTGCAAACCTAGAGCTTGCTTTTTCTTTGCAAAAACCTTTTGGAAATCTTGAGAAACTGTAGACCTTCAAGAATATCCTTATTTCTAGCAAGGAACAATTATTTTATCATGGGTACTAACCTCGCTAACCAGATTATGATGAGTTATGTATGAAGGGAGTTTTCAAGTGTGCGAGGGAAGATGATAAAAAGATTCAGGAGTGTCAAACGCCCAAGCTTGGGGATGCCCCCATGCACCCCCAAGAAATATTCAAGGAGACTCAAGCGTCTAAGCTTGGGGATGCCCCCGTGCATCCCCTTCTCCATCAACATTATTAGTTCGTCTTTCGTTCCACTATATTTTTATCACTTCACGTGTTATGTGCTATGCTTGGAGCGTCTTGCTTTTAGTTTTCCTTTTTATTTTTCTTTAGCTTTTCATAACGAGTCGGAACTCAGCTTTCTTTATGTGGGAGAGAAACACGCTCCACTTCAGCCTAGAACATAACATAGAATTTTCATGTCTATCTTTGCTGTGTGTGTTCTTTGTCTTTCAATAGCTACTATCATGCTTAGCTCTTAGTTTTCATGCTTATCTTTTTAAAGAGATTTTGTTTAGTTGGTTGCTTGAACTCTCTTTAGTTATCATGCTTATCTTATTAAGAGAGTTTGCTTCCGTTGCATTGGTTGATATGTCTATGATAAAGATGCTACGTGCATAATGGCGCTTAGTAGTTCATGTTTTCTTATGGTTAGTCTCAAATAGCTGGGGGGTTCCCAATGTGTTATTGGAGTACCAACATGATTTGTTTGCCTATGATGTAGTATGGTTTAGTAATATCTTCCTTCAAAGAATTTATTTTGATTGACTTGGCGTATGCTCACGCATATTTAAGACTGTAAAGAAAGTCTGTCAAGCCTTGATGATCTTTTGTTTCTGAGTAGAGATATAACTTCCATGCCTGATTCAATGTTGCTTTGTCGCTCTGCATGATTATGACCGTCATTGCTCTCTTAGTTGGTCGCTCCCAGTCTTTTGCTAACCTCCACCTGTACTAAGCGGACTGACTGCTTGTCCATCCAAATTCCTTTAAACCAGTTATGCCATATGAGTCCACCATACCTTCCTACATGGTATTTACCTGCCATTCCTAACGGAGACTTGCATGTACCATCTCGAAATTATTCAAAGAAAATGCATTCCTATTTTGTGCCTCTGTTTTAAGTTCATGAGGAAGTAGTAGTTAATTCATGATCTTTTTAAGTTGGACAAGCTTCACCCCGGGATTGCATGTATAATGTGCAAACCCATAATACGAGAAGGAACTGGCATTGAGTGCGCCCGGCTCAAAAATAATATAACAAACAAACCCTCCTTCATGCTTTGTTCATGAGAAATCAGAAAACTTTGGCAGTGATAAACAAAGGAGATTAAGAGGATGTGATCGTCCTCATTCGGGAGCCGTTCCTCGAAACTTGTTCATCTCAAGAAGTGATTGAGTTGTCTGCTAGCATTCGTTGACGAAACATGCATAATCTAAAAAAATATATAATTATTACTTCTGTTTTTTAAAACCAAGAGCTCTGGTACATGTTTTGTCTTTGTTTCCGACTACGGGTTTTCAACCTTGCCAACAAAAGCCACGGTTCGAGAGTCTCCACCTTCTTTTAAAAGCACCAACTACTGAGAGCATGATTGTCATTCTGAGTGTAATGTGCATTGTCCCAAAGTAGCATTGTCTTTTGCATGATTGTGATATCGTTTATTTTGTAATCATTGTATCTAGTCATCACTTAAACCTTGGAGGTGCCCCTGCATTTATGTTTTGCTTCACTAAAGGGGGCAAGCGAGATATCACTTTATCATATTTGCACACCATGCTCATTACAAATCTATTTGATGTTTCAGTATCATATTGTAAAATTTTCAGTTCTTTGTGATTTTCTCATGAGGCAACTTAATTACTACAGATTCATTGTCTCGGTAAGCTTTTGTCATGTGACTATGAAAAAGTCCTATATGGTTAATAGCATGTCACCACAGAAATTATTCTTGTTATCATTTACCTACTCGAGGACGAGCAGGAATTAAGCTTGGGGATGTTGATACGTCCAAAACGTATCTATAATTTCTGCTTGCTCCATGCCTCTTTTGGGTGATATTGCTATGTTATTTATACACTTCCATACACTTTTGATCTTATTTGGAATAACCTATTAACTCAGTGCACCCCAGTGGCAGTTTCTGTTTTCGGCTGTTTTTGTATTTCAGGTTTTCCCATTACGAGAACTGCCAGAAAAATCCCGGAAAAATTATATAAAAAATCAGCGTTCCAGAAGCTTCCCGGCACCCGAAGTACAACCGGAGGGGGGCCACCAGGGCTCCAGGCGCCCTGGTGGCGCGGCCCCCCTCCTGGCCGCGCCGGGGGGGCGCCTGGGCCCCCCAGGCCTCCGCTGATGCCCCCCTTTGGCATATATTTATATCGTGTCCCGAAACCCTCGAGACATGAAGCCTTTTACGCGATCTCATCTCTGTTCCGCCGCCGCCGCCGCTTCCAAGATCGGGAGCACCAGGAGAACCCTTCCCGGCACCCTGCCGGAGGGGAGGATCACCACCGGGAGCTTCTCCATCACCATGGACGCCTCCCGGATGAGTTGTGAGTAGTCTCCCTTGGACCATGGGTCCATGACCAGTAGCTATGTGATGTTTTCCTCCCGTTCTTGTGCTTCACTAATTAGTCCTCGTGAGCTGCCCTACATGATCGAGGCACATATGTAATTTTTATGCTGTTGCTATGATGAGTTTGCTGGGATCCGATGGATTGGGAGATTATGTTCAGATTGTGTTTGAGTAATATATTTGATTCACCTCTTTTATATTTATGTTCGTAAGTAATTCTTGCATGTTCTCCGTTGTTATTTATTGCTTTGGCCAAGTAGTAGGTAGTGACTCCAAGAGGGAACGTTATGCTTGATTGTGGGTTCATGCCCCTCGATGACTAGCTTGAGTGACAGAAACATGAGTCTAGGGGATGTGCAGTTGCCACAAGGGGGAAAACAACGGTGCTTGTGCCCGCGGGTGCAAGGATTGTTTACTTTACGCAAAGTTCTTTTAATGCAGTTGTCTTTTGCTTTGAGTTTACACTATGGGTGGGACTCGCAACTTAATACCAGCGAGATGTTCTGGATAGATATCTCAAGGTGGATGTTTAGTAGTAGATGCAGATGGATTTCGGTCTACTTGCCTTGGCGTACCGCCCATGCTTTGAACCTCTACCTTTCTTGCAACATAGTTAGCATTGGTTTGCGCACATAATTCTGTCAATTGACCAGCTGTAATTCGTTTACCTCACATAGCTGTTTTATCGTCTTTTGGGAGAGAGACATCACTAGTGAACATCATGGGACTCCGGTCCATATTACCATCATTGATCACATCCGTTATTTACTTTCCGCTTTTACTTACTATTGCAGCAATACCTATCACTATTATCACTTGCGTTTGATCCTTTGTAAACGACAAGGCCGGAGGGATTGACAACCTCTCTGTACTCGTTGGGAGCAAAGTTATTTGTATCTGTGTGCAGGTCCACGTTGATTGCTAATATCTGGCGCCGTTAGCAGTTGACACCTTCTTGTTGAAACTGGGAGTCTCAGGGAAATCGATCCTTGGTATCTTTGCCAAGGGAAAACTTCCGCTACACTGCATCTCAAACCTTCCACTTGGGGTAACCAACGAGGGGCGAGAAGCCATCAGTTATGCCATATAAGTCCACCATACCTTCCTATATATGGTATTTACTTGCCATTCCTAACGAAGACTTTTGTGCCATCTCAAAATTATTCAAAAGCATTTCTCTTTTGTGCCTCTGTTTTAGCTCATGAGGAAGTAGTAGTTAATTCATGATCTTTTTAAGTCGGACAAGTTTTACCCCGGGATTGCATGTCTAATCTGCAAACCCCTAATACGAGGAGGAACTGGCATGAGTGCGCCTGGCTCATAAAAGATAATACAACAAACAAACCCTCCTTCACGCTTTGTTCATGAGAAATCAGAAAACTTTTGGCAGTGATAAACAAAGGAGATTAAGGGGATGTGATCATCCCCGTGCGGGAGCCGTTACTCGAAACTTGTCCAGTTCGAGAAGTGATTGGGTTGTCTACTAACATTCATTGACGAAATATGCACCTCCCAAAAATCATTTTTACCTCTGTTTTTAAAACCATGAGCTCTGGTACTTGTTTAGTCTTTGTTTCTAGCCACGGGTTTTCAACCTTGCCATCAAAATCCACGGTTCGAGAGACTCCACCTTCTTTCTTCAAAGCACCAACTATTGAGAGCATGATTGTCATTCTGAGTGAAATGTGCATTGTCCCAAAGTACCATTGTCTTCTGCATGATTGTGATAGCGCTTATTCTGAAATCATTGTATCTAGTCGTCACTTAAACTTCGGAGGTGCTCCTGCATTTATGTTTTGCTTCACTAAAGGGGGCAAGCGAGGTATCACTTTGTCATGTTTGCACACCATACTCACTACAAATCTATTGGGTGTTTCAGTATCATATTGCAAACTTTCAGTTCTTTGTGATATTCTCATGAGGCAACTTAATTACTAAAGATTCATTATCTCAATAAGAATTTGTCATGTGATTGTGAAAGACTCTTTGGTAGCAAGTCACCACAGAAATTATGCTTGTTATCATTTACCTACTCGAGGACGAGCAGGAATTAAGCTTGGGGATGTTGATACGTCCAAAACGTATCTATAATTTCTGCTTGCTCCATGCTTCTTTTGTGTGATATTGCTATGCTTTTGATACACTTTCATACACTTTTGATCATATTTGGACTAACCTATTAACTCAGTGCACCCCAGTGCCAGTTTCTGTTTTCTGCTGTTTTTGTATTTCAGGTTTTCCCATTACTTAAATTGCCAAAAAAAATCCAGGAAAAATATATAAAAAATCAGCGCTCCAGAAGCTTCCACACGCCAGAAGTGGGGCCAGAGGGGAGCCAGGGGCAGCCCAGGCGGCCCCACCCCTGGCCGCCTAGGGGGGGGGCGCCTGGGCCCTCCTCTCCGCTTCTGGTGACCCCCTTTGGCATATATTTATCTCCCGTCACGGAAACCCTGATTCCAGAACCCTTTTCTCCAGAAGCTATTCCGATCTCCGCCGCCATCGCCACCAAGTTTCGGGGGACCAGAATTCCTGTGCCGGCATCCTGCCGAGACGGGGAAGTGCCCCCGGATTCATCTCCATCGACGTTGCTTCCTCCCTCCATGATGCGGGAGTAGTTCCTCCTCGGGGCTGAGGTTTCTACCAGTAGCTATGTGGTCAATTCTCTCTCCCATGATGTGATCTTCGTTGTGATCATAGGCTATGTTAATCTAGGGTGATCCCATGATATTTCCCCTTCCTCTATGTATTTGATTGATGTACTCACTTGTCTTGATCTAGTATAATCTCCGAGACCAAGGTGACAGCGGTCTATTGGACATGGATTAGAAGAATATTTTCATGAGTGATTTCCTCTTTTGTGTGTTGATTGAAGATTGAGAGTCTCTTGGTGCTTGTCTTTGACTATCCTTGAGATATGTTGTGGTGATTGTGGTACTCTCTTTGGATGGCCGCGGTGACATTGGGAAATCCATAGGTTGAGGACTACGAACTTTGAGGTGTGCTTTTGTAGCCCTACATAATTGTCGTCCTCTCTTGACCACAAAGAAATGACCTCCGAGTGCGTCTCCATTGCATGTTTTATGGGAAATATCATGTGATTCGATTATATTAATGTTGTTGGGAGTTGCCACTAGTGAAAGTATGAAGCCTAGGCCTTGTTTCCACCATTGCAATACCATTTGTGCTCACGTTTACCACATGTTTGCTTGCTGCCATTTTTATTTCAGATTTACAAATACATCTTTTGCCATCCATATCACTTGCCATTTAACATCTCTTCGCCGAACTAGTGCACCTATACATCTGACAAGTGTATTAGGTGTGTTGGGGACACAAGAGACTTCTTGTATCTTGATTGCAGGGTTGCTTGAAAGGGGTACGTTCAACCTCCACTTCCCTGAGTTCGATAAACCTTGGGTTACTCACTTAAGGGAAATTTGCTGCTGTCCTACAAACCTCTGCTCTTGGAGGCCCAACACTGTCTACAGGAATAGAAGCGTGTAGTAGACATCTAGCGCCTTCATGATTTTCTTCATAGCGTACATGGTTTTCGGCAGTTCATGGCCCTCGGGCAGCCTGTTAGCCCATACTCCCAGAAATGCTTCGAAGCAACCTCGGCTACAGTCGTACTCAGCCTTGACTGCCATCATTTGCGAGATGGCATCCAGCACAGACAGCTTGGCACCCTCATAGAGAGGTTTCTTTGACGAGGCCAAGATTTCCAAGAAGGCCTTTGCGGTTTCCTCCGTCTCCTCCGGTTCATTCGCTGAATGTGACGGAGGTGTCGGCTGTGCAGCAAAGACATCATCTAGCATGTCTCTAACCCCATCGTCCTCATAACCAGCGACGCATTGTCGTATCACCTCCACTCTACCACGGTCCCTCTGGGCAAAGTTTATCAGCATGTTAAAGTTGGGCATAAATCCATTCATGCGAAGGTGCTTAGTCATCTCACTCTGATCTCTGTGGATACGTCTCTTACATCTGGCACACGGGCATTCTGGCACCATCCTCATTGGTCTACGGAATATCTCTTCCAAAAACACATCAGTTTTCTCGACCCACTCTGTTGTTACTTCATTCCGACGGAAAAAACCCACTATACATCCACTGATTATCTGCCATCTCTGCTTTATTGGAAGCCACACAACAAAATTAAGGATTCATTTAAATTACTCACATCAACATTTTATTTTTTAGGGTGTTGATGAGAAACATCATTTAATCCACCTACATCTATAATACGTAAAGATGGGTCCTAATCTCACCCGAGAATGTGTAAATTGAGTACGTTGTCCATGCTCTACCCCATTCCGAGACAAAATTTCGACAGCACCTCCCCGCTGTTCTCCAAATACACGTCTCGGCAAAATACCGAGAGAATGTGCATCCGGAGAACAACAGGGAGGCGCCGCCGAAATCCTGTCTCAGAACGGGGTCGAGCATGAACAACGTACCCAATCTACACATCCTCGGGCTGTCCGTGGAAAGCGCTGGACAATCCGAAAGAGCTGCGGTGATAAATATGCAATTGAATGCATATTTATCGAAGCAACCCTTTCAGACGGGAGACTTAGGTTACGCGACTTGATGTGAAAATTTAATCTAGTGACATGGAAAAAAAGTGGACGAGGTCGTGGAATTGTTGCTCACCCTCCGATGTAGACGATGTAGTCGATCAAAGGAGAGAGATGATCGTGGACCAGCACCTCCAACGTCGACGATCACTCCAAGAAGATGGAACACCACAAATCCTGTTAATTCCACCGAGTGAAAATAATTTAGTTCATCACATATCACATAAAGCATTGACACTATATTATGAACTAACAAGAAACAACATCTCAAATTGCAAAAATAAGCTTCATTAAGTGTCCTATGGAACAACATGACCTAACACTAAACATGAAAAATAATGTATCGTATGAAACAACATGACCAAACACAAAACTTACAAATATTCATCAATCCATCCATCTAACAAAATTTCATCCATCCATCTATCACAAATCCATCTAACAAATTCATTAAT
The DNA here is from genome assembly GCA_902687465.1 of Secale cereale. Taxonomy (NCBI): domain Eukaryota; kingdom Viridiplantae; phylum Streptophyta; class Magnoliopsida; order Poales; family Poaceae; genus Secale; species Secale cereale. The sequence goes on along the minus strand of LR738714.1, from coordinate 712,617,655 downwards.
CCATCCATCTATCACAAATTCATCTAACAAAACATAACAACATTCATCAATCCATCCATCTACCAATATTCATCATTCATCAATTTCATCCATCCATCTATCACATATCCATCTAACAACTAGCAACATAATGAAAAAAAAAAATCTCACCGTTGCAGGTCGCCGGGGCAGGGGCCGGGACAGGGCGGCGGGGCCACCGCTGCAGGGGTCGCCGGAGGAGGGCTCAGCCCCGGTCGGCACGGCGAGGGCCGAGGCCCGAGCAGGAGGGAGGCGGACTCGGGGTGGAGAGGGGCCCGACCTGGCTGTGGCGCCACGGCGCGAGGAGGGTGCAGAGAGGGGCGCGACACGAGCAAGGGGTGGTGGGGTGAGGGGACGGGCTGGAGGCGGCGACGCAGCTGGGTCGGGGTGGCGGCGCGGCGCGAGTAGGGAGGAGAGGGGCGCGGCGCGAGGAGTTGGCGGAGAGGGTCCCGGCGGCGACGCGGGTCCGGGTGCCGAGGCGGGTGGGGAGTCGGGGTCGGGTGGTGGCGGTGGCGCGGGTCGGGGTGGAGCGGCGGCGGCTGGTGGGGCGGGTGGGGAGTCGGGGTCGGGCGCGAGAGAATGGGTGGAGGGGGCGAGACCGCGGGCGGATAAGGTTGCGAAGTATGCCGACGGCGGAAGGCGCCACGTGGCAGCCGTCGGCATATTTTTTTATTAATTAGCAACAATTTTTATACATGTTTAACATTTTTCAAATATATTATTAACTGTCTTCAAATGTATTATTAGTGTATATTATTTTCATATGCATTGAAAAGTTTCGAATACATATAAACTATTTGTACGTACATATTAAATATTTTTGAATACACGTTCTTGAATTTATTCGAATGATACATGGTATATAATTATTTTAAAAATGATACATGGTATACATATTTTTGAAATGCATGAACATTATTTAAAATGTACCATGCATTTTCTTTAATGGTTTGAAACATTATTTTTAATGACATGATTTTATTTATATTGTACAACATTTTTCTAAAGTATCATGTACATTTTTTTTCTATGGTCAGCAACATTTCTTTATGATATAAATATTTGCTAAATTGTACTAAAAAAATGTACATTGTGTTCAAATATTTCAAAATAAATTTCTAAGCGAGTGGCTGATCCGAGTATTTAATAATACTCACGCCGCACCGTTACCGCAGAACGTCTACTACTGTGTCATCGCTGACCGTGAGGGGGGCCACACCCCGGAGACGCGTGCCGCCTCTTCGGACATGCCACAACACCACCCCCCATGTATGAGGGGCCGGTGCGACGCTCCGGTGGCATTACTACCCCCAGGGCCCCCGTCCCGCCTAACCCTGGAGCGGTTGACCATGAGATCTAGCCCTTTGACTTCCCACGGACAGGCTTTGAACAGTGGACCTCTCCACCCGGTTGTGTCAGGTCAGCACAGAGGGACACCTGGGAGCAACATCCGGCCAAACCCACAGATACATCCCCTCCGTGTAGACCCGACGCGTCCGTTTCCCCCCTCCAGATGCCGGCGGCGGCGCCGTCCGTGACGGGGGCCATGTCCCGGAGACGCATGCCGCCTCTTCGGACATGCCATAACACTACCCCGCGTGTATGAGGGGACGGTGCGACGCTCTGGTGGCATTGCTACCCCCCAGGGCCCCCATCCCGCCTAACCCTGTAGCGGTTGACCACGAGATCTAGCCCTTTGACTTCCCACGAACGGGCTTTGAACAGTGGACCTCTCCACCCGGTTGTGTCAGGTCAGCACAGAGGGACACCTGGGAGCAACATCCGGGCCAAACCCACAGCTACATCCCCTCCGTGTAGACCCGACGCGTCCGTTTCCACCCTCCAGACGCCGGCGGCGGCGCCTGATACGTCCAAAAAGTATCTATAATTTCTGCTTGCTCCATGCCCTTTTTGTGTGATATTGCTATGATATTTATGCACTTCCATACACTTTTGATCATATTTGGACTAACCTACTAATGGTTGCAAAAGTGCACAATGTTCTTGTTTTAAACTTTATTGTGTAGGAATTAATTGGAAATTGACAAAAACGCAAAAGGAGTCGTATTGGAGTAGGACTCTGACTTTCCTGAAATCTGTCTGAGAACATTTTTTAAAGATGGTCACGTTCCGGCCCGAAGACGAAGTCAAACGGAAAAAGTCTAGTTGCAAAAGATGTGGGGAATTTCGAGGCGATGCTTCTGGATGTACAATTCGTCCAAATCGGAGTCCGGACAGCTGAGTAAAGCCCGTTTTACTGAGACCCAAAATCTGATGACGGGAATCCGAGAGTCTATATAAAGAGAGGAAACCTAGGTCACCAAGGGCCACGAATTTTCCTCCTCCCAAGCCGCCGTCTTGGAGGGGAGGACCAGCACCATTGCAGCACCATCCACAAGGAAGAAGGGGGGCCAAGGAGCCGCTGCCCCCTAGGGCCGCCGCCGCCGCCGCGCCCCCAAGGGCCGCGGCCGCCGCCTCCTCGCGGGGCTGCACCTCTCCATCAACACCATCATCAACCTCCTCCTCACCATGTCCATGTGTGAGTAGTCTCCTCCGGGGCCGAGGGCTCGTACGTGTAGCTATGTGGTTATCTCTCTCTCCCATGATGTGATCTTCGTTCTGATCATAGGCTATGTTAATCTAGGGTGATCCCATGATATTTCACCTTCCTCTATGTATTGGATTGATGTACTCACTTGTCTTTATCTAGTATAATCCCCGAGACCAAGGTGACAGCGGTCTATTGGACATGGATTAGAAAAATATTTTCATGAGTGATTTCCTCTCTTGTGTGTTGATTGAAGATTGAGAGTCTCTTGGTGCTTGTCTTTGACTATCCTTTAGACATGTTGTGGTGATTGTGGGACTCTCTTTGGATGGCCGCGGTGACATTGGGAAATACTTAGATTGAGAACTACGAACTTTGAGGTGTGCTTTTGTAGCCCTACATAATTCTCGTCCTCTCTTGACCACGAAGGAATGACCTCCGGGTGCGTCTCCATTGCATGTTTTATGGGAAATATCATGTGATTCGATTATGTTAATGTTGTTGGGAGTTGCCACTAGTGAAAGTATGATCCCTAGGCCTTGTTTCCACCATTGCAATACCATTTGTGCTCACGTTTACCACTTGTTTGTTTGCTGCACTTTTTATTACAGATTTATATTACTTTGTTTTACCATCCATATCACTTGCCATTTAACATCTCTTCGCCGAACTAGTGCACCTATACATCTAACAAGTGTATTAGGTGTGTTGGGGACACAAGAGACTTCTTGTATCTTAGTTGCAGGGTTGCTTGAGAGAGACCATCTTCAACCTCTACTTCCCTGAGTTCGATAAACCTTAGGTAATCCACTTGAGGGAAATTGGTGTTGTCCTACAAACCTCTGCGCTTGGAGGCCCAACATAGTTTACAAGAGTAGAAGCATGTGTAGACATCAAGCTATTTCTGGCGCCGTTGCCGGGAAGGTGAGTGCTTGAAGGTATATCTTTAGATCTTGCAATTAAATTTTTGTTTCTTGTTTTTATTTCACTAGTTTTGCTTAATGGAAAACAACAAAAATATGAGAGAGCTTTATAAGCTCTACCTTGAACTTGGACATGATGTGTTTGAAGAGAAAATTAAAAAACCTTTGGAACTTTATTATTTGCATAACAATCATGATGGTGGTGATGTTATTAGTATGTTTCTATTTAATATCAATATTGCTAATGACATGGAAAGCTCTAAGCTTGGGGATTACACGTTTGATGAACATGATATTTTTAGTCCCCAACTTTTGAAGAGAAAATTTACTTTGATGATGCTTTGCTTCCTATATATGATGATTACAATGATAAATGTGAGCTTTTTAGTCCACCTACTATTGTGGATAAAATTTATTATGATTATGATATGCCCCCTAAATATGATGATTACCATGATGGTTATGATTGCTTTACTCTCACTATTCCTAATAAGAAAGATTTTGCTTATATGAAGAGTAATGATACATTTATGCTTTTGGATCATGGAAATAATGCCTTATGTTATAGTTATATTGTTGAGTTCATCCATGATGCCACTGAAATTTATAATGAGAGAGGGAGACATGGTTCTAAATATCTTAATAATAAGAAGTTTCCTCTCTTTATGGTGAATATTTTGAAGTTATGCTTGTTTTGCCTTCCTACGCTAGTTGCTTTATGCTTCAATAATTTATTTTCTTACAAGATTCCCATGCATAGGAAGCATCTTAGGCTTAAATGTGTTTGGTATTTGCTTCTTGATGCTCTCTTTTGTTCTTCAACTCTTATTCCTACGAGAGCATCATTAAAGTCTTAAGCCTATCTTTATGGCTATAAAGAAAGAGCTCTAGGGAGACAACCCTTGTTATCTTTGCTTTCAGCTTGTCCTTTCAGTTTTTAGTGGTCTTGATGTTTGTTACTACTGTAGAAACATCATTGTATCTTTATTTTTCAGCTTTGTGCCAAGTTTAGCCTCTGATTGCAAGAAAGTTCAAAAGTTGTGACGTGCAGTCCAGAAAACAGATTCTGTCCTTGGACAGAAAAATTCGTATAAAATCACCAGATCATCTTTTTGGTCTGAATTTTTTCGACAGCGTGCTCTATACAATTGGATTTCGGGCGTCTGTTCTGAGTTTTTTGATTTGAGTTGCAGAAGTGCCCCGAAAAAATTATTTACTACCTGCTGGTCTGTTTTTCACAGATTCTGTCATGTTTTGCCTTTCCTTCATTTTGCAAACCTTGAGCTTGCTTTTTCTTTGCAAAAACCTTTTGGCAATCTTGAGAAACAGTAGACCTTCAAGAATATCCTTATTTCCAGCAAGGAAAAATTATTTTATTATGGGTACTAACCTCGCTAATCAGATTATGATGAGTTATGTATGAAGGGAGTTTTCAAGTGTGCGAGGGAAGATGATAAAAAGATTCAAGAGTGTCAAACGCTCAAGCTTGGGGATGCCCCCATGCACCCCCAAGAAATATTCAAGAAGACTCAAGCGTCTAAGCTTGGGGATGCCCCTGTGCACCCCCTTCTCCATCAACAATTATCAGTTCGTCTTTCGTTCCACTATATTTTTATCACTTCATGTGTTATGTGCTATGCTTGGAGCGTCTTGCTTTTAGTTTCCTTTTTAGTTTTCTTTAGCTTTGCTTGCTGTTCATAACGAGTCGGAAACTCAGCTTTCTTTATGTGAGAGAGAAACACGCTCCACTTCAACCTAGAACATAACATAGAATTTTCATGTCTATCTTTGTTGTGTGTGTTCTTTATCTTTCAATAGCTACTATCATGTTCAGCTCTTAGTTTTCATGCTTATCTTTTTAAAGAGCTTTTGTTTAGTTGGTCGCTGGAACTCTTTTTATTTATCATGCTTATCTTGTTAAGAGAGTTGGCTTCTGTTGCACTGGTTGATATGTCTATGATAAAAATGCTATGTGCATAATGATGCTTAGTAAATCATGTTTTCTTATGGTTAGGCTCAAATAGCTGGGGGGTTCTCAATGTGTTATTGGACTACCAACATGATTTGTTTGTCTATGATGTGGTATGGTTTAGTGGTATCTTCCCCCAAGAATTTATTTTGATTGACTTAGCGTATGCTCACGCATATTTAAGACTGTAAAGAAAGTCTATCAAGCCTTGATGATCTTTAATTTCTGAGTAGCGATATAACTTCCATGCCTGATTCAATGTTGCTTTGTCGCTCTGCATGATTATGACCGTCATTGCTCTTTTAGTTGGTCGTTCCCAGTCTTTTGCTAACCTTCGCCTGTACTAAGCGGACTGACTGCTTGTGCATCCAAAATCCTTTAAACCAGTTATGCCATATGTGTCCACCATACCTTCCTATACATGGTATTTACCTGCCATTCCTAACGAAGACTTTCATGTACCATCTCGAAATTATTCAAAAAAATAGCATTTCTCTTTTGTGCCTCTGTTTTAGGTCATGAGGAAGTAGTAGTTAATTCATGATCTTTTTAAATTGGACAAGCTTCACCCCGGAATTGCATGTCTAATGTGCAAACCCAAAATACGAGAAGGAACTGGCATAGAGTGCGCCCGACTCATTAAAAAATTATACAACAAACAAACCCTCCTTCACGCTTTGTTCATGAGAAATCTGAAAACTTTGGCAGTGATAAACAAAGGAGATTAAGAGGATGTGATCGTCCTCATTCGGGAGCCGTTCCTCCAAACTTGTCCAGCTCGAGAAGTAACTGAGTTATCTGCTAGCATTCGTTGACGAAATATGCATATTCTAAAAAATAATTATTACCTCTGTTTTTAAAACCAAGAGCTCTGGTACATGTTTAGTTTTTGTTTCCAACCACGGGTTTTTAACCTTGCCAACAAAAGCCACGGTTCGAGAGTCTCCACCTTCTTTAAAGCACCAACTATTTAGAGCATGATTGTCATTCTGAGTATAATGTGCATTGTCCCAAAGTACCATTGTCTTTTGCATGATTATGATATCGTTTATTCTGAAATAATTGTATGTAGTCGTCACTTAAACCTTAGAGGTGCCCCTGCATTTATGTTTTGCTTCACTAAAGGGGGCAAGCGAGATATCACTTTGTCATATTTGCACACCATGCTCACTACAAATCTATTGAGTGTTTCAGTATCATATTGTAAAACTTTCAGTTCTTTGTGATTTTCTCATGAGGCAACTTAATTACTACAGATTCATTGTCTCAGTAAGCACTTGTCATGTGAGTGTGAAAAGTTCTTATATGGTTAATAGCATGTCATCACAGAAATTATGCTTGTTATCATTTACCTACTCGAGGACGTGCAGGAATTAAGCTTCGGGATGTTGATACGTCCAAAACGTATCTATAATTTCTGCTTGCTCCATGTCCTTTTTGTGTGATATTGCTATGATATTTATGCACTTTCATGCACTTTTGATCATATTTGGACTAACCTACTAATGATTGCAAAAGTGCACAATGTTCTTGTTTTACACTTTATTTTGTAGGAATTACTTGGAAATTCACAAAAACGCAAAAGGAGTCGTATTGGAGTAGGACTCTGACTTTCCTGAAATCTGTCTGAGAACGTTTTTTAAAGATGGTCACGTTCCGGCCAGAAGACGACGTCAAACGGAAAAAGTCTAGTTTCGAAAGTTGTGGGGAATTTCGAGGCGATGCTTCTGGATATAAAATTCGTCCAAATCGGAGTCCGGACGGCCGAGTAAACCCCATTTTACTGAGGCCCAAAATCTGATGACGGGAATCCGAGAGTCTATATAAAGAGAGGAAACCTAGGTCACCAAGGGCCACGAATTTTCATCCTCCCAAGCCGCCGTTTTGGAGGGGAGGACCAGCACCATTGCAGCACCATCCACAAGGAAGAAGGGGGGCCAAGGAGCCACTGCCCTCTAGGGCCGCCGCCGCCCCGAGGGCCGCCACCGCCCACTAGGGCCGCCGCCGCCGCCGCCTCCGTGGCTGCCGCCGGCCGCCGCCTCCTCGCGGTGCTGCACCTCTCCATCAACACCATCATCAACCTCCTCCTCACCATGTCCATGTGTGAGTAGCCTCCTCCGGGGCCGAGGGCTCGTACGTGTAGCTATGTGGTTATCTCTCTCTCCCATGATGTGATCTTCGTTGTGATCATAGGCTATGTTAATCTAGGGTGATCCCATGATATTTCCCCTTCCTCTATGTATTGGATTGATGTACTCACTAGTCTTTATCTAGTATAATCCCCGAGACCAAGGTGACAGCGGTCTATTGGACATGGATTAGAAAAATATTTTCATGAGTGATTTCCTCTCTTGTGTGTCGATTGAAGATTGAGAGTCTCTTGGTGCTTGTCTTTGACTATCCTTTAGATATGTTGTGGTGATTGTGGGACTCTCTTTGGATGGCCGCAGTGACATTGGAAAATCCTTAGATTGAGAACTACGAACTTTGAGGTGTGCTTTTGTAGCCCTACATAATTCTCGTCCTCTCTTGACCACGAAGGAATGACCTCCGGGTGCGTCTCCATTGCATGTTTTATGGGAAATATCATGTGATTCGATTATGTTAATGTTGTTGGAAGTTGCCACTAGTGAAAGTATGATCCCTAGGCCTTGTTTCCACCATTGCAATACCATTTGTGCACATGTTTACCACTTGTTTGCTTGCTGCACTTTTTATTACAGATTTATATTACTTTGTTTTGCCATCAATATCACTTGTCATTTAACATCTCTTCGCCGAACTAGTGCACCTATACATCTAACAAGTGTATTAGGTGTGTTGGGGACACAAGAGACTTCTTGTATCTTAGTTGCAGGGTTGCTTGAGAGAGACCATCTTCAACCTCTACTTCCCTAAGTTCGATAAACCTTAGGTCATCCACTTGAGGGAAATTGCTGCTGTCCTACAAACCTCTGCGCTTGGAGGCCCAACATAGTCTACAAGAGTAGAAGCGTGTGTAGACATCAGCGCCGTCCTTGAGGGGGGCCACGTCCCGGAGACACGTGCCGCCTCTTCGGTATGCCACAACACCACCCCGCATGTATGAGGGGCCGGTGCGACGCTCCGGTGACATTGCTACCCCCAGCGTGTATGAGGGGACGGTGCGACGCTCTGGTGGCATTGCTACCCCCCAGGGCCCCCATCCCGCCTAACCCTGTAGCGGTTGACCACGAGATCTAGCCCTCTGACTTCCCACGGACGGGCTTTGAACAGTGGACCACTCCACCCGGTTGTGTCAGGTCAGCACAAAGGGACACCTGGGAGCAACATCCAGGCCAAATTCACAGCTACATCCCCTCCGTGTAGACCCGACGCGTCCGTTTCCCCCCTCCAGACGTCGGCGGCGGCGCCGTCCGTGAGGGAGACCACGTCCCGGAAACACGAGTCGCCTCTTCGGACATGCCACAACACCACCCCGTATGTATGA
>LR738714.1:712566775-712607841 GCA_902687465.1 Secale cereale | reverse complement strand
CGCATGTACGAGGGGCCGGTGCGACGCTCCGGTGGCATTGCTACCCCCAGGGCCCCCATCCCGCCTAACCCTGGAGCGGTTGACCACGAGATCTAGCCCTTTGACTTCCCACGGACGGGCTTTCAACAATGGACCTCTCCACCCGATTGTATCAGGTCAGCACAGAGGGACACCTGGGAGCAACATCCGGGCCAAACCCACATATACATCCCCTCCGTGTAGACCCGACGCGTTCGTTTCCCCCCTCCAGACGCCGGCGGCGGCGCCGTCCGTGAGGGGGGCCACGTCCCGGAGACGTGTGCAGCCTCTTCGGACATGCCACAAAACCACCCGGTTGTGGTAGGTCATCTGATATTTATAAACACCTGGGAGCAAATTAAAGTCCCCTTCGTATAGACCCGATGCGGCTGTTCCCCACTCCAGGTGCCGGCCGGCGGCAGCGCGCCGTCCGTGAGGGTGTTCATCACACCCGTACATATAGAACCAAAAAATAATGTGTGTATGCTTATATTAACACATGCTATATGTAAGTTAGTCAAATAATAATACGTAAAAAACAAAAAAAAACTATGCCGACGGCATTGCCGTCGGCATAGCTGCGGCCAGGGCTGGTGCGGCTATGTGCCTCGGATCGTTGACGTGGCATCTATGCCGACGCCAGCCGTCGACATAGGTCTTGGTCGGTGCGCTCCGAATCGATGACGTGGCATTAATATCTATGCCGACGGGCGCCCGTCCAAGCCGTCGGTATAGAACTGGCGTCGTTAGCTGCCCGTCATGGGTACGGTCGCCGGGCCCGCACCTATGCCGACGGCAGCTGTAGGCGTAGCCGTATCTGCGCCGACGGCCGTTCTGTGCCTACGAGGGCCGTCGGCATAGTTGGGATAGCCCGACGGCCGTTGTACGCCGACGGCCTGGGGCCAGCTGTCGGCATAGACCGGAAAAGGCCGACGGTGGCCGTCGGCGTATAGTCCTTTTCCCGTAGTGCAGGCCCATGAGGATCCATTCCACCGGCACAGAAATAGCTGCTGAATGCAAACTACAGCTCCACAAGAGCTCAACCAGACTAGCTAGAGGCGAGGAAGAATTTATAGATACAGGGTAAGAACAAGTAGTGGTGTATGCACCTGCCTTTTCATGTATCACCTGTGACTGTGAGTCTTACCTGAGTTTCACGAAAGCAAGACTGGTCAGTCTGGTCTATGTTACAAGTTCCAACTACTATTTTGAACTCTCTGCCTACTCTTGCCTTGCATTACAACCACAAATTTGGTACTTGGTTCTTCAGTGCAATCTCCGGTGGGTGATCAATTTCACCTGCATTATCAAGTTCATTCTAAAACAACCACGGTATGGTCTAATGTAATCAACACTTGTATTCTCCAAGCAGCATACAATGTATGTAAAAGTAAAACACCAGTCTGGCAAAAAATACGTGAACATTAAACCCTTTAAGCGTTGCGCAAGGATCGTTCTCTGGTGATGTCCACGTTGGCAAGGCTACGAGACAAAAAAAATCTGAAAAAAAGTCCCGAGACAAAAGTCGTTCACTTCATCGCGAAGAAAGATATACGAAAAGAAAAACGACTTGAGCCCCACCCTGCTTTCCCGACGCAAGCTCCTCCTCTCCCCACTACCCATCTGGCTAGGGTTGCCGCCGCCGCCGCACCATCACTCCCCCGGCGCTGGCCACCGAAGGAAGGCTTCTCCCACAAATATTCTCCTCTCGGTTGCTCCCTCGTAGCAAGGTGCAGCGCTGCTCCTCCCCACGACCCCGACGACAAGGCAGCGGCAAGAGCTAGAAGTCGGGCGGCGCCGCGAGCTCTCATCCCGAGTAAGGTGCAGGAGGACGAGCACTACCCGGAGAAGATCGATGCGGTCGTCGGCACCTCCTCCGACTCACCGCCCCCGTCTTCCGTTGTGCGCCTCAACGTCGGCTACAGGGACAAGGACCCTGCCGGGTCGCACACAATAGGTCGGCGGCCGGCAGTGGAGGTGCAGCGGCGGCCGATGGTGGTGGACCAGATCCGCAACGACGGTGACGGCTGGGTCAGGGCGGGAGCAGAAGGCCGTGGCGAGTTCGGCACCTATAGGCAGAAGCAGCATGGTTGGTGCATGGGCGGATGCGGGCTGGGCCAGTAGTTGATGGAGGCTCGCCGGCCGTAGCGGCAGGAGCAGTCTAGGAATCACATCGCAAGAGGCTGCCCTGGTTCGTTTGGCCTTTTGTTATGTTCTGTTCTGCTGTTCTTTGTTTACGTCATCTATCTCCTCATAAAATTTTGACTACTCTGATGCTGCAGTTTATTATGTGCTGGTGATGATCTTGCTGCAAGTTTCTTCTTGGGTTGACAGGTTGATGATTCTTGTTTTTGTCTCCTTTTGCCGATCCTCTCGTTCACAGGGTAACGACGGCCGTGGTCGGACAACCGACCGCGACGGAAAGTAGGCAGGGAAGACCCAGTGGTGGAGTCTTGCCGGACGATGTGATATGACCGTCGTCCAGATTGATTGATTCAGAATGTGTGCTCAAACTTCCCTTTGTAAGGCAAGACACTTCATAGACCAATGTGTGACAGTCCCAACTAATACATGGAACGGAGGTGCACACACAACTGTTGCATCAAGTTCTCTGAAAATAGCTTGTGTTTTGGTTTACTTATTGTGAAGTTGTAGTTGCTATTAACTTGAAGCGAGATATGTTAAGTTCCTTTGGCAAGTTTCACGTCTAAACAGAAGCATGTAAACAATACCATTTTTTCTATTTGATGCATCCTCTGAAAGCTGTTGTGTCTCACTTCCATGGAATTAATCACTTCAACCAAGAAACCAAAGTTGTTTTACAAAACTAATATCATCTCCAAGTTCCAACTGAGTCTCTCCAATGGACGTGCTCCACCAAATATATTTCTGAAATCTGCAGGTTGACTACCAAATTCGTAGGGTTATACAGAAACAAATGCCATATATAACTAGGAACTTGACTAGGAAATTAGACCTTGCTGTGATGCCAAATTTGTCTCTATATAAAACAACTAATACAAAGAGGCACATGGTAGTGTGTAGGGTTGAAATAAAGTTCTCCTTTATACAACACTAGATAGTGGCGTGGTGTAGTCTTGTACATCAGAATGATTATATAATAAAACTGAGGCTGATGAAGATAGTAGCAACATGGTATTACGAAAACTGAAATTGTATATAATACACAGGTCCGCATGTTCAATTTTGTTTCTTAATTTTCATATAATAATGTTACAGTTAAACAATTGCCTCATGAAAACAATATCCACCGTAAGTTGTTGTACATATAGTAAATCGAGGCATGCAACATCACCAGTAATCCCCAAAGAGCATTAGGTCTTAAATTCTAATAATTATGTAATGGCGGGCTAGGAACGGTCTCGGTCGTTCTCACTGGTGAGGAAACCATATGACCTTCTTATCTTAATCTGTTTTTCATTGTTGCTTGGTTCACCTGACCCTGTCAGCTTCAGTAACTCGTTGCTTAAGATGTACGAATGGGTGGCCAGCTGCAAGCTCTCAATGCCAAGGTGAAGACCTCTCTTGTTCAGATTTATGCCGGTTTCTTGATCCCCTTTTCTCAGTGGACATATGGAACTAATATTGCATTGCCAATGTTTGTATACATCATTTGGTAGCTGGATGTAGGGTGGAGCTGGAAAAAGTACTTGAAAAATTAGTGGTTGTCTATTCCATGGTAAACCAACTAAAATTCGTGCTTTGTGATTAACAGATCCTCTTCTCTCCCAAACCTTCTCGCCTTAGCGTTCCACATGGCTGCCATGATGGTTGCAGATGAGGGGGAGGAAGGGGATGCCATCGAGGTGCCGACGAGGACAGAGGAGGGAGAAGCAGGCGAGGGCGGGTGCGAGATCGCCGTATCCTTGGCGGTCGGCCCCGGCGCCAGACTTTGTGGCGCTGGTGTCACTCTTCCCATCCTTTGCCTCCTTCGTCACCGTGCCCGTGGGAGGCCGCCCATCCATCGACTTCGCCGCCACGCGGGAGCTCACTCACGTACTCCCCCTCCACGACCAAGACCTCAACTGGTTTGTGCGACCTGCTCTCCTCCCGCCCCTTCCCCTCAACCCTAAGATGATTTTGTGCTGCACCATTCATGAATGATCATGTTCGGTTCTGTTAGCTGAGTTGTTTATCTCTTTGTTGTTGGCCTGTTGTGCTACTGGGGAGAATTGCTTGGCAACTATAGAATTCAACTAACTGTGGCATCAAACTCACATGTAAGGGACACACTTAGCATTTTATGATAAAGTGTTCAAATGAGTTCAGAGCTTGGGAGGTTCACAATTTTGTGTAGATGTTAGTGTTGTATATTAATATAACATTTCGTAACCTACAAGAGATCACTTGCTTTATTTTTGCTACAGTACTTACACAGTGAAACCTTAATATATTGAACAAAAATCTGCTGAAAAGGGTGTTGACAGGAAATGTACACTGCTTATTGTATTCGTTGTCTTGTTAATAATTTACAAAATTGCATAAGAAAAAGACTTTTTGGTTTCATGAAAATCAAAGTGATACAATGTTTTTGTTTTCATCCGACAAAAGTTAGTGAAACATGTGCGTGTACACTGAAACATTCATGAGCTGAATAGTGGATTGAAAACCTTGGCATGTGTAGTACAACTGATTTTATCTTAGTGACTCAACATATGTGTTTGATCTTCTTTTATCTTAGTGACTCGACATCTGTGTTTGATCTTCCTGGAGCTGCAGGTGATGAATGTATTTGTCCCTTTCAGTTTCAGGTTGCTGGCACCTAGGAGGGATGACACAGCAAAATCACTTGCCCGACAACACAGTTCTGCGGAAGCTTCTTGTAAGTGCCAAGTAAATTTCCTTTTACATGGATAATTATGATGAGTTGATAGTTATCTTGCTTCTGCTCATCATGACCAGCGTATACCAAGACACTTTTCCGCATGCGATGGATACACACGCACGGAGTGAGCTTTTCTCTGTGGTTCTGGTGACCTGCGCACAGGGCCTCCGTTCCATGGTGTTGCGAATCGCTTGGTCACTTTGACTCTGTATTTATGCTATGGTCACTTGGATTTATGCATCTGAGCTTCTAATTTTTGTCTTTGATTGATCTTTCCTATGTAAACCACTGTACATCAATTTTGCTGGATTCTTTGATAGATTTATGTATTTATGCTTATTTCATGGTTTCCCTTTTCTCAATAATTTGAACCTCCATTACAGATGTGGAGACCGATGAAGAGCCACTCCTTTCATATCAGCTTGGGTGTTCTTATTCCATTAATTTTGGGATGATTGTCAAAATCCAAGGACATGATTTAGAACCTGATATTATATTTTACTGTATGGTACGACTGTCTAATACTCATAATGTGAGGGACACGGGAAGAGTATTGGTCACTGGCGATGAAAGCATGTGAGGGACACAGGAGGAGCATTGGTTGGGGGGAGGCATCGATGCAATGTTGATGGCAAGGTGAGCTTTCCTAATCTTGCTCTTTTTGTTGGGCGATTCCGATGCAAGTTCTTGATTATCTGTGAGTTGGGTAGTCTGGCGTCTACTCATGTGATCTTACTTTATGGAATTCTTCTTAGTTTCTGTTTTTGATTCAATCACACACTTGTGGTACTAGATACGATTGGTTATTCCGCTTTAGTTTTGTGGATCTGATAGTCCGAACTTAAAATTGAGGATTTTTTAAAGCAAACTTATCATCTAAAGATACTTTGATTTTAATGTGGCCCCTGACTGATGAACTATTGGTCCGCAAATTAGAGTTGATTAAAAGTTGTTAGAAGTGTAGTCTTTATTGTAGTTTAGTATTTTAAATTGATGTTATTGGTTTCCACAAAAAAAAGTGGGAAAACTAGCGAACAAGTCGGTCTCAGTACTATTGAGCTGCTCGCATGCAGTTCAGTGGTAGTGCAAAGCCAGCATCCTTTTTGTTTGGAACTATAAAACAATGATATCTTGATGCTGACGCATTTTATTGTTGTTTAAATGATACTAGCATGGATGCTGTTTAGTTGCCAATTTGTCACTAGTGAAGACCTTCACATGTCGTAGTTTGGTAACAGGGGATATAAAACATGTGGATTTTTTAACATGTCTTCATTGATGACAGGGTATATGGTGAACTGACCACTTGTGTCTGGACATATTCTTTCACCTGCAGACCATCGGTTGGTTTATGATAGTTTATGCAAAATGTATCATGTATGTTCTCAGATTTTATCCTAGGCTTATACCATGTACCAAAAAAATAGAGATGACTTCAGCTTAATCCGCCCCTCGCCACTTTGCGCTTCAGGTGTTTATATACATTTTCTCCTTCTCATGCCATTTGTTGTTTTTCGTTGCAGATCTCAGCCTCACTGTTTTAGATTAGGCACAACGAACAACAAGGAAAGCATTTTGACCCACAGAGTGAAGTGTTTGCAAGCAAATGTTTAATGCACACAATTTCTTTCAAATTACATGCGATTTTGATGCTTTGACAAGTACACACATTAATACGTCAGGTCCTTATTCGCTTCATAGCCATACGGGAGGGTAATGCATACTGGAAATGTTAACCGTTCACCAAAAATATCACTCTGACTGGATACATGTTTCCAAACTAAATACTCCCTCCGTTCCGATTTGAACTAAAACCACGACGAGTAAATCGGCATGGAGGGAGTAGTTGTTTTCATGCCGTCTAGATTGTACCAAATATACTAATAATCAATATGCAATTTCAGGCAAGGCCTAAATGCTATTAAAAAAATAGGAAATGACACAATACATGCTATCTGAATTTGGAAATGAACCAGCAGATCCACTTACTCAAGTTTCAGTTTTTTCTTCTTTAGCTTTGCATTTGCAATTGATGGTGTTAGAGAAAATGGCCTCAAGATTTTTGGACTACCTACTTGTGTATAAAAGTTTTAGTCAAAGCATAAATTATTATGGATTGTCATATTGTTATTCACGATCTCCTATAGTATGATCAGACCAATATAATGTATGTCTTCTATTTTAACAGACTCTCATATTAAACTGTTGTCCAGTGTTTATATTGGTTAGTGTTTACTCATATTAAAATATTGTCCAGTGCTTATATTCGTTAGTGTTAACACCTACCTGATGGTTAGGTGGATATTTGATCAAAATAGGAACTTTAATGTGCGTAGACAACCTATGAGCGCAGAGGAATGTTTCAACCTAAAAGTTGGACCGTTTTCTCATTTTACAGGATTGTGTAATTTTTCTGAATGATGAAAGTTTCACTATCCAGTTGATCGGTTTGCACCTGATTCCATTGCAAAGTGGGAGCTTTCTCAGCAACCCATGATGCTTACTCTTGCTGGTCTTCCAAGCAGAGAGGTAACATCCAGAAATAATCATACTAGACTGTTGATAATTCAGGACTATAAATGTATTTGTGGTTCTTTGTTGCTAAAACATTCCCTTCCGAGGTCGGGTTGGTGAATCAACCATTGTCTTGTAGTAAGCCGTTGGCAGTAGTCCTTTCACCACAAGGATCTCTCAATTACTGAAAACTAACTAAATATCACTATGAGCTTTTACGGTGAGGAATGATGAATATTACCATGCTGGTATGCATGGTAGGATGCCTCTCACTGCTGAATCATAATTTCATGAAATGTTGTTGTCGAATGCAAATACTCGGTGTGTTCTACAGTCCACTTTGCATACCTTTTGTCTGTGCTTTCTTGCAGAGTTATTCATTAGTCGGTGTCATCGGTTATAACTTCACATCGTCAGTGTTCATCTTGTTTTTCAAACACCCATGGAAGTTGTTGCAGGACACATCACAGGGGTGGACGCAAAGGCTGTCAAGGGCAGAGCAGAGCGAAACCGGGCGCAGCGGCCGGGTGCGGCCTGCAGAATCGGTGGCCGGTGGTGCGCGACCTGCATGAGTTGGAGGCGAGGTGATGGTGATGACTAGCACGCATCGCAGATCCTCATCGTGCCTCTGCGAGAGGAGCTCGTTGAGGGTCCCCTCTTCTCCACGGATCAGCGACGGAGGTTCTCGTGCCTTTCATATTCCATTCCAATGCTAGAAACATGTATCTTTTCATTTGATGTAGTTTTGTTCTAATGTAATTCCAGGGTCATATATGGAGCACTGGATTTGAAAGGAAAGAATTGCAAGGAGTTTTTTTAGGATGTTCCTGAGGCATTAAAGAACTTGCAGTCTCATCGTATGAAGGTATGTATCTATTTGGTCAAACTCCTCTGAAATATGATTAGGCTTTTGAGGCATAAAACCGATTGTCATTGGATGTGTTTATTGTTCATACTTCGTAAAATGAGTTATTTAGGTCAGAAAGTTAAATCATGAGCTAGATTATCAAGAACAGTACCCATAACAGAACTCTGTAAATCATTCGCAAAAAAACAATGTACTTCTGCAACGTGCCCAACCATTGAGATAGTCATCAAACATTCAGTTGCTCTACAGTTTGTCTGTTCTACTTCCATATGGAGGACTGATGCACTTCAACAACATTGGTTTGAATACAGCAGACTGATGCTACGTATTACTCAGTCCTTCGCCATACCGAGAAATCAAATTGTTTTTCTTGGCTGGTAGGTTGTCAAAAGTCGTAAATCAGTTCTCCCCTGCATCCACGAAGTGGCAGAAGAGGGTTGCGGCGGCGGAGCCCAGTGCCGCTTCCATCCCTGCACCATCTTCGTCACATGCAGTGGGCTGCGGCCGACTTATCTCTGCGCAGCGTTAGTGGCTCTTTAAGGAGATTGAAGCTGAGGATGACAAGGCACAAAAGCAGCACGATGACGATGCAAAAGTCACGTGGGTGGCTGGGTCATCGACCTTGATTCAAACGGAATTGGTGAACTTTTTTATTTGGTTTTTATAATGCTCGGTGTCTCACTTTTTGCGTCCACTTTCGTAAATTGTGTTGAATGATAACGCATGACGGATGTCCGTGAACGTGTTGGTGGTATATGTTTGGTGATCCACATTGGGGATGCCCTAATGTCCATGTATATGAGTCATTTATTTAGCTCTTTTGAAATTTGTGGTGCAACTTCTTACTAACATGCCACGTTCATGTGCTACCAAGATTGCATAAAAGAAACTGGAATGGGCGGCTGCCAATCTGGCACCGCCAAGCTTCCTCCCAAGAGGCGCCACGAGGTGGCGCCCCAACCCCTAGTACCCAAACAGCAGCTACAAATTGTGTTAGGAACTTTTATATGCAAAGCACATTTTAAGTTCTTAACAGCAATTGCAAAAGCACATCTTTAGTTCTCAACTGCAATTGTGCTACAAATTGTGTTGGACCATTCTGCAGTAATGCCCGGAAATCCAACAAAGAACAAACTACAGAAGAAAGTAGTACAAGGCGTGAAGCATAGATGAAACACATCTGCACCATGTTCTAAGCCTGGCTGCAGCAGCTTACAGCAGTTCCACAGGCCAACAGCAGCCTCGAACAAGGGCCCTAGCGCCAAAATTTAGAAGTATGTACAGAGTATAACTATAGACTGAGCCCTAGCGCCAGAAATTAAGCACCAGACTGCACTACTGGAAGAACAAATGCACATAGACACAAGAGAGCATCAAGCACAACAGATGGAACATTAGTTCACATCTGTTCCTAATTAAGGCAGCAAACACAACAGCTTGAACCACAGTAATCTAAGTTGTGTTTATCTCTCCCTCTCCCTTCATCATCACCACTGCTTCGAAATCCTCCCTCCTCTTCGTGTAGGTCTGATCAGTGGCCAGTTTAGTGTGCGTGTTCTTGAGCTTGTGGCCGCCGCCGCTGGGACTAAAGCACAAAAAATCAATCGAGCATAAGCCTCCCTTGCCAAACACGGAGAACCTGATCATGTGGTTCAATGCTTCCACGAGGAGGACATAGAAATTATTCTGGCATTTGAATTCATTACTCACTGTCCTCCGAATCGTCCAGAAATGGAGGGAGAAACTAGCAGGAAAGTAAATAAACACAAATAAGACAAAAAAATTACAGTAAAGAGATGGAAATTAAACACCGGAAAAAGTGTGTACCAATGGTTTCTCCTGATTCAACGCAGCCTTGATTTCCTCCAGTAGAGGGGTAGATTGCTGGTTAAGAAGGGTGACTCGCTTGAGATGTCGCCTAGCAGCTGCAACTTGTGCCTTCTGTGACCAGGAGCACGGAATGGGACTATCAAAATTAGTAGGATAAATAGGGATAAAGGAAGAGTGTCAAAATGGAAAAGAGTACCGACCAGTCCATGTCGGTCAGAAGTATCCATGCGGCTGAGCCTGACCCAATCATCAATAAGATCTTTTTTTGTCTCAGGACCTAGCACATCCTTGGTGAGATGCTCCATGAGTGGTATCGTCTGAGGAAGATTAAATGAGTAGGTACAAATGACATCATGATGGCGACGATCAAGGGGGGGTAATAGGTATGTACCTCTAGAAGGATGGGATGGTTGACGGGCAAGGCGGCCTGCACCTCCCGTGTCTCATCAATCTCTTCGCGAATTGCAAAAAAGCGGTCCCTTTGAATGAGTAACTGACCGACGACTTCATTCTTCTGCAGGAAGGCGGAGTAGCATGTATATCAAGAGGAGAACGAATATAGCTCACAGGATATATTTCAGACTATGTACCATACGCACAGAGAGGGCAAATGAAGACGACATACCTTTTTGTGTTCTTCAGTCATCAACAGCATAAACTGCAGTAAAGAAGAAAGAACAATACTAAGATACTAGGAAAATGAGTAAGCACAAGGACTTGGCAGGACAAAATGAAAACCTATGAAGATGCTGGTACCTCTTCACGACGCCTACTCATTTTAAGGGTGGGACTGTTTGGATGCATGTCGACCGCGTGCCTCAAAGCAGCCTCCGCTTCCTCGACGTCCACAGCACGGGAGAATGCGCAGTCGATTTCTACTTGGACTTGCTGAATGGTAGGGAGGTTAAGCAGACCCAAGTCGAAGTCGAAATCAGGGCTGACACGTTTCACTTCCCAGACACGGATATTCAAATGAATATCTTCAAGCCTTGGCATAGATCCATGCAGAAACTTGAGCTGTCGGTTCACATGGCAGTACCTCAGATTCTGCAATGCACCACCACCGCAGGTCAAAATTTCCCTGTCTTTAGTTTTCGTGCTCAGAATCTGAAGGTACAGATTACGGAGCTCTGTGAAACCTCCAAGGACTTCCATATCCTGCTGTTCCACATCACTTACACCCACTTCTAGGTCGCAGAGGTTGGGAGGAAGAAAGGGACTAATCCACGCTGGAAGTCTTGAGAACATGAAGCCATATAGAATCAACCGACGGAGATGTAGCGAGAGTACGAAGCCTTCGTCGCATGTCTTTATGGGACGCCCTAGTTCTTGTTTACCGCGGATAACAAAATCAATAGCCATGATCTTGTGCAGGTTCCTTAAAGACTCCAGCAAGCCTCTCTCCACGCTACCATCAGGCGCGGCATTCCATGTTACCAGCACCCTCAACTCTGTTAGCTTGGCCAGCTCTTCCACAAACAATGCATATTTGTCGGCAGCAGGCCAAATCCACAGCTCCTGCAGGGACGTCAGCTTCCCAATCCAATCAGGCATCCTTGTCTTCCTGTCAGCATGTAGGCACATCAATCGCCGTAGCTGAGCCACACTCTCTGGCAGTTCTTCTATGCCAGTGCCATCTATCTCCAGCACCTGCAGCAACTTTAGATGACCAATATCTTTTGGGAGTTGTGGTGTAGGTGTAAACGATAGATTTATGTACCGAAGATGAAGTGAGCTCCCAAGTCCCTCGAGATAATGGCCTTGTGTCAAAAGAAAGCTTTCCACAGCTCCCAGTACACGCAACACAGGGAAACTAGACAGCTGGGGCAAGGCGTCCATAAGACACCCAAAGGCAGTGACTGACCTTACTTGTGGCATGTCCATAACAACCTGGGTACTGATGTTGTCAAAGTCTATCTCGATCTTCTGGATGGATACTCGCCTGCTGTCCACATACGAGTGTTGCTCATTATCCAATATACTAACAAAGTTTTCTTCTTTTGACAAGGAACGAAGGAGGTGAAGTATCATGTCATGGACACGGCAACCATTAAGGAAGCCTGTGTATGAGTACTCCTCCATCGGCAGGATCATGTTTCTATTTACAAGGTCGTTAAAATATCTATTTCCAAGCTCAAACAGACCTACCCCTTCTTTATCGTGAATAAAGCCTTCCGCTATCCACCTCCAAATCAACATTGTTTTTTCAATAAAATGATCCTCTGGAAATATGCTTAAATATAATAAGCAAGCCCGTAGATGCAAAGGCAGATCATAATAGCTGTAAGACAATATCTTCATTGTTTTCTTAACTTGTGAGTCATCTTCATCATGCCCAAAACCTATAGTGTTGTAGACATTTGACCATTCCAAGATTGGTTTCTTAGCTAGCACACTAGCTATCGTAGTGATGGCTAATGGTACACCATTGCATTTCTCCAGAATTTGTTCAGACACCTCGGTTATTTTATCATACATGCCAGCGGATTTGTATTTCTCGGGGCATTTCTCCGCACCAAATATCTTTGTATAAAATAACTTTTGGGAGTCACTATAAGAAAGTTTTTTTGGTGTGTAAACAAGACCACCTGTATCAACTTGTGACTTGCGAGTAGTTGTGATTACAGCATTTCCAAGATAATTATCCGCCAAAGCACATTTTATCAATTCCCATGCTGATGTATCCCATATATCATCAATAACAACGAAGTACCTACAAACATTAGGATGCAGTAAGTTATGCACCCAGAGTACGTATGCAAAAGAGAAGCAAGGCATAATTGTAATGAAACCAAAAAAATGGTGTTATCAAGCTCAACAAGATCACCGCAGAAGACCATCTTCCTACAGAACTAACTCTCGCCACAATCATCTCAGACCCATAAAATTTTCCCCAGTTTCAATAATATACCCATCAATTGTACATCATCAATAACAACGAAGTACCTACAAACATTAACATGCTTGTATAAAGTTTTATGGAGCTAGAAAATTTATAGTTTTAAATATGTTCATATATGGTCAAACCTTCTAAATTTTACTGTTAAAAAACTTATAAACTTGAATACACGGATTCTAGAAAATCAAGTACAATGAAAATAATAAATTAAGCTCAGTAGGTATCTTTCTTCCATCCCTGATAGTTTCCCACTGTAGGGGGTGGTAGCAGTTCTACAGGGTGAGCGATACACACCTCTTATATTGAAGAAATTCTCTGATTTCACTGATGAGCTGATACTGATCCAATACCATCAAATTGGCATCCATATATTTTTTCTTGTCCAGGCCAATCAGAATGTCAACGAAAATTTTCTTCATGTCTGGATTCTGACCGACCGGAACAAAAGCACCACACTGGAATTTCGGCTTAAGCTTGTCATAAACAGCTTTGGCAATGGTGGTTTTGCCCAGTCCGCCCTGTCCAACGATGGAGACCATCTTCATCTCCACCTTGCCATCGTCAGGCACACCTTGACCATCCTTCCCCTCGGACAGCATACCTATGAGCGCCTCCCGTGGCTCATCGATGCCGAAGAGCTTTGTCACTCTGTACAGATCCAAGAGGCGAGGGTCATCCATGGTCAACGGAGTCGCGACAGGCCTGGCCACGATATCATCGACTTTGTAGGCGGCGCGCCGCAGAGCCACATCCCGGAGTTGGTCCCTGATGTCTTGGATCTTGCCAGCGATGCTACGGCGGTCCGCCGGCTTCTTGAAGTCGAGCAGGTTCCCCATCTTCTCCTTGAACCGGCGCCCGAGGCCAGTCTTCTTGGCCCCGGCTTCATGGTCATGGACGCCGTCGACGCGCACCAGGAAGGAGTCGACGATGTCCTCCATGGCGTACGACGCCTTCCTGACCTCGCGGGCCCAGATCCAGACCTGCTCGTCGAGCTGGTCGCGCGGCACCTGCGCCACCTTGCGGAGGGCGGCCTGCAGGCTCTCCAGCTCCTGTGCGAGGGACTCCACTTGCTTCCTCAGGTCCCTCTGCAGCTTGTACTCCTCCTTGAGCAGCTCGGCCAGCTTGAGAAGCAGGGAGCCCATGGCTCCTGTCGCCAGTTCCATGGCTGCCTTGCTCTTTCAATCTACAACAGTGAAAAGACCGGGAGGATGAGAAAGGGGTAAGGGATTGAGCAGAGCAGAGCAGGGGAAGAGAGGGACCTCACCAATATCTCCCGTCTCTCAGATCTGCTACAAAAGAGGATAGCGCGAGGAAGGAGATGAGATGAAAAGGGGGCAGAGGAGGAAGAAAGGCTCACCGGACCCCGCCGCCGCCGGCAGGTCCTGGTTGCCGCTTTGTGCGGGGCTGCGGGATGCGGGATGCGGGTGGGCAGGGGTCGGTGGGATGGGAGACTCCTCGTGACACTTTGACTTGAGAGCAACTTTAGCACACGCACTCCCGCAAAAACTTCGACGCGCAAAACGCATTTGCAGTTTCACAAAAATTGCGTTTGCGGGTCGAAAACTAACGCGGCCGAATAGAATCGCGTTTGGAGGAGATCATCTCGGATAATCAAAGCGCCTTTGTGCCGGGCAGATTGATATCAGATAATACTTTGTTGGCATATGAGATGTCACATTTTCTCAAAAGGAAAAGATCGGGATCAGTGGGATACGCTGCCTTAAAGCTAGATATGAGCAAGGCTTACGATCGTGTTGAATGGAATTTCCTGGAAAGGATTCTTGGTCAGTTGGGCTTCTGTGAAAGTTTTGTACAACTTATCTCCAAATGTATTAGATCAGTTACATATAAATTCAAGGTTAATTCTACATACACTGACGTTGTGGTTCCTGGAAGGGGTTTGCGCCAGGGTGATCCCATATCCTCGTATTTATTTTTGTTATGTGCGGAAGGTCTATCAGCTCTACTTCATCAAGCAGAATTTGCAGGCCGGATTAGAGGCATTAAAGTGGCACCAACGGCACCCACTGTCACCCACTTATTTTTTGCAGATGATTCCCTAATGTTTTTTGAAGCTTCTCAGGAGGGAGCAACGGAGATCAGTAGGATTCTACAAGTGTATGAGGCAGGGTCTGGTCAAATGGTGAATCGGGATAAATCAACAATTATGTTCAGTCGGAATACTAAAGATGCGGCCAAGGATATAGTCACGAATACTTTGGGTTTGCAGCAAGAAACAACAGGAGGGAAATACCTGGGGCTGCCATTGTATATTGGAGGTGCTGGAGAGGATTATGGCATATCCTGAGCAAAAGAAACTAAAGGTGATTTGTCTCCTCTGGCGTTGGTGGTCTGAACGCAACAGAAGAAGACATGGGGAGGGCACGACTTTGCCGCCGGAATTTGCAAGACAAATATCAATGCTTACTGAGGAATGGATTCAGTTCCATTCTCCACCTACCAGACCCCCGAAAGTGCAGATCAATAAGTGGGAACCCCCTCCCCAGGACTGGGTTATGTTGAATTTTGATGCTTCTTTCATTGGGGGCTCGGGAACTGGTGGGTGGGGTTGTATAGCGAGAGATGCAGCCGGCGATGTCTTATGTGCTGCAGCTGGCCCCCTCGTGGATGTGTCTGATCCATTGCATGCGGAAGCACTTGCTCTAATGAGGACCATCAATTTTGCAGAGAATTTTGGTATGGGCCGGGTGATATTTATGACAGATTGTCTACCTTTGAAACAAGCCATAGATGACAGTAATGCAGATCGTTCACAGCTGGGGAGTCTTTTTCGTGAGACCAAGTATCAACTACAGATAGGTTTCTTTCATTTTAAGCTAGTTCAGAAATCACGTGAATGTAATATGCCTGCGCATAAACTAGCTAGTTTTGGTTCTAGGATGTTGAGGGGTAGCGAGCGTATTTGGCTCAATGATTTACCTCCTGATGTACTCAGTGCCGTGGCCGGTGATTTAACCGTGTCCACTAGTTAATTGGAATGCATGGTGTTCCAGGTCAAAAAAAAAAATCTGTATCTAAAACTGCATAATTTGAAAAAACACTTTCGCGAAAGTAACTAACGCGAATTGTTCATCACATACTATATAAATTTTACATGATCAAACACTACAACCATTCTTCATACTACATACTCCCTCCGTCCTAAAGTTCTTGTCTTAGATTTGTCCACATACGGATGTATCTAGTTATGATTTAGTGTTAGATACATCTATATCTAAACAAATCTTAGACAAGAATTTTCGGACGGAGGGAGTACTACATTAATACTAGTACTAGAGGGGAGGTTGGATCTGACGGCGGCGAGGTCGCGGCAAATGGACGACGTCGTGGAGGAGAAGGACGTTCAATCCTCCTCGTCGGAGTTGCAGAGGTCGACGTACTTCGTCCTTTGCTCCTCGCGGATGCGGCGCCACTCCTCATCCTTCTCCTTGGCGGCGAGGTTGGCGGCGACCGCCTGCCACCACTGCAGGTCTTTGAGCTCCTCGGCGTGGCGCCGGCGCTCCGCTCGGCGATGGCAGCCGCAACGGCGTCGGCGTTGGCGACGTAGTCTTCCGACCCGACAACTCCGCGGCGGCCGAGCGGAGCGGGCTCCTCGGGCTTCTCCTTGACGAGGACGAAGTCGAACTCGTCCAGATCCTCCTCATCCTTCGACCACTCCCTCTTCACGGGGAGAAGGCCCGCGCCGGAAAAAATGACACGTTGGTAACACCTGCACTGCAAAACATGTATCGGTGTATCCAGATGTAAAACACCTGCACTGCAAAATATGTATACATCAACGACACGTTGTGTCATAAATTTTTATATGTATCGTGCAGAGTAAAAAACGTGCATGTGCAGA
The DNA here is from genome assembly GCA_902687465.1 of Secale cereale. Classification (NCBI taxonomy): domain Eukaryota; kingdom Viridiplantae; phylum Streptophyta; class Magnoliopsida; order Poales; family Poaceae; genus Secale; species Secale cereale. The sequence continues at coordinate 712,591,004 of LR738714.1, read as the reverse complement.
GTAAAAAATGTGTCAAACAAATTAAGTTTATGGTACGATTTCAGCTAATCTAATCAAAACATGTATCCTCTGAACAGCACACAGTAAAAGTAGATAATGATCTCCAAGAAATACATAAACAACTGAATCGACAAAAAACATCTAGAAACAGCAGTAACATATTGTGTCCGATAACTGCATTCAGCCACTAGATTAACATTAGTACCAAGTAACTAGGTAAGAGTGCGTACAATGATCTCCAATAGACTCAAGACAGATGATTTTAACTAGTGTTTATAATGTAGCAAGAGAAATTCCCAACATCAGCAGCCAAATGAGTTCTGCAGCGAATATTTTGGCCCAGAAAGTGTAACCCGGTGCATTATTTGTCGCGGCCGGTATGTTCAGCATGCTATCAGAAGGATGGTGATGAGCCTCCTGAGGCCGGGGGTCCGAAGAATGGGCCACAGCAATCTTGGAGCAGGTAGCAAGAAAATAGGAGGTAAAAGGCGCAGAAAAAGAGTTCATTCAGAATTTCAGAGAATCAGAGCTATCTGTCTCAAACAGAGAGAAAAATAAAACATCAAAGGAAGAAAGATAAATGACAAATACATGCTTCGTCACATATAAATTGCACTTTGATTTATTTAACTCCTGAAATACTAACAGAATGAACTGTTTTCTCTTTTGTTGAGATGCTAACTTAATAAATTGATGATTTCACTGGAAAAATTGCAAGGCTTAAATTTCCATTAGTTGCCTGAGGATTCAACTTACCAGGATCCAAAGAAGCCACTATACCCAAGCCCCCAAGATCCTGGGTCAGGGCCACCAGGAAATCCAGGCCCTCCGGGTGGTACAAAAACCCACCCTCCAGGACCATGTGGATCAGTTGATTCCACCAACACAGAAACAGCTGCTGAATGCAAACTACAGATTCACAAGAACTCAACCAGGACACAATATTTTTTCAGAGAACAAACCAAGACTGCACCTGCCGTTGTGAGAAGAATTTATAGATATAGGGTGAGAACATGTAGTTGTGCATGCACCTGCCGTTCCATGGTTCACTTGTGAGTCTTACCTGAGTTACATGAAACCAAGACTGGTCAGTCTGGTCAAGTAGAAAGCTACCACTCCACCAGCAAAGAAAAAAATGAACATGGCTGACAATAACAATGTCTCCAGAGGAACATGTCGTGTGACCTGATAAGCCTTTCTTCAGCTTATCGGTACAGGTTTTAATTCTAGAACTTATGCTAAGATTGAATATCATATGAAGCATCAGTTCATTTTAATGGCTGGCAGCTAAAGAGAAACGTAGAGATAATTCCTAATGATGCAATAGAAAGACAGAATTATAGCATAATACTCATTAATTTCATCGCATTTGAAATATTTGATTACCTATCCAGATGGAATGGATTCATGACTAGAAATAAGGTGCGACTTGCTGGTCAGGATAGAGGATAATCTGCCTTAATTTCATCATCAGCTACGACAAATCTTGAAACCAGGGAAATCTTGTATATTTGCTAAATATTTATAGTATTGATAAGATCACTGTATAATTCCAAAAAAGAAGAAGCCCTCTATAAACAGTCAATGTCAATTCTTCAGTTAAGAAAAAACAGAGCCAAGAGGCAGATCAGTTGGCAAATATTTCAAACACTAAACCAACCGTGTTGGTAATTTTAGCATCAGCTTGCCCGTTAGCCACTTCAGCTCAAAACCATATCCAAAGAAATATGAATTTCGTGCAATCATATTACAGTAGGAGGTTCTTGATCATAACTTTGCATTACATCGATAAAGAAGCTAGGGGGCTCATGGTGGATCAAATTCATACATATTGCAGGTCTTAAGGATACAGAGAGGTCGGCTGTTATGAAGGACCAACTCACTCAACACCACTCAGATGAAAGGCCAAGCATTCATGGAATGACCATCTAGCCTCGGAAAGAAGGTATGTGAAACAAGAGTTTGCTTGAGCCGATGTTGAGTAAGGAAGAGATTGTTGTGATGGAAACCGACCAACTTGCCATCGAGATCAAACTGAAGTATGTACCTGCCAAACTTGACCAGCACAAACACATCGCCATCGCAAGAGGCGACAACCACATTGCAATAATCGACAAACTGACCAAACTGCACACAGAGACGATTTGCATTGGACAATTCAACTCGGTATTTCAAGGTCCAGCCCTCACTTTCATAGTCCTCCTCCTGCATCATCCAGATATCAATGATTGGTCCTGTATCGTTAAACCCGGACATGCCGAGCATGCCATCCATCTCAAACAGTTTATGCCGGTCAGGGACAACTGGCGCAGACATCTTACGAAACGTCTCGGTTATGGTGTCGAATACAATTATAATGCTGCTTCTGCTCTCATGATTCTCGGGCGAGTGCCAATACTTCTGTAGGTACCAATAATTATTCAGGTGCCAATGCAGGTTACCGCGGAACGGGACAGGTTCCCCACTGAACCTCAGTTGCTCCGCCTCCTGCAGCGAGCCGATGTTCCTGGGCGGCTGGACAGAGCCCAATGCGAAGATGTGGCAGGCATCTTGCCCGTCGGTTGCTGGAAGACCAATTTCCTTGTACAGCAGTATTCGGTACTCGCCTGTAGGGCGGTGCCGGTACATTCCCAACGGAATGAAGGCGGAACTCACCGGCAGGGGAGCATACTGACGAGTGGCCGGGTTGCAGATGGAGAGCTGGTTGCACTTGGAGAGGAGGAGGCGGCCGTCGCAGGAGGCGCACAGCCAGGAGGCCTCGGCAAGCCGGGCGACGGGCTGGTGCTGCGCGGCCAAGTAGTGGCAGCTGACACCGTAGTCTTCCAGGCCGCGGGCGAGGGGGAGGGTGGGCTGGCGGGCGTGGTGGGCGAGGAGGAAGTCGCGGGCGGAGGTGGCGCTGCGCCAGGCGCGGCAGACGGCGCGGCAGCGGAGGAGGGATTTGGGGGGCAGGCGGACGAGGATCTCCCAGATGGCGATCTCGTCCGGGAGGCCGCTGTGGGGAGTAGGCGATGCTGCTGCTCCTGCGGCCTTGGCCATGGTCGCCGGCTGGAGAGGAGCGGAGCACGAGGAGTGAGCTGCGGTGTTGTGGTAGTGACGGCGGCGACGGCGGCGGAGGTAGGTCAGGTCAGGCCATCAGCGATAGACATCAATGGCATTCGGGCTGCAGTGAGCCCATCTCGAATAGATGGAGATCGTAATTTTGTTTTGGGCTGGCCATAACATCTTCGTTAGCCCAGCTTCGTTTGCAAGCCCCTCAAAGAAAAGAAATAGCTCAACAACGAGACAGCTTTTTTTATAGTTCTAAAAAAAAAAAAAACAAGGGAGTCTTGCTACCCTCGACCCAAACAAAAATAGAGTTTAAAAAAAACAAGGGAGCCTTGCCAGTGATACCTCTCACGGGCGGCGCGTCACGGGACGGCGCCGACGTCTTCCCTCCCTCGCACGCGTACACACGGGCGCGGCGCGGCTATATAGCCGGTGGCCTCACTCGTCTGTGCCCACACCAGCCTCGTCCCTCGCCGCCGCCCAGCCCCTCCCTCTCAGTCTACCTCTCCCGAGCGCCGCCGCCCAGCCCCTCCCTCTCCCTCTCTACCTCTCCCGAGCCCGTCGCCATGGCAGAGCGTTTCCCCGAAGACGAGGCGGCGGCCAACGGCTTCGGCCGCCGTTCGCTCTGCGAACAGGAGTCCTGGCTCCTGTTCCAGGCGAACATCCCGACGCCGCCGGACATGCGCGCCGGGCCGACGGGGTGGAGACTCAGCGACGGGGGAGTGCTCATTCCCCCGTTGCCCGACGCCGTGGCGAAGCCCAAATACTACGCCGAGGAGGTCGAGGTCGTGCGCGCCTCCCTCACCGACGCCCAAGTCTCCCTCCCCCAGTACGCCGCCGACAACCACGCGGTTTGGGCGGCGTATTTCGAGCGCCGCCAGAAGCAACGCTTGGCGTCCACCAACGGCGCGCCGGTGGTCGGCGGTCTGAAGAACAGCGAGGGGCGCCACCTGTGGTGGGGCGTCCCCGACCGCACACTCGAGGGCGTGCTGACGTACCTCGACGGCGGCAACGACCCGCCGTTGGCGTACCCGGCAAGGGTGGCCGCCCCGACGCAGCACCGACGCGCCGGGCCATGGGCGCCAAGGAGGTTCGGGTCCTCCTCCTCTTCTTCCTCCTCGCGATGTTGATCGCACTCCTCCGGTACTCCGGCCCTGCTCGGCGTCAGGCCAAGCCCGCGGCGGAGACGCCGCTCGGCCGGCGCACTCGCAGCGGTGGCATCGTCATCAATGAGGGCGGCCGGCGCGCCTCCTCGTCGGCTCGTCCTCTGCGCTTCGTCAAGCCAAAGACGGGGCCGGGGCTCGCGCCGGTGAAGACGGAGTCGGGGCTCGCGCCGGTGAAGAAGGAGCCGGCCGCGTCGGTGAAGACGACGGAGCTCGACGACGACGACGACGCGGCCCTGGAATGGGCGCGCATGGACTTCATAGCGATGGAGAAGGAGCAGCTGGAGAAGGCGAAGGAGCGCCAGTGCGCCGCCCTGCGACGCTTCGCGGAGCGCCGACGCGGCCGCGACGAAGGCGGAGCCGTCGTCATCTACGACAGCGACGACGACGACGACGCGCTGCCACCAGTCCGCCAAGGCGACGCCGGGCAGGGGTCCAGCAGGGGCGCCCGCGTCAACGAGGAGAAGGCCGACGACGACGATGGCGGCGACTTCAGCCAGTTTTTTTATATTAGTTTATATATATGTGCTATGTAATGAAAATCCGCGAACTTCGCCGAACTGTGTCGAAATTTATCGTGTTTTTAGCCGAACTTCGCCGAACTGTGCTATACTTCATTTATTTTAAAACGCGCCTGGGAGCGGCCCTGGGGCCGGCGGCTGGGGACCAACTCGCCCCCAGACCCAATTTTTGCGCCGGCTCATCCCCAGGCGGCGATTTTAGGCGCCCCCTGGGGGGCCAACGGCTGGAGATGCTCTAAGTGTCTATTTTCCATTCGCTTACTTTGAATTGAGTTTGCATTATACATACATCTAACTGAACTAGAATGATTTCGCGAAAAAATAGGACTGGTTTCTACATTCATATATATAATATGCACATAACCAGGTCATTCTGATTGTAATTTCATAGACATATGTTTCCATCAAAATACTGTTTCATAGTGTTCAATGAGCCTAAGAATATATGTGAAGCTACTTTAACCTTTGGGCTCCCAATTGGATATCGAGATATGTAAGTGGCAACCGCGCGTGTGGCAGATTGCAAATCTGCCACACGCCCTCCTCCTTCCTTCCCCGCACGCCCTTCCGATATCCTTCATTTCCTCGTGATCTCATGCCCTCCCGATATCCTTCCTTTCCTACTGATCTCCTTCCTTCCCCGCACGCCCTCGCGATCTCCTTCTTTTCCTCCTGATCTCCTTCCTTTCCCGCATGTCCTCCCGATCTCCTTCCTTTCCTCTTGATCTCCTTCCTTTCCCGCCGATTTTTGGGCAAAAATAATGCTTGGATTAGGAATTGATCTCTGGTCTGCAAGTAATCAACAAAGGGAGCTAACCAACTCACCTATGACACTCATTGTTGAATAGGCTAAGGGAAATACCGTTTTTGACATGTTTTGCCTTTAATATTTTAGCACCGAAAAACTTTTGTTTCACCTATCAAACCCGGCACATAAACTTTTCCCGTGGTAAATTCTCATCACCACCACGATAAATGACGCACCACCAACATGATAACTTTTGTATACCACGCGGTACATTATGTGTAAGTAGCATGGTCATAAGCACTGAAGGCGTGATAACTTTGAAAAAAGCATCGTGATAACTTTGATCATTGGGAAGAAATTTGTTGAACCCGGCCGCAGGTAATTTCTGTAAATAGCACGATAACATTCACGCCATAGACCTAATAATTTAGATACAAAAATCGTGGTAACTTTAACCATTGGGAACGAAAAATGTGAAAAGATACCCGATAATTTACGTGTAAATGGATGGTAATTTACGCAGCGCACATCTGATAACTGAGGTAGAAACACCATGGTAACTTTGACCATAGGGAAGATTTTTTTTTTTTGAAAAGGTACTCCGGTATCTTATGTGTAAATAGCACGGTACTATACCTCACTCTCCAGGTATTTTTATGTGTAAATAGCACAATGATAGGTTACCACTGCAGGCTTGATATGTTACCTAGAATCAGCATGATAACTTTTTGTCCCGGGAAAAAGTTGTTCAAAACATCCCCGATTTTGTGTGTGTGAATAACATGATAATATAAGCACCACATAATCGGTAACTTACAATATAAACATGATGATAACTTTTTACCAAAGGAAAACAAGTTGTTAAAAACATACACTCGCCTCGCGGGGCCTCTTAGACGAACACAACACATGGTGTGCCATGGAAAAGCCACATAATGTTTAGTGTCATGAGGGGCACACGTGCTCGTGGATTGGCCCAGAAAAATGGCCCACTTTGATCCGCTATAGGCGTGATAAGTTACGCAAAAACATCGTGGTAATTTTTGACCTATGGAAAAAGTTACCGAAACACACCCATGTTTTTAGGTGTAAGTATCATGATAATATACGAACTGTAGACCCGGTAACTCATGTATAATCCCCCATGGTAACTTTGACCAAGGACGAGGTTGATGTACACATACCCTGATAACTTATTTGGAAGTATCACAGTATTTTACACATCGAAGACCTTATAACTTGTGTACAAAACACAGTGGTAACTTTGAAAGGGGTGTAGTTGTTGAAACATAGTACCTGATAAGTTCTATGTAAATAGCACGGTAAGTTACGCAACACAGGCCTGATAACTTGCATGCGAATACCATGATAACTTTGTCTTGAGGGGAAATCGTGGTAATTTTCTGTACTTTTTTGTAGTAACAAAATTGTAAAAAAAAAGGGTCAAAATGATTAGTTTCTTTAGTTTGAGCAATAAATACCTAAGGGTGGATTGGTTGTGGTGGCGCGCTTTGGTGCCAAGGAGGTGTGGGTTTGAATCCCACATGCGTAATTTTTTTAACATGTGGTAGACGTGAAGAACTGGCAGTTTTCTCGGGGTTGGGAGCGCGAGATGTGTGCAAGAAGCAGGTTTCTTGGGCAAGCCTGCGGGGTAGTTCGGCAGAAGGCGGGGTCGAAGGAAGGGGGTCATGTGATAATTTGAAGTGAAAGAAGTAGAGGTGTGGCAGTTTTGCTTATATGGCACATATGTGCCAAATATCACAGTCCATTGGATATTACGGCATTATTATGATCATCAAACGTCAACACGCATAGGCTTTATGTTGCTCTTCTAAGTATTTACATGTATTTTTCTACTACAGGACTGTGGGCACAACATTTTAAGACAGAGGACAGAGTGAATGCTAAAATGGCCAAACTTGAGTCCCTCTTGAAAGAAAAAGGGCGGTAGCATAAAAGACTTGTGTGATAACATAGAGAGAATGGACAAACGCCAATAAATCATTCTGAATTTTCTTTGCTTTCTTCCTTTCCACTCACTGCACACATATGTTGCTCTAATAGAACCCTCACAGATCCCCTACTGAATTGTGTTCGCTGACAAGACGCGGTTGATGCTGCCGATGAGCGACAATGTGCTATCGCGGGGGAACTGTTTGGGAAACTTCCCAATCCACCTAGCAATTATTTTGTGGAGAGATCATTTGGTCGTGAAGTTGCACTTGGTCAACAACACTATCATACAAATGCTAATGTTATTCAAGATGTGTCTTCCCTCACCGTCTCCCTTTCTTATACATTTATGAAATTTCCTTTCCTAATATGTATCTAGTTGTTACTTGTTGATTATCTAAATCATGATCTTTTGCAGGAGATAAGGTGCTATTTGCATGCCCAAGCATACCTCTACCACCCAGAACATCTGCACTACGACTCACAAGATGTGTTACTTTATCACGTTTGACTACTGCTTCAAATATGGGAGTACGCGCTGACACAATGCTTCAAATATGTGGCCTTCTCCAGCATCGAAGACACACAAAAGTTCGTAGACCGCGTGACCGTGGAAGTGGAGGCCGTCGTAGCATCCCCGGTATGCAAGGCCACTTCCAAAGAGAGGAAGAGCCCGAACTAGATGGAGAGGAAATTTATGTTTTTGAAGCTTCAGTTCGTACTAGAACTTGTTATTGATAAAATCGTAGCAGATATTGTAAACTCGTACTCCCTCCATTTCAAAATAGATGACCCAGCTTTGTACTAGTTATCGTCCTCGTTATCCATTCTGGAGAGAAAAATTAGTACAAAGTTGGGTCATCTATTTTGAAACGGAGGGAGTACTAGTTATCGGTGTTGAAATCAAGTTCAAAGGTTCAGTTGTTGTTTGATGAGACGTGGAAGAATTAATTCTTATTAGGCCAATGACAAACGGGTTTCTGATGGAGGAAATTCTGGAGACTAGAGTTATAACAATTCCAAGTTTATGCCTAGGTTCTGGAGCCTTCATAATTTATAGCAACTGCTCTCATTTTAGGATTCAAAATATGGTGCATCTGCTGGAATTACTCTTATCGTCCTCGCTCATGTAATTCAATTCTGTAGCTGATAAGCTAGTTTTTCTTTGGATTCTGGGCTGAGTTTAGGCAACAGTTGCTTCGGCCTTGAAGACAAAGTACTGGAATGACATCGTTGCACTAAAAAAGAGAGTGAAATGCATGTGCAGTCCTAATTATTTCATGAAAGTGTCGATTGGGTCCTAATTCTTTCAAAATACACATAGAGTCCCAAATCTTTTTAAGTTGTTCATCCGAGGTCTTATTTCCGTCTGCCACCGCGGACTCACTTGCGTGGTGCTTTCACCAGGGCCACGTCGAACCGAGGGGCCTGGCGGGATAACGACCAGTTGTGCATATTTGCAGAAGAACCCTCAAAGCCTAATTCATTCTCATTTGTGGCATGTTCTTCTTCCCCACCCCCAACCCCCGATCCTACCGTTTTTGTTCCTCGGTCTTCTTGTGATTTAGGCCGAATCCATGACCGAATCCCTTGCAATCTAGGACCACAAGAGGAGCATTTCAGTGTGGAAATAAACCATGCTAGATTTTTTTTTGCGGATTTGGGAAGTCGAAGTCATATGTTGATGGCAAAGTTGTTGTGTTCGATGGGTGTGAAGTAGATACATGGTCCCCTCTCTGGCTCATTGATTTTATGCAACAATTATAATATAGTGGCCAATCAAACTTCACTTTGCATTGGTTGCTCCCTAGGAAAAAAAATCTAGCTGATGGACTCCGGACTGTGGACCGTGGACTGTGACACTAACACATCGCACATTACAATAGTTGTCCCAAAAGTCAGCATTACTACAGGGAAAACGGTCTATTGCAATGAATTTTCCTGTTGCAATAAGTAACAAACTGTTGCAATATGCATCTATTGCAACAAAGTAGAAATTGTTGCCAAGCGTCGCAATAAACTCCGTGGCAATAGGATGATGCAACATTTTTTGGCACCGTGGCAACATGGAATGGTATCGCAACGATTTTACTCGTGGCATTTGAGTTATATTGCCACGAGCTCTGCCGTTGCGGCACACCCATATGGCCACAAAATATTCTTTGTGGCAATAACCTAGCGCAACGAGTGAGATTTCGTGGCAACACCCTCTCGCAACGAGATAATTTTGTGGCAACACACTTGTCGCAACGACGAAGGTTTTGTAGCGAAAACTTATTGCAACATGCAAATTCTGTGGTGATACATTATTGCAACAGGCAGGTTTCGTGGCAATATTTTTTTGCGACGTGTCTAATTTCATGGCGATAACCTATTGCAATGAACAGAATTGCATGTATATATTACACTAATAATGCATTATCTAATCACCATTTACAAGTACACAACAATGCTCACATGTTGATAATGGTAGAAGAAAACATGAGTACATGTCCAAAGCATTCATTCATTAACAAGTTCAAGAATAAAACATCCAAGTCAGATACATGTTCTACAAAGTCTGATAGGAAATCTAAATTTTCAAACAAACAAGATACATATGACTTCGTCTAGTCAACAAGCATTCTTCAAGACATGACTTTTCTTCACTTCACGTAGAAAAACCGTCCTATGAGGCGCCTCCTAAACTGGTAATAAATCTTGTTGGGATCTTTCTTCTTCATTTAGAGAAAACCATCCTACAAGGGAAAAACAAAATTTGAAGCTTATGGTTAGTTAAGACAGTAAAGACAATACACAATAAAAAAGATTATAAATAAGGGTTGATGATTCTACATGGGATGGCTTCCATATTTATACTGACATATTACTATGGCTACTTCTGTACAGTCATTTCGCAAGAAAGCATAGGTGTTGTTTACACAGATACAAGGTCTATTAATAGATGATTAGCGAGCAGCGAATACAAAAGTTTCTATTATAACATGAATGACCGAATTTCAATGAAAATACATCAGGTTTCCTTGTTGAGGGCATTCATTAAAGAAGATATTTGCCTCTTTTTATTTGTGGCATATAAACATTAATATCTCAAAGTAGGCAGAGAACTAAAGGGTGATCATGCTACTTGAGAAAGTAATCATGCCTTTTTTCTATGTAAACATATAAATGAAAAGCAGAAAGGGTAATCCGTACACCAATGCATGGATAACATGAGTTCCACCAGTTTATACTTGGCATGTAATCTGCTGGCTGTTCCACGTATAGGCTATTGAACGTACAGAAGAAAAGGCTGGCATGCTTATTATTGTTTCTCAACTTAGTATTTCACTTAATAATTACATTTGTGGTAGAAACACATGCAAACGAAGGCAAAAGTTTTTCTTTGTTTTACTTGCATTTTCCTAAATCAACTATTTTATTCTCCTCTTCATGACTGATCATGTAGTAAAAGTCAAAAAAATTATCCTATGAGTGATGTATCACTTGATATGATCTTACCCATAAATGTAGCATGTTGCTGAAATCTATTTTCTATAGCCTAGTATTAGTTTAGAAGTTGTTTACTGGGGATGCACTAGTGTGGTGGTTGCCTTCAAGGTACAGATTCTTTTTTGCCTTGTCTTTTGTGTTGTGTTCAGTTTCAGATGGTATAGTTCGGCATGTATATTTTAACATTTGCGCTTAGATGTTATGGCTAAAACACTCAAATATGGACATGCTTCAATGGAAACTAGATCTCATAGTTTTGTCAAATACCTTTTCACTTGGAGGACGACGATACTGTTTAGCTGCTTGCATAAGCTGATGTTGAGTAATCATGCTCGAATTTCTAAACAAAGAACTTGACCGATTTCCAGTTCCGTTTCTTGGAGTGTCCCTTGCTTGGGAAAACTGCATTGAATGGGTAAATCACAAGATTTACTTTTCTCCATAGAACATAACTATACTAAATTGAAAGCATTTGTATTACCTGATGTGCGTCTTCCTGTCGAGTTCCCAATATCTGCTCAACATCCGACCTCATTGATTGCCTAACCTCATTCATAATATCATGCATGATTGCTTGCTTAGCCTCCTCAAGTTCTCTCTGCCTTGCTACACGTTCCTCCTCAAGCTGTTTTTCCCTCGCAACTCGCTCTTCTTCTCTTTCTCTTTGCCTCTCTGCCTGTTGTTCAACAATTTGCCTCCTTAAGTCATGAACCTCGAGGGTTAGCTCGGCATTTTGCCTCTGGATTTCAGAATGTAGTCTTTCAGAACCGCTAGGCGGTTTAGCCATGTATCCTCGGCCACGAGGCTTCAGTGATGTACTTTCCATAGTAGATCTGTAGCTATTCTGGAAAATATTGTTTTGCTCTTCACTTGAAATTGGACCACCAATCTCTCCTTCTTTCTCCCTAATCTGGCTGTGTGCATTGTCCTACACCACATATAGATAGCATACTTAAGTTGTTAAGAATGTTAATATGATATTGCACAATATAAATAATGTAACAAGCTAGATTTCTTTGTTTGAAAATGTTTCTCACATAAACAGTCTGTGATTCTTCATTAGACCATGATCCATTTCGTGTATGAGTGATCTGCCAAAGTTGTAGAATAGTTGGTTCCTTCCCAGTCTCCTCGTCCCTCTACAAGTATAGAGATATATCAAATAGAGAACCTTGAAATTTGACCGTACAAAGGTGCATTACATCTACTCTTTTGAGTACCTTCTCATAGCTAATCTGTGAGTAAGATTTTGAACCAGCTATATGCCTCGCCTTTTGCTTCTGGCGATTTTCTGTATTTTTTCGGCTAAGCTCCTGCCACACACAATATAATGAGAGGCGTGTTATAACTAACACAATTTACTTACTACACCTAATAGGCATGTTGTAACTAATACAATTTACTTACTACACCTAGTAATCTACATAGAAGAAACCTGGAATTTTAAATCAGTGCCAAAATAATTGATCATATAATCCCACTCCTCTGGAGTTACATCCTCGGGTTTATTGGCCCTTCTTTGAGCATCAGTGTCGTATGCTTTGTATGTTGAATGCAAAGTTGACCGCCATCCTCTATAGCGCTCTCTAGCGATTGTTAGTATTTTTCCCTTAGTAGAATATGTGTCCTCCAAATCCCACTTAGCCTAAAAAGGAATGATGACAGGAGTCTGTTATTTATAAATAGATATTGGAGAGGCTATGAAAAATGCTGAAGTACAAACTTATACTTACAATGACATCAGCAACAATTGAATCCTTCACAGAAGAATCAATGGCAGACCACTTGTTCACACCAATGAGTGGTGCCTTCCTTTTCATGTAAACCACCACGTCATCTACAAATGAACGATAGTTCTCTCCAATAGAACCTCCCAATGTTTTGGAAAATTCAATGTGAAGCTTTGAGGAACCATTGGCGAATCGCTTCTTGGCAACCTTGATTCCTTTCAGGACACCTCGCCCCTTCTTCTTTTGACCACCACTTTCTGTCGATTAAAATCCCAGAAAAGCAACTTTGTTTTTAAATTGCCATGTAGTCATAAGGAGCCAAGTCAACAGTAATGGTCGAAATTGTACCTATATCCGCGTCTGTACGACATCGGCGTGCGTGCGACGGCCAATTGGACTGGTCTATGGGGCTTTCCGTAGCGTTACTTTGTTGTACAGTATTTGTCATGTCATTTGCTGGATTCAAGCCATTGTATAATTAACTGATCCAATAGTATATATTTGAGGCTAGACTGTGGATAAGAACTATGTATAACATGTACCTGATGTTTGTTGTCTGCTCTGCTGATTCTTGTACGCAATGATGCTATCGTCCCTTGATGATGATACAGAGCCTCTTGTCACTGTATCAAAAAAATAAATACTTCTAAACAATACTGTACCCATGCTAGCTACAAATGTAGTGGCTGGGTATTTGTATTATTGTTAGTACGCTCCTATGAGAAGGTTTTGGTCACAAGAGCTAGAAAATATATTTCCAAGTTACAATAATGGCATACTCGAACATGATTGTAGAACTATGAATTATGAGAATATTTCAAGCTAGTACATACCCCTTCGTGTTTGAGTGTTGTCTTGCCCTGAGGATAAAGTTGGAGCCCCATTCAGATAATTTGATGTATCAATTCCTGCATGCATTTTCACAAAGTGTGATGACAAATTTATTATGTAGTTCTTAACTAGTTCTTAAGTAGTGGGGATGGACGTAGTAATGGTGATCATGAGACAATAATCAAGAAACTGAGGGTTGAGAGGCCATCATTCAAGAAAAGGTACATATTGCCAGGGGCTCTACAATATTAGTTATTTGCAATTGCTAAAGTAAATGGACATAGTTCAGATTACCAGATTCTTGATGAGTAGTTTGCCGATTCTGGTGTGCCAAGATGGTATCTTCTCTTGATGCCATTGCATATCCTAAGAAAATGCATGACAAAAGGTAGGAAGGGGATATAATCAATTAAGAAACAGATAGTAGTAAAAATAGCAACATGTCTAAACAATGCAATGTGTAAAAACAGAGTTCTGATATTGAAATTTCTCATGACATTAACATAATATAACACCAAGCAACATGAACAGATCTGTTTCTCTCTATATTATAGAAAACTTAATCCTAATGTTCTAAACAAAAAACTCATCATCATCAGATTCGTTGAGTACTAAATGAGGAACATGACCATCATTTATATATGTCTCATCATCATCACAGCTATCGCTATCAGATTCAATCTCATCATCTCCGGGATCAACTTCGGGTATCTTCGGAATATCTGAAGCATCACCACTCGCACCTTCCATGCCAGATCTAGACCAACTTTCGACATCCCCGTCTATGCCTGGCACATTTGTATCTCCAACTACAATATCAAATAAGTCAGCATCAGCTCCGGTTCCATCGTCATCATTTCCTACGGATGGCATGGCATAAAGGTCTCGCGGCTTCAATCTAACAATAGAAGCCCAATTTATCTTCTTGACATCTCTCACATAGAACACTTGTTCTGCTTGAATGCCTAGTATGTAGGGATCATCCCTATATCGAAGTCGGGTAGTATCTACATCGATATAGCCATAATCATCCTTCTTGTAGCCCGTGCTTTGATTTTTATTGGCAGAGGGCACGTCAAACCAGTCACATTGAAATAGCACTACCTCCTTTTCTGAGGGAAAATCTACACAAATAATTTTCTTGATCACACCAAACCAATCAAGGTTGCCAGATCGAGCATCACCCCTAACAACAACACCGCTGTTTTGGGTATTCAAATCTCTTTCTACAATATCATTTCTAAAGAAAAACCCATTGATGAAGGTGCGGTTATAAACACGAGCTCGAGGGTCAGGTCCTCTAGATAGGGCATACAAAAGATCATTGACTTTCCCTTCTTTGTGAAGTGCCTGGATCTGTATTAACACGTGCATATTATTAAAAAAATACACAACTATTTTATTTAACACAAGCATAAGTAATTACTATGTATTATGTTCTTACACGCCTCTCGAACCAATCTACAAACTCGTCTCTGTGCCGTTTCTGGACACCACGAGCACCAGTTCTTGTAAGCTCATCCAGATGCTCACTATAACAAAAGTGTTGAGTAGGTTCAGAACAGTGCATATGTACCATGAAGAAAAAATAAAAAATAAAAAACATCCTTACTCGGTCCATAAGTTGGATTCCTCGCAGTTTGTTATTATGTAGTGCCTAATTTGCTTCATCTCTGCCTTAGAAAGTGTTTCAAATGTGAAACCTTTCTTTGAGTGATCAACTGTGCCCAATACACTAAGTCCAGCTGGTCCTTCATCTCTAGCTGCAGCTTCATGACGCTCTGGCCGGTTAAGCTTGGTATCAATGTTACCAAAAAAACGGCTACAAAATGTTAGACACTCTTCAGCTATGTAACCCTCGGCAATTGAACCTTCTGGGTGAGCTTTGTTCCGCACATATCCTTTAAGTGTGCGCAAATATCTTTCCACGGGATACATGCATCGGTAAGCAACAGGTCCACCTAATCGAGCTTCTTCCGCTAGGTGAATAGGAAGGTGCACCATGATATCAAAAAACTGGGGTGGAAGGATCATCTCAAGTCGACAGAGAGTTTCCGGAATTGTACGGCTCAACTTTGCTAGATCTTCAGGATTTAATTCCTTGGAATAAATCGCTGCAAAGAATAGGCTTAGCTCGAGGAATGGGACAACAAATTTCTTGGGCAGTATATTGCGTACCCAAATGGGAAGAAGTTTCTGAAAGAGGACATGGCAGTCATGAGTTTTGAGCCCAGACACCTTACAACCTTCGAGGTCCACACATCTTTTTAGGTTTGATGCATAACCATCGGGCATCCTTACACCATTCAAAAACTTGCATAGCATTTTCTTCTCATCCTTGGTCAAATTATAGCAAGCTAGATTTAAAGTATACTTTCCATTACTGACATTTGGATGGAGATCCTTCCTTATGTTTAAGTGCTGCAAATCAAGACGGGCCTTCAGAGTATCCTTTGATTTACCATCCATATCAAGCAGTGTCCCTAAAAAGCTGTCACAGATGTTCTTCTCAATGTGCATTACATCCAAATTATGCCTAATAAGCAAGTCCTTCCAATAAGGGAGATCAAAAAATATACTCTTCTTCCTCCAATTATGCCACTTATTATCATCATCACGCTTCCTCTTTCTAGTTTTCCCAAAGGTTTCCTGCTCAAAACTTGCATGTTGTTGTACCACGTCATTGCCCGAGAGTGGCACCGGAGCGTCTCTATTTTCTGTCTCGTTATTGAAGCAACTCTTGTTTCTACGCCACTTGTGGTCACGACTTAGAAAACGGCGATGACCCATGTAACAGTACTTGCGCCCATATTTCAACCATAAATGGTCTGTGTGCATGTGGCAATATGGGCATGCTAGTTTTCCTTTTGTGCTCCAACCAGATAGCATTGCATAAGCTGGGAAATCATTAATTGTCCACATGAGGGCTGCATGCATCTGAAAGTTCTTCTTCGTTGTGGCATCATACGTGTCGGCACCAACATACCATAGATCTTTGAGTTCATCTATCAAAGGTTGTAGATATACATCGATGTTATTTCCTGGTGACTTTTTTCCAGGAATTATCATCGACATTAACCAATATGGTTGTTTCAAACACAACCAAGGGGGCAAGTTATATGGAATTAGAATCACTGGCCAACAAGAGTACGACACATTCATTTTCCCATACGGATTGAACCCATCAGATGCAAGCCCAAGCCTTACATTCCGTGCATCCGAAGAGAATCCTTTAGAATGAATGTTATCAAAATGCTTCCATGCCAAAGAATCTGCAGGGTGCCGCATTATACCATCATCCACACGGTCGTCATTATGCCATCTCATATATGATGATGTAGCCTCGGTCATAAATAGACGTTGTAGCCGTGGAGTGAGTGGGAAATATCTTAGAACTTTACGTGCCACTTGCTTCTTCCCTTTATGGTTTATCCTCTCAACATCTGATTCATCAGTGGCAGCAGCTTTCCATCTACATTCCTTACAGGTCGGACAGTAATCCATGTCAGCATACTCTTTCCGAAATAGCACACAATCATTAATGCAAGCATGTATCTTTTGGTAGTCAAGCCCAAGATCCCGGATAACCTTCTGAACTTTCTCGAGAGAATTTGGAATACAATGACCTTTTGGAAGCGCTTCTGTGAACAATTGAAGTACAGCCTCACATGCCCTATTGCTCAACCCAAACAAGCACTTTATCTGGTAGAGTCTCACAATGAAAGAAAGCTTTGTGAGCTCCTTACAACCAGGGTACAACTCCTTTTCAGCATCTTTCAACAAAGCAAAGAAAGCCTTGGCACATCCACCTGCCTCTTGGTTACTTCTACCTTCTGCAGACCCTTCTGGAATATTACCATCATCATGCAACATCTCTTCACTAGTACCTTCACCTGTGGTTTTGCTACTTTCTGGCTCAGTGCTACGTATGAGAGTGTTGAGCAAATCACAAACTGCAAAGTCATCACCTCTCACCCCTTCACCTTCAGATCCTTCAGCTGTACTTTCTTCATCTGAATCCTCTCCATGGTATTTCCAGCAAGTATAAGTGGGATCCATCCCATTCATGAGCAGGTCAAGGTGTACTTCGTCCCTTTTCTTGTAAATAGCATTGAAACATCTTCTACATGGGCATAAAGCGGTTGATCTTCCAGGACTACCGTCAAATGCCAAATCTAAAAATTCCTTAACGCCACTCTGCCACTCTGCGGAATCCCTATTCATATCCATCCAACTCCTATCTCGAGCCATCTAGCTGATTTTAAACTAGACAATTAGATAAAGGATTTACACACTTGTCAGGAAATTGAATCTGAAATATGGAAATAGTATGTATAATATAACAGAATGGTAGTCCATTTAGGACATGAGCTATTTTTATCAAAATAATACAGATAACTTTTGAGCCTCATAGATACTCGTACTACACAAAATTTTGCATAGTAGTTATATTTGTTTATAGAATAGGATTACAACATATGTATATTAGGTATTAGGAAAACAAGAAAACACAGTGCTGAATGTAACTTATTTAATTCAGACTGAGTTAAAAAGATAAAAATTTGAGAATGTTGACATAACAGAAACAAACCTTCTCACAGGTCGTCCTAGATGCAACAAGGAACTGGCTTCTTCCTTATCCTAACTTCGACCTTTCCTGCATACAATTTTTCTAAGGATGAGTAAAAGGCGAACCATGATACAAAGTAATACCATTTGCTGTATACACGAATTATCTATCAGCTTTTATGTGAGCCCAAATCTGACGAGATAACTCAATAAATTTTGGTATGGGAAGCATGTTATGAAATCCAAAGTAAGGCTGGGTATGCAAAGATCACAATGAAATGAAGCCTCGTAACTAAAACTAGACAGAAAAAGGCTAAATGCATAGGCACATGGCATCATACAATTGTTTGATAACTGAAATAGAAAATTTAACCAGGGGCATAGGGTGAAGGTCCTAATCAAAATTACATCATATCCAGTGCCATTGCCTGATCACAGCTTTGAAGACTGTTTTGGGGGGTTAAATCCATATTCATGTTTACCTTTCACTCTAGCAGGCTATCAACAATTTTACGTGAAGCCTGCGGCTGCCCACTGGAGGAGCACAAGTGTGTGTCGTTCGCGGCAGGTGTGTGTGCGTTTGCCTCTGTCAGGGATCAGGGGAAAAGAGAGAAAAGAGGCAGTTAAACAAAAGGGCAGAGCTTTTGTTGAAGCTCCAGTTTGAGGGAACAAGAAGCCAGATGAAGGATGGCCAACCGGCCGTTCTTGCTGCAGGCCAAAGGCACTATATGATGACATGGTCCCTGCATTTGATGTACTTGGGAAAAAGGGTTGAAAGGCAGAGCTGATTCAGGCTAAAGCGGGATTAAGGCCTGAATGTTTAAAACTACGTGACATGGTAATGCATATATTCTTGTAATTCGTCCAACCATGTGGCTCATCATCCTACAATTGATATGTGCATTCAGAGGTTGATGCCTGATCGGCTGATTGTGATGTACGATCTAGCTGCAAGTATTGAATAAAAGAAGAAAAAAATTCCTGACGAGAACAGAGGAATACAGTAGAAAAGAGGAAAACAGAGCAGATGAGACCGGAATAGTTGTAGATCTGGAAAGGACGCCATGGGCTGTCCACGGGAGCGGCAACAATCCCGCCCTTCCGACAAGGTCGCGGCCATCCGGCGACGCGACATGGAGAGCCCCAGTGCGTTCGTGACCGTCGGCCCTGAAGTTGATCTGGTCGGTGCCGCGCGGCAAGCCCCGGTCCGGAGGCGGCGACCTCCAGCGTGCCGGTGACCGTTGGCCCTGAAGCTACTCCTGTCAGAGCCGCACGGCAAGCCGCAGCGCCGAGGCAACCGTTTTCCCTGAGCTGCTCCCGCCGGCACAGCTAGCGGTAATGCAGCGGCCATCAACCTCTTCCCTCCGACGCGCGCAAGAGGCGGCAGCGCTACTCATAGCCCCTGCGGTACGCGGCCCTCCCTCCCCATCTTAATTGGAAGCAGTGAAAATTCCCCTTCGTGCAGGTGAGAGGGTCATGGACAGTGGGTAGATGGGATGGAGATTAGGCGACGACGGCGACTAGCACGAAGAAGGTCAAGTGGGGGCACCGCGTCACGGGAACAAGAGATAGGTCGAGAAAGTAATTAATTACCGATGTACGTACAAGAATCTTCTCGTCGACCAACACCGTGAAGTCGCCGATCTCGTCTACCAACGCCGTGAAGCCGCCATGACGGAGGAAGAAGTAAACCTGATTTCCTAATAGGGTGAAATCAGATTATAGTCCTGCTTAATCCAGATTAAAAGCAGTTATAAGGAGTTCGTGCAGCACCTCACCGTATCCGCGCGGGAGAGTGATTTTTGCCGGGAACGAGAAGGTCTCTTCGTGGGAAATAAAGCAACCGGCTAAAAAATTTGGTGGGAAACGAGAAGTCTCTTTACCGCCAAAGTCCAAAGGCAATTGGTGTGGAGTGGGGGAAATAAATATATTGCCACGATATATAAATTGTGGGAATAGCAATACTTCACGCAACGTTATTCTGTTTGTTGCGATAAGCCTAGATTTTTGCAACGATTTTTTGTTCGTTGCGATAAGGCTAGCCTTTTTGCAATGATCATGGCACTTATTGCAACAATAAAATAATGTTGCATTATGACGTGTTAGTCGCCACAAAAATGAAATTGTGGTGACAGAATGATATTTTTGCAACGAAAATTATTTTGTGGCAATATTTCCGTTGCAATAGACTGATTTCCTTGTAGTCAGTTGTTTGTGGACCACAAAGATATGACATTTGACAATGCAAAATGGTGATATTCATGTGCAACGAAAACCTGATGTTGTGTTGTGGCTGTAGGTTTCACACAAACCATGAAAGTACTATGCTAATTATATATTTAGGTTACCTTATGATGTTGCAGATCATGAACTTTGTAAGATATGCACCTTAAGACCTTTTGTGGCCATGTATATGCCCTTGGTAGTGATGTGGCTATGTTTAAGACTTCTTTTAAGTTCCCAAATTGGTGCAATTTCTCACTCTACCTATTATTGTATTGTTGGTCATTGTTACTTGCACTAATTGCTGCCAATTTTCTAAAAAACAAACAACATGCTGCCAAAGTTATGATAAACAAGCAAAATGCTACTAAAATTCTGATAAAAAATGTTCCCAATTTTCTAAAAAGAAACAAACAAGTCTCCCGCAATTAGTGCACTGCTGCCATTTCATTAATTTCCATTACTAAAGGGCTTGTCATACATCTATGGCATACATCAAACTAGCATTGATTTCTCATTTCTTACCAATTACATAATTGCATTCTCACTGCTTAGAAACTACAAACACCATGATAGCAATCATGAAAACTAGTGCAATGAAAATACTCCTACAAATAAAAATCAACTCTTCCATCTTCTTCCTTACATCTGTCATCACCACATAACCAGTAATGTTGTGCTTCTTTCCTCCACACTCTTCTTTCTCGTATGTTTCTTCACTATCATTGACAACAACTGAATAAACACTGCTAATTATAGGGGTTATGTGGCTCCTGACCAAGAAATCACTACAACAGGACCCCCTCTACAGCAACGCTTTTTTCCGTATCTAAATGCCCATATATGCGTTGTTAGTGTCTTTACCAACGGTTTGGGATCCGTAGCCTTATCCAGTGTTGCTAGCGCAAATTGCAACGCTTATACCATCGTTGGTAAAAGGGAGCGTTGCAAGAATGCAACACATAAAACAGACTTATGCAACACTTCTATATGTTGGTGCATAACATACAAGAATCAAAATGCCATTGCTGGGCAAAGGAGAATTTGCACCGCTTCAAGTCTTGGTACATATATGATATGAATAACGCTGTTTTATATATATTGCATGCAATTAAATTAATACTCCACATAATCTTGATAACTATGTATTTCAAGTGAACAATAAAAAAGAGAATATACTCTCAGGAGGAAGAAATCATATATTAGATAAAACTGTTGGATTACAATAGTGCATATTACAGGAGGAACATTATGCAAATGTGATGCATAATCTACATAATTTCTTGACAACAAAACTTACTCTGAAAGCATCCAACAACATCACTACAACTAAACACTTGAACAAGGAACATTATCTAACAGGAACATCCCTACAACTAAACTAAAACTAAAAGCATCCATCATCATCAGGAACATCATCATCATCATTGCAGTGTACTTGCCACATACCCATATCATTCATTTATCCTTTGAACCTACAAACAAAAAGAATGAGCTGTTTAACACATAATGCATTGACATGTTGCAAGTAGTGATAGAGGTAAGTTATTAGTCATGTACAAAGGTTGAAGGTCGTGCAATCTTTGTTTTTTCTCCATTACCAAGAATATTGCAGTTTTTGCGACTTCGTACTAAGAATTAAGTTTTCACAAGTGCCGTATCGACATGCACTTCCCACTATTAATTTGTAATAAGTTTAGCACCATCAAGTTTAAATTTAGGATCACAACTTACCACTGTAGCAAGAACTGCATCTCCGTTATGATTTTGTAGGCTCTTCAAGAATACTTTAGTTCCTGCTTGTTAGAGAAAATGAAGGTTATATGGGATCGAAATGAAAGAGCTTGTAAAGTAATTACGAAAGAGCTTCATAAATACTAGTATTATAGTCCTTCCATATGGAAGATGAAAGGATAATAGAAAAAAGTGAGACTGCTGAAACAAAGCAATCAAAAATTTGCTTGTACCTTGATCAAACACTAACATATTGGAAACGCCAGATTGTTGAGGTCGATCACCAACAAGCAAATATGTAGCACCATCTTTAAACATTTTTTCATTGAAATAAATCAGAGGAAGTATATTAAATTCAGTTAATACGTACTTTATACAGTAGATTGTATTTCATAATAGTATTGCCTGATCAACTAATTATATGATATTCATAATTCTAGAAGTACATTGAAGTAACTACTACAGCAGGAAAATTTGAGTTTTTATCTATATGTAAATCATCTGAACCCCAACATCCCTTGCCATTCACCTGATGAAAAGACTTGGGACTTAGTTGACCGGGTTGGATACATAAAACTGATGAATAGTTGGCAATAAAACTGATGAAGAACGAACCTAAACGCCAGCACCTGACTTTGGAGGGGTCATAGTTTCGTCAGAGCTACACACAAAACTTTCATCCCACATCATAAGTGCAAGCAGGACTTAATCCTTGTGTTCTCCAATAATCGAGAAGACTGCTTGAATCGAAGAGCATAAAGAAGAACAACAAAACCTACTGTGAAACAGGGCCATAAACCTTTTGCGGACACCATATTCATCAACGCTTTGCCACCCTGAAGAACATTTGCCAGTGCTTTAGAGGGATTAGGAGTCTCGTTCATAGAAGTCAGATAATTCACCAAGTGTTGTAGCGAATGTTCAAATTCATTTTTTCTAGTGTATCAACCATCACTACAATAGCCTGAATCTCGACTCCTTTTTTTTGCCTGGCAATCTTGAATTGTTTCAGTATGTCCAGATTTTAAACAAAATTAAACAGCAAGAAACAAAAATAGACATGGAAACAAACTTAATCTAGTGGAAGCAAGGCTAAGCTAGTCTCCTTATCATCCTCAAATCAGAAAGAAGTTTTGTTATTTGAGATCCAGTACGTAGACTAAAGCATGGTTTTCGAGTCGCGACTCATGCGAGTCGCTCTGGGGCAGCAACTCGGAAGAAGTCGAGCCTGCGTTGTGACTAGTCGCAACTCAGAGTCGCGAGCTGACACTAAGCTGAGTCGACCACATTTTTGCGACTCATAGACTAGTCGTCGACTAGTCGCAACTAGTTGAGCGACTCAAAATCCATGGACTAAAGGGAACTGTTTGGTAGTTTTAATGATAATGAACTTAATAACATGGCGAATAGCTGACATATTAGTTTCAAAACTCGAGATGATAGGTTAAGAGTTAAGATATTTCGTTCACATACCTTGAAGAAAAAATTACAGGGATAACCACTTAACTGTATCCACTAATAACATCTGCTCCATTGCTAAGTGGGATTTATTAAGAACTGCACCATATAATTCAGAAGTTTTTCACCTAAATGCAGAGAAGCGGTGTCTTCAATTGGTTTCTGAGCCTGAGATTGGCTGGCATATTTCAGAACTGCCGCACAAGAAGACGCAAAGGCTCTGTTGGCTGCAGAACTCCTTTCCTCCAGAACAGGAGTGTAAAGTAATTTCAGTAACATCACCGTGTATGGCTTGATGTTAATCATGACCTTCTGTACCGGCAAGGTGATGAAGCTAGCAACACCAAACCTGAAATCAGACACGTAAACAAAGACAGGGTAAGATTACAGTAAGTGAAGTGAAATGACATGATAACATCAATAGTACAAGGTCCGTATTAGCATGAAAACTAACCTTGTATTAGGCTTTGGGGTTCAACGTGAGGGAATCAAGCTAGTGGTGATGGACCAACTGGGTATTGCAGGAGATACTTTTAAACTGAGATGCTTGTTGGATTTAGTTTGAGGCCCAGGTTATATGAATTGACGTGATGTTCCTTGCTCAAACAACACCGACACTACTATTAATACATATGTCTAGTATCTGCAAAAAAAATTGGCTGTACAGATGTACACCCACGACTTAACATGGATACGCCAGTGGCCGGCACGGCTGCTAATGTTGCTGGGTGGAACGAAGTATACGGTTGCGTGTGCTTGTCA
>LR738714.1:712541753-712561360 GCA_902687465.1 Secale cereale | reverse complement strand
AGTCTGTAGACCATACAGAGATACCAATGTCCTGTAAATAAACTTGACAACCGACATTAGTTTCCACTAATCCTATTGTGATCAACACCAAAATCGTAATTGAGTGACAATGCACTTTCGATTTGTGTGCGATGTAGGAACACTCGAACGATGTAAATTTCATGAAGTTTTATCAGTTTTCTAGTGAAGACGAGTCGGTGGTTTGCCAAGGGAAAGAGGGTGAGCACCGGGGCAGTGCCCTCTTCCCGTGGTTCTCGCAGCCCAATAGTGGTTGCTCAATTTTCTCTCGGGTGACAGCAATCATGAAGCTACAGTCATGGTTGTCAGTGTGTGGCATATTTGGGACACACGAAATTCTACGAGAAATAATAGCGAGCCTCCTCAACCGCTGCATCGCCAAGAAGATTAAAGCTTATACTTACCTCAGTTTTCTGCATCTTTACAAATCTGCACCCGAGACTAGGCTTGAAACCACTATTTCAGTCACGTCTGTCTTTCTGCAGCCATCAAGTACAATATTTTTCATGTCTGATGCAGCAATGGTTCCTGAGAAAGACATCTCTGGGGCTAGTGTTGCTGGCCTGGACCATGAAGGGCGCTGCACTGTTTCCTGTTGTGAG
The DNA here is from genome assembly GCA_902687465.1 of Secale cereale. Classification (NCBI taxonomy): domain Eukaryota; kingdom Viridiplantae; phylum Streptophyta; class Magnoliopsida; order Poales; family Poaceae; genus Secale; species Secale cereale. The sequence goes on along the minus strand of LR738714.1, from coordinate 712,560,740 downwards.
AGAGCCTTTCAAGGGGAGTTGGAACCTGAATTCACAGAGGCGAGAGGCTGCGTCTTGCGGTGTGTTGGGCTCATGAGGAGAACTATGACAAGGTCATCTTTGCCTCGGATTGTCTGTCGCTGGTTGAATGCCTCCGTTTTTTGGTACGGGACAGGTTGTCCGTCCGTCGGTTCAGTTGTAGCTGATATCAAACTTAGGTCAACGCGCTTACCCTCGGTGCCCTTCAAGCATGTTCGTAGCTAAGTCGTGTATGAACTCTACTAGTCTTTTTGTTTTTCATTCTGCTCCGGATTGTGTCCAGGAGACTCTGTGTAACTTTGTTGCTTGATCAATAAAATGTTGGTGTTCTCTAAAAGAAACTATCCAAGAGCGTGAGGGAATCGAGATCTCCCTACAACAAGGCATCAACTAAAAATTCTCCAGGCTGAGCAAGCGCGACATCGAAGTGCAGGTGCGACACCATACTCGCCGAGCATGATCGACTGGATGGCCGCACATAGGAACGTTCTAATAGAGGTTGCGTCATGGGCCCAAAAACAAGAAGACCAGTGCCTCTCTGGTTCGCAGGATTGTAAAAACCCTGGAATAGGAAAAACATAGGATTAGAATGTCATGGCCATCTCAATCCTACAGGATTTTAGGTTGTTTGCTTGCATCGTAGGAAAAACAAAGGATTCTTTCAAGGAGAAAGAGGTTTAAGTGGATGCTAGAAATCCTATGAGAAATAGTACAAAGAAATCCTTAGGAAAAAATATTATATGATTCAATCGTATGAATGAATCAAACAAACCAACATAGAAGAAAAAAAATCCTAAAGATTCTAATCCACCACAATTCCTATGAAATTCCTTCAAATCAAAGGAGCCCCGTCGGAGGGCATCTACAAGAGTGCCTAGTCAGTCGTCTGTAAGGGTTGCTACAAAGGAATTTTAGTGACGTCGTGGGAAGATAAAACACAGAGAGAAATAGTATGTAAACCTACAAGAAAAAAAGTCTGCATAATAAGTAACACAAACAACTTATAGACGGTGATTTTGCTGTTGTACTGGTGTTGTCTGTATTTTATACACACAAGTGGTGTAGTTGTGATTTGGAATAGACTGTTTACAAACAGCTTATTTGAAATAGACTGTATTTTATTGCCCGTCAGGATTTGATTTTACAATATATCCAACTATCTTTAAACATACAAACGTAGCACTGGAGAGGGTGATAAAAAGGTCTGACAGACATAAAAGGCAGAGTTATAAAGAAAAATGTAATCTTTGCTAGAGGTACACCAACACTACTCGTGAAAGAGCGGGTAAACAAATATTCATAATATACAGTAAAGAAGAGCCATTTCGAATCAGACTAGAATCATTACCATCATCGCTAATCAGATGAATCATCAGTTCAGTTCACTCACTTGATGAACGTTCTTCAGTTGCTGAGGAATTTTCTTGCTCATCAGCATCTTCCTCGGCAGCATCTTCAGTTGCTGCAGTCTTTTCTTGGTCAGCAGCATCTGCCTCCTCAGCCGCGAGCTCCCGCTCCACCTCTTCGCCGACGAGCTCGTCGTCGGGCCGGGAGGGCATCGGGAAGCGGCACATCGGGCAGAGCCGGCAGAGGTGCAGCCAGCGGAAGATGCAGCGCTGGTGGAAGGAGTGGGAGCAGTCCATCTTCCTGAGCTTCCCGCCTCCGGCCACCAGGGCCTCCAGGCACACCGCGCAGTCCAGATCCCGCACCTCCGCCGCCGCCGGCACGGGCAGTCCCGCCATGGCGTTCTTGGAAGCCGGCGGCTCTCTGCCACGCTCCGCCTCGGCATCGGCGGCGTGTCGACTCAGCGTCTCCGCGCGCCTCCGTATGAAGTCCTGGTTACGCGCCCACCACCCGGGGCGGGAGGCGATGAGGGGGCCGTTGGGATCCCCCCTGGCTGCCTCCATTACTGGATCGATCTGCCGCTCCTGGCCCTGCTTCTCCATGGAGAAATTGGGATCCTAGCCGAGAGATAATCGAATCGCAACGGATAAAGTGACGATGAAGGGGAGACGAGACGATCTTTACCGGATTTATTATTGTCCGCTCCTGGCCGGATTCATGGTGGTCTCGGCTTCCGATTTGATTCCAGGTCTGAACAGGGGAGTGCCCCTGCATAGGAAGGGGATGAACTCTACGCCGTGACTCGACTCGTGAGGGACAGAGAGACAGGGACCCGTAGCAAACCTGGTCAAATGGGCCGGCCCGATAGCCCACACGCCCGGCCTGTGGTGGGCCTGGCCCGCCTAGGTCTGTGCCAGGCCACAAGGCTGCGCACGAGTGCCGGCACAGCACGTCTCGTTAATTCTTTTTATTTTTATTTTTGATACAGCCCAATAGGCTTGATATAGGTTCAAACATCCCAATGGGCTGATTTTTTCATGGGCTGGCATGCCAAACAGGTCCTCGTGCCGGCCCATGTAACATAGGGATCGGGCCTGGGCCAGGTAGGGTAGCACACGTGCTGGCTCGGCTCGGCCCGACCCATGTACTTGCCATGCCTGGCCAACTGTTGTCATGCCTAGCCTGTATAAGCCTGGCCGGGCCATGCCATGCAGGACCGACCCATTTGGCAAGGTCTGACTCGTAGTGCAAAAACCCGATGCGTTTTGTTTTAATTTCCTTTTTGTGTTGAAAACCAAGGACTTTTTTTGAAAGGATCCAGATTTAATACAATATAAATGTTTTTACCAGAAATACAATTATACAAAGCACATTAAACATAATAAAAACTACACCGCCAAGGTTGTCACTCCCCTACCAGAGTCGACATCACCTTGTCGACGACAATCGAAAAGTCTTTGTTTACATGCGCCTAGGACCATCATCCTGTTGCCGCAGCCTTCGTCGTTGAACCTTGAATCGATCCAAAGAACCTAACACCAAATCTCGTGGTCACATACCAACGACAAGGAAGCCTAATCTCGATGCCCCGATGAGCTGGCAAGAATCTACATCGAAGCTCTGTCTATTCCTTACCGACGGACGAACTTGAGGAGGATCGAATCTCGAAAGACTAAGAAGAAGAAGAAGCGTCGCCATTCTCGAGCGATGCCCCTGCAAGGACTAAAAACCCTAACCTATCTATTAGACGTAGCCGAGACACCAGGATTCCCCTCTTCGCCATCGGTTGTTGAAGCGACTGACGAAAGGAATGTGTATCTCCGAACTTGCCATAAAATATTGAGGGGAAGAAGTGTTGTGGGTATTTTCCTTGCAGTATGTATAAGGTGTGTATGTAGGGGTAGAGCATTCTGGACGAACAAATAAGTGTACGCACAGGTCCGGGCTCCCTTTTTGAGGGATAACACCCTGCTCTTGATGCGACAACACACAATCGACTTCAATGGTGGCGACAACACACGATCGACTTCAATGGTGGTACTTCTCGAATACTCGATCTCAGGCTCCGGGGTAAAACTAAGGTCTGACCCGAGTTGGTTATACCTGACAGTGGTGATGTTTTTGTGTCATTACCTTGTTGAAGCCATTGCTCGAATATGCTCGGACTAGTTCTTCAGTGTGAAAACCTAGATTCTAGCCTTTGGTGGTTGGATTCGGTGACAACGGTGCTCGATCACCGCTCCCTTCCCAAAGACGTTGCTATTGAAGATCCATGTTGTCCTTGTTGGTGTAGTTTGTTCACGGATTTGATTGCTTTGGTTTGCTTTACACAAACTGTATGCAATATTGTGTGTTATATCATGTACTAACGCAAGCGTTTTCTTTACCCAATATTGTGTGTGATGTTCGGCAGATGCCACACATTTTGTTCCGCTTCATTGTTTGTGACAACTCTCCCCGTTGTACATGTTCATTTTTATACGTATCGTGTGAGATGGGAGGATCTATCACAGATGATTAACCCCTATCGTGTGTGATGGTTCAAAACTATGTCAGCGAAAGAGTTCTTTAACCATTCGCGTAGAGCGGCTCTGCACTAGTGATGTGTGATCACGGCAATGCATGATGATGTTAGCAAGGCATCGGCTTGCATGCATGGCAGGCGTACCGGTACCTACCGGTGAGACCAGTGGAGCCAGGAAATTTGCATTACTAGGGCCGAAGGCTGTTAAAAGAGGCTGGAAGGGCCAAGTTAATGAAAAATAGGCTTTTAACAATAGATAATCACTATATTTTGCACTGTTCATGAACAAATTAGCACTACATCCATATTGTTAGGGGGGGGGGGGGCAGGGCCCTTACTGGTCCCCACTGTCTCCGCCACTGCCACCATTGATGTTGTCTTGGAGATTCAAGCCCCTTTTGGATGTATAAGAGACATAATTGAAATACACATAATACATGTGGGTCCTTTGCTTGGTATTGTCAGCTTTTGTCAGGAGGGAGAAAAAATGCCCATAGAAAACCAGTTGCATGCATGTTAAAATATTCCCTCTCTTCCCATCTTTTGTCACGAGGGAGAAAAAATGTCGATAGAAACCAGTTGCATGCATGTTAAAATATTCCCTCTCTCCCCATCCGAAGACTTTCATTTAATTTCATTGTGAATTTTTGGATGATAGATATGTTTTGATTGAAAACTTCAATTTTGAGTTTTTTTTTATATATTTCAATTCATAACGAGAAGAGACCTTCAGAATAAGATCAATTATGGAAACATTTGAAATTGTTTTGATTTCACCGATCTCAAAAAACATATTTCACTCAAATTGAGAAACAGATTTCCCTCATCTCCAAAACTCATTTCAGTCGATTCAAAATAACAATTGACTCAATTAGAAAAATATGAACTCACTCCTTTCAAATGACAGAGTTCATGCCTTTAAAAAAATATTCCACCCACATTTTTAAACTGATTTCAGTCCTTTCAAAAACTGATCTATACTTGTTTCATGTAATCGCAACGGATAAAGTGACGATGAAGGGGAGACGATCTTTACCGGATTTATTGTCCGCTCATGGTCGGATTCATGCTGGTCTCGGCTTCCGATTCGATTCGAGGTCTGAATCTGAACAGGGGAGTGTCCCTGCTGCATAGGAAGGGGATGAACTCTACGCCGGGACAGAGAGAGGGACCCGTAGCAAACCTGGCCAAATGGGCCGGTCTTAGCATGCCGGCCTAATAACCCACGCGCCCGGCCCATGGTGTGCCTAGCACGACAAGTTTATAATCGGGCCATGCTGGCACGTGGCCCGCCTAGTTAATTGAAATAGATTTGCTCCACCATGTAAATTGACCAATTATTTTATGAACCATGACAAATTTGGTTTTTTTAATACAGTACAAACGCAAACACGCATACTTTGAAATAGATTTGCCATACTACATGGCAGTTTTCCCCTGACCATGGCTATTCTATTTTACGAAGCATGGCAACTTTAATAAAATGGACTAGATTTGTAATACTACATGTCATTTTTACCCAATCTACGGCAATTGGTTTTTGGAAAACATGGCAAATTTAGTTAAATGTATCATGGCAAATATGTTGCATTTTTTCCATGGATATTATGTGTTCGCGCTAGGGCTCCTGTCCTGCCGAAGGATTTCGTTTGATCGATGCCCTCATTGAACTGAATGCATAGTTCGATCTGGGGTTTCCAGTGCCGAACGTGTGGCCAATATCGGTGTTGCAAATAACCAGACCGTGCAATTTGTTGGGGAACGTAGTATTTTAAAATTTTCCTACGATCACTCAAGATCTATCTACCAGATGCATAGCAACGAGAGGGAAGAGTGTGTCTACGTACCCTCGTAGACCGGGAGCGGAAGCGTCAAGTGACGCGGTTGATGTTGTCGAACTTCTTCGCGATCCAACCGATCAAGCACCGAACGTACGGCACCTCCGCGTTCAGCACACGTTCAGCTTGATGACGTCCCACGAGCTCTTGATCCAGTTGAGCTTCACGGGAGAGTTTCGTCAGCACGACGGCGTGGTGACGGATATGATGTGTTCACCGGTGCAGGGCTTCGCCTAAGCTCCGCGACGGTATGACCGAGGTGTGATTCTGTGGAGGGGGGCACCGCACACGGCTAAAACAATTCAACTTGTGTGTCTTTGGGTGCCCCCCTGCCCCCGTATATAAAGGAGCAGGGGAGGGAGGCCGGCCGGCCCTTCCTGGTGCGGCTAGAGAGGGAGTCCTACTAGGAATAGGATTGCAATCCTATTCCTTGTAGGATTCACCGAAAGGAAGAAGGGGGAAAGGAATAGGAGAGGTGGCGCCCCCCCCCAATCCTAGTCCAACTAGGAATGCTAGGTGGGGGCGCCGGCCAGCCCTATGGGCTGCCTCTCTCTTTCCCTTTAGGCCCACTATGGACCATCCCCTCTCGTAGGGGGTTCCGGTAACCCCCTCCGGCATTCCCGATAAATCCGAAACTTTTCCGGTATACTTCCGGTGTCCGAATATAGCCGTCCAATATATCAATATTTATGTCTCGGACATTCCGAGACTCCTCGTCATGTCCGTGATCTCATCCGGGACTCCGAACTACCTTCGGTACATCAATACTCAAAAACTCATAATACCGATCGTCATCAAACGTTAAGCGTGCGGACCCTACGGGTTCGAGAACTATGTAGACATGACCGAGACTCATCTCTGGTCAATAACCAATAGCGGAACCTGGATGTTCATATTGGCTCCTACATATTCTACGAAGATCTTTTATCGGTCAGAACCGCATAACAACATACGTTGTTCCTTTTGTCAAACGGTATGTTACTTGTCCGAGATTCGATCGTCGGTATCTTTATACCTAGTTCAATCTCGTTTACCGGCAAGTCTCTTTACTCGTTCCGTAACACATCATCTCGTAACTAACTCATTAGTCTTTTGCTTGCAAGGCTTATTGTGATGTGTGTTACCGAGAGGGCCCAGAGATACCTCTCCGACACTCGGAGTGACAAATCTTAATCTTGATCTATGCCAACACCACGAATACTTTCGGAGACACCTGTAGAGCATCTTTATGATCACCCAGTTACGTTGTGACGTTTGATAGCACACAAGGTGTTCCTACGGTATTCGGGAGTTGCATAATCTCATAGTCATAGGAACATGTATAAGTCATGAAGAAAGCAATAGCAGTTAAACTAAACGATCATAGTGCTATGCTAACGGATGGGTCTTGTCCATCACATCATTCTCCTAATGATGTGATCCCGTTGATCAAATGACAACTCATGTCTATGGCTAGGAAACATAACCATCTTTGATCAATGAGCTAGTCTAGTAGAGGCATACTAGGGACATACTGTTTTGTCTATGTATCCACACATGTACTAAGTTTCCGGTTAATACAATTCTAGCATGAATCAAAGACATTTATCATGATATAAGGAAATACAAATAACATATTTATTATTGCCTCTAGGGCATATTTCCTTCAGTCTCCCACTTGAACTAGAGTCAATAATCTAGATTACAAAGTGATGATCCTCACACCCATGGAGTCTTGGTGCTGATCATGTTTTGCCCGTGGAAGAGGCTTAGTCAACGGGTCTGCAACATTCAGATCCGTATGTATTTTGCAAATCTCTATGTCTCCCTCCTTGACTAGATCGCGGATGGAATTGAAGCGTCTTTTGATGTGCTTTGTTCTCTTGTGAAACCTGGATTCCTTTGCCAAGGCTATGGCTCTAGTGTTGTCACAAAAGATTTTCATTGGACCCGATGCACTAGGTACTACACCTAGATCGGATATGAACTCCTTCATCCAGACTCCTTCATTTGCTGCTTCTGAAGCAGCTATGTATTCCGCTTCACACGTAGATCCCGCCACGACGCTCTGCTTGGAACTGCACCAGCTGACAGCTCCACCGTTCAATAAAAATACATATCCGGTTTGTGACTTTGAGTCATCCGGATCAGTGTCAAAGCTAGAATCGACGTAACCATTTACGACGAGCTCTTTGTCACCTCCATATACGAGAAACATATCCTTTGTTCTTTTCAGATACTTTAGGATGTTTTTGACCGCTGTCCAGTGATCCACTCCTGGATTACTTTGGTACCTCCCTGCTAGACTTATAGCAAGGCACACATCAGGTCTGGTACACAGCATTGCATACATGATAGATCCTATGGCTGAGGCATAGGGAATGACTTTCATTTTATCTCTATCTTCTGCAGTGGTCGGGCATTGAGTCTTACTCAACTTCATACCTTGTAAAACAGGCAAGAATCCTTTCTTTGACTGATCCATTTTGAACCTTTTCAAAATCTTATCAAGGTATGTGCTTTGTGAAAGTCCAATTAAGCGTCTTCATCTATCTCTATAGATCTTGATGCCTAATATGTAAGCAGCTTCTCCGAGGTCTTTTATTGAAAAACTTTTATTCAAGTATCCTTTTATGCTATCCAGAAATTCTATATCATTTCCAATTAACAATATGTCATCTACATATAATATTAGAAATGCTACAGAGCTCCCACTCACTTTCTTGTAAATACAGGCTTCTCCAAAAGTCTGTATAAAACCATATGCTTTGATCACCTCATAAAAGCGTATATTCCAACTCCGAGATGCTTGCACCAGTCCATAGATGGATCGCTGGAGTTTGCATACTTTGTTAGCACCTTTTGGATCGACAAAACCTTCTGGTTGCATCATATACAACTCTTCTTTGAGATATCCATTTAGGAATGCAGTTTTGACATCCATTTGCCAGATTTCATAATCATAAAATGCGGCAATTGCTAACATGATTCGGACAGACTTAAGCATCGCTACAGGTGAGAAAGTCTCATCGTAGTCAACTCCTTGAACTTGTCGAAAACCTTTCGCAACAAGTCGAGCTTTGTAAACAGTAATATTACCGTCTGCGTCGGTCTTCCTCTTGAAGATCCATTTATTTTCGATGGCCTGCCGATCATCGGGCAAGTCAACCAAAGTCCACACTTTGTTCTCATACATGGATCCCATCTCAGATTTCATGGCTTCAAGCCATTTTGCGGAATCTGGGCTCATCATCGCTTCCTCATAGTTCGTAGGTTCATCATGGTCTAGTAACATGATTTCCAGAACTGGGTTGCCGTACCACTCTGGTGCGGAACGTACTCTGGTTGATCTACGACGTTCAGCAGAAACTTGATCCGAAGTTTCATGATCATTATCATCAACTTCCTCACTAATTGGTGTAGGAATCACTGGAACAATTTCCTGTGATGTACTACTTTCCAATATGGGAGAAGGTACAATTACCTCATCAAGTTCTACTTTCCTCCCACTCACTTCTTTCGAGAGAAACTCTTTTTCTAGAAAGGATCCGTTCTTAGCAACGAAAATTTTGCCTTCGGATCTGTGATAGAAGGTGTACCCAACAGTCTCTTTTGGGTATCCTATGAAGACACATTTTTCCGACTTGGGATCGAGCTTATCAGGTTGAAGTGTTTTCACATAAGCATCGCAACCCCAAATTTTAAGAAACGACAACTTTGGTTTCTTGCCAAACCATAGTTCATAAGGCGTCGTATCAACGGATTTAGATGGTGCCCTATTTAACGTGAATGCAGCTGTCTCTAAAGCATAACCCCAAAACGATAGTGGTAAATCGGTAAGAGACATCATAGATCGCACCATATCCAATAAAGTACGGTTACAACATTCGGACACACCATTACGTTGTGGTGTTCCAGGTGGCGTGAGTTGTGAAACTATTCCACATTGTTTCAAATGAAGACAAAACTCGTAACTCAAATATTCTCCTCCACGATCAGATCGTAGGAACTTTATTTTCTTGTTACGATGATTCTCTACTTCACTCTGAAATTCTTTGAACTTTTCAAATATTTCAGACTTGTGCTTCATTAAGTAGATATACCCATATCTGCTCAAATCATCAGTGAAGGTCAGAAAATAACGATACCCGCCGCGAGCATCAACACTCATTGGTCCACATACATCAGTATGTATGATTTCCAACAAATCTGTTGCTCGCTCCATAGTTCCGGAGAACGGAGTTTTAGTCATCTTGCCCATGAGGCATGGTTCGCAAGCACCAAGTGATTCATAATCAAGTGATTCCAAAAGTCCATCTTTATGGAGTTTCTTCATGCGTTTTACACCAATATGACCTAAACGGCAGTGCCACAAATAAGTTGCACTATCATTATTAACCTTGCATCTTTTGGTTTCAATATTATGAATATGTGTATCACTACAATCGAGATCCAATAAGAATAGACCACTCTTTAAGGGTGCATGACCATAAAAGATATTATTCATCAAAATGGAACAACCATTATTCTCTGATTTAAATGAATAACCGTCTCGCAATAAACAAGATCCAGATATAATGTTCATGCTCAACGCTGGCACCAAATAACAATTATTCAGGTCTAAAACTAATCCCGAAGGTAGATGTAGAGGTAGCGTGCCGACGGCGATCACATCGACTTTGGAACCGTTTCCCACGCGCATCGTCACCTCGTCCTTAGCTAATCTTCGTTTAATCCGTAGTCCCTGTTTCGAGTTACAAATATTAGCAACCGAATCGGTATCAAATGCCCAGGTACTACTACGAGCATTAGTAAGGTACACATCAATAACATGTATATCACATATACCTTTGTTCATCTTGCCATCCTTCTTATCCGCTAAATACTTGGGGCAGTTCCGCTTCCAGTGTCCAGTCCCCTTGCAGTAGAAGCACTCAGTTTCAGGCTTGGCTCCAGATTTGGGTTTCTTCGTTGAAGTAGCAACTGACTTGCTATTCTTTTTGAAGTTCCCTTTCTTTCCCTTGCCCTTTTTCTTGAAACTAGTGGTCTTGTTAACCATCAACACTTGATGCTCCTTTTTGATTTCTACCTCCGCAGCTTTGAGCATAGCGAAGAGCTCGGGAATTGTCTTTTGCATCCCTTGCATGTTATAGTTCATCACGAAGCCTTTATAGCTTGGTGGCAGTGATTGAAGAACTCTATCAATAACACTATCCTCGTCAACTTTGCAACCAAGTTGAGTCATATGATTGTAGTACCGAGACATTCTGAGCAAGTGTTCACTGATAGAACTATTCTCCTCCATTTTGCAGCTGTAGAACTTATTGGAAATCTCATATTTCTCAATTCGGGCATTTGCTTGAAATATTAACTTCAACTCCTGGAACATTTCATATGCTCCATGACGTTCAAAACGTCGTTGAAGTCCCGGTTCTAAGCCGTAAAGCATGGCACACTGAACTATCGTGTAGTCATCAGACCGCGACTGCCAGACGTTCAAAGCGTCTGCATCAGCGGAAGGGGGCTTGTCACCTAGCGGTGCTTCAAGGACATAATTCTTCTGTGCAGCAATGAGGATAATCCTCAGGTTACGGACCCAGTCCGTGTAATTGCTACCATCATCTTTCAACTTAGCTTTCTCTAGGAATGCATTAAAATTCAAAGGAACGGTAGCACGGGCCATTGATCTACAACGACATAGATGTGCAAAACTATCAGGACTAAGTTCATGATAAATTAAAGTTCAATTTAATCATATTAATTTAAAGAACTCCCACTTAGATAGACATCCCTCTGGTCATCTAAATGATCACGTGATCCAAATCAACTAAACCATGTCCGATCATCACGTGAGATGGAGTAGTTTTCAATGGTGAACATCTTATGTTGATCATATCTACTATATGATTCACGCTCGACCTTTCGGTCTCCAGTGTTCCGAGGCCATATCTGTATATGCTAGGCTCGTCAAGTTTAACCCGAGTATTCTGCGTGTGCAAAACTGGCTTACACCCGTTGTATTTGAACGTAGAGCTTATCACACCCGATCATCACGTGGTGTCTCGGCACGACGAACTTTCGCAAAGGTGCATACTCAGGGAGAACACTTATACCTTGAAATTTAGTAAGGGATCATCTTATAATGCTACCGTCGTTCTAAGCAAAATAAGAAGCATAATAAGATAAAAATCACATGCAATCAAAATATGTGACATGATATGGCCATCATCATCTTGTGCTTTTGATCTTCATCTTCAAAGCACCGTCATGATCACCTTCGTCACCGGCTTGACACCTTGATCTTCATCGTAGCATCGTTGTCGTCTCGCCAACTATTGCTTCCACGACTATCGCTACCGCTTAGTGATAAAGTAAAAAAATTACATGGCGATTGCATTTCATACAATAAAGCGACAACCATATGGCTCCTGCCAGTTGCCGATAACTTTACAAAACATGATCATCTCATACAAAACCGTATAACTCAACATGTCTTGACCATATCACATCACAACATGCCCTACAAAAACAAGTTAGACGTCCTCTACTTTGTTTGTTGCAAGTTTTACGTGGCTGCTACGGGCTTAGCAAGAACCGTTCTTACCTACGCATACAAAACCACAACGATGTTTCGTCAAGTATGTGCTGTTTTAACCTTCACAAGGACCGGGCGTAGCCACACTTGATTCAGCTAAAGTGAGAGAGACAGACACCCGCCAGTCACCTTTAAGCAACGAGTGCTCGTAACGGTGAAACCAGTCTCGCGTAAGCGTACGCGTAATGTCGGTCTGGGCCGCTTCATCTCACAATACCGCCGAAGCAAAGTATGACATGCTGGTAAGCAGTATGACTAGTATCGTCCACAATCTTATTGTGTTCTACTCGTGCATATCATCTACGCATAGACCTGGCTCTGATGCCACTATTGGGGAACGTAATATTTTAAAAAATTTCTACGATCACGCAAGATCTATCTACCAGATGCATAGCAACGAGAGGGAAGAGTGTGTCTACGTACCCTCGTAGACCGGGAGCAGAAGCGTCAAGTGACGCAGTTGATGTTGTCAAACTTCTTCGCGATCCAACTGATCAAGCACCGAACGTACGGCACCTCCGCGTTCAGCACACGTTCAGCTTGATGACGTCCCACGAGCTCTTGATCCAGTTGAGCTTCACGGGAGAGTTTCGTCAGCACGACGGCGTGGTGACGGATATGATGTGTTCACCGGCGCAGGGCTTCGCCTAAGCTCCGCGACGGTATGACCGAGGTGTGATTCTGTGGAGGGGGGCACCGCACACGGGTAAAACAATTCAACTTGTGTGTCTTTGGGTGCCCCCTGCCCCCGTATATAAAGGAGCAGGGGAGGGAGGCCGGCCGGCCCTTCCTGGTGCGGCTAGAGAGGGTGTCCTACTAGGAATAGGATTGCAATCCTATTCCTAGTAGGATTCACCGAAAGGAAGAAGGGGGAAAGGAATAGGAGAGGTGGCGCCCCTCCCCCCCCAATCCTAGTCCAACTAGGAATGCTAGGTGGGGGCGCCGGCCAGCCCTATGGGCTGCCTCTCTCTTTCCCTTTAGGCCCACTATGGACCATCCCCTCTAAGGATGGCAATTTTATCCATGGACATGGATATCCATGGGTATCCGACCCGAATGGATAGGGTTTGGATATGCTTTTGTGTCCATGGGCAGCGCCCAAACCCGACCCGATTGCTCATGGGTAGGGCATGGATATAATCTTGTACTCGTGGGTATATCCAAACCCGACCCGATAGTATGACTTAATGGGCAAAAATCTTCTCTCCCTACCCCACAGTCACATGTCCCACTGCAATTTTACACTTTGTTATCCAAAACATGCAAAAGAAACTACATAATCCCCATCATAACTTTTATTAGTTGACATTCAATACCCTCTGTAACATACCCCAATGCCCTTCCCTTATTTTTATCTCCTTGTTAACTGACTCGTTATTCTCATCTGTTAGAAAAATACTAAATGATCTTATGTAGTTAGTGGATGTTGATTTATAATAAGTGAAGCCTAGCCTGCCACGAAGTGAAGAATGGAAGAGCTTATGTTAACATCGTGTTATGTATTACTTATATGTCTAGAGAGGACCCAATGGATATCCAGTGGGTATGGATATCCATCGGGTTTGGACATGGACACAATTTTTCACCCATGGATTTTTTCATGGGCGGGCAAAGACTGTCTTCATGGATATGGATATGGATTTGATATTGTTCAACCCGACCCAAACCCGACCCATTGCCATCCTTAATCCCCTCTCGTAGGGGGTTCCGGTAACCCCCTCCGGCATTCCCGATAAATCCGAAACTTTTCCGGTATACTTCCGGTGTCCGAATATAGCCGTCCTATATATCAATCTTTATGTCTCGGACATTCCGAGACTCCTCGTCATGTCCGTGATCTCATCCGGGACTCCGAACTACCTTCGGTACATCAATACTCAAAAACTCATAATACCGATCGTCATCAAACGTTAAGCGTGCGGACCCTACGGGTTCGAGAACTATGTAGACATGACCGAGACTCATCTCCGGTCAATAACCAATAGCGGAACCTGGATGTTCATATTGGCTCCTACATATTCTATGAAGATCTTTTATCGGTCAGAACCGCATAACAACATACGTTGTTCCTTTTGTCAAACGGTATGTTACTTGCCCGAGATTCGATCGTCGGTATCTTTATACCTAGTTCAATCTAGTATACCGGCAAGTCTCTTTACTCGTTCCGTAACACATCATCTCGTGACTAACTCATTAGTCTTTTGCTTGCAAGGCTTATTATGATGTGTGTTACCGAGAGGGCCCAGAGATACCTCTCCGACACTCGGAGTGACAAATCCTAATCTTGATCTATGCCAACACCACGAATACTTTCGGAGACACCTGTAGAGCATCTTTATGATCACCCAGTTACGTTGTGACATTTGATAGCACACAAGGTGTTCCTACGGTATTCGGGAGTTGCATAATCTCATAGTCATAGGAACATGTATAAGTCATGAAGAAAGCAATAGCAGTTAAACTAAACGATCATAGTGCTATGCTAACGGATGGGTCTTGTCCATCACATCATTCTCCTAATGATGTGATCCCGTTGATCAAATGACAACTCATGTCTATGGCTAGGAAACATAACCATCTTTGATCAATGAGCTAGTCTAGTAGAGGCATACTAGGGACATACTGTTTTGTCTATGTATCCACACATGTACTAAGTTTCCGGTTAATACAATTCTAGCATGAATAAAAGACATTTATCATGATATAAGGAAATACAAATAACATCTTTATTATTGCCTCTAGGGCATATTTCCTTCACAATTAACCAGCCAATTCTCTCACCCTAAAAATCTGAATCCACCCCCCATGATTCAGCCATTCCACCTTGGACCATGAGATTAACCAGGACGATGCGCCGCGCATCCGATGGCTGCGTCCTTTCCACCCGACACACATCCAATGGCTGCTTCCCTTCCACACGACGTGCACAAGGAACGAGCTCATAGCCCCCTTGCCGCCATGAGCATCGACAATACATTCGTGGCAGGCGGCCTCCGATTCGCCGTGGCAAGGGTCCTCCTGGTTGAAGAACGAAGCCATCACGTGAGTAAGACGACTGGATTCTCCCCTCAACCCCCAACATCCACAGGCACCATCCTCATCTAACCTAGGTATTGAGTCCAAGAAGTCTTGATATACACTCTGCTATGATTTATTTGCATGTTGTAAGTGTTGTTCGCTATGTCAATATGATTGTATAGTCCCTTTTGTTGGATCTGGATTTGGGCAGTCCATTGTGTACTGTATGACCAAGTCATCGACTGTTATCTCTGAATTTGTTATGTACATGAAGGGCATGTGCTTCCCAATTTCAGGGGCAGTATCCTATACTCACTTCGTTCCTAAATATAAGTCTTTTTTTATACATTTCAAATGGACTACAACATACGGATGTATGTAGACATATTTTAAAGTGTAGGTTCACTCATTTTGCTCCGTATGTTGTCACCTGTTGAAATCTCTAATAAGACTTATATTTGAGAATGGAAGGAGTAGATTTTATGTTCATATATCCATGCTTCCAACCGATAGTATATATGTAACTGCACCATGTTGTTCATGAATCTTAACTAATTGTGTTTCTTGTAATACATATGCTTCGTTGGGAGATACAATTTGCCTCATTTGATCATTTCGAGTGAGGGAGCAGACATATGTTTCAGTTTTCCTTGATCTGGAAATAACCATGCATTGCTTCATTTATTTATTTTAATTTTGATGTTTCACTTTATTCCTCGCATATGGTTATGTGGTAATGAATTTTTTTCTTGAACCACATTACCTATGCTTCTATGTGGAATTTTTTCTTCAACTATGATTGCATATATCAAATTCAAAGTATATGATAGCTTACCGGGTTTGTTGCTCGGTAAATTTTTCTTCAACTGCTTCACTTTTATTTCTCACAAATGCTTCTATGGTACTAGAACTTTGCTTCTACCATTTCCTATCCTACTTGTATTTCTCACATATGGTTATGTGCATGCAAAATTTTACTTCAACCACTACAAGTGTATGCTTCGTTTAGTGAATCATTTTGCTTCAACTACTCTTGACTCTGCTTCACTATGCCTAGCTGATTTTTCTGTTATATATACATTTTTGCACCATAAAGTTGTAGTAGTGCTTCGTTATTTTGGGCACATGTCAAGGATGTTATAATGATGTCTAGAGCATTATGAACGGGATGAGGCGTCACTCTCTGTCGGGCAGATTCCTTGTTCGCGACAGACTAGCAGTACATGTGGAGCTCTTCCATGTACGATGCGGCCAGGCTAGGGTGAAAATAATGTTGTATGTTCTTTTCTTGTTTTTTGTTGAAAAAATATTTGTCATTAACAATTTCTTCTTGGCGGACAATTCCGTAATTCCTTTGAAGCATATGTAATTTGCATAGGGTAACTATTTTTTCTCTTTTGATGCAAACAAATTGCTATTTGGTCGGAAGCAATTCTCTAATCGGTGAAAACAAGAGAGTGACGCTTCTATATTATTGTGTCGAGATGACAAATAAACCAAACCTTATGATCCATTCATGTTGTTTGAAGCAAATTCGGAATTGCTTTGAAGCAAAATTTATTTTCTTCAGAAGTAAGTTTAATTGTTTTTTATGCAATGTTTGATACAAACAGTCGTTTTTAGAAGCACGTCACCGATATACCCGAAACAATTATTTGCTTGCACGAAACATATTTTGTTTGCTCAAACAAATACACTGGAGACTGAACACAACATCAAACATGAAATTGTCGCAAACAATTGTAATAAGACCAAAGCAATTTACAGTATCCGTGCAAACTCTAACCTTATGGAAGAAAATTGATCGTAACAAATAGAAGACAGTCCAAAACAAAAAAGGACACAAAACTTTAGTTTTACCGAAAAAGGCTTTCACCCCGCTTTTTAAATAAAGAAAAAAACTTTAGTGAAGGAAACAAACAAAAAGCATACATAAATTTAGTTCAAAACTTTAGTTTTGGAAGCAAAGATCCTCACGATTGAAAATAGTGAAGGAAACAAACAAAAATAATTCCAATGTTTTACGGACTGTATGTGAGTATTTGACGAAAAACTACCACATTAGGGGTTACCATCCCACTGAACTACCACATTCAAAAAGTGACAGATAACTACCAAAATTTTCTAATTTTATGACTAAAAACTACCACTTTTGGAAAATGACCAGTTTAGATGATTTAAACGTGTTTATGAAAGGCGGGACCCAACTGTCAAGGCTGACGTGGCAACAAAGTCAACTCCGTTTGTTTTGACCGTCAAGTTGACCGTTATGACAAATGGGGCCCACACGTCATCATCAACCTTCCTCATCCTCCTCTGTCTCTCTCAGGCATTTCAACCAGCACCTTATGTGCATCTAAGGGAAGGAGGCGACATCGAGGTCCTCCTCACCATCACGGCGAGGTCGCGTTGGAGGTGGCGAGCTTGCTCACCTTGCCACTGTCGGACGTCAGGAGCTGCAGCGAGTAGTAGTCCGACACGGCGTGGTATAGCAGGATGGCCATCCGCCCCTTGGCCGTCAGGTTCCTGACGTCCTCGGCAACTGGGATGCCACCGTGCGCGAGCTGCAGGCGTGCGACGGCGGCGTGCTGCCGCTGGCCGAGGACCTCCTGTCATAAACACGTTTAAATCATCTAAACTGGTCATTTTCCAAAAATGGTAGTTTTTAGTCACAAAATTAGAGATTTTTGGTAGTTATCATACACTTTTTTGAATGTGATAGTTCAGTGGGACGGCAACCCCTAATGCGGTAGTTTTTTGTCAAATACCCACTGTATGTCCATACATAAATTTTTGTGTATATATCCAAGCAAATTCATTCACCGTGGAACCAGATTCTACGTAGTACAGTGGATCGAAGCATGGTTTGACACGCCGAAGCGAAACCATTTATTAATAATTTCATTCTAGATTGAAGCAAATCTCAGTTACAATGGAAGCAGATTCGAATATGATCAGAAATAAGGGGGTGTTTGGTTTGAGGGACTTTTTTATGTTGGGACTAGAAAAAGGCCCTAGCAACCCAAATAGGGTGGGATTTTTTTTGGGACTTTTTGCTAAAACTCCTTAGAAGTACCTCCTTGAGAGTCTTTTTCAAAAAGCTCCAGAAACTAGAAAAAGTCCTAGGACCAGAGAACCAAACACCACCTAAGCTTTTCTTCACATGGAAGCAAAAACTGCACGCACGGAATTTTGCTACTGTTATTAGTTTCCTTCAAGCAAGATTAGTTTCCTAAAAATCCGGCAATTACTTTCACGGGTAGCTAATTGCCTATCCGCACGTAATTAGCACTTTCTTGTTTGGAAACTCCACGAGGGAGATGGGATCGTGGGATGCAGCCCATACTAAATCCAACGACCCTCAAGCTCTCTAATCCAACGGCCCCCTGCTGGTCTGATAGAGTGCTAGCATCAGCAATCTGATGCCAAGCGGCGCTCATTGAACTGAATGCATAGTTCGATCTGGGGTTTCCAAGACCGAACGTGTGGCCAATATCAGCGTTGCGATTAACCAGACCGTGCAATTAACCAGCCAATTCTCTCACCCTGGAATCTGAATCCATCCACCATGATAATGATTCACCCATTCCACCTTGAACCATGAGATTAACCGGGACGATGCGCCGCACATCCGATGGCTGCGTCCTTTCCACCCGACACACATCCAATGG
>LR738714.1:712465143-712526332 GCA_902687465.1 Secale cereale | reverse complement strand
CTAGGGTGAAAATAATGTTGTATGTTCTTTTCTTGATTTTTGTTGAAAAAAATATTTGTCATTAGCAATTTATTCTTGGCGGACAATTCCGTAATTCCTTTGAAGCATATGTAATTTGCATAGGGTAACTATTTTTCTCTTTTGATGCAAACAAATTGCTATTTGGTCAGAAGCAATTCTCTAATCGGTGAAAACAAGAGAGTGATGCTTCTAAATTATTGTGTCGAGATGACAAATAAACCAAACCTTATGATCCATTCATGTTGTTTGAAGCAAATTCGGAATTGCTCTGAAGCAAATTATTTTTTATGCAATGTTTGATACAAACAGTTGTTTTTGGAAGCACGTCACCGGTATACCCGAAACAATTATTTGCTTGCATGAAACATATTTTGTTTGCTCAAACAAATACACTGGAGACTGGACACAACATCAAACATGAAATTGTCTCAAACAATTGTAATAAGACCAAAGCAATTTACAGTATCCGTGCAAACTCTAACCATATGGAAGAAAATTGATCGAAACAAATAGAAGACAGTCCAAAACAAAAAAGGACACAAAACTTTAGTTTTACCGAAAAAGGCTTTCGCCCCGCTTTATAAATAAAGAAAAAAAACTTTAGTGAAGGAAACAAACAAAAAGCATACATAAATTTAGTTCACAACTTTAGTTTTGGAAGCAAAGATCCTCACGATTGAAAATAGCGAAGGAAGCAAACATAAATAATTGCAATTTTTTACGGAGTGTATGTTCATACATAAATCTCTGTGTATATATATCCAAGCAAATTCATTCACCGTGGAACCAGATTCTACGTAGTACAGTGGATCGAAGCATGATTTGACACGCCGAAGCGAAACCATTTATTAATAATTTCATTCTAGATTGAAGCAAATCTCAGTTACAATGGAAGCTGATTCGAATATGATCAGAAATAAGCTTTTCTTCTCATGGAAGCAAAAACTGCACGCACGGAATTTTGCTTTTTTTTTTTAAATCCACTTGCACACTTTATTAAACTAGATAGGGAAGTTCATCAGAAACAATACTTAGGATACAAGTGGGAGGAGAAGACTCCCACGAAACCGAAACTTCATTACATAAACCAAAGGCGTGCAATCTCATGAGCCGCTTTATTCGCGTCCCGCCTAACCCAGGAGACTTTGAACTCACCCAAGTTTGTGGCCATCGTCTTGATCTCTTCCACCTTGGTGCCCACAGTCGATAGGTTTCGGCTTTGCTCATTCAGCATCCTGGCAACGTTGAGGCAGTCGGTCTCCAAGTGGAGCTTGGGTACGTCCCTTTGCAGAGCTAATTCCACGGCCCATCGGCAAGCCAACAATTCCGTCACTTCTGTTGTTGTAGTATCCGGCAGAAAAATAGCATCCGCACCTCTAAACGCTCCACCTTCATCTCTGAACACCACTCCACATCCACCACTCTGTCTCACCCGAGACATAGCACCATCGACATTAGCCTTGAGCCAGCCCGATGCCGGTGGTTCCCATGTTGCACGTGTGGTGGGTGATGTCAATGCCTCCGTCCGTCCTCGCACTTTCTTCCATTCATCCATGAGAGCTGCAACTCTCCTCACGACCATGCTTGCCTCTTCAATTCGCTTTCCATCACGGGTGTCATTTCTTGCCAGCCAAAGTGCATATAGACCCTGAACCATCGCTGACTTGTCATCTTCTGAAGCATCGGACAACCACTCTAACAACCAGGATGCAATCGAACTCTGGGTGCTTAACGAACAAGGTGGGGTCGCCACCCTTGCACCCAATACCGAGCTCAACTCTTTCCAAAAAAGTGTCGAATGATAGCAGCCCCAAAATATGTGATACAATGTTTCTTCACGACCATAGGCAGGGCAAAACACTCCGGCCTTGATTCTTCTGCGAAGAAGTTCTGCTCCCACCGCCAGGCCATTCTTGATCAAACGCCACACATGGATCAATGCCTTCCCCGGCGCATTGGCGGCCCAAAGCGCCAGCCAGCTCCTGTGGTTCACTGCCGTTGAGGACGAGGCAGGCTGTCCTGCTCTCGCTTTCTTCTTTTGCATGCAAAGATGATAAGCGGACTTTACTGAAAATTGCCCGTTCTTTGTAAAGTTCCAAGCCAAAGTGTCATCTGTGCCTGGACCACCCACACAGATCAGCATAATATCCTGAACATCATCTTCCGTGAACATAGTTTGTAGCTTGTGCCGATCCCACCCAGTGGACTCGTTGTTTAGAAGATCACTCACCCTCATTATACCAAGTATGTACATCTGGCCCAGTGGCCTCAGGTAACCTTTGCGAGGGATCCAACTATCATGGTGGATTCGAATGGAAGAGCCGTCGCCTACTCGCCATATAAGACCATCCAGAAGCAAATTCCGGCCATGCACGATACTTCTGAAAGTATATGATGCTCCACTTGGACATGTCGCATTGAGAATTGTACCATGTTCATAGTACCGTGCCTTGAGGACGCGCCCACACTTGGACGTTCGCAGTAATCTCCAAGCTTGCTTGGCGAGTAAGGCTTGGTTGAAAGCTTCCATGTCACGAAAGCCCATCCCTCCTTCCTGCTTACTCTCACACATTTTCTTCCACGCGATCCAGTGAACATTCTTCTCACCGTTTGCTTTACCCCACCAAAAGTTAGAAGAGATAGATGTCAGGTTCCCGCACAATTTCTTGGTATGTTTGAAGCAACTCATGGTGAAAGTTGGGGTAGACTCGAGCCCCGACTTTACCAACACCTCACGAGCCTTTTTCGATAGACCTTGCCCTTTCCAACCCGTGACCTTACCCTTTGCACTCTCCCGGGCATATTTAAATGTGCCTTCCTTGGATCGCCACAGCCGTGGGCAGCCCCAAGTATTTCTCCCCTAGAGCTTCAGAAGTAATCCCGATAACTGCCTTAAGATGTCCCTTGGTGTCCTCTGTGCTCCCTTTACCGAAGAAGATAGACGATTTCTGCAAGTTAACTTTCTGTCCCGAGGCTACCTCATAGTCCCGGAGGATCGTTTTGAGAGCAAGGAGGTTACTTTCAGAACCTTCAAGGAACACAATGCTATCATCTGCAAAGAGGAGGTGGGTAACCATGGGGCCAATGCTCCCAAAAGACACCCCCTTTAATTCACCAGTAGCTTCTGCATGTTTCAGTAATGCCGAGAAGCCCTCCACACAGAACAAGAACAAACAAGGCGAGAGGGGGTCCCCTTGACGGAGACCCCTAGACGGCAGAAAAGAAACCGAGATCCCACCATTCAACTTCACCCTGAAACTTACCGATGTTATGCACCTCATTATCATCTGAATCCATGCATCATGAAAACCAAACTTCTCCAGCACCTTCTCGAGAAATATCCACTCCACTCTGTCATATGCCTTCACAAAGGCTTCTTTCTCTTTCTCGTCCTGATGGCATGGACACACTCATAACTCATAAGTCACCAACACATTATCCGTGATAAGTCTCTCCGGTACAAAGGTACTCTGTTCCTCCGAGATCAACACAGGAAGGATTCCCTTGAGTCTGTTAGCCAGTACCTTTGTTGCAATTTTGCTACTGTTATCAGTTTCCTTCAAGCAAGATTAGTTTCCTAAAAATCCGGCAATTAATTTCACGGGTAGTTAATTGCCTATCCGCACGTAATTAGCACTTTCTTGTTTGGAAACTCCACGAGGGAGATGGGATCGTGGGAAGCAGCCCATACTAAATCCAACGACCCTCAAGCTCTAATCCAACGGCCCCCTGCTCGTCTGATAGAGTGCTTGCCCAGGAAGATTAGGGCATTTTGGATTTTCCGGAGTCAAGCGTACGTGCCGCAATGGCGGCGGCCGCGTCGGTTGAAGTTCCGATGCTCTTGGCCACCCGTGATCGTCCGCCGGCCAGAGGGAAGGAGAAGGGCCGTCCGGCCATGGTGGGCACAGACTGGTCCTCGCTCCCATACGACCTCGTCCGCCGCATCGCCTGCTCCTTCCTCGTCACCAACGACGTGGACTGCTACGCGGACTTGCGCGCCGTATGCCACCATTGGCGCTCCGCCGTCGACGACCCGAGGACCGACGCTTCCGACCCCCGGTTCCTCCCACGCCGGTGGATCATCCTCGACGAGGTCTTCGAGAGCGACACACACCGCCTGTTGGTCAATACCTCCACCGGCCGGTTCCTCCACAAGGAGCTCCCAGTGCTCCGGAACTACTACGTCGTCGCCACCACTCCTTGCGGCTTCTTCGTCCTGGCAGAGAGGAGCCCTCCTCACGCTGCCCATCTCTTCAACCCTCTCACCGGCGCCATGATCGGTTTCATGGCGCCGGTGCCGCCCGAGGGGGAGGTCGCTGCGGCCGTCTGGTTTGGCTTGCCTCTGCCCAAGCTCACCTTGTTCTTCGATACGTCTCACAAGCATTACACAGCCTATCCCATCGACGAATGTTTCACCACCAAGGAGTACCAGGAGGACGCGCTGACTTATAATTTCCTCCGAAGGACGATCAGAGATGGTTCCTATGTCGGCGGCTTGAGGGAATTAAGCAAATTAACTGAAGCGGTTGGCAGCATCGGTGGTTTGATGAAGATGCATCATATTCAGCCGCCTGCTAACTTTTTCTCCGGTGATCCTCTTGAGACGGGACATGCAAACGATGGCCGGTGTTTCCTTATGGAATTTGGCGGACAGCTGCTCATCATCGTCATGCTACAGCGACTCATTAGGGTCCTCAAGTTCAAGGCCACGAGTGATGAGCTTGTGTGTTTGAGGACCATCAACAACTATGCCATCTTCATCGGTCATCAAAGGTGCCTGGCGGTCTGTGCCGATAAGTTCCCATCCGTGAAGGCAAACTGCGTCTACTACACCAAACACCGGGGTTCATCGGCTCGCATCTGCAGGTACAACCTAAAGAACGACAAAAGAGAGACGATATCTGAAGCCGATGAGTTTGTGAAGCAGGACAAGCAATTTGTCCTCGCTGCTGACCGTCCTTTCACCATCGTCCAGCTTCTTTCGAGTTACACCATCAATGTCCGGGATTCTGAATTGGCCTCACAACAGGTCAAATAAGGCGCCTTGACTTGTTGCTGGCAAGATACATGTGCTGACTCTAAATTAGATTACTGCGGTTAAAGCGGAACTGCACTTTGCTGTCTTAATAATTAGGAATTGGTTGAGCCCAGTGTTCCATCTGTTATGCTTGATGCTGTCTTGTGTCCGTGTGCACTCGTTCTTCTAGTATACTGCATTACTGCTAAGGAAATGCAATCTGGTGCTTCATTTCTGGCAGTAGATCTCAGTTTGTACCAGCTTCTAAATTTTGCTCCTATTAATTTTTGCAATGTCTTGTTCTAGGCAACTAACAGGTTTTAGATTTGCGTACTGTTGGTCTGCGTATGCTGAAGCCAGGCTTAGAACAATCCGAGAAGTCTGCAGAGAGTGTTCCTCAGAAATTACCTTCCAGCTTCTACTGCGACATCTGCCGAATAAATAAGGCCGATCGTAAGTTCTTCAAAACTTTCATGTAATATCAAACTGAGAGCATCTCTAGCCGTTCGGCCCCCCAAGGCACCCCTGGCGCTTTTTCGGCCCTTCCCCCGGCGCGAATTTGGCGCTGGGGGCGTTCTCGACCCAGCCACGCCCCGGCCCCAAAGACGCCCTATTTTTTTGAATCTGCAGTTCCGGCTAAAAAAAACGTCATTGTTCGGCGACCACTCGCCACAGCTCCGTGATCATCTCAGTTCGGCACATAGTTCGGCGTGGCGAATAAAAACGGGAGGCGAGAGTGCATCAAATGACGACTGCGTCGATGTCCTCGGCGAAGCCGTCTTGTGTTTCTGCATTGGCTTCGCCGTCGGCGTCGGCGTTGTTGTCCGTAGGTGGCGTCCGCGAGTTGCCGATCGTCGATGTAGGCGACGCGTCGTCACTGGGGCTCGCCGGCTGGGTCGACATGTTGGTCGTGGCAGTGGGCGTCTCCGTCGGCAGGCCGTCCAGAATGAGGCCATGCTTCCGCATGTACCGCTCCCTGATCGGCCCGTCCATCGCCGACACCGCCGTCGCGTCCGCTGCCATTAGGAAGGCCAAGTCGATGTTCTTCTTCTTGGCGGCTACATTTGTCCGGAGTAGGTTGAACTTGATCTGGCCCGTCGACATGATCGCCGACCAGCGCGCGTCTGCTTTCGCCTCCCTCTCGACGGCGTGGTTCTTGGCGTCGGCGATGCACTGCTCGATGGACGCTTGCAGATGCTCGGCGTTAGGCGCGGCGTCCCTTGCCCACTTGGCCTTCTTGTGGCCATCCGAGCGGCCGGCCGACGCCCCGGGCGCCGGCTCGTCTGGCTGGTACGTCTCCTTGGCCTTGGCCAGCATGCGCCGGACGTCTGTCCACTTCTCGCACTTGTCGATCCGGAAAAACACATGAAGGTACTTGAAATCCTGCTCGGGGGTGCTGTCCTGTAGAAACATAGCGAACATGCGCAGCATCTGCGGCGAAAGAGAACAATTGTCGGCGAGGTAGAAGGAATGAAACGAGGCGGCGAACGGCGTGTCCATACCTTTCCCTCGACGTTCTCGCCGCTCTCTGGCCGAGCAGCCACCTCCTCGACGACCCCGTGCCATTTGTTGCACGCCGCCTGGATGATCGCCCAGTGATTCGCCATGGCCTTCGCGCCGCGTATCATGTGGATGCCGGCGAATTGCGGGTCGACCAACTCCCGCTCGTCAAACTCCGACTTGATGCGCTCCCAGTACGTGTCGACGCTCTGGTTCGTGCCGGTGATCGCGTCGAGGCAAACGACCTTCCACGCTTCGACGAGGCATTTGTCCTCTTTGGCCGTCCACTTGACGCGTGGCTCGCCGGTCCTGGTTCTGCGGTTCCTCTTCGTCCCCTTCCTCGCCGCCGCAGGCGCCTGCTCCCCCTACTCTCCCTCGTCGGCCTCCTCCTCCTCCTCCTCCTCGGCGTAGTCATGCTCGGCGCCCGCATCGGCGGCTTCGTAGAGCTCCTCGGCAAATCCAGGGGAAGCGGCGGCCGCAGCCGAGCCGCTCGTGATGATGTCGTCCATGTCGGCCTGGTGGCGGTGTATTTCTTCGGCGGCATGGCGGCGAGCAGCGAGAGGAATGGCGGGAGAATGGGGGGGGGGGATGGAGGGAAGTGGGGGAGGAAACGGCGGGAAAAAGGAAGACACTCACCGACAAGCAGGACCCATGCGCCTTTTCGCTTCGCCCTGGGTCTGCCGCCGCCAGTTTCGGCCCAATCCGGCGGATAAATGAGTCCTGGGGGCGCGGATGGGCCGATTTTTCGGCGCCGGCGCCGAAAAAGTGGCCTGGGGGGCTGTTGGGGGCGCGGCTGGAGATGCTCTCATCTTTTGTTCTTCCTCGTTGCCTTTTCAACATTTAAGGCTGAGAATATGTTGCAGATGTGTTTCATCTTCTGTTCTTTGTTGGATTTCTGGGCATTACTGCAGAATGGTCCAACACATTTTGTAGCTCAAATGCAGTTAAGAACTAAAGACGTGGTTGGCACAATTGCAGCTCACCACTGCTGGTAAGAATTTAAGATGTTCTTAGCATATATAAATTCCTGACACAATTTGTAGTTGTTGTTTCTAGATTCAGATGTTCTCATATTTTTGCCAGACTGGTGTTTTACGCTTAGATTTGTTCATACCGCGTTTTTTTAGAATGAAGATAATAGTGTTAGGATTGATCTCCTTCTGCTTGGGCCCAACGGCCCATGGACCCTTAGATCTTCGCCCTGATCGGGGGCGCACAACCCATTATGGTTGTTGGGCCCCTGTGACCCGCGCTATATAAACAGAGGTGGGGGGTCGGAGCACGCACCACGAAGTTGGACGCCGCCACAAACCCCACCTACAAACCCTACCGATCTAGGGTTAGCGCGGTGCTCACGGGAAGCACCACCACCACCGTCATCTCGACCTCATCTCCGGCCCCTACTTCGCCATGGATGGAGCTGGATCGAGCTCGTCCGTTCACCAAGAAGGTAGGTCTACCGGTTACATCTAGCCTACTAGATCCAAGGGGTCTATCAATGGTTTCAGAGCCATCTAGGCTTAGATGTTTTCGGTTCAAAAGGTAAAACAAGAGAAAGGAAAAGAAATCCCTCCCCAAGAACCCTAGAAGGGCAAAGAACGAATCCTATAAACGGACAAAGTTGCGCCGCCGCTCGGCCGCGCCGTTCCTCTCGATCCCGAATCGCATCGGCAAGCCGAGGATTCGGGACGAAGAACCACCGGAGCCCCAAAGCTTTTCGGCAAAGAAAAGAACAAGGACAAAAAGGGGGGGGGGGGCAGCACCGCGGCCAAGTCCCTCGACGGCGACGCGCCCGCCACAAGGGAGGACGCGCGACCGACGAGGAGGATAGCCACGGCGCGATCTGGACGCGCTCCTCACACCCTCGCTGAAAAGAGAAAAGGGAGAGCCTCCCTGTCTTCCTCTCTATCGTGGAAACGGAGTGGGGAAGGGGGAAGGGGATGGCCCCCGAGCAGGCGCTCTGACTCGCCGCTCCGCTCTGGCTCGTCTCACCGGCGGGAACCGTGCGGGCGGGCGAGAGAGGAAGCAGCGAGAGAGAGGCCCCGACGGGAGAGGGACAGAGGCTGCGAGCGGCGCGGGGGGAGAAGTGACGACGATTCGGTCGAAGCGCTCGCTGGCTTCGATTTTGTTCGAGCGAAACAGACGCTCCATCGTCCGATCCGATCCAGCGGCCAGGAAAGAAACCCTAGCGCTAGAAAGGCTCCCTGGGCCGAAAGTGGCTAGGCCGGGCAGGCCATGGGCCGCGTCCTTGCTGGGCGCCAGCCGCCGCGGGCAAGCCAGGCTGGGGCCAGGCTGCGGGCCAGCTGGGCTGAGCCGCCAGCCGCGGGCGCGCGCGCTGGGCCGAGGCTCCAGCCGCCGCGGGCGCTGGGCCGGCCTTGCTGCTGCCACTTTTATTCTTTTTCTGTTATTTCTTATTATACAGTTTTATTCAAAGTACAGAAAAAGAAAAAGGCAAAGTATTTTTCTAAAATTTTCACGAATTTTTATTCGTGTTTTCCGCTGCGTAAAAGTAAAACTGCTCTTTTTTAACACAGAAAATAAAAGTACTATATTTTCTTTAAGAGCATGTTTTATGAATATGGTTATGTTATTATATATAACCAACATTGTAAATAGGATGACCGTATTTCATTAATTGAAAAATTAAAGATGCATTTAATTCTCATATTTGCCCAACGGTAATATAGTTTTTTAAATGCTTAGACAATCATGTGTTTAATTTAACCAACGTTAGATTCATACATATAATTGTTATATTGACATCACTTCATTGTGATTTCAGGAGGGTATCTCCTCATGAGTTGCTTAAAAGATGTTCCGACACTCAGGGGTGACAACTACACTGAGTGGAGGAAGAAAGTGGACATGGCATTTATCTGTGCCGATATTGACTGGGTTGTGGATCAGGCACAACCGGTCAGACCAATAGAACCAGTAAGAGAAACTACTTATGATGACGCTGCATGGGCTAGAAAGAAGAGGGATTATGCCCCTCTGGAATTGTCATATTCCATAGACAATCAAAAGTGGGTTAATGCGAATAAAAAGTGCATGGCCTTTTGTAAAGAACACAATTGAGAACGCAATCGTGGGCTCAATTTCAGAGTGCACAGCTGTTGGAGAGCTGCTGACAAAGATAAAGAGCCAGTTTACTGGTTCTTCAAAGACATATGCCACCCAGCTGTTGAAGCAACTGGTTTCACAGCACTACACTGGGGGTGGTCATGGCATAAGGGAGCACATCCTTAGGATGAGCAATATGGCAGCGAAGCTCAAGCCCATGGATGAGGATCTGGAGATAAAACCAACTCTCCTGGTCCACCTGGTCATGGCTTCCTTGCCAAAGGAATTTCAGACATTTGTGGTCAACTACAACATGTCACCTGGAACATGGGATCTCGAAAAGACCATTGCCATGTGTGTCCAAGAGGAAGAACGGCTTAAAGCTTCACATGGTGGTTCTATCAACTATGTGAAGGATAAGAAAAAGAATTTCAATGACAACAGTAAGGGTTCTCCCTCAAAGCCTCATGGGAAAGCTCCCTATCAGCGTCAGCATCAGCCAAAGCACTTTGCAGTGGACAAAGACACATGTCTCCACTGTCACCAGTCTGGTCACTACAAGAAGGACTGCCCTGAATGGCTGAAACATATCATGGCAAAGCAAGGTAACAATGTTGTTTCCTTAGTTAATGAATCCCTATATACACAGTTTTCTAAATCCACTTGGTGGATTGATTCAGGAGCAACTGTTCACGTTGCCAATTCTTTACAGGGATTCCATTTGACCCGGATTACGCAAAGAAGAGAAAGAGGAATTGAAGTAGCAAATGGAATAAAAGCGGAAGTTGAAGCTATCGGCGACATCTCCTTGGAGTTAGCTGGTGGATTCAAGCTTCTACTTAGAGATGTTTTATTTGTTCCTTCATGTAATAGGAATTTGATTAGTGTTTCTTGCTTGGACAAAGATCATTATGAATGTTATTTTGGACATGGCAAATGTGCCATATGGTTTAATAATGCTTATGTGGGTGAAGCTTTCCTCCACGATGAGCTTTATTTATTATTACTTCGTGAAAAAGTTTATTTTGTATGTAATGTGAATGAGCGTATTTCCGCGTCGAATAAAGAACGAAAGAAAAGAAAGAGAACTCACGACTCATCGAAATTATGGCACTGTCGTTTGGGCCATATTTCCAAGGGGAGAATAGAGATACTCGTTAAAAGTGAAATTCTTCCTCCATTAGAGTTCTCAGACTTAGAACAATGCATAGATTGCATTAAAGGAAAGTATGTAAAACAAATCAAAAAGGGTGCAAACCATAGCACAGCAACACTAGAAATCATCCACACTGACATTTGTGGACCTTTTCCGGTGCAAAGTGTGGATGGCTATGACTCGTTCATAACATTCACAGATGATTACTCTCGCTATGGTTATATTTATCCAATCAAAGAAAGATCAGAAGCGTTGGATAAATTTAAAATATTCAAAGCTGAAGTTGAAAATCAGCATGACAAAAGAATAAAGATAGTAAGGTCCGACCGGGGGGGGGGAGAGTACTACGGTCGGCACACTCCATATGGCCAAGTCCCTGGACCTTTTGCAAAGTTCTTGCAGGAGACTGGCATAGTCGCCCAGTATTCAATGCCGGACGAGCCTCAGCAAAATGGAGTAGCTGAAAGGCGTAACCGTACCCTTATGGATATGGTGCGCAGCATGATGAGTTACTCCACCTTGCCATTGGGATTATGGATGGAGGCACTTAAAACCGCCATTCACATTCTCAATAGAGTACCAAGCAAGTCGGTGCCCAAAACACCGTACGAGCTATGGACAGGAAAAGTTCCCTCCCTTCAACACTTCAGGGTGTGGGGGTGCCCCGCAGAGGCCAAAATGTTTAATCCAAACATTGCAAAGTTAGATCCAAAAACAGTAAGTTGCCACTTCATTGGCTACCTAGACAGATCAAAAGGTTTTCGTTTCTACTGTCCAGACAGATATACAAAGTTTGTAGAAACAAGACATGCAGTCTTCTTAGAGGACGACATGATGAGGGGGAGCTTGGTAGCTCGGAAAATTGATCTTGAGGAGAAGAGGGTGCATGCACCTAATCCGATCATTCAGGAGCCATTTTTCTCACTACCGGTTGCAACTCCACCCATGACAACTTTGGGAGAAGACCCGGAACCTGTCCGTCAGGAGCCGACTGAACCCGTTGTTGAGCATGAAAGGGAGGTGCAGCAGCAAATTTTAGAAGAAGTGCCAGACGTTGAGGCACATGATGTGCCAGAAACTGAGGCCCTTAGAAGGTCTACAAGACCAAGAAAGTCAGCTATTTCTACTGACTTTAAAGTTTATAACACATAAATGGTTCAAATGGAAAAAGATCCCACCTCATATGAAGAAGCCATGAGAAGCCCTCATTCATCAGAGTGGATGAAGGCAATGGAAGATGAAATGAAATCGATGAGTTCCAAAGATGTTTGGGACTTAGAGGAAATTCCTAAAGGAGCCAAAACAGTAGGCTGTAAATGGGTCTACAAAATTAAGTATGACTCTAAAGGGAATATAGAAAAGTATAAAGCTCGACTCGTGGCAAAAGGATTTACACAAAGAGAAGGGATAGATTACAATGAGACATTTTCTCCGGTCTCATGTAAGGATTCCTTCAGAATCATAATGGCATTAGTTGCTCATTTTGATTTAGAGTTACATCAAATGGATGTAAAGACGGCATTTCTCAACGGAGATTTAAAAGAAAATGTCTACATGAAACAACCCAAGGGTTTTATCATGGAAGGCAAAGAAGATATGGGATGCCGCCTGAAGAAATCCATTTATGGATTAAAGCAAGCCTCTAGACAGTGGTATCTAAAGTTTAATGAGACAATTAAAAGTTTTGGACTTAAAGAAAATGTTGAGGATAATTGCATTTATGCAAGGTTCAAAAATGGGAAATATATTTTCCTAATCTTGTATGTGGATGATATCCTGCTTGCTAGCAGTGATGTTAGTCTACTACAAGAAACAAAGAAGTTCTTATCCTCAAATTTTGACATAACAGATCTTGGTGAAGCATCATATGTTTTGGGCATAGAAATTCACCGAGATAGGAACAATGGAGTCTTAGGACTATCGCAGAAAGCATATTTAGAAAAGGTTCTTAAAAAGTATAATATGCATGCGAGTAAAGCCACACCTGCTCCTATAGTCAAGGGCGATAGTTTTGGGAAATACCAATGTCCCAAGAATCAGTATGAGATCGATCAAATGAAAGGAGTATCATATGCTTCGGCCGTTGGAAGCTTACAGTATGCACAAGTGTGCACTCGCCCGGACTTAGCTTTTATCACCGGTGTACTCGGTAGATATCAATCCAATCCAGGCATAGAGCACTGGAAGATGGTAAAGAAAGCATTGCGTTATGCGCAAGGCACGAAGGAATGCATGCTAACATTCAGGAGATGTGAATCCCTAGAGATAAAGGGGTATTCAGACGCAGATTTTGCGAGGTACAGGGATGATAGAAAATCCACGTCCGGATACGTATTCACTCTCGCTGGGGGAGCTATTTCGTGGAAAAGCTCAAAACAGTCAATAGTTGCATCATCCACGATGTATGCAGAATTCATAGCATGCTTCGAAGCAACAGGGCAGGCGATATGGCTAAAGAAATTTATACCCGACTTGAAAGTGGTAGATTGTATTGACAAACCACTAAAGATGTACTGTGACAACGAGCCCGCAGTATTTTACGCTCACAACAACAAGTCGAGTAATGCTGCAAAAACGATAGAGATAAAGTATTATGTTGTGAAGGATAAAATCCAGGATCACACTATAAGTCTCGAGCATATAAGGACAAAAGATATGCTTGCGGATCCGCTAACGAAAGGCTTATCACCCAATGTGTTCAAGGAACACTTAGCCGGCATGGGTTTAAGGGAAAGCCTATGATTCCTGGATAGGCCCAAAAGGAACGGAATTTGCTTCTGAACAGAACGTATGTTGTAGCTGTATGATTCTATCGGCAATTAAGCCGTGACGATGAAACATGCTCTATGTACCAATATGTGATGAAACAAATAAACTAGAAAGTATAAGGTTAAAAGTAAAGATGAGATCAAGGGGGAGAATGTTAGGATTGATCTCCTTCTGCTTGGGCCCAACGGCCCACGGACCCTTAGATCCGCGCCCTGATCGGGGGCGCACAACCCATTATGGTTGTTGGGCCCCTGTGACCCGCGCTATATAAACAGAGGTGGGGGGTCGGAGCACGCACCACGAAGTTGGACGCCGCCACAAACCCCACCTACAAACCCTACCGATCTAGGGTTAGCGCGGTGCTCACGGGAAGCACCACCACCACCGTCATCTCGACCTCATCTCCGGCCCCTACTTCGCCATGGCCGAAGCTGGATCGAGCTCGTCCGTTCACCAAGAAGGTAGGTCTACCGGTTACATCTAGCCTACTAGATCCAAGGGGTCTATCAAATAGTGTGCAGTTCTTCACCCAGATTGCACTTAAGAACAAGAACTCAAACTTGCAAGGTAATAGCAAGCAGAGAGTTCATAATTAGTACTCCCTCCGTCCGGAAATACTTGTCATCAAAATGAATAAAAGGGGATGTATCTAGATGTATTTTAGTTCTAGATACATCTCTTTTTGTCCATTTTGATGACAAGTTTTTTCGGACGGAGGGAATAGTTGGAACTTGGAACATATACCTGACTGACACTGACCAGTGGGTGAGAGTCAAATTCACAAGTGATCCAAGGAACGGCAGGTGCATGCACATCTATACATTCTTTATACGGTGTGACTAGGCCTAATGTGTGACCCACAGTCGATGAACCAAGCGGCATTTCTACGACGTCATCTGGCTCCCCGTCAAATCAATTCACTCACGCAGTCGTCGCCGTCGACAAGAAGTCATTGATGGCCGACTCCCATGAGCCCCAGATCACTGGGAAACACCAAGGGAAAGTACGGACTGAGCATCCTGGACGGTACAAGTTGGTTTCCTAACCAAATGGCCGAGACCGATGACTCCTCAGGTCAGTGGCTGGCAACAACCCACCAGGATAAGATACGCTTCCTGACAAGCCACAAGCGAAGCTCCCCACCAAACACGCTCGGTATCGTTAAGTCTATTATAAGTTGTCTATCTCTAATCATTTCAGCTACCTTTTCTAGTATTTCAAGGCCTCTCGCCAACGCGACCCGATGACGATCATAGTCAGTTTCTCCATAGGAAACTTTCCTCATTTGAGGAGTCGGCGCCATCCTAGAGACCTTGAAGGAGCCGGGGGGCTACTTGGGAAACATATGTCCCACTCTCAGGGCTTCTTTGATTCAAAGGAATTCTATAGGATTTCTGGAGGATCAAAATCCTTAGAATTTTTTTCTATGTTGGTCCTTTGATTCAGGCCGCGTTCGGTTTGCAGGTATAGAAAACACTTGGATCAAAAAAACTGCAAAGGAACATGATTGATTGTACAGTACCAGACCATGGGGTTACAGAACAGAGGAAGAGAAGCTTGCAGGGTGTTCGAAGCATAGGTATACAAAACTTTGTTAGTGACGAAGACTGTGTACAGTGGCAGATTCTATAGTAGTATTTTTTTATCCACATGTCTCTGTCAGTTTGTCTTTTCCCTCATGCATGAATGGTATAGTTTAATTTTTTATTTGGGACCATGGTGCCTTGCCTCGGGCATCCGCCCAAAAATGAGATTATACTGGATTTGTGAAATCCTCTGGAATGAGCCCTCCAAGGCAGGGTTTCCTTCAAATTTCTGTATCAATTTCCTATGAAACGAACGGGTCAGAGGTGGACAAAACTACAGGTTTTCAAACATGTACATTTCCTTTGATTTTCATGCACATCGAATGGGGCATCGTAGGATAAGATCGCATGGTAATTTTTCTTATGGAATCTTTTGTACAACATTTTATAGGAAATCCCACTTCAACCTCTTTTTATAATTCCCTTTTTTTGGCATCAAATGCTTCTTGCTAATCCTATAGGATTCAAGGGGGGCATGCCACTCCAATCCTATACTTTTTCCTATTCCTATTTTTTTCTAAATCATGCAAATCAAAGAGACCCTCAGTATGTTTGACAGGGGGCTATTGTCATATGTTTCCCACTATCTTCACGTTTCTGTTTCAGACAGTGCACATATGTTGATCTCAATACAGTTTGTTTTTTTATGTGAAGATTGTAAAAAAAAATATATCTCTCCCAAAATCAACCGACGCAAGTTGCAATTTTTAGGTAACTACAAATAGTAAGCATGGATTAATGATTTGCATTTTCTTGAGATCCTTTCATATGGATTTACCTAGTAAATTAGATATACATACTAGCCTTTAATTAATGACCTTTTTTCAGTTGATTGAGTCAAACACGAAAAACAGTTGTTCAAAATGAACATGAACTGATCCCCAACCTGGAGACTGGAGCCAAGAAATTCGAGAACTCAAACTTCTTCATGTAATGCAACAGCAGCCAGAGAATATTACTTGGTAACCATGCTAATTGGAATCTATCAATAATATGACCGTATGCATCGTTCTGATGCAGAGGACAGGGGCAAACTCCCTTTTTGAAAAAAAAATGTTAGTTGGAACCTGGACCATTGGGTGGTGAGCCATTGAACAGCAGGTACAGAGGCACAAGTGCTCACTCTACCTCTATAAGTTATTCTGTTGGGGAACGTAGTATTTTAAAATTTTCCTACGATCACGCAAGATCTATCTACCAGATGCATAGCAACGAGAGGGAAGAGTGTGTCTACGTACCCTCGTAGACCGGAAGCGGAAGCGTCAAGTGACGCGGTTGATGTAGTCGAACTTCTTCGCGATTCAACCGATCAAGCACCGAACGTACGGCACCTCCGCTTTCAGCACACGTTCAGCTTGATGACGTCCCATGAGCTCTTGATCCAGTTGAGCTTCACGGGAGAGTTTCATCAGCACGGCGACGTGGTGACGGATATGATGTATTTACCGGTGCAGGGTTTCGCCTAAGCACTACGACGGTATGACCGAGGTGTGTTTCTGTGGAGGGGGGCACCACACACGGCTGGAACAATTCAACTTGTGTGTCTTTGGGTGCCCCCTGCCCCCGTATATAAAGGAGCAAGGGAGGAGGGCCGGCCGGCCTCCTATGGTGCGGCTAGGGCAATCCTACTAGGAATAGGATTGCAATCCTATTCCTAGTAGGAGTCCACCAAGAAGGAAGAGAGGGAAAGGAAAAGAGGGAGAGGTGGCGCCCCCCCAATCCTAGTCCAACTAGGATCCCCTGGTGGGGCGCCGGCCAGCCTCTATGGGCTGCCTCTCTCCTTTCTTCAAGGCCCACTATGGACCATCCCCCCTCGTAGGGGGTTCCGGTAACCCGCTCCGGCAATCCAGTTAAATCCGAAACTTTTCCGGAACACTTCCGGTGTCCGAATATAGTCGTCCAATATATCAATCTTTATGCCTCGGACATTCCGAGACTCCTCGTCATGTCCGTGATCTCATCCGGGACTCCGAACTACCTTCGGTACATCAAAACTCATAAACTCATAATACCGATCGTCATCAAACGTTAAGCGTGCGGACCCTACGGGTTCGAGAACTATGTAGACATGACCGAGACTCATCTCCGGTCAATAACCAATAGCGGAACCTGGATGCTCATATTGGCTCCTACATATTCTACGAAGATCTTTATCGGTCAAACCGCATAACAACATACGTTGTTCCTTTTGTCATCGGTATGTTACTTGCCCGAGATTCGATCGTCGGTATCTCTATACCTAGTTCAATCTCGTTACCGGCAAGTCTCTTTACTCGTTCCGTAACACATCATCTCGTGACTAACTCATTAGTCTTTTGCTTGCAAGGCTTATTATGTTGTGTGTTACCGAGAGGGCCCAGAGATACCTCTCCGACACTCGGAGTGACAAATCCTAATCTTGATCTATGCCAACACCACGAATACTTTCGGAGACACCTGTAGAGCATCTTTATGATCACCCAGTTACGTTGTGACGTTTGATAGCACACAAGGTGTTCCTACGGTATTCGGGAGTTGCATAATCTCATAGTCATAGGAACATGTATAAGTCATGAAGAAAGTAATAGCAGTAAAACTAAACGATCATAGTGCTATGCTAATGGATGGGTCTAGTCCATCACATCATTCTCCTAATGATGTGATCCCATTGATCAAATGACAACTCATGTCTATGGCTAGGAAACATAACCATCTTTGATCAATGAGCTAGTCTAGTAGAGGCATACTAGGGACATACTGTTTTGTCTATGTATCCACACATGTACTAAGTTTCCGGTTAATACAATTCTAGCATGAATAAAAGACATTTATCATGATATAAGGAAATATAAATAACAACTTTATTATTGCCTCTAGGGCATATTTTCTTCATATTCATCTCTAGAACTGATACGCCTTGAGTCTGTGAAAAGAAGACTAATGGCACGAAACAAATTTCCATCTCACTAACTATCTAGCCCCTTAAGTTTGCCAAAGCAACTCTGCACGGACTTGATGACCTCCGGCGTAAAATCATCACCAACAGCCAGTCGGTACTGTTCAAACTTCGCTTCTTCGCATTCCAACGCGGCTTTCTTGCAGGCCCTGATACTTCCTGGGAATGAGGTTAATGGTCAGCTCTGGTCTGGCACATGGCCATGCAAGTGCAATTGAGTCAAAATGCCAAACATAATGAGGATAAGCATCAAACTATATGTGGAGAGGCCAAAAGTTTGTGCACCGAAAACACTCAAAACTAATCTGGGTTCTTGGTGAGAAAAGCAGTTTTAACAAACTCAACAACATAGACACGTTTAAAGGAATCAGAAAGATGTTGCTATCATTGCTAACTGAAAAGATGTACTGTACTTGAATACTTGAATCAAGCATAAAAAGGAATATGTTTAGTAATAAGTCCAAACTAAAAAGGAACTGTTGACCAATTCGATAAGGAAGTGAGCATATTAGCTTGTGAAGATATGACATTGCATTCAATAAATTCGTAACACCCTACGGCCCAACGAGGCTAACAGATTCCCTAGCACACAATTTGCACTTCTGTTTGTTGGTAGGTTTTGGGGATGTTGTCGTGAGGCATGTCCTATGTGGATGACCTCGAGTTATTTCCTTTTATTTTTTGTAAGCAGATTTATTTGTCATAATCAAGAATTAAATAATAATCCTTTTGAAAAAATGCACTTCTGTTCTCCTTCATGCAAATGGATTAACCCGGAAAGTGCTACGTCTTGGGCCAACAAGGGTTGGACTTGGATGCAAGTGTAATTCAGCCACTCAGGCGCCACATTCATAGCACATTAAGACCACAGTGAACACAATGAGATCAGTTACAGAACTAATCTACGAGGACTCATAGTCCATCAAACCAACTGTAAAAGGAAAAAAATAAATAAACTGATGTGGTTCCATCATCTATTATCCACTCACCACTCACATCCAAGAGGTTGAACGACACATGAATCTTCCCAATGCTCCTCACCATTGTAATAGCAGCCCAAACTTTTTGGTAATCTTCATGTGACACTCGGATTACACAAATCTTCGTCACAGTATTTGTTGAGATTAATTAACCCGTGTGTTAATTATGGAGAATCTCCACTATTCCTAACCGCCATGTACGAGGGACACGACTGTTCGCTCATGTCTCTCCGGACCATCGCGTCCGTTGGATGTATCCCCTCGGGCCTATATATACTTGTACTCAATCATCAATAAATAGAACGATTCACTTTACAACACGTTATCAGCACTTTTCTCTGCCGAGAAGCAATTAGGCCACAAAACGAGAACGACGGTTGTGCGCCACGCTCGCCGGCGTCGTGGCCGCTGCCCGCGCTCCACCCAAGCCCGCACCAGGCCATGGCCACCACGCCGCATGACCCGGCCACCGTGCCAACTGCGCCGAGACGGTCCTCGCCGCCTCGGCCCTCTTCCGCCTCCGCTAACGGTTGACGATTCCATGCCTGTGCGATCGGCTGTAGCCAAAGTCGTGGTCGCGCCCTCCTGCGTCGTGGCCGCACCCGCACCCGCCCATGCTTGCCCGCGCCCTGGCCGGTAGCGCCAGGCCGTGGCCGCGCTCCGCCCGGCCGTGCCCGTGGCCACCCGGCCTCGACTGGCCGCCGTCCGGCCGTGCCCGTGGCTGCGCTCTGCCCGGCCGTGCCCGTGACCGCCCGGCCTCGACTGGCCGCCGTCCGGCCGTGCCTGTGGCCGCTGCCCCGCCTGCACCAACCGCCTGGGCTCCGCCTCCGCCCCCTCCGGCGTTGTCGGCCATGGAGCTGGGATGGAGAACGCCGGATCAGAACATCTACAGGCTAAAGGTGAGAAAAGAGCAACGCCTCTGTCGCGACGACGTTCGCCGTCATCGCTTCATCACCCATCGCCGCCGTGGAGGAGGTGGTGTTCGCGGCCTTCGCGCCTCTGCCCGAGGACAGGCGCACTTCGCCGCCTCGTGGCCCTCGGCCTCCCGCTGCCCAGCTCATCGGCGGCATCGCCATCGAGCAGTCGCGGGCGCCGTGCTGGCACTCGCGAACGGCGTCGCACCCGGAACGCTGCTCCCTGGCTGTTCCTCGGACGAGTACGAGCGCGCGGGAGCTTCTCTCGCCGCCGGTGAACGCCTGTGCGGCGGCGCGCGTGAAGGTGGCGCCGGCCGGCCATGGAACTCTCCGCATGTCTCGTGTGTATCTGGGATATCGAAGCCGATGGGGAATTTTTTTCCTCCACTGGTCATCGCTCTGGCTTATCCATTCGCTTGACCAGGCTGGAAAACAACCACTCCATACGTGGCCCATGTGCCATGTGCGCCTGGGAATCTAGGCACACGTTGCCGTTTCGTTTTTTCTTTATTTGCTATTTGCCTTTCGGTACTAGTACTAGATTACTAGTCCAGCTTATCAGCAACCGGTAATCTACAATAGTTTCTAGCAGTACTAATTCTGTTTTAGACATGTTAAATCCAATACATATAATTCAGTACTGCAAATATGTTGAGTACTATATATTTCATATAATATGTTGATGTAATATATCCCCATGTTTCTTACATGTTGAGATTAATTACATCTATTATTTGCAATTGAGATTTTTTATCTCTTGCTAACATAAATTCAGTACCTCTGTAGTACTGTTTCTCCGTTGAGTACGAGGTATTCAAGGATATTTCTATGGTGTATTTATTTCCATGTTAGACACATGTCGAGAATAATACATCTATTTGCAATTGAGATTTTCAATTTCTTGCAAATACATATGCAAAATTCAAGGTGTCATCCTTAGAAATTTGAGATTCTCACTAATGATTTCGAGCCACCTTCTTGAAATCTATTAATTTTGCAATATTAAGATGTATTTATATTACGCAATCCGTAATATAAATAAATTACCGGTTTTTCACCGGAGATGATATGTTCTATGTGTTCACCACATTATCATTCTTCATGAACATGTCACAACGATCGAGATTGATTTCTCTCGCACAACAAACTTGTAAATTTTTGACAATAACATCTCCCTCATTATATTAGGAAAACACAAGGTAATGAGTTGGATCTACTGCCCATGTGCAGACAATCTCTATTATTGTGAGATCTGTATGATCTTCAATGTGTTATGTTTCTACAATTGAGGTTGAGCATTTTCAAGTTACACACTTGAGTCAAAATTTTGCATTCTTATTACAAAATCATGATGGTTTTTAATTTACTTCTTGTAAATTAATTATCTCTGGCTTGCCCCTATAAATAATCGATGGATAACAATTTGAGGCTCTTGCCCTCAATGGCCACAACTTACTTAAGCGGATCATGGACATCAAGATCAGTCTTGCATCCCATGGGATAGCGCGTGCAATCCAAGTCACGCCATTGGGACGCAATGGACCTTAGGGTAATGGTTTGAAACTCACTTCAAACCCTCAACCTGAAACCATCAAGCTGTCACGAGACCCTATGAGCATGGAGAGCATGATGGTTGAATATGCATCAACCAACATGTTTGGAGACTATACATTTAGTCCCTTTATCTCCTTAGTGATCTATTTATTTATGTCCATTTATGATGTTCTAATAAGAACATGATTATTGTTGTCATCATATATTGTATATCACAATATGTTGTATCAGCACTTTGGTACAAATACACTTGTATGTATTCTATATATCTTCATGTCTATATATAGATTTCTATGGGGTCAATCTGATGAAAGATGATTTGTGCCATGTGGACATATGCACCACAAACTCTATACTCGGGGAAGTGAAATGTTTCCACTCTCGTTGCGAGAAAGGAGATATTTTAAAATCGCTAGACGCGATGAGGTATTTGTTGGCTCAACTCGAGTCATATTTACTACCCCTATGGGTACGTGAGTAGAATCAAGGATGCTTTAACGTGTCCAGATCAACTCATACCATACTAAACTATAGAGATATCCGTCAAAATAGTTTCCATAGCGAAACTTATGATGACAACAAAGAGGAATATCTTCTCTTACCATATGCAACGGATATGGCAAGCACATTCTTTGTGTATCATCTGGATTGTACTACACATACAACACAACCCGTAGCACATGTTGCGTATGAGATAGTTTTCCAGAGTGTCTTATACATGACAAACTTGGCACTCTCGCCTTGGTCATCGAGACATTGGGTTGAAACTGAAACTATCAGCAATTCCAATAGTTTATGGTTATTATGATGCTAAATTCTAACAACATTTGGATTTGATGTGCACTACAAGTGACACAGGGAAGCTAATTTTAAGGCCCGTACACCTTAAAGTCTACGCTGAACCACTCAGACTCCTTGAATGCATCAAGTTGAGGTAAGTGGCTCTTCCCATCCATTGACTAGACTATTCAGATATTCCATGGTTCTAAAAGACATATCTACATGATGGTCTTAAGTGTGTGCTTTATTCACACGAAACCATTGGCTTTATCCTGACATCGATTTCAAGCAAATCGGATGGACAACATTGCAGAATTCTCCTTGAGTGCTACCTCTATGGCTCTCGGATTGAAGTTTAGCAATTTGTCTTAATGTCTAGACTCGAAATGGTTTGGTAGAATCCCATCCAAAGAATTGAGCTCATTGCATGATCTTTACTTTGAATTGCAACTTACCAACTTTACGTTCGAGTCATGTAGTCTTACACACTCATGACCAAACTGCATATATTATTCCCCTCTATCTTTGATACGTGGAAATCTACCAAGTATTTCCTATCTGCGGTAATTCGGTTGCATACCGATATCACCACCCGACATACATCATTGGCCCCTCAACATATAGTTGGGATCTATGTGAGGAATAAATGTATTTCCGTCAATACCTCAAGCCCCTCACATGGGGAGTTATTCAAGGCCAGTATGTTGATTCAATGAGGAACATTTCCAGGCATTAGGGGGAGATTTCAAGTACCATAAAGAATGCCAGGAAATTAGTGGAATGCTAAACACATTTCTGCCTCAAATCCACGTACTCAAAGATCTGAACCATGCGTTCAGAAGATTTGCAACACATTGCAAATAATCTGCCAGATTCATTTACTGACTATAAAGGTGTCACACAATCCTACAATCCTGCAAAAGTACGCCTGAAAGAGTGGAGGTACCAGTAAAATCCACTC
This sequence comes from Secale cereale, assembly GCA_902687465.1. Taxonomy (NCBI): domain Eukaryota; kingdom Viridiplantae; phylum Streptophyta; class Magnoliopsida; order Poales; family Poaceae; genus Secale; species Secale cereale. The sequence continues at coordinate 712,503,096 of LR738714.1, read as the reverse complement.
CACTCATCGTTCAAAGCAACAGGGGGAGATGTATGGCAGAAGTACATTAGGATTCAGCTTCTCGCAAGCAAGGATATCAAGGCCTTTGAAACAGTAAATGCAAGGCAACTTCACGTTGGCAGACACCTAATGGGTAGTATACACCCAATGGACGGGAAACCTCCACCAACCTAGGTCATAGTGCACACAATGACCGGGACATCGGAATACCCGACTCAATCGCATTGGGAAATCGTGAGCAGTCGCCATGGGTAACGATATTTCCATCAACTATATATTGATATATAGATTCTGGAGAAACATATAACCGAAAGTCTACAATTGTCGACATACATTTCTCAACTAGATTGAAAAAACCTTTCAAATGATTCAGATCCGAAGACCATGGCCATGGCAAAGTGTGAATAACACTCGGACTGAACTCAAGCAAAGGTATAATCTAGGTAGAAATGATCTTGCTCAATAATGGGAAGGTATTCATAAACAATACCTACACCGGTTTTCTTCTGGAAACAGAATTGAGAACAACAAGGTGGTGAAACAAAGAGCAAGTACTGTAGCACAAGGGTTCACGCAGATACCCAACTATTCTCCGGAGGTGGAATCTCACTGATAACTTATATCATTGGCAGTTCAAAATCATCTATCTCTGCAGTTGATAGATGTAGTGATCACATATCCATGTGGACCACTAGATTCAGACATATATGATTGATTTCCGATGAAATCTCAAATCTGAATCGACATACAAAATGCAACATACATTGTGTAAAATCAATAAGTCACCATATGACTTATTATTATCGTCGGTACATTTGGTACAACCGACGTAGTGAGTTCCTTATACAGAAGGATTACTCCTACAATGATGGTTATCCATGTTTGTGTGTCTGCAATGACGACACATGTAATCATCTAAATGATGGAGTTTAAAATGAAGGATTTGGGTAAACCAAAATACCGATCGTTAATACAACTTGAGCACCTTCATTCATACATTATGGTATACTATGTTGTCTATATCCAAAATATATTGGAGAAATTCATTGTGGACAAATCTTATCTATCCATAACTCTCATGGTAGTTCATTCTCTAGACGTAGAGAAAGATCTATTAGACCAAGAGATGATGGAAATTAGATATTGGGACTCAACATTCCATAATGCCATTGGTTCCACCAAACACAATTGATTGGTACTCAAGAATATCTTTCGATATCTCCAAGGCATGAAACATCTTGTCCTGGTTTTTCAGTTTCGGAGAAATCTGAACACCAATATCATTGGATACATCGATCAGATCCCCACTATCAGATCGTAGACAAGTTCAGTGTTCCTACTAGGTGTGGTAGCCCTCTCATAAAGAGTCTTCAAATAAGATCTCATGGCTACATTCACCAACCATTATCTCAACGATAATGTTTCTTGTGTTGCCCGGATGCAAACAGGTTACATAATAAGCAATATCACTATATTGCATATCTTGCAAGTCAAATCATGCGACTGATTTGTTTAGCGGGTCTCTACCAACTTCTATGTTTTGGTATGTGACGGCTTCTAATTTTTGCAAGAATCAGGGGGAGTATCTTCCTGAATTGTTCCTGTTCAATGCATCATATTATACTCTTTTTTCCTTCATGAGTTTACTTTACAGGTTCTCATAAAGGTTTTTAATGAGGTAATATCAACATGAGATCATATGTCATACTTTCTGTTTTCCCCACCGGGGTTTTTGGAAAAGTATATATGACATATTTATTGTGCTCTAAACTCTATGAGTTTTCTCGTATTGAGTTAAAAGAGACAATGACCATTATATGTTGTACCATTTTCTCCTTATTTTTCCCATTGGGTTTGAAGGAGTTTTAGCAACATATTAAACACTATACTCCTCACATTTTTCCCACAGGGTTTTTGAGAAGCTTTTATTTAAGATGATGATGTCTACAAGGATAGCGTAGATTGGAGGGGAGTGTTGAGATTAATTAACCCATGTGTTAATTATGGAGAATCTCCACTATTCCTAACCGCCATGTACGAGGGACACGACTGTTCGCTCATGTCTCTCCGGACCATCGCGTCTGTTGGATGTATCCCCTCGGGCCTATATATACTTGTACTCAATCATCAATAAATCGAACGATTCACTTTACAACAGGATTTACATACTTCACTACATATGACTTGAGCTCAGAAATGCTTATAAAGTCTAAAATAAACTGGGAGCACATTACAGACATATATCATGCTGCCTAGGGGAATTAAAGATGATTTATAAGTTATTAGCATCTTGCAATGATCCAAGAGAAGCAGCGAGGCCACACTCCCCAAAGTTGAGATGGATGCTGTCTCTGATAACTTTGGTTATGTTGAACTGGGTGAGGATGATGGGATCAGCCTCTCCTCTGCTCGCATGGATGAAGACCTCCATCGCCATGTACCTGTTCTTGAAATGAACCATTGCTTGAGAAAGCTAGTGCTCCTGGTTAGAGTGACCTGGATTTTTATACAGATGGATGACAATTAAAAGTTCAAACGAAGAAACCTCAATTGCAGTACATAAGCATCTTACTGATTGCTCACCGGCGCGGGAAGATATGATGGCATCGCACGCGTGACCGACCTGCGCCTCCCTAGTCCTCCCCGGTGCCGTCGACCTCCTCTCCCTGTCTCCTGCGCCGACGGCCGGTGTCCTCGGACAAAGGAATCAAGGGTTACCCTAGAGCCTGGATGGACAATAAAAACTCCACGGCGATTGCGGAGAGGAAGAAAGACGGCGGCGGCGGAGCAGGACCCGGCCAGCCCAAGGGAGGAGAGCATTGACTACCTATTAAATTTTTATTTTTATTAGTACTTTTATTAATTTTTTCTATTAGTACTTTTATTTATATTCCTAAAATGGAAAAATATATATTAAACTTTGCAAATGCTCACCCCACGTTTCAAAAATGTTACTGTAGTGTTTGCGTAACTTCTAAAAATGTTGATAGCATTCATATAAATGTTTGTGATAATTAAAAAAGGATTCTGCATTTCACAAAATTGTATGTGAAATTTTTGAGAAATGTGTATACAATGTAAAAAAAATTATGCCATTCAAAAACAAATGTTCACTTATTTCAAAATTCTGTACGTAAAATTTTAGAAAAATTACATAATTTGAAAACGATTGCATACTATAAAAATGTTTCTTATTTAAAAAATGTACATGGTATTTTAAATAAACGTTTTCACGTTTGCAAAAAATGAGACGTTTTTTAATATTTAATTCCCAATTTAAAAACTTTAACGTGTATTTGAATAATATTTAACATGTAACAAATCAAATGTTTGAAACATGTATTTGAAAAATGTACAGCATGTTTCTGAAAAAAGTTCAACACGTATCAAAAAAATGTTCCACGTCAATATAAAAAATGTACAGTGTGTTATGGAAAAAATAGACATGTGTTGAAAGAAGAAAAGAGGAAAAAGGAAAAGAAAAAAAGAAAGAGGAAAACACAGAAGAAACCCATTGAAGAAATGCCAAAGAAGTGGAAAATCAATGAAAAACGAAGAAAACTGAAGAAGTCAACGAACAAACACACAAGAAACATAAAACCGAAGAAAAACCAAGAAACCCGGTAAAGAAGCGCAGAAAACAAGTCATAAAATAAGAATACCTTAGTGAAGCATCATAAGGTGATCAAATGCAGCCCATGACGTGGAAAGCCCTATGTAGATCGTCGTTTTGTTTTAGAGAACATGAAAATCCTGTTATCGCCAACGATTTTAGAGCATCTATAGCCAAATTTTTAAAATGGCCTAACTTCTCAAAAGATTACCATTTAGCTCAACCTTTAAAGGTTAAGCTGCTCAAATTTTTAGGAGAAACATTCGCCAACTCTCAAGTTTGAGCAATCGAGACACACTCCCTTCACAAAATTCCTGGATTGCATGCACTAGAAATGGAAGAACTGCCCATATGTTCAACAAGGGCGAATATCAAGGCCATTGTAACAAGCTCACCATCATTCTGAAAGCAGTTGCATCACAAGACCTCCAGATCTGGCACTCTCTTCTTTGGCATGTTCCGGTCACACGATGACATCAACGTTCTACAGTAGTCTCCATTATTTGCTAGGTTGACCCTGGGACAAGCTCCTCTGTGCAATTACACCATCAATGGTCATGACTTAACATGGACAAGTAACTTTCTGATGGTATCTATCCTCATGGGAGACATTCGTCAAGACCATCACTGTGCCAAGGGGTCAGAAAAGAACTCACTATGCCCAAAGACGAGAAGGATCGAGTTGGAAAAAACATGGAAAGAGAATTTGGAGTGGTCCAAGCATGTTGCAGTTATACGAGGAATTGCGAAAATATGAAATCCAGAGACGTTGTGGTGGGTAATGACATTGTATGATCATGCAAAACATGATTATGGAGAATGAAGGTGAGATGGTTCACACCGGTCTGGATTTTGAGCACGTGGGTGATACTATCCAACTTATACCACATAATCCGTAGACTTTTCAGGAGTTCATCGAAAGCATCAAAAGATTCAGTATTGAGAAATTCATGAGCAGCTTTAGAATGACCTGATTGAGCATATGTGGGATTTTCAAGGGAACAACTAGAACATATGTCAGACTAACTTGAATTCAGATTTGAATATTTTATTTAAAAGTTCATGTTTTGATTGTAATATTATATTTGAACTATTGTTACACTGGGTTATTTGTAGCTATTTATTGATGGATTTATCTAAAGTTACTTTAGGTGCTCTGGACATAACAGAAAAAAACAAAGACGAACATTTCATGTACGTGGTTGGATGGTCGGCTCCTCTATCGGTATGTCTAATTTGATAATCCGCGTTGGAGTTTCCCTAACCTACAAACACAATTCACAAGTCTTCCCATGCCCACCCTCATGTTCGCTTCTAGCATCCCGTTGCCTTCTATCACCCACCGCTCAAGTTCTCAGGGCGTGAGTTCGTGAGCACTAAAGAAATAGCTTTTGTTGTGATTTAGGATTTGCTAATTAAGTAACTATGTAATTGCTTCTTGAGAACAAACAAGATGGAGTTCATAGAGGGCAAGGAGAAAAACAAAGATGAACTAATACAATAGATAGAGGGAGAAACCTCTAAAAACAAGTTTTTTGATGAACTGACAGGAGCACTGCCTTTTTATTAAGAAGATGGAAATATTTATAGAGTGGCATGTTTGCGGGAGGGTACATGCCAAAAACCCAAGCAAAATAACCGCATGTCAACTACTCATGGTTCTGTATGACGCGAGGGCTAAAACCTATACTCCGTTGCCGGATGTCCTCGTAGGCAAGGTAAGCAACCTCGATGCAAGCCATTCTCGTGCCATTGAAAATGCTCCGGTCCCTCTCCTTTCATGCATTCCACATGACGTACATGAGAAGGCTGATAAGACGCCTCCTCAGGTTGGTGTGGGAATCTCTTAGTCCGCCCTGCCACCAATCCTCAACTGAGGTATCCACCGGGCCGGGGAATGGCATGGCACCCACCCAGGATAACGCGAGTTGACGGACGGCCGAAGTGAAGGGGCAATCCTTGCAATGGTGTGAGGGAGTTTCAGGAGCACGAACGCAGAGCTGGCAAATCGGGTTGTGCGGCAAACCCTCAGAGCCAGGCAACGGGCAGTCAGGATCCTATTGTATAGTAATTCGGCTCAGCATGGGCCTCCCAATACTTTGCTGATGAGAACTTGCAGTGGTACGCCAAGAATTGCACAAGTAGGCGGTGCCCGAAGAATGATCTCCAAATTTTGCATGGCCATTTTAATTCTTGACAAGTCTAGTAATATGTCTACTGATTAATAAGCCTTAAATGTTTATCCATTTTCATGCATGCAAGATAGTACAAGGTTCGCTATTGTTCACACAAATTTCGAAATGATTTATTGCAAAAAAGAAAAAAATTGTTGCCGGCTCAACGTGTGGGCCATTTAAGCATGTATACAATATGCTGGTATTGCATTTCGCAGTTGCTTCCTTAGCATTACACACTGCTCAATTATTTATGTTCTAGGCATTACCCCGTATACATGGGTATTATTCATGCTATCAGGAGACACAAGCTCTCCTTCACAATTCATAATCGGAAATCAGACATAGCATTTTTTGCATCTAACCCAATGGCGTTGTAATGTTTGACATAATCTCTGACGAGGGTCTCCCTGTACAACGGCGGGTTGTCATCGGACAGAAGCTCCTTGATTGGACCGTACATCCTGGTTGAGGCTGGGTGGAAATGCGAACTGAAAAAACACGCGATCGAGACCCTCGGTGCAATGTTCTTCACCACCACCCTATGCTCCACGCTAATGAACGCATCATTGGAGATAATCTGCGCAGTTTTTAAGAAAAAAGACACGGTTCTGAACTTCAGAATGAACAAACACAATGCTCGGGTGTTGAACAAATAATTCAGGATTGGATGGTCTCAGTTTATATACCTGTAGGAGATCGCCGATGTTGACGATGAATGCTCCGGGTGTCGGTGTAACATCGACCCACCGGTCCTCATGGAGGATCTGGAGGCCACCAATTTCGTCTTGGAGAAGAATTGTCATAAAGGTAGAGTCGGAGTGCCGGCTTGTGCCAATGGCGAGTTCAGGCTGAGGACATGGAGCGAAGTAGTGGCAGAGTAAGATTTGTCCTTGGTTGCAATCGATATCTGTCAGATAGCTCGGATTGAGCCCAAGAGCTTTCGAAAGCAGCTCGAACAAAGCGTTGCCCAAATTCATCACTTGTTTGGCGTATTCAAACATCGTGTCGCTGCAAATGAACATGTTAGCTCTGAGTTTATTTTTTGGGAACAGATGATTTAAGTAACCTTTCCTGAAAATTTAACAGAAAAGGTTTCTATGCAGAGTGATTTCATTTAGCTCTTGTCAATAACCAAGCAAGAAATGGCTCACACTAGCAATAAATACATGGGTAATTCCATAAATAAAATCACACCCTTACTACTAACTGCAGATTGGTTCAGTTTTCAGGATACAGAGAAAGAGAAGACCATCACTCCACCATTCTTCTTAATTTGCAGATTGTGAAGCTCGACTTTTTTATATTCGTAAGAATTAGGAGACTGATAAGAATCAAATAGAAATGATGCGATTTTCAGGGAATTGCTGCAGATGCCATCAAGCACACAATTAACTAACCCACCAGGCCTAGCTCCAGCTCGTGACAATGTTTTTTTTTTCGACAAAGAGTGAATTTTATTGACTTAAAATGAAGTATCAAGTGGGACAATGTTCTACAACCAGACAGTTAAAAACATGCAGTAAAACTTGCAGGTACATGGCAGGAGCACTCACCGGCAGGTTTCCGGCAGCTCGTCGGCGTCGGGCGGGTCGGGGGCCATTCGGATGTAGAGCGTGTCGCGCCAGTTGGCCACCGGCGACTGATGCAGGTCGAAGTTGCACTGGTACTTGACCGCCTTGACAGGCTCCCGGGAGTAGAGCCTGGCCTTCCGCCGTCGGCCTCGTGGAACGCCCGCACCGCCCCCACCGCCGCGGCCATCGACTGCGGAGGCACGCCGTGGCCAGTCACCTGGAAGAAGCCCCACTCCGCGGCGGCCCGGCGCACGGCCGCGACCGTGGCAGCGCGGTCAGTGCCGCCGAGATCGATCACCGGGACCGACATCGACTGAGGCGGCAGTTCTTGGGAGGACGGTTCACGGTGGTGGTCGGGGACGCGGAAGATGCGCGGGACGTGCGTGGCGCCGGAGGCCACGAGGCCGCGGACGCCGGACAAGGTGGCGTCCAGCGCGCGGAGCTCGGCCGCGCGGTCGTAGGCGGCCATGCTCGGCTCGGCTTGGCTTCGGAGATGCGGACGCGGATTTCTGCCTCAGTCCAAGCAAGAGGGGTGGCAAAGCGAGCCGGCGTATGTTGCCACTGGCCGTGATGGGACAGCGCATTTCTGCCTCCGCGGCACATCTTATCTCTTCCGTCACTGTTGTAGTGAGAATTGATTGGATGAACAGTGACCGGATCTGTTTATGTGGCTCCCAATCGCTGTTGGGGGACGCAATTTTGGACCGGTGGTCTAGCAACCCTCTCATTGTCTCATTGATTGCGTGACAGTCGTCTGATTCACTGTCCTCCACCAATCCACGACGCGCGAGCTTCACCCGAATAAGTAAATTTACGGGAACCGGTGTTGGAAAAATCCATCACACATACATTTCATCAAGATTCATGTGGTCTGACGACGTAAATCACTTCTCGCTATGTACACCGTAAATCCCAATGACACAACCGGACATAAAGTACATATATCTACTGAATGTCAGCTTTTTATACAGGAGAGATAGTTATAGAGGAGAAAAATAACTGTTCATGCATGCATGCATTCTCTATCCCATACATCTGACATGCATTAACTTTCATTATCATATTTTGAATGATTGATATCTTTTGAATCAAATGTCCATTTTTGAAACTATTTATATATTATAATTCGTGCTGACAATACCTTAAAAAATGATCAATCTAGGATATATTTCAACAAGTTTTTATTTTATATATTTCAATTATCTTGAAATTAGTTTAAAAAAAATATAAAATTGTTTCGGTATTTCATAAAAGTGATTTTGGCCGTTTCACTAATTTCAAAAGAAAAATGATTTCACTCGTTAAAATAACTAATGTCACTCATTCTTAAACACTGGTTTCACTTATTTTAAAATGCATATTTCACTGATATTCAAAAATAATTTCACAAAAAAATTGATTTCACTCATCTGAAGGAACTAATTTCACTCGTTCTTAAACACTAGTTTCACTTATTTTAAAGTGCATATTTCACTAATTTCATATAGAGAGGGGATGAGAGGGGAAGGAAGGAGAGAGGGAAGAGAAGGAAGGAGGGGGGCGCCGCTCCCACCCCTTGTCCAATTCGGACTAGGGGGGCGCGCGCCACCTTCTGGCCGGCCCTCTCACCTCTAGAGCCCATGGTGGCCCATTAACCTTCGGGGGAGGGGGGGAGGGTTCCGGTAACCCTCCGGCACTCCGATATTTGTCCGATGACCCCTGAACTCATCCGGTGTCTGAATTACATCGTCCAATATATCATTCTTTATGTCTCGACTATTCCGAGACTCCTCGTCATGTCCTTGATCTCATCCGGGACTCCAAACAATCTTCGGTACATCAAAACACATAAACTCATAATATCGACCGTCATCGAACGTTAAGCGTGCAGAACCTATGGGTTCGAGAACTATGTAGACATGACCGAGACTCATCGCCGGTCAATAACCAATAGCGGGACCTGGATGCTCATATTGGTTCCTACATATTCTACGAAGATCTTTATCAGTCAAACCGCATAACAACATACGTTGTTCCCTTTGTCATCGGTATGTTACTTGCCTGAGATTCGATCGTCGGTATCATCATACCTAGTTCAATCTCGTTACCGGCAAGTCTCTTTACTCGTTCCATAATACATCGTCTCGTGACTAACTCATTAGTCATTTGCTTGCAAGGCTTATTATGATGTGTATTAACGAGAGGGCCCAGAGATACCTCTCCGACACTCGGAGTGACAAATCTTATTCTTGATCTATGCCAACACCACAAACATCTTCGGAGACACCTTTAGAGCATCTTTATAATCATCCAGTTACGTTGTGACGTTTGATAGCACACAAGGTGTTCCTCCGGTGTTCGGGAGTTGCTTAATCTCATAGTCAGAGGAATATGTATAAGTTATGAAGAAAGCAATAGCAGTAAAACTAAACGATCATAGTGCTAAGCTAACGGATGGTTAGGATGTGATCCCATTCATCAAATCATTCTCCTAATGATGTGAACCCATTCATCAAATGACAACGCATGTCTATGGTTAGCAAACTTAACCATCATTGATTAACGAGCTAGCATATTAGAGGCATACTAGGGACACTCTGTTTTGTCTATGTATTCACACATGTATCAAGTTTCCGGTTAATACAATTCTAGCATGAATAAAAGATATTTATCATGATATGAGGAAATATAAATAACAACTTTATTATTGCCACTAGGGCATATTTCCTTCAGTCTCCCACTTGTACTACAGTCAATAATCTAGATCACATCGCTATGTAATTTAACACCGATAGTTCACATCGCCATGTGACCAACACCCAAAGGGTTTACTAGAGTCAATAATCTAGTTCACATCGTCATGTCATTAACACCCAAAGAGTACTAAGGTGTGATCATGTTTTGCTTTGTGAGAGAAGTTTAGTCAACGAGTCTGTCACATTCAGATCCGTATGTATTTCGCAAATTTCTTTGTCTACAATATTGTGCATTTAGCTACTCCAGCTAATTGCTCTCAGTTTCAATACGCATCCAGGTTGATACTTAGTTATGTGGATTAGTGTCAAAGCTTGAATCGGCGTAACCCTTTATGACAAACTCTTTATCACTTTCATAATCGAGAAATATTTCCTTAGTCCTCCAGTTACTAAGGATAATTTTCACCGTTGTCCAGTGATCTACTCCTGGATCACGATTGTACCTCCTTGCCAAACTCATGGCAAGGTACAAAACATGTTTGGTACACAACATTACATACTTCATAGAACCTATGGCTGAGGCATAAGGAATGACTTTCATTCTCTCTGCATGTTTCTGTCGTGGTCGCCAGTCTTTCTCTTAAAAATCCATTTCTATACTTATACTAATTTGTGACTCCCTAAAAAATCCCACGTTAATCAGTAATTAAGAGCCGTTTATCTGGTGCGGGACCGAGTTATCACGGTTCAGATCCAACCATATAGTTTTGAAAAAAAATCAAGTCCGGAGTTTGTATGACCCATTAAATTAATCTGGTACTAATTTGTGACTCTGGTGCGGGACCGAGCCGTTTATCATGTGCGGGACCGAGTTATCACGGTTCAGATCCAACCATATAGTTTTGAAAAAAAAAATAAAGTCCGGAATTGGCTGGTGGGACCAGTTTATTATAGTTCAGATCGAGCCATATAGTTATGGGTAAAAACAATCAAGTCCGTATTGTTTGCAAATTGGGCGAGAAAATAGTAGCCATTGTTTCTCACGTCCAAAAAAGAGATGGACACGATAATAGCTTTCCTTCTTGAATAGTAAGACTTGAATCTTTGTTAAAAGGAAAGAGATCGCACGTCCTAAAACAAGAGATATCATCGTATATTTTCCTTCTCTCCTTCCCTCCTTCCTCCTCACTAGTTAGTGTGCACGTGCAACGCACGTCTTCACAAATCCCAATACATATATTTAAATTCTGCATTTTTTTCTTGAGTTATAATTTTGTAGCTTTTATTCATCACTACCCTTTTTTTATTCAAAATGCTAAATTTTGGTCCTAAAGATGCTCATATTTTCTTAGTAAAATTGAGCATATTTTTGTCCGCCACTCTGCCATGTAGGTACCATTATACATGCGGTGAATCGATGAAAGGTATCAATGAAATTGCAGTGTGCAAAGTTGTCGAAGTCCAAGATATTTGGTGTAGAAGGGAATACAAAACATTTCATTTAACATAAGTGTTAGCCTAAACAATATGAAGGGTACAAAATGTCCAGCACAGTTAGTCAATATTGATTGATAAAAAGAAAGAGTTGGTCAATATTGACCAAAAGTCAAGCAAATAAAAAGTCTGGAAAATGTCCAAAAATATGAGTAACATAATTTAAATGGATGAGCGGTGTTGTGATGTCGCTCAAGTCGTGTGTTCTTAGAAGTGAGACACTATTATGACAATATAGCTGCATAGAGATAGATGACGTTTCATTCGGCCTGTGTACTGATAGGTTGTAAAAGAAGATTAAATCTAGTTCCGATTGGAAAGCAGCTTTGCATTATCTCCAAATCATGTCTGAATGGTGATCTAATCCTGCAAATGTTAGCACCGAAAACCATATTCTTAAAGCACATAATATTCGTTACAACTGATGTCTATATAAACATCTTTAAAAGTTATTAAAATTCTCAAAAGTTCTCTCACTACGGAAATAAACGCTAATGCAAAAAATTATCAATCCAGGTTATCCATCTTCTGGCCTGGTTCAGGGATTTCACCTCCCCGCTCCAGCAACTGCACCATCAGCGGGCTTGCAATGGGCGTGCTGACACGGGCAGGGGCGCGGTAGACTGGGCTGACAGCACGGCTGTCGAGGCAGGTCAAATCCTAGTCTGCACCATTGCCATGAAGTAAATTCACATCAAACATTACAGAGAAATGATAATTTACATGCATTAAGAACTTCCTTCTTAATGAAATGACAACTGCAGGCCTGCAAAGTCAATGTTGATTTTATCCTGCAGTGTGGTAGTACATTCAGAGAAATGAGGCCAGAAGCATCATAAATACTAACCACAATTCAAATAAAAGCAATTGCCATGGGATTTCTAAGAAGTTATATTTCTGGAGAATCGGAAGCATGGGCCAGCGACATCATATAGTCATAACCATGGGGAAGGATGCCCAACACATGACTGAAGAACAAAGTGCAAGGAAGAAAGATGAATAGACTAACACATGACTGGATCAGCTACCGATGTTGATGTCGCTTCATCGACGGCAAGCAACTGAATGTCTTCTATTGTAGCAGCTGCACATAAATCACCCATTAATCTAGGACAATCACTTCACATCCATTAGAAATTAAAACATGATTATTCAAGGATCAAGCCACTCACCTTGTGGCTAGAATCCACCAACACCATCTCTCCAGGTTACTGCACATGAAGAATTAATCACTTCCCCAAAGTCAGAACTTCTGCATACCTTATACATAAGGCTCCTGACATTTCAGTAAAAAAACTATATATGGCATATTAATGCTAGTTGGGAGAGAGTTATACCAACATATGTTGCAGAAATGTTTATTTACCTTTCACATAGGTCCTAGTAATCCGTACAACAGTACAATGGTTTAATATGTGAAATGCCCAAAGCGCAAAAGAGAATAGATTTGTTTTCTTCATGAATCAAATAACCATACATGTTTTAATAAATGTATTTAACCATAACTACTGCCCAGAAAAGAACCTTGTGAACCGATCTGTAAGTCCAGCTAGTGATTATGTTCTCTTACACCAAATACCACCTTCATGGAGTATATGAGTTAATTAGATGCACTAATTGACTAATTTTCAGAGCACGCTTGTCGGTAGGCACACCAACTTCTACCAAAATAGATATCTCTTGAATCGAGTACTTATGAAAGCATACTTGGCAGTAGGCATACCTTGTTAATTCTCCAATATTTAATAACCATTCTGCAAACAGAAATATCAGCAGAAAAAAATCAATAAATCATGAGATAGTAAAAGGTTATGAGAAAAAAGTGAGAACCAATTCATAACAGGAATTCATGAAAACTTCACCATTTAACCAGAGCATGAAATTTAAAAAACATCTTCACTGTTGTGTCCCGGATCAAAATCAGGAATAAGTTTCATTAGATCACAAGATCAAGGTAGGAAGAAACGGTCATTTTGAAATTTGTATTCCCAGAAATAAAGAACACCTACTTGGTGCATCCATCACTTCCCAGTCCGACAAAATCAACTACAGCTTCATTCAAAATAGATTTATTCATAGAAAGAATCTTCCCTCCGCCCTTGTGTGGACACTTGAGAGAAGTTTACAAGCTCACGTGAGCACACATTCAAATTATGTCAAACTAAATTTTCTATTGTATGGATAAAAACGTAAACCTGTTGACAAATAACCTAGCTCTCAAATCTGCACTGCTTGTCTGGAGACGTAATGATTCTGCATAAGTTTTTTCGATCCACAACAGGACAAGAAAAAGTGAAAAACTCCAAAATTTGGGTAACACGTGCGTAATCAACGAAAAAAATAGCGCGCTATCTAAAATAGCGTGGCCCTTCTCCAAATGCTATACAAGTTATTACGTGCTATTTGCGTGCTATATTCAAAATAGCGTTTTGAAAAAAATGCCAAATATATCATAAAAATTAAGGATTTCAACGTCTAAAATTTTGTCTAGGAGCTATACATCAGCGGCGGACCTAGCCGACTGGGCCAGGATGGACCAGCGGTGTTAGTGTGGTACTGTACATGTACATTTTTTCTAATTTTCTAGCCTTACTCCTATGGCATAACTGATATTTCCAAATCTCAGGGTGGGCCATGGCCCACCCTGGCCACCCTCTACCTCCGCCACTGCTATACATGAATACCGCTGGTGTACACATTATGACATTAGATGCACTTAAGAAAATTCTTCTTGTTTTCGTCCAGAAAGATGCAATATTTCCATCCTAGATGGGCCTATTGTTGCGTTGCATTGGGCCGACGCCCGATGGGCTGCTATGGGCTGAGTGCCGTCCATGTTTCTATCGCTCCACGCTAAAAACGCTAAAATATTTTTGCGTTTAGCGCCGTTATAGCACGCTATAATGTGAATAGCGGCATAACGGGTAAAATAGGTAAAATATAACGTGACACCCTCAAATATGCTATAGCGAAGTTTAAACGCCGAAATAGCGCGCTATTTGTTTCGTTGTGCGTAATTGGTTAATGTTTTGCATTAAAAGCTGGAAACTTGAAAAGGGTACTATGCAGAAGGGTAAACATAGCAGGCAGACATCAGTTCTGTAGAAGCTCAGAAGACTTACAAAATAGTATGTGCGCAGATCAGTTACCTGCGGAGAGAGGAAGGCTAAAAAGCACATGTGAGTAGACAATGCGAATACAGTGGAATTGTTCGGAAATAAGGAGAATACCTGAAGCAAAAAAATGATAGTAAAATAGGTGGCACCAAAAGGGCTTAAGTATGGAACATTATCATGCTAGTCTCACATCTGCAGATTAGAGATGTATAATGCCGTCGGGTACAAAATTCAGAGAACAGGGTAATCCCTTACTCAAATGTAACATTACATGTGTGCTTAGTCGAAAGTATTATCTCTTATATATCGACTATGGACTACGGTAGTATACCAAGGAAGAATATCTGCACCTTATGTCTTCAGGCTAATTTATGACAGGTTGAGATATCTCTTGTGAGGAATCGTTCTGGAGAAGCCTGTAACATAAACGTTAATTATGCCACCAGCGAACTGAAATATAGTAATAGAAATCAACTTCTGTCAGTAGATTTGGTATGGCTGCTACACAAGTTTCTGGACATAATTATGTTGCATCTAAACATCTCTCCAGGTTGCTGCACATGAATCGGAAAAGATGACTCCCTGAGTCATGCGAACGTCGTCCGAGCGCCCAAGTTAATTGGTGGCGGAGCTTCAACTAAGGGCGGCGGCCAAACTGGGCGCAGAGGGAGGCGGCCATGGCTATTGGCAGTGGCACATGAGAGGTCGGCGGCGGCCGCGTAAGCGCTGGGCGCAGTGGAGCGTACACCGGATAGGCTCTGCCGCGTCCAGACCACGTTTGTGGAGATGAGGCCACGGGCAGGTGGTGACGGCTAGATAAGAGACGCGCTCCATCCGGCAGTGGGTGGAGGATGACGAGATGTACCATACAGGGCGGAGGAGCTTACCCCCGAGCAGCGCCACCTCCGGCGGCGGTGGCCAGTTCGGCGGTGGCGCCTGATTGTACGGGCCGCGAGGAAGCGGCCGCAGCGGCGTATGTGCGAGGAATGCAGATTCTTTTTTTGTTAAACACGGGTAGCGCGGATCTGTGCGAGATTACGGGAATACATTGCTGGGTCTTACGGGATTTACCTGAGGTGATGAAGAGCGAACCCACGCCGATAATTATTTTTTCCTCTACCGACAGAGTATCGTCCGCTCAATGAAATTGCTAAGCACACATTTGTTGTGGGACTAAATTACCTTAGCCGTCGGATTTAATCAACTGGTCTAATCCGGTGATGTTAGTCTTCCCGTGTACATTTGTGGGGTGGTTCTAGAAAAAAAAATGTTGGCTTGTTTAATAGTAAAGTAATAGAGATGAAGTCATGAATCACGATTACTATAAAAAAAAAGAGAGAGTCACGATTCAGGATTCCCTCAGCCGATAATCGGGACTTCCTGTCCTTCTCTCCTGGAAACTGCTTTCGAACAGTCGGATGTAAACATCCGCATATCCAGCTGCCTCCTTCAGTGGGGCCACCAACGCGCCCCTCTCTCTTTCTTATCTCCTTCCTTCGTGCCCCTCTCCTTCCTTGTACTATCTTTTCCTTCTCCCCGAAAATCCTAGACTAACGGACAGAATCGCACGGAAGGGGCTTACGGGATTACGTGTCCCCTCATCAATCTCCCTCCTTCCCGTGCTTTCAGCCGTGGGACCTGCTGATTCCTAATCAATTGATGACATGTCAGCCTGTAGCTTCTAATGCATGAGATGGAGTCCGTAAGTGTAGCAAATCCCCCTTCTCCCACACACACGACATGCTGACGGCGCTGTGCGATGAGGCGGAGCTACGGGAGGTTAGCGACGAGCCGGATGCAGCAACGTCGGTGTTACGCCGCCGCCGCCGTGCTGCAAGCTGATGCTGTGACGACCAGAGCATGCTGCGAAATAGTGTTGCGCCGACGTCGTGCTTCAAGCAGATGATGCCGCAACCGGCGACCTGCTGCGACGGCGCAGCCGTGCTTCGAGCCAATTCTGCAATGGCGCCGCCGTCCTGCGAGCCGATGTTGAGACTCCGCTCGCCGGAAGCATCCGGTGCTGCATGGCCACTCGCCGGTGCTTGCTGGAAGCATCCGGTGCTGCGTGGCCACTCGCCGGTGCTTGCCGGAAGCATCTGATGTTGCGAGGCCACTCGCCAGTGGGAACGCAGGTGCGGCTAGGCTGTTCGTCGGAAGCATCCGATGCTGCAAGGCCGTCATGCTGCGATTCGGTGTTGCGACGGCGCCGCCGTGCTGCCATGGCCGTCATGCTGTGAGTCGGCTCTGCCAGCTCGGGCTGCTCTGACGGCGCCGACATGCTGCGAGCTGGTGCTGCCGGCGTTCTACGGTGCTGCCGGAGTTTGCTACGCATGCGAGGCTATGTGTGAGGCGTTCTGAGATTGAGAAGAAAGAAGGAGAGCTGCGTTGACTTTCATCGGACAGTGAGAGAAGTCCAGATCGATGGTACATGAGGCGGATGTTTTTTGCTTTCCCTGCATCCGGATGCCGCCTAGCAGCCGCCTTCTCTCCTTCCTCCTCCCGAAGTAACATATCCCAATTACCTGAGAGATGTGTGAAACGCATCGCCTCTGCCTCCTCCGGCTGAGTTTCATAGGCGACAATTTTCGATCTCGCCGCCATCCCGTTCGCTAAACCTCCAATCCGTGTTCCTTCTGCTCAAGGATGAGTGGTGGCCACTACACGTCCCCATGGCCTATTCTCACGGTAGGGTTTGTATGCCTCATGCGATCAGATTGAGGCTGGGAGCCTACTGGAGAATTGCATCAACGCTACCAACCAATGAAACACACACACAACCATCAGACGGTCAATTGAATCAAGCGACGTCGCAGTGCCCTAGCGGCAGGTCAGAGCGACTTAGAAGAAGTCTTTTGAAAGGCCGGCACGATGAGAGTAATACCCTATCCATCGCTTCATGGCAGAATGACTACTACTCCCTCTGTAAACAAATATAAGAGCATTTAGATCATTACTTTAGTGATCTAAACGCTCTTATATTTCTTTACGGAGGGAGTACATGAGAAGGATTCTCCTACATGGTTGGAGAGCACATCATGTTATGGCGAATTGGCGACCAACTTGTAGATTACCAGACCAGCATACATGCTTTTTTTGGTTCTGTGTTGTGCACACCAGCAATGAAAAGGAGCAGCCTATGATGCAGTCCCAAGAAACAACTGAAAACAACTACAATTGCAGCCTACGTCGCCCCGGGGCAAGGACGCTCGGCCGCCGGCCCGCAACCGGCCAGATCTGATCCCACCACGAGCGAAGTCCCCCGTCGCCTAAATGCCGGCAGCACCTCACGCCGGCGGCTCGCCCGCTTCCCTGCGCCGCGCCGGCAGGCACCACGCCGCGCAGCCCGTGCCCCCGCGTCGCACACCACGCACCTCTGCACAAACGGAGCAGCCCGGTCTGCCCCACCATGCGAGAGGAAAGGGAGGATGCCCGCCGCCCCCCACACCACACTAAAGTAGTGATCTAAATGCTCTTATATTTCTTTACGGAGGGAGTACATGAGAAGGATTCTCCTACATGGTTGGAGAGCACATCATGTTATGGCGAATTGGCGACCAACTTCTAGATTACCCGACCAGCATACATGCTTTTTTTGGTTCTGTGTTGTGCACACCAGCGATGGACAGGAGCAGCCTATGATGCAGTCCCAAGAAACAACTGAAAACAACTACAATTGCAGCCTACGCTTGCTATTCTCTCACTGGAAGAAATAACTGTTTTGAAAATTGAGAGCGCTCAAGATGGTAAAGATATTTCACTTCTCATGTTGTTATTCTCTTTTCCTGAGTTTTCTCAATGCTAATTAGTGCAGTATTATTTTTGTTCCTTTTTTACAGAATAGTATAGACACTATATAATACAATCTATAGCCTGAAAAAGCAATAGCACTGGAGGCCTAGCACTCTGGAGTATGGACACCATAGGCCATGGAGACATCAGATAAGGAAGCGCTGTCGGCCGGCATTGTTCCGCAAGTCACTGCCTCTTTAGTTCAGTTCAATAGACCATAAAAATTCGGAGCTTCATACATACATGTTGTTGAGGTATGCAATCATCTGTTATACACAAATGATATTAATAATGCACATACCAGTTTTAACTTTATAAAAAAAATAGCAGTTTTGATTGTGCAGACTTAATTAGCAAAAAAAAAAAAAATTGTGCAGACTTATATAGTATATACAGCAGCTACATTTGTAAAAATATATACTTCAGATGTATATAGTAGTATTTATGTCATCACAATCATTCCTGTAAATTTTAAAAATTGTTCTCTACAAGTAGTAGTAATTAATCCCCTGTCTCTCAATATCTCATTCCTTCAAGCTTTATCTGTGTGAGTTACCGGCAGATCTTTGTTTTCCTTGGGCTGTGGCGGTTGCTATGTGTTCGACTAGGAGTAGCATCATCATCTACAACATAGATTGGTGCAATAATATCTTTTACTGATCTATATATCTTCCATTGAGGAATTTATCATCCACCACATGGAAGTGGAATCCATGTAAAATCCGTGTGGCGATGATGATACTGAATTGATTCCAGTTTGGAGGTTATAAAATCCGTGTGGCGATGATGATACTAAAATCCGTGTAGGAGATGAATTTGTGGCTGCGTATATGCATGATATAAAATCTAACATGCAACAAAAATGGCAATATGAAAAGTAGTATGTGCACATGATATGTTCTCCTTCAGAACTTTGTCCAGTTTGGAGGTTATTTCTTCTTCTCAGATTCATTCTTCTCATGTCAAAGATTTCGACATACTAGAATTCTTATGCAGTTTTCTTCTATTGTTACTAACCTATGCAACTAATTTGCCACAAAGATCATGAACTGACCTAGACGTACATGGAGACAAAGTTATACAAAAAGACGTACAAGCAGTTGTTTCAAGAATGCTGGTCTACGCCTCTACCATAGTTAAGGTGCATCGAGTTATGGTTCAGAGTGAAGAAGGACCATGTCCAATTGCCAACAATAGGTTTTGTCCTGGAATTTTTTTAACCAGATTGATACAGGATACCCATGAAATATAGTTGAAGTTGTGTGTTCTTTTGTTGCTATAACATTGTTATTGAACTGTAGGAACAAACGTATCTCACCATCGGACAACTATTATAAGTTTTAATATATATATATATATATATATATATATATATATATATATATATATATATATAATTGACTATTCGTCACCCTGGGTGAGGAATAGTTATTCTTCACCCCCCTCTTTTTTACCATCAATGCATCGTAATTTTACGTTCCATAAGTTTTGTCTTATTTCTGACGTAAAAAGAGATCGTAAGAAAATATATAATCGCCGTAAAAAATGTTTTATGTTACGTAAATTTACAAACTTAAAAATATAGTGTAAAATGTACATAAATAGTAATTTTTCTTGTCTTATGACCAATATTTTTACTTTCTTGTGCCAAATTTTATGTACTGAATCAATATGAATGTAACTATTTGAATTCCAGATGTAATTTAAATGTGAAGTGATCATAAGATTACCTCGGGTAAAGAATAACTTATTCTGCCCCATGGGTGATGAATATATATATATATATATATATATATATATATATATATATATATATATATATATATATATATATATATATATATATATATATATATATATATATATATATATATATATATATATATATATATATATATATATATATATAACCTTTTCATGATTGTTACAGGATACTATCGCACAAGGTTTCAAAAAACACCATGTGGGAAATTTGTACAAGGTATTTTTAAACACGACTTGCCAACTACGTCCCAAGGTGATTTAAAGTTTAAACTTTAATATATAGTTAGAAATGTATATTTTCAGATCGCCACATGGATGTCGCAAGGGTACAGGATACCATGATATATATGTGCTGTTGTAGAAAGCACAAAGTATATAAGTTTAGGCCATAGATCCAAGAAAGGCAATAGACATGACTGCAAATATTTAGATTTTGTTGGCAACTACATTCTTTCTTGGCAAAAGTGAAAGCATACTAAATCTTATGCTCAGGACAAAAGGTTCAGATAAATATCATGGGTCCTCGAATGGTGAAAATCTACACATGGTATTGTCGATATGATCTACAACTTTGGTACTATATTAACAAAGCTTCAACTATAATAATACATCATTGTATTAGTTACTTATGTAGGAGAGGTCATCAAAACACACGCAAGTCATGTAGTTTACAAGATTCGATACAGTAAGTTGTGAATCGGGTGTCCAAAACCACAACTTGTGGATATAACTTATAGTTGTTGACAACTTTTACTGTTGCCATATGCAGGTAAGATATATGCCAGGAGAAGTTTATATTAAACAAACTATGGAAGATTTTACAACCCAGTTTGTTACATGAACACTAATTGTCAATGATAGGAAAACCTACTACGCATATTTATCTATTAATATTTACTCTAATTTTCATGTTAATAATGGATTTGGATATCCTTCAACAGTGGAAATCTAAATAAGATATTATGACTTCCTTACAATTACAGTCACCTTCCTTATTCTGCTGCATATATAAATACTTTTGTTCATACAACTCATCTAAGTTATGTGCATTGACAACTTGCATAATGTTGAAGTAGCAAAAATGATTTGGTAACTGAAAACATTCTAAAAGTTAAATTGCATAGTGTTCGAGACTGAAAAAAGTAGATATGCATTTTTTTTTTCAATAATGCGGTCTAATATTTAATGAGTATGTCATTTTTATGTTCATTCTTGAATGCTAATTTGGTAGTATGGTTTGTGATATTACCAACAAATTATATTTGGCTACCATTGTTAGCATAATTTATCAAACGAAATGCAAAATGATAAAGAACCAAGGTCCAGGCAGGCCACCTAATGAATTTAAATCAATTACGACATAGAATTCTAATTGGCACTCACTTTGTAGGCTATCCCGTGCGAATGCAGGGGTTGACGACTAGTATTTTTAATGGCTTGCAATCATCAGGCAAGTCAACCAAAGTCCACACTTTGTTCTCATACAAGGATCCTATCTCGGATTTCATGGCCTCTAGCCATTTTGTGGAATTTGGGCTCATCATTGCTTCCTCATAGTTCGTAGGTTCGTCATGATCTAGTAACATGATTTCCAGAACTGGGTTACCGTACCATTCTGGCGCGGAACGTACTCTGGTTGACCTACGAGGTTCGGTAGTTTACTTGATCCGAAGTTTCATGATCATCTTCATTAGCTTCCTCACTAATTGGTGTAGGCATCATAGGAACAATTTTCTGTGATGTGCTATTCTCCAATTCTAGAGAAGGTACAATTACCTCATCAAGTTCTACTTTCCTCCTACTCGCTTCTTTCGAGAGAAACTCCTTCTCTAAAAAGGATCCATTCTTAGCAACAAAAGTCTTGCCTTTGGATCTGTGATAGAAGGTGTACCCAACAGTTTCTTTTGGGTATCCTATGAAGACTCATTTCTCCGATTTGGGTTCGAGCTTATCAAGCTGAAGCTTTTTCACATAAGCATCCCAAGCCCAAACTTTAAGAAATGACAACTTTGGTTTCTTGCCAAAACACAGTTCACACGGTATCGTCTCAACCGATTTAGATGGTGCCCTATTTAACGTGAATGCAGTTGTCTCTAATGCATAACCCCAAAACGATAATGGTAAATCGGTAAGAGACATCATAGATCGCACCATATCTCATAAAGTACGGTTAGGACGTTCGGACACACCATTACACTGTGGTGTTCCAGGTGGCGTGAGTTGCAAAACTATTCCACATTTATTTAAATGAAGACCAAACTCATAACTCAAATATTCGCTTTCGCGATCAGATCGCAGAAACTTTATTTTCTTGTTACAATGATTCTCTACTTCACTCTGAAATTCTTTGAACTTCTTAAATGTTTCAGACTTGTGTTTCAGCAAGTAGATATACTCATATCTGCTCAAATCATTTGTGAAGGTCAGAAAATAATGATACCTGCCGCGAGCCTCAATCACTCGTCGGACCGCATACATCTGTATGTATTATTTCCAATAAGTCATTGGCTCGCACCATTGTTCCGGAGAACGGAGTTTTAGTCATCTTGCCCATGAGGCATGGTTCGCAAGCATCAAATGATTCATAATCAAGTGATTCCAAAAGTCCATCAGAATGGAGTTTCTTCATGCGCTTTACACCAATTTGACTTAAATGGCAGTGCCACAAGTATGTTGCACTATTATTATCAACTCTGCATCTTTTGGCTTCAATATTATGAATATGTGTATTACTACGGTCATGATTCAATAAACCATTCACCTTGGGTGTATGACCATAGAAGGTTTTATTCATGTACACAAAATAACAATTATTCTCTGACTTAAATGAATAATCATATTGCAATAAACACGATCCAATCTTGTTCATACTCAACGCAAACACCAAATAACATTTATTTAGGTTTAACACTAATCCCAAAAGTATAGGGAGTGTGCGATGATGATCATATCAATGTTGGAACTACTTTCAACACACATCGTCACCTCACCCTCAACTATTCTCGATTTATTCGGCAACTCCTGTTTCAAGTTACTAATCTTAGCAACCGAACTGGTATCAAATACACAGGGGCTACTATTAGCACTAGTGAGGTACACATCAATAACATGTATATCTAATATATCTTTGTTCACTTCGCCATCCTTCTTATCCGCCAAATATTTAGGGAACTTCCGCTTCCAGTGACCATTTCCTTTGCAGTAGAAGCACTCAGTTTTAGGCTTAGGTTCAGCTTTGGGCTTCTTCACGGGAGTGAAAACTTGCTTGGCATTCTTTCTTGAAGTTCCCTTTCTTCCCCTTGTCCTTTTCTTGAAACTAGTGGTCTTGTTAACCATTAACACTTGATGCTCTTTCTTGATTTCTACCTTTGCTGATTTCAGCATCACGAAGAGCCCGAGAATCGTTTTCGTCATCCCGTGCATATTATAGTTCATCACGAAGTTCTAGTAGCTTGGTGATAGTGACTAGAGAACTCTGTCAAGCACTATCTTATCTGGAAGATTAACTCCCACTTGATTCATGTAATTGTAGAACCTAGACATTCTGAGCACATGCTCACTAGCTGAGCTACTCCCCTCGAATTTGTAGGCCAAGTATTTGTCAGAGGTCTCATACCTCTCGACATGGGCATGAGTCTGAAATACTATTTTCAACTCTTGGAACATCTCATATGATCCATGGTGTTTCAAAATGTTTTTGAAGTCCCGGTTATAAGTCGTAAAGCATGGCGCACTAAACTATCAAGTAGTCATTATACCGAGCTTGTCAAACGTTCATAACGTCTGCATCTGCTCCTGCAATAGGTTTGTCACATAGCGGTGCATCAAGGACATAATACTTCTATGCAGCAATGAGGATAATCCTCAGATCACAGACCTAGTCCGCATCATTGCTACTAACATCTTTCAACTTAGTTTTCTCTAGGAACATATCAAAAACATAGGGGAGCTATAACGCGAGCTATTGATCAATAACATAATTTGCAAATACTATCAGGACTAAGTTCATGATAAACCAAAGTTCAATTAATCATTTTACTAAAGAACTCCCACTTAGATAGACACCCCTCTAGTCATCTAAATTATCATGTGATCCAAATCTACTAAACCATGTACGATCATCACATGAGATGGAGTAGTTTTCAATGGTGAACATCTTATGTTGATCATATCTACTATATGACTCACGCTTGACCTTTCGGTCTCCAGTGTTCTAAGGCCATGTCTGTACATGCTAGGCTCGTCAAGTTTAACCCGAGTATTCTGCATGTGCAGAACTGACTTAGACCCATTTTGTTTGAATGTAGAGCTTATCACACCCGATCATCACGTGGTGTCTCGCCACGACAAACTGTCGCAACGGTACATACTCAAGGAGAACACTTGTACCTTGAAATTTTGTAAGGGATCATCTTATAATGCTACCGCCGTACTACGCAAAATAAGAAGCATAATAAGATAAACATCACATGCAATCAAAATATGTGACATGATATGGCCATCATCATCTTATGCTTTTGATATCTATCTCCAAAGCATCGTCATGATCTCCATCGTCACCGGCTTGACACCATGATCTTCATCGTAGCATCGTGGTCGTCTCGCCAATTATTGCTACTACTACTATCACTAACTCATAGTGATAAAGTAAAGCAATTACATGGCTTTCGCAATTCATACAATAAAGAGACGACCATAAGGCTCCTGCTGGTTGCCGATAATTTACAAAACATGATCATCTCATACAATAACGTATAACTCATCATGTCTTGACCATATCACATCACAACATGCCCTGCAAAAACAAGTTATACGTCCTCTACTTTGTTGTTGCAAGTTTTACATGGCTACTACAGGCTTAGCAAGAACCGTTCTTACCTACGCATCCAAACCACAACAAATTTTCACCAAGTGTGATGTTTTAACCTTCACAAGGACCGAGCGTAGTCACACTCGATTCAACTAAAGTGAGAGAGGCAGACACCCGCCGGTCACCTTTAAGCAACGAGTGCTCGTAACGGTGAAACCAGTCTCGTGTAAGCGTACGCGCAATGTCGGTCCGGGCTGCTTCATCTCACAATACCGCCGAATCAAAGTATGACATGCTGGTAAGTGCTACCTCTTGAGCTTGCGTTGTATTCCCTCGAAGAGGAAAGGGAGGTGCATCACAGTAGCGTAAGTATTTCCCTCAGTTTTTGAGAACCAAGGTATCAATCCAGTAGGAGACCACACACCAGTCCCTCGCACCTACACAAACAAATAAGAACTTCGCAACCAACGCGATAAGGGGTTGTCAATCCCTTTACTGTCACTTACGAGAGTGAGATCTGATAGAGATGATAGTTGATATTTTAGGTATTTTTGGTTTAATAAAACAGCAAATAAAAGCGGTAAAAGTAAAGTAGATGTAGATTGATATGTTGAGAATAGACCCGGGGGCCATAGTTCTCTCTAGTGGCTTCTCTCATGATAGCGATATTCTACGACGGGTAAACAAATTACTGTCGAGCAATTGATAGAAAAGCGAAAAATTATGAGACTATCTAGGCATGATCATTGTATATAGGCATCACGTCCGAGACAAGTAGACCGACTCCTGCCTGCATCTACTACTATTACTCCACACATCGACCGCTATCCAGCATGCATCTAGTGTATTGAGTTCATACGAACAGAGTATCGCCTTAAGAAAGATGACATGATGTAGAGGGATAAACTCAAGCAATATGATATAAACCCCATATTTTTATCCTCGACGGCAACAATACAATACGTGCCTTGCTGCCCATACTGTCACTGGGAAAGGACACTGCAAGATTGAACCCAAAGCCAAGCACTTCTCCCATTGCAAGAACTATAGATCTAGTAGGCCAAACCCAAACCAATAATTCGAAGAGACTTGCAAAGATATTATGAGCACACATAAAATGTTCAGAGAAGAACCAAATATCTTTCATAGATAACCTTGATCATAAACTCACAATTCATCGGATCTCGACAAATACACCGCAAAAAGAGATTACATCGCATAGATCTCCTCGAAGACCGAGGAGAACTTTGTATTGAGATCCGGAGAGAGAGAAGAAGCCATCTAGATACTAGCTATGGACCCAAAGGTCTATGGTAAACTACTCACAACTCATGGTGAGGGCGATGATGATGATGATGAAGGCCTGCGTGATGGATCCCCCTCCGGTGGAGCTCCGGAATAGGCTCCAAGATGGGATCTCCACGGGAACAGAAGGTACGGCGGTGGAATTCTGGTTTTCTCTCTGTTCTCAGAGTTTCTGGGGTACGTGGACTTATATAGGAAGAAGGAGGGCACCGGGGGCCAAATGAGGAGGCCTCGAGGCAGGGGGGGCTCGCCCTAGGAAGGGGGGCATGCCTTGGGAAGGGGGGCGCGTCCCCCACCCTCGAGGGCGGCTCCTCGATCCTCTGACATGGTTCTCAAGCTTCTTATGCGTGATTTTCTCCGAAAATATCTCTCGCGAAAGTATCATTCCGTTTGGACTCCGTTTGATATTCTTTTCTTCAAAACCCTGAAATAGGCAAAAAACAACAATCTGGACTGGGCCTTTGGGTTAGTAGGTTAGTCCCAAAAATGATATAAAAGTGAATGATAAATCCCATTAAACATCCAAGACTTCATAAATAATAGCATGGAACAATAAAAAATTATAGATACGTTGGAGACGTATCAAGCATCCCCAAGCTTAATTCATGCTCGTCCTCGAGTAGGTAAATGATAAAGAAAGAATATTTGATGTGGAATGCTAACCAATAGAGTTTTTCAATGTAATTCTCTTAATTGTGGGATGAATGTTCAGATCTGAAAGATTCAAGATAAAAGTCGATATTTACATAAGAAATAATAATACTTCAAGCATACTAACAAAGCAATCATGTCTTCTCGAAATACTATGGCTAAAGAAAGTTATCCCTGCAAAATCATATAGTCTGGCTATGCTCCCTCTTCATCACACAAAATATTCATATCATGCACAACCCCGATTTCAGCCAAGCATTTGTTTTCATACTTTATATTTTCAAACCTTTCAACTTTCATGCAATACATGAGCATGAGCCATGGATATAGCACTATGGGTGGAATAGAGGTGGTTGTGGAGAAGACAAAAAGGAGGGAGATAGTCTCACATCAACTAGGCGTATCAATGGGCTATGGAGATGCCCATCAATAGATATCAATGTGAGTGAGTAGGGATTGCCACGCAACAGATGCACTAGAGCTAAATATGAATGAAAGCTCAACAAAAGAAACTAGTGGGTGCGCATCCAACTTGCTTGCTCACGAAGACCTAGGGCATTTAAGGAAGCCCATCGTTGGAATATACAAGCCAAGTTCTATAATGAAAGTTCCCACTAGTACATGAAAGTGACTAAGCATGAGACTCTCTACAATGAAGAACATGGTGCTACTTTGAAGCACAAGTGTGGAATAAAGATAGTAGCAATTGTCCCTTCTCTCTTTTCTCTCTCCTTTTTTTTGGAGGAGCTTTTTTCTCTTTTTTATTAGCCCCTCTCTATTTTTTTGGGCCATCCCTTTTTTTTATTGGCCTTCCCTCACATGGGACAATGCTCTAGTAATGATGATCATCACACTTTTTATTACAACTCGAAATTACAATTCGATACTACAACAAGTATGACTCTACATGAATGGTTCCGGCAGTGTACCGGGATATGCAATGAATCAAGAGTGACATATATGAGAAATTATGCATGGTGACTTTGCCACAACTACGATGTGAATTACATGATCATGCATGGCAATATGAGAATATGATGCATGTCATATAAACGGAACGGTGGAAAGTTGCATGGAAATATATCTCGGAATGGCTATGGAAATGCCATGATAGGTAGGTATGGTGGCTGTTTTGAGGAAGAATATATAGTGGGTTTATGGCACCGGCGAAAGTTGTGCAGTACAAGAGAGG
Organism: Secale cereale; assembly: GCA_902687465.1. Lineage (NCBI taxonomy): Eukaryota > Viridiplantae > Streptophyta > Magnoliopsida > Poales > Poaceae > Secale > Secale cereale. The sequence goes on along the minus strand of LR738714.1, from coordinate 712,474,939 downwards.
CTAGCAATGATGGAAGGGTGAGAGTGCGTATAATCCATGGACTCAACATTAGTCATAAGAACTCATATACTTATTGCAAAAATCTACGAGTTAGCAAAACAAAGCAATCAACGCATGCTCCTAGGGGGGAGGTTGGTAGGAGTTAACCATCGCGCGCCCCCGACCTCCATACAAAGGTTGGCACTCTACAAATACCTCATGCTCTAACTTTGTCACATAACGGTTCACCATACGTGCATGATACGGGAATCACTAACCTTAACGCAAGTATTCCTCAATTTCATAATAACTCCACTAGCATGACTCTAATATAACTATCCTCATATCTCAAAACAATTATCAAGCATCCAACATCTCATTCTATTCAATGCACTTGGTGTGATTTTTTTTACTACATTGATATTGGATGTCTATCATGTGAAGAGTAGTTTCATTAGCCTAAAGACATTGACATGCTGTTTTAATAGACTAACAAAGGATATAAGTGAAGCATGAGAGTGCATCACTTTCTACAAAATATTACCACCACCGTGCTCTAAAAGATATAAGTGAAGCACTAGAGCAAAAACTATTCAACTCAAAAGATATAAGTGAAGCACATAGAGTGTTCTAACAATTTCTAGGCCATATTAACTCTCTCAAATAGGTGTGTCCATCAAGGATGATTGTGGAAAACTAACAAGCAAAGAATCAAATTATACAAGACGCTCCAAGCAAAACACATAACATGTTGCGAATAAAAATATAGCTCCAAGTATAGTTACCGATGGATGAAGACGAAAGAGGGGATGCCTTCCCGGGGCATGCCCAAGCTTAGGCTTTTGATTATCTTGAATTTACTTGGGGTGCCATGGGCATCCCCAAGCTTAGGCCTTTGCTACTCCTTGTTCCATAGTCCATCAAAGCAATACTCAAAACTTGAAAACTTCACAACACAAAACTTAGACAAAAATTCTCGTGAGCTCCGTTAGTATAAGAAAGCAAACCACTACTCAAAGGTACAGCAATGAATTCATTATTTGTTTATATTGGTGTTAAACCTACTGTATTCCAACTTATCTATGGTTCATATCCTCCAATACTACTCATAGATGCATCGGAACAAGCAAACAACACACGAAAAACAGAATCTGTCAAAGACAGAACAGTCTGTAGTAATATGCAGGTTTCGCCTACTTCTGGAACTCCAAAAAATTCAAACTAAATTGTTAAATTTGTGGAATTTGTCTACCAATCATCTGCAAAAATAATTAACTAAAAATCACGCTCAAGTAAAATCTGAAGACTACTTTAGTGAGCTCTAACGATTCTGTTTTTCACAGCAAGATCACATAAGCTTCCCACAAGTCTTCCCAAAGGTTCTACTTGGCACAAACACTAAACAAAGCATGAAACCACATCTAATGAGAGGATAGATGCAATATTTATTCCCTAACAGCAACAAAAAACAAAAAACATAAAATTGGGTTGCCTGCCAACAAGCGCTATCGTTTTACGCCCCTAGCTAGGCACGATACAAGATAAATCTAGGTATTGCCATCCTTGGAAGGCAATCCATACGTGGCTCTCATGATAGATTCATATGGTAATTTGATTTTCTTTCTAGGAAAGTGTTCCACGCCTTTCCTTAACAGAAATTGGAATCTAATATTTCCTTCCTTCATATCAATAATTGCACCAATCGTTCTAAGGAAAGGTCTACCAAGGATAATAGGACATGAAGGATTGCAATCTATATCAAGAATAATGAAATCTACGGGCACATAATTCCTATTGACAACAATAAGAACATCATTAATTCTTCCCATAGGTTTCTTAATAGTGGAATCCGCAAGATGCAAATTTAAAGAACAATCATCAAGCTCATGGAACCCTAGCAAATCACATAAAGTTTTTGGGATAGTGGAGACACTAGCACCCAAATCACACAAAGCATAGCATTCACGATCTTTTATTTTTATTTTTATAGTAGGTTCCCATTCATCATAACGCTTTCTAGGTATAGAAACTTCCAACTCAAGTTTTTCTTCATAAGATTGCATCAAAGCATCAACTATATGTTTAGTGAAAGCTTTATTTTGACTATAAGCATGCGGAGAATTTAGCACGGATTGCAACAAGGAAATACAATCAATCAAGGAGCAATTATCATAATTGGATCCCTTGTGGGTTCAAAACTATGCAAAGTTTTAATCTCTTCACTCCCACTTTTAGCAATTTTAGCATCAAGATCTAAAAACACTGAATCATTGGGACACCTTAAAGCAGAATCATCTCCAATCCTATCTTCATCAAGATTAATACTAGAAAAAAAGGATATAATAGGAGACACATCAATAACTTTCAGATCTTCATCTTTATTTTCATGATAACTAGAAGAACACGATTTAATATAATCTTCTCTTTTAGCACGCATTCTAGAGGTTCTTTCTTTGTATTCATCAATGGAAATTCTCATGGCTTTGAGAGACTCATTGATATCATGCTTAGGTGGGATAGATCTAAGTTTCAAAGATTCAACATCAAGAGTAATTCTATCCACACTTCTAGCCAATTCATCAACCTTAAGCAATTTCTCTTCAATTAAAGCATTGAAATTCTTTTGCGAGATCATAAACTCCTTAACACTAGTTTCAAATTTAGAAGGCATCTTTCCATAAGAGTTGTTGTAGGAATTACCATAATTATTAGAGGAATTGCTAGGAAAAGGCCTAGGATTAAAATTACCTCTATAAGCATTGTTACCAAAATTATTCCTACCAACAAAATTCACATCCAAAGATTCATTGTTATTCTCAATCAAAGTGGACAAAGGCAAATCATTAGGATCAGAAGAAGCACTCTTAGCAGCAAACAATTTCATAAGTTCATCTATCTTTCCACTCAAAACACTAATTTCTTCGATAGCATGCATATTTTTAGTACTAGATCTTTCGGTGTGCCATTGAGAATAATTAACCATAATATTATCTAGGAGTTTGGTAGCTTCTCCTAAGGTGGTTTCCATGAAAGTGCCTCCGGCGGCCGAATCTAAAAGATTTCTAGAAGCAAAATTCAAGCCAGTATAAAAGTTCTGAATAATCATCCATAGATTCAAACCATGTGTAGGGCAATTACGTATCATCTATTTCATTCTCTCCCAAGCTTGTGCAACATGCTCATGATCTAGTTGCTTAAAATTCATAATATCGTTTCTAAGCGAGATGATCTTAGCAGGAGGGAAATACTTAAAGATAAAAGCATCTTTGCACTTATTCCACGAATCAATACTATTTCTAGGCAAAGAGGAAAACCAAGTTTCAGCACGATCTGTAAGTGAAAACGGAAATAACTTCAATTTAACAATATCGTTATCCGTATCCCTTTTCTTTTGCATATCACACAAATCAACAAAGTTGTTTAGATGGGTAGCGGCATCTTCACTAGGAAGGCCGGAGGATTGATCTTTCATGACAAGATTCAACAAAGCAGCATTGATCTCACAAGATTCAGCATCGGTAATAGGAGCAATCGGAGTGCTAATAAAGTCATTGTTGTTGGTATTGGAGAAGTCACACAATTTGGTATTGTTCTGAGCCATAGTGACAAGCATGCAATCCAACACACACAAGCAAACAAGAAGCAAGCGAACGATAAACACACGGCGGAAGAAGGGCAAATAAAATGGCAAGGATGAAGTGGGGGAGAGGAAAACGAGAGGCAAAAAATGTAATGCGAAGGATAAGGGTTTGTGATAGGTACTTGGTATATGACTTTTGCGTAAGCCTCCCTGGCAACGGCGCCAGAAATTCTTCTTCCTACCTCTTGAGCTTGCTTTGTATTCCCTCGATGAGGAAAGGGAGATGCAGCACAGTAGCGTAAGTATTTCCCTCAGTTTTTGAGAACCAAGGTATCAATCCAGTAGGAGACCACGCGCGAGTCCCTCTCACCTGCACACAAAAAATAAGAACTTCGCAGCCAACGCGATAAGGGGTTGTCAATCCCTTTACTGTCACTTACGAGAGTGAGATCTGATAGAGATGATAGTTGATATTTTTGGTATTTTTGGTTTAATAAAACAACAAATAAAAGTGGTAAAAGCAAAATAGATGTAGATTGATATGTTGACAATAGACCCGGGGGCCATAGTTTTCTCTAGTGGCTTCTCTCATGATAGCGATATTCTACGGCGGGTAAACAAATTATTGTCGAGCAATTGATAGAAAAGTGAATAATTATGAGACTATCTACGCATGATCATTGTATATAGGCATCACGTCCGAGACAAGTAGACAGACTCCTGCCTGCATCTACTACTATTACTCCACACATCGACCGCTATCCAGCATGCATCTAGTGTATTGAGTTCATACGATCAGAGTAACGCATTAAGCAAGATGACATGATGTAGAGGGATAAACTCAAGCAATATGATATAAACCCTATCTTTTTATCCTCAATGGCAACAATACAATACGTGCCTTGCTGCTCCTACTGTCACTGGGAAAGGACACCGCAAGATTGAACCCAAAGCCAAGCACTTCTCCCATTGCAAGAACTATAGATCTAGTAGGCCAAACCAAACCAATAATTCGAAGAGACTTGCAAGCATATTATGAGTACACATAAAAAGTTCATAGAAGAACCAAATATCTTTCATAGATAACCTTGATCATAACTCACAATTCACCGGATCTCGACAAATACAACGCAAAAAGAGATTACATCGAATAGATCTCCTCGAAGACCGAGGAGAACTTTGTATTGAGATACACAGAGAGAGAAGAAGCTATCTAGATACTAGCTATGGACCCGAAGGTCTGTGGTAAACTACTCACAACTCACGATGAGGGTGATGATGATGATGATGAAGGCCTCCGTGATGGATCCCCCTCCGGTGGAGCTCCGGAACAGGCTCCAAGATGGGATCTTCGCGGGAACAGAAGGTACGGTGGTGGAATTAGGGTTTTCTCTCTGTTCTTAGAGTTTCTGGGGTACATGGACTTATATAGGAAGAAGGAGGGCACCGGGGGGCACATGACCAGGCCTCGAGGCAGGGGGCACGCCCTGGGAAGGGGGGCGTGTCCCCCACCCTCGAGGGCGGCTCCTTGATCTTCTGACGTGGTTCTCAAGCTTCCTGTGCGTGATTTTCTCTGAAAATATCTCTCACGAAGGTTTCATTCCGTTTGGACTCCGTTTGATATTCTTTTTCTGCAAAACCCTGAAATAGGCAAAAAAATAGTAATCTGGACTGGGCCTTTGGGTTAGTAGGTTAGTCCCAAAAATGATATAAAAGTGAATGATAAAGCCCATTAAACATCCAATAATTCATAAATAATTGCATGGAACAATAAAAAAAATTATAGATACGTTGGAGACGTATCAGTAAGCACTATGACTATTATCGTCCACAACTCATTGTGTTCTACTCGTGCATATCATCTACACATAGACCTGGCTCAAGATGCCACTGATGGGGAACCTGGTATTTCAAAAATTTCCTACGATCACGCAAGATCTATCTAGGAGAAGCATAGCAACGAGCGGGGAGAGTGTGTCCACGTACCCTCGTAGACCGAAAGCGGAAGCGTTTAGTAACGCGGTTGATGTAGTCGAATGTCTTCGCGATCCAGCCGATCAAGCACCGAACGCACGGCACCTCCGCGATCTGCACACGTTCAGCTCGGTGGCGTCCCTCGAACTATTGATCCAGTTGAGGCCGAGGGAGAGTTTCGTCAGCATGACGGTGTGGTGGCGGTGTTTATGGAGTTACTGACGCAGGGCTTCGCCTAAGCACTGCAACAATATGACCGAGATGTGTAACAGTGGAGGGGGGCACCGCACACGCTAAAACAATTGTCAAATTGTGTGTCTTTGGGTGCCCCTGCCCCCGTATATAAAGGAGCAAGGGGAGAGGCCGGCCGGCCCCTATAGGCGCGCCCATGTAGGATTCCTACTAGGAATAGGAATCATCTATACTTATACTAATTACAGACTCCCTAGAAATTCCTACGTTAATTAAGAATTACGATCTGTTGATTTGGTGGGACCATATTATTACGGCTTAGATTAATTCATATAATCCTAGAAGAAGAAAAAACGAGTTACGCTCAACGTAGACTTTCTTAATTCTGGTTGGAATCCTATAAGTCGGCCCTTCTTTATCCCGTGGATTCCTCTATCTCATGGACTCCTCGGTCCTCCTTTATCCCCACACAACCTTTCTTCATGGATTAGTTGGCTCTCCCATCGTTATGTTTTCCCTACGAATTATAGCCGGAGCCCGTCTTTTCACCTCAGCGACGTGCAGCAGCATAGCATCAATTAAAAGTTGGCAAGACAGCATGTCATCCGGCCTGCGCCGCCGTCGTCACCGGTCCAATCTAATGTTGTTCATGACCTCTTTTCTTGCCTTTCCCCCAAAAGAGATGTCATTGCTTCTCCCATGTCGTTCTGATCAGTTTTCCCTAGATTGGATTCTTAAATAATACAATCAACATAGACATCTATATTAGGTTTGTGTCAAGATGCATGGATATCTCTGCTATATTGGTTCTGAATAGCTTATGGTGGTTGCAGGTACTTTGTTCTATTTTATACTAGACGCAAGCTGGAGGTGGACGAGATGGGATCGTACTTACATTAATATCCATGGTGATAATTCTTGACGGAGAGTATTATTCAACAAATAGGAACACGGTGCGGCCAAGTCTGTTGTTCTCCGCTTGCAGCAATAAAAATTTGTGACTATTCATGCGGCTCCAGTTCGTTCTTGATTTGTGTTAGAAACAGCGAAAACAATTGAGATGGGTCCTAATTTGTTTGTACATCCAGATTTCAGAAGTTCATGTTGACATTGACACTGAAATTGTTATTATGGTACAGGAATTATCCAAACTTCAAGAAGGAGGTAATGTTCCGCAAACTGCTACATATGTTTATGGTTTCAGCGAAACTGCTTCTGGAGCTTCAGGCTATCACAATTATTTTTCTGTAGTGTAACCAAGTTGTGGTAAATTCATCCATAACTAATTTAATAAGTTGTATCAATTTATTGTATTACCTAAATACAGTTTTATAACCATTAGGACCTCTGAAACATCTTAAGATGCATGGTTATCTCTGTTGGATTGTTTCTGAATAGCTTACGGTGGTTGCAGGTACTTTGTTCTATTTTATATTTATACTAGATGCAACCTGGAGGTGGAGGAGCTGCGTTCATACTGACATTAATATCCATAGTGAAATTTCTTGTGGTAGATCAATAGTCAACAAGTAGGAACAAGGTGTCAAGTGTGCTCCTCTCCGCTTGCAGCAATAAAATTTAGCGACACTTCATGCGTCCTCGGTTCGTTCTTGATTTGTGTTGGAAACAGCAAAAACAAGTGAGATGGATCCTAATTTGTTTGTACCTCCAGATTTCAGAAGTTTGTGTTGACATTGACACTGAAATTTTAGTTATGGTACAGGAAGTAGAACCATACATCAAAACAATCAAAATTTACAGGAAGGAGGTAATGTTCAGAAAACTGCTACATATGTTTATGCTTTGAGTGAAACCAAAATGCTTCTCGAGCTTCAGGCTATCACAATTAACTTCCTTTAGTGTAAGCAAGTGGTCATAAATTCATCCAGAACTAATTTAATAAGTTGTATCAATATTGTGTATTTCCTAAATACAATTTCATAACCATTAGGACCTCTGACACATCTTTTAGATCTATCTATATACGATTGTATTGTGCTGAACTAGGTTTAGTGTTAAAGTCGGCAACTTGCATCTTCATCTGATTCCTTTTCTGCCGATGTATAGATGGTGGCTCTCATGTCGTGCGCCTCCGACATCACCCGTTAGTAACATCTCCAGGAGCATTAGACTGCAACGGTTGAGCCTCAACATGGATCGTTCTGGCAGATAAGCAATGCGCCTCTACCCTTCGCGGACAGCTTCGGAAGCTTACCGGCTGCCTTCACCCATCATGGTATAGCTATTGCTTATTGGGTTATTGATGATCCGTGATTCATTCTTCACATCACTACTTATGAATGGTTTTATCTCATCTTGGTGGGATGTAGATTATAGTACTAAGCAATTAATTTGAGCAACATTCCTTAAATCCAAATGAGACTTCAGGTTTGGTCTTCTACCTTAAATCTTTCTGTTACATGAATGGGTCGAATTAGTGGATGCTTGAGATGATACCCGCGAATAGAACTATGTACATGGAACTAATATTAAATACGATGTATGCTTTTAAATTTGGTCCGAACATGATAGTAGCCTATTAATTTTAGCATGATATTACATTTTTTGGGAGGGATTTTTTCTCGATAATAGGTACTAATATAAGACCCGACAAATTATAAGATTGCAGTGATGAATAAGAAGAATTTGAGTATCAACCTGCGTGTCCACTCAGCCAGAACACACAGCTCACGTGAAAGCCTCTTCTCAAACACATGGCGACCACTCCGCCTTTTGCCAAAGTTCTATTCCACCAAATAAATTAATATCACTGTTACAAACCTTTATCTGTTGGTAATATACAATTTGTAAGTTTAGAATGCAAAAAAATATCAGTATGTGGTGTTCTTTTATGTCCCTTCAGTAGCAGAATTTGATTACCATCCTAAATGATGGCAGGTAAAGTTTATTATGATGTCCAAATCCAGTGTTGCGCTAAGGCATTCTAACAACGCACATTTATAGGTAGATGCCCAGTATATATTCTACAACAGGTTATCTTAATTCTCAACACATTATGGCCACTAAAAGTGTTGTGAGGTCACTTTGAGGGATATTCAAAAAGAAAATTTCCTTCGGTGGTCATGTAACCTCCAACCTACATTCATCGCAAAAAAAAGACCTCGGACCTACACGTAATTACCATTAGAAACGAAAAAAAATGTATTTCAAGAAAAAAAACATAAGGCCATCACAGTCCCTTCAGCCCACATGTATTTCAAGAAAAAGAAAGCAAGCTTACCCTGGCCTCCCGGCATTGCCGAGGTATTCCCAGGCCATGGCGAGGCCATGGAGTACCTTCATTTGACCTCAACAGATTAGAGAATTTTCCAAAATTGTGGTGTAATACTTGACAGGTATAGTTTCTTCATTCAATTTTCTAATGCTATTTTGTTCGCGGAACTTGTAATATTTGTAGAAAAATATATATTTGTGTAACATTTTTAATACAATTTGTTAAAGGAAGTCTAAATTAATCATTATTCTAAAGCTTTGTATAATATTACAGAGATAACAACATCATTTCGTTTATAAATATCTAACATATAAGTACTATACCTTTGTTTCAATTTACTTCGCATATTAATACAGTCTCAAGTCAAAGTTTAAACACTTTGACCAAGTTTTAATAGAAATATTTATCAACATCTACAATACCAAATTAATGCAATTAAATTTATCTTTCAACTTTTGATATATTTTAACATAATATATATATATTTTTATTGCAAATGTTCTTTTCTCTATACATGTTTGGCTTAGAGAAAAACCTAATATGCACAGTAAATTGAAACGGAGCAAGTAAAAAATTAGGTTGTCCAAGCATGCCACCAGATGAATCCGGTTTTAGTTACCACCCATTTTTATAGGCTAGCCCGTGCGTATGCACGGGTTGACGACTAGTATTCCTAGTAGGTTTCCAACAAGGGAAGAGAGGGGAAGGAAGGAGAGAGGGAAGAGAAGGAAGGAGGGGGACGCCGCCCCCACCCCTTGTCCAATTCAGACTAGGGGGCGCGCACCACTCCTGATCGGCCCTCTCACCTCTAGGGCCAGTGGTGGCCCATTAACCTT
>LR738714.1:712394243-712465081 GCA_902687465.1 Secale cereale | reverse complement strand
GGGGGGGGGTTCCGGTAACCCTCCGGCACTCCGATATTTGTCCGGTGACCCTCGGAACTCATCCGGTGTTAGAATTACGTCGTCCAATATATCATTCTTTATGTCTCGACTATTCTGAGACTCCTCGTCATGTCCTTGATCTCATCTGGGACTCCGAACAATCTTCGGTACATCAAAACACATAAACTCATAATATCGATCGTCATCGAACTTTAAGCGTGCGGACCCTACGGGTTCGAGAACTATGTAGACATGACCGAGACTCATCTCCGGTCAATAACCAATAGCGGGAACTAGATGCTCATATTGGTTCCTACATATTCTCGATCTATGAGTATAACAAGATACGTTGTTCCCTTTGTCATCGGTATGTTACTTGCCCGAGATTCGATCGTCGGTATCATCATATCTAGTTCAATCTCGTTACCGGCAAGTCTCTTTACTCATTCCGTAATACATCGTCTCGTGACTAACTCATTAGTCATTTGCTTGCAAGGCTTATTATGATGCGTATTACCGAGAGGGCCCAGACATACCTCTCCGACACTCGGAGTGACAAATCTTATTCTCGATCTATGCCAACACCACAAACACCTTCGGAGACACATGTAGAGCATCTTTATAATCACCCAGTTACGTTGTGACATTTGATAGAACACAAGGTGTTCCTCCGGTATTCGGGAGTTGCATAATCTCATAGTCAGAGGAATATGTATAAGCTATGAAGAAAGCAATAGCAGTAAAACTAAACGATCATATTGCTAATCTGAGGGATGGTTAGGATGTGATCACATTCATCAAATCATTCTCCTAATGATGTGATCCCATTCATCAAATGACAACACATGTCTATGGTTAGGAAACTTAACCATCATTGATTAACGAGCTAGTCTATTAGAGGCATGCTAGGGACACTCTGTTTTTGTCTATGTATTCACATATGTATCAAGTTTCTGGTTAATACAATTCTAGCATGAATAAAAGATATTTATCATGATATGAGGAAATATAAATAACATCTTTATTATTGCCTCTAGGACATATTTCCTTCAGTCTCCCACTTGCACTACAGTCAATAATCTAGATCACATCGCCATGTAATTTAACACCGATAGTTCACATCGAGATGTGATTAATACCCATAGTTCACATCGCCATGTGACCAACACCCAAAGGGTTTACTAGAGTCAATAATCTAGTTCACATCGCCATGTTATTAACACCCAAAGAGTACTAAGGTGTGATCATGTTTTGCTTTGTGAGAGAAGTTTAGTCAACGGGCCTGTCACATTCAGATCCATATGTATTTTGCAAATTTCTTTGTCTACAATGCTCTGCATTTAGCTACTCTAGCTAATTGCTCTCACTTTCAATACGCATCCAGATTGATACTTAGTTTTGTAGATTAGTGTCAAAGCTTGAATCGGCGTAACCCTTTATGACAAACTCTTTATCACTTCCATAATCGAGAATTATTTCCTTAGTCCTCCAGTTACTAAGGATAATTTTGACCGTTGTCCAGTGATCTACTCCTGGATCACGATTGTACCTCCTTGCCAAACTCATGGCATGGTACAAAACAGGTCTGGTACACAGCATGACATACTTCATAGAACCTATGGCTGAGGCATAAGGATTGATTTTCATTCTCTCTGCATGTTTCTGTCGTGGTCGCCAGTCTTTCTCTTAAATATCCATTTATTTTTAGTGGCTTGCAATCATCGGGCAAGTCAAACAAAGTCCACACTTTGTTCTCATACAAGGATTCTATCTCGGATTTCATGGTCTCTAGCCATTTTGCGGAATCTGGACTCATCATTGCTTCCTCATAGTTCGTAGGTTCGTCATGGTCTAGTAACATGATTTCCAGAACTGGGTTACCGTACCATTCTGGCGCGGAACGTACTCTGGTTGACCTACGAGGTTCGGTAGTTTACTTGATCCGAATTTCATGATCATCTTCATTAACTTCCTCACTAATTGGTGTAGGCATCATAGGAACAATTTTCTGTGATGTGCTATTCTCCAATTCTAGAGAAGGTACAATTACCTCATCAAGTTCTACTTTCCTCCCACTCGCTTCTTTCGAGAGAAACTCCTTCTCTAAAAGGATCCATTCTTAGCAACAAAAGTCTTGCCTTTGGATCTGTGATAGAAGGTGTACCCAACTGTTTCTTTTGGGTATCCTATGAAGACGCATTTCTCCGATTTGGGTTCGATCTTATCAGGCTGAAGCTTTTTCACATAAGCATCACAACCTCAAACTTTAAGGAACGATAACTTTGGTTTCTTGCCAAAACACAGTTCACACGGTGTTGTCTCAACGGATTTAGATGGTGCCCTATTTAACATGAATGCAGTTGTCTCTAATGCATAACCCCAAAAACGATAGTGGTAAATCGGTAAGAGACATGATAGATCGCACCATACCTAATAAAGTATGGTTATGACGTTCGGACACACCATTACACTATGGTGTTCCAGGTGGCGTGAGTTGTGGAACTATTCCACATTTATTTAAATGAAGACCAAACTTGTAACTCAAGTATTCGCTTCCGCGATCAGATCGTATAAACTTTACTTTCTTGTTACGATGATTCTCTACTTCACTCTAAAATTCTTTGAACTTTTCGAATGTTTTAGACTTGTGTTTCATCAAGTAGATATACTCATATCTGCTCAAATCATCTGTGAAGGTCAGAAAATAACGATACATGCCGCGAGCCTCAATCACTCTTCGGACCGCATACATCTGTATGTATTATTTCCAATAAGTCATTGGCTCGCTCCATTGTTCCGGAGAACGGAGTTTTAGTCATCTTTCCCTTGAGGCATGGTTCGCAAGCATCAAATGATTTATAATGAAGTGATTCCAAAAGTCCATCAACATGTAGTTTCTTCATGCGCTTTACACCAATTTGCCTTGAACGGCAGTGCACAAGTATGTTGCACTATCATTATCAACTCTGCATCTTTTGGCTTTAATATTATGAATATGTGTATTATTGCGGTCAAGATTCAATAAACCATTCACCTTGGGTGTATGACCATAGAAGGTTTTATTCATGTAAACAGAATAACAATTATTCTCTGACTTAAATGAATAATCATATTCCAATAAACACGATCCAATCTTGTTCATACTCAACGCAAACACCAAATAACATTTATTTAGGTTTAACACTAATCCCAAAAGTATAGGGAGTGTGCGATGATGATCATATCAATGTTGGAACTACTTTCAACACACATCGTCACCTCACCCTCAACTATTCTCGATTTATTCGGCAACTCCTGTTTCAAGTTACTAATCTTAGCAACCGAACTGGTATCAAATACACAGGGGCTACTATTAGCACTAGTGAGGTACACATCAATAACATGTATATCTAATATATCTTTGTTCACTTCGCCATCCTTCTTATCCGCCAAATATTTAGGGAACTTCCGCTTCCAGTGACCATTTCCTTTGCAGTAGAAGCACTCAGTTTTAGGCTTAGGTTCAGCTTTGGGCTTCTTCACGGGAGTGAAAACTTGCTTGGCATTCTTTCTTGAAGTTCCCTTTCTTCCCCTTGTCCTTTTCTTGAAACTAGTGGTCTTGTTAACCATTAACACTTGATGCTCTTTCTTGATTTCTACCTTTGCTGATTTCAGCATCACGAAGAGCCCGAGAATCGTTTTCGTCATCCCGTGCATATTATAGTTCATCACGAAGTTCTAGTAGCTTGGTGATAGTGACTAGAGAACTCTGTCAAGCACTATCTTATCTGGAAGATTAACTCCCACTTGATTCATGTAATTGTAGAACCTAGACATTCTGAGCACATGCTCACTAGCTGAGCTACTCCCCTCGAATTTGTAGGCCAAGTATTTGTCAGAGGTCTCATACCTCTCGACATGGGCATGAGTCTGAAATACTATTTTCAACTCTTGGAACATCTCATATGATCCATGGTGTTTCAAAATGTTTTTGAAGTCCCGGTTATAAGTCGTAAAGCATGGCGCACTAAACTATCAAGTAGTCATCATACCGAGCTTGTGAAACGTTCATAACTTCTGCATCTGCTCCTGCAATAGGTTTGTCACCTAGCGGTGCATCAAGGACATAATACTTCTGTGCAGCAATGAGGATAATGCTCAGATCACAGACCTAGTCCACATCATTGCTACTAACATCTTTCAACTTAGTTTTCTCTAGGGGAGCTATAACGCGAGCTATTGATCTACAACATAATTTGCAAATACTATTAGGACTAAGTTCATGATAAATCAAAGTTCAATTAATCATATTACTAAAGAACTCTTAGTTAGATAGACATCCCTCTAGTCATCTAAATGATCACGTGATCCAAATCTACTAAACCATGTACGATCATCACGTGAGATAGAGTAGTTTTAAATGGTGAACATCTTATGTTGATCATATCTACTATATGACTCACGCTTGACCTTTCGGTCTCGAGTGTTCCGGGGCCATGTCTGTACATGCTATCCTCGTCAAGTTTAACCCGAGTATTCTGCATGTGCAAAACTGTCTTACACCCGTTGTATTTAAATGTAGAGCTTATCACACCTGATCATCACGTGGTGTCTCGCCACGACGAACTGTCGCAACGGTGCATACTCAAGGAGAACACTTGTACCTTGAAATTTTGTAAGGGATCATCTTATAATGCAACCGCCGTACTAAGCAAAATAAGAAGCATAATAAGATAAACATCACATGCAATCAAAATATGTGACATGATATGGCCATCATCATCTTATGCTTTTGATATCTATCTCCAAAGCATCGTCATTATCTCCATCGTCACCGGCTTGACACCATGATCTTCATCGTAGCGTCGTGGTCGTCTCACCAACTATTGCTACTACTACTATCACTAACTCATAGTGATAAAGTAAAGCAATTACATGGCTTTCGCAATTCATACAATAAAGAGACGACCATAAGGCTCCTGCCGGTTGCCGATAATTTACAAAACATGATCATCTCATACAATAACATATAACTCATCATGTCTTCACAATATCACATCACAACATGCCCTGCAAAAACAAGTTAGACGTCCTCTACTTTGTAGTTGCAAATTTTACGTGGCTACTATAGGCTTAGGAAGAACCGTTCTTACCTACGCATCAAAACCACAACAATTTTTCACCAAGTGTGATGTTTTAACCTTCACAAGGACCGGGCGTAGTCACACTCGATTCAACTAAAGTGAGAGAGACATACACCCGCCGGTCACCTTTAAGCAACGAGTGCACGTAACGGTGAAACCAGTCTCGTGTAAGCGTACGCGCAATGTCGGTCCGGGCCGCTTCATCTAACAATACCGCTGAATCAAAGTATGACATGCTGGTAAGCACTATGACTATTATCGTCCACAACTCATTGTGTTCTACTCGTGCATATCATCTACACATAGACCTGGCTCAAGATGCCACTGATGGGGAACGTAGTATTTTAAAAATTTCCTACGATCACGCAAGATCTATCTAGGAGTAGCATAGGAACGAGCGGGAAGAGTGTGTCCACGTACCCTCATAGACCGAAAGCGGAAGCGTTTAGTAACGCGGTTGATTTAGTCGAACGTCTTCGCGTTCCAACCGATAAAGCACCGAATGCACGACACCTCCGTGATCTGCACATGTTCAGCTCGGTGGCGTCCCTCGAACTCATGATCCAGTTGAGGCCGAGGGAGAGTTTCGTCAGCACGACGGTGTGGTGGCGGTGTTGTTGGAGTTACCGACGCAGGGCTTTGCGTAAGCACTGCGACAATATGACCGAGGTTTGTAACAGTGGAGGGGGGCACCGCACACGGCTAAAACAATTGTCAAATTGTGTGTCTTTGGGTGCCCATGCCCCCATATATAAAGGAGCAAGGGGAGAGGCCGGCTGGCCCCTATAGGCGCACCCATGTAGGATTCCTACTAGGAATAGGAATCCTATTCCTAGTAGGTTTCCAACAAGGGAGGAGAGGGGAAGGAATGAGATAGGGAAAAGAAGGAAGGAGGGGGCGCCGCCCCCACCCCTTGTCCAATTCGGACTAGGCGGGCGCGCGCCACCTCCTGGTCGGCCCTCTCACCTCTAGGGCCAATGGTGGCCCATTAACCTCCGGGGGGGGGGGGGTTCCGGTAACCCTCCGGCACTCCGATATTTGTCCGGTGACCCCCGAAACTCATCCGGTGTCCGAATTACATCGTCCAATATATCATTCTTTATGTCTCGACTATTCCGAGACTCCTCGTCATGTCCTTGATCTCATCCGGGACTCCGAATAATCTTCCGTACATCAAAACACATAAACTCATAATATCGATCGTCATCGAACGTTAAGCGTGCGGACCCTACTGGTTCGAGAACTATGTAGACATGACCGAGACTCATCTCCGATCAATAACCAATAGCGGGACCTGGATGATCATATTGGTTCTTACATATTCTACGAAGATCTTTATCAGTCAAACCGCATAACAACATACGTTGTTCCCTTTGTCATCGGTATGTTACTTGCCCGAGATTTGACCATCGGTATCATCATACCTAGTTCAATCTCGTTACCGGCAAGTCTCTTTACTCATTCCATAATACATCGTCTCGTGACTAACTCATTCATTTGCTTGCAAGGCTTATTATGATGTGTATTGCCGAGAGGGCCCAGAGATACCTCTCCGACACTCGGAGTGACAAATCTTATTCTCGATCTATGCCAACACCACAAACACCTTCGGAGACACCTGTAGAGCATCTTTATAATCACCCATTTACGTTGTGACGTTTGATAGGACACAAGGTGTTCCTCCGGTATTCGGGAGTTGCTTATTCTCATAGTCAGAGGAATATGTATAAGTTATGAAGAAAGCAATAGTAGTAAAACTAAACAATCATAGTGCTAAGCTAATAGATGGTTAGGATGTGATCCCATTCATCAAATCATTCTCCTAATGATGTGATCCCATTCATCAAATTACAACACATGTTTATGGTTAGGAAACTTAACCATCATTGATCGACGAGCTAGTCTATTAGAGGCATACTAGGGACACTCTGTTTTGTCTATGTATTCACACATGTATCAAGTTTCCGGTTAATACAATTCTAGCATGAATAAAACATATTTATCATGATATGAGGAAATATAAATAATAACTTTATTATTGACTCTAGTGCATATTTCCTTCAGGCTCCCACTTGCACCACAGTCAATAATCTAGATCACATCGCCATGTAATTTAACACCGATAGTTCACATCGAGATGTGATTAATATCCATAGTTCACATCGCCATGTGACCAACACCCAAAGGGTTTACTATAGTCAATAATCTAGTTCACATCACCATGTGATTAACACCCGAAGAGTACTAAGGTGTGATCATGTTTTGCTTTGTGAGAGAAGTTTAGTCAACGGGTCTGTCACATTCAGATCCGTATGTATTTCGCAAATTTCTTTGTCTACAATGCTCTACATTTAGCTACTCTAGCTAATTGCTCTCACTTTCAACACGCATCCAGATTGATACTTAGTTATGTAGATTACTGTCAAAGCTTGAATCGGCGTAACCCTTTATGACAAACTCTTTATCACTTCCATAATCGAGAAATATTTCCTTAGTCCTCCAGTTACTAAGGATAATTTTGACCGTTATCCAGTGATCTACTCCTGGATCACGATTGTACCTCCTTGCCAAACTCATGGCAAGGTACAAAACAGGTTTGGTCACAGCATGACATGCTTCATAGAACCTATGGCTGAGGCATAAGGAATGACTTTCATTCTCTCTGCATGTTTCTGTCATGGTCGCTAGTCTTTCTCTTAAAAATCCATTTATTTTTAATGGCTTGCAATCATCGGGCAAGTTAACCAAAGTCCACACTTTGTTCTCATACAAGGATCCTATCTCGGATTACATGGCCTCTAGCCATTTTGCGGAATCTGGGCTCATCATTGCTTCCTCATAGTTCGTAGGTTCGTCATGGTCTAGTAACATGATTTCCAGAACTGGGTTACCGTACCATTCTCGCGCGGAACGTACTCTGGTTGACCTACGAGGTCTGGTAGTTTACTTGATCCAAAGTTTCATGATCATCTTCATTAGCTTCCTCACTAATTGGTGTAGGCATCATTGGAACAATTTTCTGTGATGTGCTATTCTCCAATTCTAGAGAAGGTACAATTAACTCATCAAGTTCTACTTTCCTCCCACTCGCTTCTTTCGAGGGAAAATCCTTCTCTAGAAAGGATCCATTCTTAGCAACAGAAGTCTTGCCTTTGGATCTGTGATAGAAGGTGTACCCAACAGTTTCTTTTGGGTATCTTATGAAGACTCGTTTCTCCGATTTGGGTTCGAGCTTATCAGGCTGAAGCTTTTTCACATAAGCATCGCAAGCCCAAACTTTAAGAAATGACAACTTTGGTTTCTTGCCAAAACACAGTTCACATGGTGTCGTCTCAACGGATTTAGATGGTGCCCTATTTAACGTGAATGCAGTTGTCTATAATGCATAACCCCAAAACGATAGTGGTAAATCGGTAAGAGACATCATAGATCGCACCATATCTAATAAAGTACGGTTAGGACGTTCGGACACACCATTACACTGTGGTGTTCCAGGTGGCGTGAGTTGTGAAACTATTCCACATTAATTTAAATATTCGCTTCTGCGATCAGATTGTAGAAACTTTATTTTCTTGTTACGATGATTCTCTACTTCACTCTGAAATTCTTTGAACATTTCAAATGTTTCAGACTTGTGTTTCATCAAGTAGATATACTCATATCTACTCAAATCATTTGTGAAGGTCAGAAAATAACGATACCTGCCGCGAGCCTCAATCACTCATCGGACCGCATACATCTCTATGTATTATTTCCAATAAGTCATTGGCTCGCTCCATTGTTCCGGAGAACGGAGTTTTAGTCATCTTGCCCATGAGGCATGGTTCGCAAGCATCAAATGATTCATAATCAAGTGATTACAAAAGTCCATCAGCATGGATTTTTTTCATGCGCTTTACACCAATATGACTTAAACGGCAGTGCCGGAAGTATGTTGTGTTGGGGAACGCAATATTTCAAAAAATTTCTACGATCACACAAGATCTATCTACTAGACGCATAGCTACGAGAGGGGAGAGTGTGTCTACGCACCCTCGTAGACCGGGAGCGGAAGCGTCTAGTGACGCGGTTGATATAGTCGAACTTCTTCGCGATCCAACTGATCAAGCGCCGAACGTACGAAGCCTCCGCGTTTAGCACACGTTCAGCTTGATGACGTCCCACGAGCTCTTGATCCAGTAGAGCTTCGCGGGAGAGTTTCGTCAGCACGACGGCGTCGTGACGGAGATGATGAAGCTACCGGCGCATGGCTTCGCCTAAGAACTGCAATGGTATGACCGAGGTGTGATTCTGTGGAGAGGGGCACCGCATATAGTTGGGAAAGATCAACTGATCAACTTGTGTGTCTATGGGGTGCCCCCTGTTGGGGAACGTAGCATAAATCAAAAATTTTCTACGTCTTCACCAAGATCCATCTATGGAGACATCTAGCAACGAGTAACTGAGAGTGCATCTACATACCGTTATGAAGATTGCGTGCGGAAGCTTTCAACGAAGCAAGGATGAAGTAGTCGTACTCTTCACGTTCTTCGTCACTGATGATCTAGCGCCGAACGGATGGCACCTCCG
Source organism: Secale cereale (assembly GCA_902687465.1). Lineage (NCBI taxonomy): Eukaryota > Viridiplantae > Streptophyta > Magnoliopsida > Poales > Poaceae > Secale > Secale cereale. Next base: position 712,455,389 of record LR738714.1, on the reverse strand, counting down.
CGTTCAACACACGTACGGTGCAGCAACGTAACCTCCTTCTTGATCCAGCAAGGGGGGAGGAGAAGTCGTCAGAGATCCGGCAGCACGACGGCGTGATGACGGATGAAGTGGAGATCGCAGCAGGGCTTCGCCGGGCTGCCCTGCAAAGGAGTTGGGAGGTGTGACGGGAGGGGGAGAGGCGCCAGGGCTGAGGTGCGGCTGCCCTCTCCCCCCCCCACATATATATAGGGGGCCAGGGGGGGCGCCAGCCCCTTGCAGATCCAATCTGCAAAGGGGGGGGGGGCGGCCAGGGAGGAGTCCCCCTCCCCCAAGGCAAGTGGTGGCCCCCCTCCCCTTAGGGTTTATCCCTAGGCGCAAGGGAGGTGGGCCTCCCTTGGTGGTGCGCCAGCCCTGAGGGCTGGACACATCCCCTTGCGGCCTAGGGGCCCCACCGGGAGGGGTGGCCCCACCCGGTGGACCCCCGGGGCCCCTCCGGTGGTCCCGGGACACTCCCGGTGACCCCCGGAGATCACCCGTTGGCCGAAACTAGACTCCCCATATATCGATCTTTACCTCCGGACCATTCCGGAACTCCTTGTGACGTCCGGGATCTCATCCGGGACTCCGAACAACTTTCGGGTTTCCACGTGCATTAATCTCTACGACCCTAGCGTTACCGAACCTTAAGTGTGTAGACCCTACGGGTTCGCGAGACACGTAGACATGACCGAGACTACTCTCCGGTCAATAACCAACAGCAGGATCTGGATACCCATGTTGGTTCCCACGTGTTCCTCGATGATCTTCATCGGATGAACCACCGTGTCAAGGATTCACTCAATCCCGTATGTTATTCCCTTTGTCCATCGGTACGGTACTTGCCCGAGATTCGATCGTCGGTATCCCCGATACCTTGTTCAATCTCGTTATGGCAAGTCTCTTTACTCGATCCGTAATCCATCATCCCGTGACTAACTACTTAGTCACATTGAGCTCATTATGATGATGTCTTACCGAGTGGGCCCAGAGGTACCTCTCCGTCATACGGAGTGACAACATCCCAGTCTCGGTTCGTACCAACTCAACAGACACTTTCGGAGATACCCGATGCGTACCTTTATAGCCACCCAGTTACGTTGTGACGGTTGGCACACCCAAAGCACTCCTACGGTATCCGGGAGTTGTACAACCTCATGGTCTAAGGAATAAATACTTGACACCGAAAAGCTTATGCATTACGAACTATACGATCTCGTGTTATGCTCAAGTTTGGGTCTTGTCCATCACATCATTCTCCTAATGATGTGATCCCGTTATCACCGACATCTCATGTCCATGGTCAGGAAACCATGACCATCTGTTGATCAACGAGCTGGCTACTAGAGGCCTACCAGGGACTCATTATGATCTGTGTATTCACACATGTATCGCTGTTTCCGTACAATACAGTTCAAGCATGAATAACAGACAATTATCATGAACAAGGAGATATAATAATAATACTTTTATTATTGCCTCTAGGGCATATCTCCAACAGTCTCCCACTTGCACTAGAGTCAATAATCTAGTTACATTGTGATGAATCGAACACCCATAGAGTTCTGGTGTTGATCATGTTTTGCTCGTGAAAGAGGTTTAGTCAACGGGTCTGCTACATTCAGATCCGTATGCACTTTACAAATATCTATGTCTCCATCCTGAACATAATTCCGGATGGAGTTGAAACGGCGCTTGATGTGCTTGGTCTTCTTGTGAAACCTGGGCTCCTTGGTAATAGCAATAGCACCAGTGTTGTCACAGAAGAGAGTCATCGGGCTTGACGCGCTTGGAATGACTCCTAGGTCGGTGATGAACTCCTTCATCCAGACTCCTTCCTGTGCTGCTTCAGAAGCAGCTATGTACTCCGCTTCACATGTAGATGCTGCCACCACGCTTTGCTTGCAACTGCACCAGCTGACTGCCCCTCCATTCAAAATGTACACGTATCCGGTTTGCGACTTAGAGTCATCCAGATCTGTGTCGAAGCTAGCATCGACGTAACCCTTTACGACGAGCTCTTCGTCACCTCCATAAACGAGAAACATATCCTTAGTCCTTTTCAGGTACTTCAGGATGTTCTTGACCGCTGTCCAGTGTTCCGTACCGGGATCACTTTGGTACCTCCCTACCAAACTTATGGCAAGGTTCACATCAGGTCTGGTACACAGCATGGCATACATGATAGAACCTATTGCCGAGGCATAGGGAATGACACTCATCTTTTCTCTATCTTCTGCCGTGGTCGGCGACTGAGTCTTACTCAATCTCATACCTTGCAAAACAGGCAAGAATCCTTTCTTTGACTGATCCATATTGAACTTCTTCAATATTTTGTCAAGGTATGTACTTTGTGAAAGACCAATGAGGCGTCTCGATCTATCTCTATAGATTTTGATGCCTAATATGTAAGCAGCTTCTCCAAGGTCCTTCATTGAAAAACTTTTATTCAAATAGGCCTTTACATTTTCCAAGAATTCTATATCATTTCCCATCAGCAATATGTCATCCACATATAATATGAGAAATGCTACAGAGCTCCCACTCACTTTCTTGTAAATACAGGCTTCTCCATAAGTCTGTATAAAGCCAAACGCTTTGATCACCTCATCAAAGCGAATGTTCCAACTCCGAGATGCTTGCACCAGCCCGTAAATCGAGCGCTGGAGCTTGCATACCTTGTTACCGTTCTCTGGATCAACAAAACCTTCCGGTTGCATCATATACAACTCTTCCTTGAGGAAGCCATTAAGGAAAGCTGTTTTGACGTCCATTTGCCATATCTCATAATCATAGAATGCGGCAATAGCTAACATGATTCGGACTGACTTCAGCATCGCTACGGGAGAGAAAGTCTCGTCGTAGTCAATCCCTTGAACTTGTCGATAACCCTTAGCGACAAGCCGAGCTTTATAGATGGTCACATTACCATCTGCGTCTGTCTTCTTCTTAAATATCCATTTGTTTTCTATGGCGTGCCTGTCATCAGGCAAGTCCACCAAAGTCCATACTTTGTTTCCATACATGGATTCTATCTCGGATTTCATGGCTCCAAGCCATTTATTGGAATCTGGGCCTGCCATCGCTTCTTCATAGTTCGAAGGTTCACCGTTGTCTAACAACATGATTTCCAGGACAGGGTTGCCATACCACTCTGGTGCGGAACGTGCCCTTGTGGACCTTCGAAGTTCAGTAGTAACTTGATCTGTATCTTCATGATCATTATCATTTTCTTCCTCCCTTGTCGGTGCAGGCACCTCAGGAACAGTTTCCTGCGTTGCGCTACTTTCCGGTACAGGAGTGGTGACTGTCACCTCATCAAGTTCTACTTTCCTCCCACTCACTTCTTTCGAGAGAAACTCTTTCTCCAGAAAGTATCCATTCTTGGCAACAAAGACTTTGCCTTCGGATCTGTGGTAGAAGGTGTACCCAATAGTTTCCTTTGGGTATCCTATGAAGATGCATTTCTCCGATTTGGGTTCGAGCTTTTCAGGTTGAAGTTTCTTGACATAAGCATCGCAACCCCAAACTTTCAGAAACGACAGCTTCGGTTTCTTGCCAAACCAAAGTTCATATGGAGTCGTCTCAACGGATTTTGACGGAGCCCTATTTAAAGTGAATGCGGCAGTCTCTAAAGCATAACCCCAAAAAGATAGCGGTAAATCGGTGAGGGACATCATAGATCGCACCATGTCCAACAGAGTACGATTTCGACGTTCGGACACACCGTTACGTTGAGGTGTTCCGGGCGGTGTCAATTGTGAAACAATTCCACAGCTCCTAAGGTGTGTGCCAAATTCATGACTTAAATATTCACCCCCACGATCCAATCGCAAGAACTTTATTTTTCTGTCACGTTGATTCTCAACCTCATTCTGAAATTCCTTGAACTTTTCAAAGGTTTCAGACTTGTGTTTCATCAAATAGATATACCCATATCTACTCAAGTCATCCGTGAGGGTGAGAACATAACGGTAGCCTCCGCGAGCCTCAACACTCATTGGACCGCACACATCAGTATGTATGATTTCCAACAAGTTGGTTGCTCGCTCCATTGTTTCGGAGAACGGAGTCTTGGTCATCTTGCCCAAGAGGCATGGTTCGCACGTGTCAAATGATTCATAATCAAGAGACTCTAGAAGTCCATCCGAATGGAGCTTCTTCATACGTTTGACACCAATATGACCAAGGCGGCAATGCCACAAGTATGTGGGACTATCATTATCAACTTTACATCTTTTGGCATCTACACTATGAATATGTGTATCACTACGTTCGAGATTCATCAAAAATAAACCATTGACCAGCGGGGCATGACCATAAAACATATCTCTCAAATAAATTGAACAACCATTATTCTCTGATTTGAAAGAATATCCATCTCGCATAAGACGAGATCCAGAAACAATGTTCGTGCTCAAAGATGGTACTAAATAACAATTATTGAGGTTTAAAACTAATCCCGAGGGTAGATGTAGAGGCAGCGTGCCGACGGCGATCACATCGACCTTGGAACCATTCCCGACGCGCATCGTCACCTCATCCTTCGCCAGTCTCCGTTTACTCCGCAGCTCCTGTTTTGAGTTACAAATGTGAGCAACTGCACCGGTATCGAATACCCAGGAGCTACTACGAGTGCTGGTAAGGTACACATCAATAACATGTATATCATATATACCTTTGACTTTGCCGGCCTTCTTGTCTGCTAAGTATTTGGGGCAGTTCCGCTTCCAGTGACCCGTTCCCTTGCAATAAAAGCACTCAGTCTCTGGCTTGGGTCCATACTTTGGCTTCTTCCCGGCAACAGGCTTGCCAGGCGCGGCAACTTGCTTGCCGTCCTTCTTGAAGTTCTTCTTTCCCTTGCCTTTCTTGAACTTAGTGGTTTTATTGACCATCAACACTTGATGTTCTTTCTTGATGTCTACCTCCGCTGATTTCAGCATCGAATACACCTCGGGAATGGACTTCTCCATCCCCTGCATATTGAAGTTCAGCACGAAGCTCTTGAAGCTTGGTGGTAGCGACTGGAGGATTCTGTCAACGACCGCTTGATCTGGGAGATTCATTCCCAGCTGAGACAAGCGGTTGTGCAATCCTGAAATCTTGAGGATGTGCTCACTGACAGAACTGTTCTCCTCCATCTTACAGCTGTAGAATGCGTCGGAGACATCATATCTCTCGACTCGGGCATGAGCTTGGAAAACCATTTTCAGCTCTTCGAACATCTCATATGCTCCATGGTGCTCAAAACGCTTTTGAAGCCCCGATTCCAAACTGTAAAGCATGCCGCACTGAACCAGGGAGTAATCATCACTACGCGACTGCCAGACGTTCAAAACGTCTTGGTCAGCATCGGTAGCAGGTGCATCACCTAGCGGTGCTTCTAGGACATATGTTCTCTTGGCAGCTATGAGGATAATCCTCAGGTTACGGACCCAATCCGTATAGTTGCTACCATCGTCTTTCAGCTTGGTTTTCTCTAGGAACGCGTTGAAGTTGAGGGAAACCTGAGCGTGGGCCATTTGATCTACAAGAGATATTGTAAAGAATTTAGACTAAGTTCATGATAATTAAGTTCATCTTAATCAAATTTTAATGAACTCCCACTCAGAATGACATCTCTCAAGTCATCGAAGTGATACACGATCCGAATCGAGTAGTCCGTGTCCGATCATCACGTGAGACGGACTAGTCAAAAACGGTGAACATCTTCATGTTGATCGTATCTTCTATACGACTCGTGTTCGACCTTTCGGTCTTCCGTGTTCCGAGGCCATGTCTGTACATGCTAGGCTCGTCAAGTGAACCCTAAGTGTATCGCGTGTGTAAATCTGTCTTACACCCGTTGTATGTGAACGTTAGAACCTATCACACCCGATCATCACGTGGTGCTTCGGAACAACGAGCTTTAGCAACGGTGCACAGTTAGGGGAAACACATTACTTGAAATTTTAGTGAGAGATCATCTTATTTACTACCGTTGTTCTAAGTAAACAAGATGCAAAAACATGATAAACATCACATGCAATCAATTAAAGTGACATGATATGGCCAATATCATCTTGCTCCTTGGATCTCCATCTTCGGGGCACCATGATCATCTTGTCACCGGCTCGACACCATGATCTTCATCATCATGATCTCCATTGTGTCTTGAGGAAGTTGTCACGCCAACTATTACTTCTACTACTATAGCTAACGTTTAGCAATGAAGTAAAGTAATTACATGGCGTTATTCAGTGACACGCAGGTCATACAATAATTAAGACAACTCCTATGGCTCCTGCCGGTTGTCAAGTTCATCGACATGCAAGTCGTGATTCCCTATTACAAAAACATGATCAATCTCATACATCACATATATCATTCATCACATCTTCGTTCTTGGCCATACCACGTCACAAAACACATGCTGCAAAAACAAGTTAGACGTCCTCTAATTGTTGTTGCAAGTTTTACGTGGCTTCTATAGGATTTCTAGCAAGAACGTTTCTTACCTACGCCAAAACCACAACGTGATTTGTCAACTTCTATTTACCCTTCATAAGGACCCTTTTCATCGAATCCGATCCGACTAAAGTAGGAGAGACAGACACCCGCCAGCCACCTTATGCATCTAGTGCATGTCTGTCGGTGGAACCAGTCTCACGTAAGCGTACGTGTAAGGTCGGTCCGGGCCGCTTCATCCCACAATACCGCTGAATCAAGATTGACTAGTAACGGTAAGAAAGTTGAACAAGATCATACGCCCACAACTGCTTTGTGTTCTACTCGTGCCAAGATGCTACGCATAAAACCTAGGCTCAGATGCCACTGTTGGGGAACGTAGCATAAATCAAAAATTTTCTACGTCTTCACCAAGATCCATCTATGGCGACATCTAGCAACGAGTAACTGAGAGTGCATCTACATACCGTTATGAAGATTGCATGCGGAAGCTTTCAACGAAGCAAGGATGAAGTAGTCGTACTCTTCACGTTCTTCGTCACCGATGATCTAGCGCCGAACGGACGGCACCTCCGCGTTCAACACACGTACGGTGCAGCAACGTCACCTCCTTCTTGATCCAGCAAGGGGGGAGGAGAAGTCGTCAGAGATCCGGCAGCACGACGGCGTGATGACGGATGAAGTGGAGATCGCAGCAGGGCTTCGTCGGGCTGCCCTACAAAGGAGTTGGGAGGTGTGACGGGAGGGGGAGAGGCGCCAGGGCTGAGGTGCGGCTGCCCTCTCCCCCCCACATATATATAGGGGGCCAGGGGGGGCGCCAGCCCCTTGCAGATCCAATCTGCAAAGGAGGGGCGGCGGCCAGGGGGGAGTCCCCCTCCCCCAAGGCAAGTGGTGGCCCCCCTCCCCTTAGGGTTTATCCCTAGGCGCAGGGGAGGTGGGCCTCCCTTGGTGGTGCGCCAGCCCTGAGGGCTGGACACATCCCCTTGCGGCCTTGGGGCCCCACCGGGAGGGGTGGCCCCACCCGGTGGACCCCCGGGGCCCCTCCGGTGGTCCCGGGACACTCCCGGTGACCCCCGGAGATCACCCGTTGGCCGAAACTGGACTTCCCATATATCGATCTTTACCTCCGGACCATTCCGGAACTCCTCGTGACGTCCGGGATCTCATCCGGGACTCCGAACAACTTTCGGGTTTCCACGTGCATTAATCTCTACGACCCTAGCGTTACCGAACCTTAAGTGTGTAGACCCTACGGGTTCGGGAGACACGTAGACATGACCGAGACTACTCTCCGGTCAATAACCAACAGCGGGATCTGGATACCCATGTTGGTTCCCACGTGTTCCTCGATGATCTTCATCGGATGAACCATCGTGTCAAGGATTCACTCAATCCCGTATGTTATTCCCTTTGTCCATCGGTACGGTACTTGCCCGAGATTCGATCGTCGGTATCCCCGATACCTTGTTCAATCTCGTTATGGCAAGTCTCTTTACTCGATCCGTAATCCATCATCCCGTGACTAACTACTTAGTCACATTGAGCTCATTATGATGATGTCTTACCGAGTGGGCCCAGAGGTACCTCTCCGTCATACGGAGTGACAACATCCCAGTCTCGGTTCGTACCAACTCAACAGACACTTTCGGAGATACCCGATGCGTACCTTTATAGCCACCCAGTTACGTTGTGATGGTTGGCACACCCAAAGCACTCCTACGGTATCCGGGAGTTGTACAACCTCATGGTCTAAGGAATAAATACTTGACACCGAAAAGCTTATGCATTACGAACTATACGATCTCGTGTTATGCTCAAGTTTGGGTCCTGTCCATCACATCATTCTCCTAATGATGTGATCCCGTTATCACTGACATCTCATGTCCATGGTCAGGAAACCGTGACCATCTATTGATCAACGAGCTGGTTACTAGAGGCTTACCAGGGACTCATTGTGGTCTGTGTATTCACACATGTATCGCTGTTTCCGTACAATACAATTCAAGCATGAATAACAGACAATTATCATGAACAAGGAGATATAATAATAATGCTTTTATTATTGCCTCTAGGGCATATCTCCAACACCCCCACCCCCGTATATAAAGGAGTGGAGGAGGGGGAGAGGTCGGCCCTCTATGACGCGCCTAGGAGGAGTCGTACTCCCACCGGAGTAGGATTCTCCCTTCCCTAGTTGGAGTAGGAGAGGAAGGGAAGGAGGAGTAGGAGAGAAGGAAAGGGGGGGCGCCACCCCCAAACCTTTTCCAATTCGGCCTCCTGCCCAAGGGGGGCGCACCAGCCTATTGTGGGCTGGTGTGCTTCCTTCTTATGGCCCATAAGGCCCATAACTTCTCCCGTGGGGTTCCGGTAACCTCCCAGTACTCCCGAAAAATTCCAATATATCAATCTTTACGTCTTGGACATTCCGAGACTCCTCGTCATGTCCGTGATCTCATCCGGGACTCTGAACTACCTTCGGTAAATCAAAACTCATAAACTCATAATACTGATCGTCATCAAACGTTAAGCGTGCGGACCCTACGGGTTCGAGAACTATGTAGACATGACTGAGACTTTTCTCCGGTCAATAACCAATAGCGGATCCTGGATGCTCATATTGGCTCCTACATATTTTATGAAGATCTTTATCGGTCAAACCGCATAACAACATACGTTGTTCCCATTGTCATCGGTATGTTACTTGCCCGAGATTCGATCGTCAGTATCTCAATACCTAGTTCAATCTCGTTATCGACAAGTCTCTTTACTCGTTCCGTAATACAACATCTCGTGACTAACTCATTAGTCATTTGCTTGCAAGGCTTATTATGATGTGTATTACCGAGAGGGCCCAGAGATACCTCTCCGACACTCGAAGTGACATATCCTATTCTTGATCTATGCCAACACCACGAACACCTTCAGAGACACCTGTAGAGCATCTTTATAATCACCCAGTTATGTTGTGACATTTGATAGCACACAAGGTGTTCCTCCGGTATTCGGGAGTTGCATAATCTCATAGTCATAGGAACATGTATAAGTCATGAAGAAAGCAATAACAGTAAAACTAAATGATCATAGCGCTAAGCTAATGGATGGGTCTAGTCGATCACATCATTCTCCTAATGATGTGACCCCGTTGATCAAATGACAACTCATGTCTATGGTTAGGAAACATAACCATCTTTGATCAATGAGCTAGTCTAGTAGAGGCATACTAGGGACACTCTGTTTTGTCTATGTATTCACACATCTACTAAGTTTCCGGTTAATACAATTCTATCATGAATAATAAACATTTATCATGATATAAGGAAATAAATAATACCTTTATTATTGCCTCTAGGGCATATTTGCTTCATGTTGCACTATCATTATCAACTCTGCATCTTTTGGCTTCAATACTATGAATATGTGTATTACTACGGTCAAGATTCAATAAACCATTCACCTTGGGTGTATGACCATAGAAGGTTTTATTCATGTAAGCAGAATAACAATTATTCTCTGACTTAAATGAATAATCGTATTGCAATAAACATGATCCAATCTTGTTCATGCTCAATGCAAACACCAAATATCATTTATTTAGGTTTAACACTAATCCCGAAAGTACAGGAAGTGTGCGATGATGATCATATCAATGTTGGCACTACTTTCAACACACATCGTCACCTCACCCTCAACTAGTCTCGGTTTATTCTGCAACTCCTGTTTCAAGTTACTAATCTTAGCAACGGAACAAGTATCAAATACACAGGGGCTACTATGAGCACTAGTGAGGTATAAATCAATAACATGTATATCTAATATACCTTTGTTCACTTCGCCATCCTTCTTATCCGCCAAATATTTAGGGAACTTCCGCTTCCAGTGACCATTTCCTTTGCAGTAGAAGCACTTAGTTTCAGCTTAGGTTCAGCTTTGGGCTTCTTCACGGGAGTGACAACTTGCTTGCCATTCTTTCTTGAAGTTCCCTTTCTTCCCCTTGTCCTTTTCTTGAAACTAGTGGTCTTGTTAACCATCAACAATTGATGCTCTTTCTTGATATCTACCTTCGTTGATTTCAGCATCACAAAGAGCCCGGGAATCGTTTTCGTCATCCCTTGCATATTATAGTTCATCACGAAGTTCTAGTAGCTTGGTGATAGTGACTAGAGAACTCTGTCAATCACTATCTTATCAGGAAGATTAACTCCCACTTGATTCAAGTAATTGTAGAACCCAGGCATTTTGAGCACATGCTCACTAGCTGAGCTATTCTCCTCCAATTTGTAGGCAAAGTATTTGTCAGAGGTCTTATACCTCTCTACATGGGCATGACTCTGAAATACTATTTTCAACTCTTGGAACATCTCATATGCACTGTGGTGTTTCAAAATGTTATTGAAGTCCCGGTTATAAGCCGTAAAGCATGGCGCACTAAACTATCAAGTAGTCATCATACCGAGCTTGTCAATCGTTCATAACGTCTGCATCTGCTCCTACAATAGGTTTGTCACCTAGCGGTGCATCAAGGACATAATACTTCTGTGCAGCAATGAGGATAATCCTCAGATCACAGACCTAGTCTGCATCATTGCTACTATATCTTTCAACTTAGTTTTCTCTAGGAACATATCAAAAACATAGGGGAGCTATAACGCGAGCAGTTGATCTACAACATAATTTGCAACTACTATCAGGACTAAGTTCATGATATATTAAAGTTAAATTAATCATATTACTAAAGAACTCCCACTTAGATAGACATCCCTCTAGTCATCTAAATGATCACGTGATCCAAATCTACTAAACCATGTACGATCATCACGTGAGATGGAGTAGTTTTCAATGGTGAACATCTTATGTTGATCATATCTACTATATGACTCACGCTTGACCTTTCGGTCTCCAGTGTTCCGAGGCCATGTCTGTACATGCTAGGCTAGTCAAGTTTAACCCGAGTATTCTGCATGTGCAAAACTGTCTTACACCCATTGTATTTGAATGTAGAGCTTATCACACCCGATCATCACCCGGTGTCTCTCCACGACGAACTGTCGCAACGGTGCATACTCAAGGAGAACACTTGTACATTGAAATTTTGTTAGGGATCATCTTATAATGCTACCTCCGTACTAAGCAAAATAAGAAGCATAATAAGATAAACATCACATGCAATCAAAATATGTGACATGATATGGCCATCATCATCTTATGCTTTTGATATCCATCTCCAAAGTATCGTCATGATCTCCATCGTCACCGGCTTGACACCATGATCTTCATCGTAGCGTCGTGGTCGTCTCGCCAACTATTTCTACTACTACTATCACTAACTCATAGTGATAAAGTAAAGCAATTACATGGCTTTCGCAATTCATACAATAAAGAGACGACCATAAGGCTCCTGTCGGTTGCCGATAAGTTACAAAACATGATCATCTCATACAATAACTTATAACTCATCACGTCTTGACCATATCACATCACAACATGCCCTGCAAAAACAAGTTCGACGCCCTCTACTTTGTTGTTGCAAGTTTTACGTGGCTACTACAGGCTTAGCAAGAATCGTTCTTACCTATGCATCAAAACCACAACGATTTTTCGTCAAGTGTGATGTTTTAACCTTCACAAGGACCGGGCGTAGTCACACTCGATTCAACTAAAGTGAGAGAGACAGACACCCGCAGGTCACCTTTAAGCAAAGTGCTCGTAACGGTGAAACCAGTCTCGCGTAAGCGTACACGTAATGTCGGTCCGGGCCGCTTCATCTCACAATACTGCCGAAGCAATGTATGACATGCTGATAAGCAGTATGACTATTATCGTCCACAACTCATTGTCTTCTACTCGTGCATATCATCTACACATAGACCTAGCTCATGATGCCACTGATGGGGAATGTAGTATTTCAAAAATTTCCTACGATCACGCAAGATCTATCTAGGAGAAAGATAGCAACGAGCGGGGAGAGTGTGTCCACGTACCCTCGTAGACCGAAAGCGGAAGCGCTTAGTAACGCGGTTGATGTAGTCGAACGTCTTCGCGATCCAACCGATCAAGCACCGAACGCACGGCACCTCCGTGATTTGCACACGTTCAGCTCGGTGGCGTCCCTCGAACTTTTGATCCAGTTGAGGCCGAGGGAGAGTTTCGTCAGCACGACCGTGTGGTGACGGTGTTGATGGAGTTACCGACGCAGGGCTTGGCCTAAGCACTGCGACAATATGACCGAGGTGTGTAACAGTGGAGGGGGGCACCACACACGGCTAAAACAATTGTCAACTTGTGTGTCTTTGGGTGTCCCCTGCCCCTGTATATAAAGGAGCAAGGGGAGAGGCCGGCCGGCCCCTATAGGCGCACCCCATGTAGGATTCCTACTAGGAATAGGAATCCTATTCCTAGTAGGTTTACAACAAGGGAAGAGAGGGGAAGGAAGAAGAGAGGGAACAGAAGGAAGGAGGGGGGGCGCCTGCTACTTCTCGAGCTTGCGTTGTATTCCCTCGAAGAGGAAAGGGAGATGCAGCACAATAGCGTAAGTATTTCCCTCGGTTTTTGAGAACCAAGGTATCAATCCAGTAGGAGACCACGCGCGAGTCCCTCGCACCTGCACAAACAAATAAGAACTTCGCGGCCAACGCGATAAGGGGTTGTCAATCCCTTTACGGTCACTAACGAAAGTGAGATCTGATAGAGATGATAGTTTATATTTTTGGTATTTTAGTTTATAAGAACAGAAAATAAAAGCGGTAAAAGTAAAGTAGATGTAGATTCATATGTTGAGAATAGACCCAGGGGCCATAGTGTTCTCTAGTGGCTTCTATCATGATAGCGATATTCTACGGCGGGTAAACAAATTACTGTCGAGCAATTGATAGAATAGCGAATAATTATGAGACTATCTAGGCATGATCATTGTATATAGGCATCACGTCCGAGACAAGTAGAACGAAACGATTCTGCATCTACTACTATTACTCCACACATCGACCGCTATCCAGCATGCATCTAGTGTATTGAGTTCATAAGGACAGAGTAACGCCTTAAGCAAGATGACATGATGTAGAGGGATAAACTCAAGCAATATGATATAAACCCCATCTTTTTATCCTCGATGGCAACAATACAATACGTGCCTTGCTGCCCCTACTATCACTGGGAAAGGACACCGCAAGTTTGAACCCAAAGCCAAGCACTTCTCCCATTGCAAGAACTATAGATCTAGTAGGCCAAACCAAATATTATGACCACACATAAAAAGTTCAAAGAAGAACCAAATATTTCTCATAGATAATCTTGATCATAAACTCACGATTCATCGGATCTCGACAAACACACCGCAAAAAGAGATTACATCGAATAGATCTCCTCGAAGACCGAGGAGAACTTTGTATTGAGATCCAGAGAGAGAGAAGAAGCCATCTAGATACTAGCTATGGTCCCGAAGGTCTGTGGTAAAGTACTCACAACTCATGGTGAGGGCGATGATGATGATGATGAAGAACTCCGTGATGGATCCCCCTCCGGTGGAGCTCCGGAACAGGCTCCAAGATGGGATCTAACGGGAACAGAAGGTTACGGCGGTGGAATTAGGGTTTTCTCTCTGTTCTCGAAGGTTTCGGGGTACGTAGACTTATATAGGAGGAAGGAGGACACCGGGGGACGCTCGAGGGGCCCACGAGGTAGGGGGCGCGCTCGGGGAAGGGGGGCGCGCCCCCCACCCTCGTGGGCGCCTTGATGCTCCCCTGACGTGGTTCTCAAGTTCCCTGTGCGTGATTTTCTCCAAAAATATCTCTCGCGAAGGTTTCATTCCGTTTGTACTCTGTTTGATTTTCTTTTTCTGCAAAACCCTGAAACAGGCAAAAAACAACAATCTGGACTAGGCCTTTGGGTTAGTAGGTTAGTCCCAAAAATGATATAAAAGTGTATGATAAAGCCCATTAAACATCCAAGACTTCATAAATAATAGCATGGAACAATCAAAAATTCTAGAGACGTTGGAGACGTATCAAGCATCCCCAAGCTTAATTCTTGCTCGTCCTCGAGTAGGTAAATGATAAAGAAAGAATTTTTGATGTGGATTGCTAACCAATATAGTTTTTCAATGTAATTCTCTTAATTGTGGCATGAATGTTCAGATCTGAAAGATTCAAGGTAAAAGTCTATATTGACATAAGAAATAATAACACTTCAAGCATACTAACAAAGCAATCATGTCTTCTCAAAATACTATGGCTAAAGAAAGTTATCCTTACAAAATCATATAGTCTGGCTATGCTCCCTCTTCATCACACAAAATATTCATATCATGCACAACCCCGATTTCAGCCAAGCACTTGTTTTCATACTCTATCTTTTCAAACCTTTCAACTTTCAAGCAATACATGAGTGTGAGCCATGGATATATCACTATGGGTGGAATAGAGGTGGTTGTGGAGAAGACAAAAAAGAGGAAGATAGTCTCACATCGACTAGGCGTATCAACGGGCTATGGAGATGCCCATCAATAGATATCAATGTGAGTGACTAGGGATTGCCATGCAACGGATGCATTAGAGCTAAGTATGTATGAAAGCTCAACAAAAGAAACTAGTGGGTGTGCATCCAACTTGCTTGCTCACGAAGACCTAGGGCATTTGAGGAAGGCCATCGTTGGAATATACAAGCCAAGTTCTATAATGAAAATTTCCACTAGTATATGAAAGTGACTAAACATGAGACTCTCTATCATGAGGAACATGGTGCTACTTTGAAGCACAAGTGTGGAAAAAGATAGTAGAAATTCTCCCTTCTCTCTTTTCTTTCATTTTTTTGGAGGGGCTTTCTCTTTTTCTATTAGCCCCTCTCTATATTTTTTTGGGCCATCTCTTTTTTTATTGGCCTTTCGTCACATGGGACAATGCTCTAATAATGATGATCATCATAGTTTTATTATAACTCGAAATTACAACTCGATACTACGACAAGTATGACTCTACATGAATACCTCCGGTGGTGTACGGGGATGTGCAATGAATCAAGAGTGACATGTATGAGAAATTGTGCATGGTGGCTTTGCCACAAATACGATGTCAACTACATGATCATGTATGGCAATATGACAATATAATGCGTGTCATATGAATGGAACGGTGGAAAGTTGCATGGCAATATATCTCGGAATGGCAATGGAAATGCCATGATAGGTAGGTATGGTGGCTGTTTTGAGGAAGGATATATAGTGGGTTTATGTCACCGGCGAAAGTTGCACGGTACAAGAGAGGCTAGCAATGGCGGAAGGGTGAGAGTGCGTATAATCCATGGACTCAACATTAATCATAAGAACTCATATACTTATTGAAAAAATCTACAAGTCATCAAAACAAAGCAATCAACGCATGCTCCGAGGGGGGAGGTTGGTAGGAGTTAACCATCGCGCGCCCCCAACTTCCACACAAAGGTTGGCAATCTACAAATACCTCATGCTCTAACTTCGTCACATAGCGGTTCACCATACGTGCATGATACGGGAATCACTAACCTTAACACATGTATTTCTCAATTTCATAATAACTCCACTAGCATGACTCTAATATCACTATCCTCATATCTCAAAACGATTATCAAGCATCCAACATCTCATCATATTCAATGCACTTAGTGTGAAAATTCTTACTACATTGACATTGGATGTCTATCATGTGAAGACTAGTTTTATTAGCCTAAACACATTACCATGCTGTTTTAATAGACTCTGAAATATATATAAGTGAAGCATGAGAGTTCAACAATTTCTACAAAATATTACCACCACCTTGCTCTAAAAGATGTAAGTGAAGCACTAGAGCAAAAACTATTCAACTCAAAAGATATAAGTGAAGCACATAGAGTGTTCTAACAATTCTGAAGCCATATTTAACTCTCTCAAATAGGTGTGTCCAGCAAGGATGATAGTGACAAACTAACAAGCAAAGACACAAATTATACAAGACGCTCCAAGCAAAACACATATCATGTGGCGAATAAAAATATAGCTCCAAGTATAGTTACCGATGGATGAAGACGAAAGAGGGGATGCCTTCCCGGGGCATCCCCAAGCTTAGGCTTTTGATTATCCTTGAATTCCTTGGGGTGCCATGGGCATCTCCAATATTAGGCCTTTGCTACTATTTGTCCAGAGTCCATCAAAGCAATACTCAAAACTTGAAAACTTCACAACACAAAACTTAGACAAAAATTCTCGTGAGCTCCGTTAGTATAAGAAAATAAATCACTATTCAAAGGTATTGCAATGAATTCATTCTTTGTTTATATTGGTGTTAAACCTACTGTATTGCAACTTCTCTATGGTTCATACTTGCCAATACTACTCATAGATGCATTGAAATAAGCAAACAACACACGAAAAACAGAATCTGTCAAAAACAGAACAGTCTGTAGTAATCTGCAGGTTTCGCATACTTCTGTAACTCCCAAAAATTCAAACTAAATTTCTAAATTTGAGAAATTTGTCTATTAATCATCTGCAAAAGGAATCAACTAAATAGCACGCTCCAGTAAAATATGACGACCATTCTAGTGAGCGCTATCGATTCTGTTTTTCACAGCAAGATCACATAAACTTCACACAAGTCTTCCCAACAGTTATACTTGGCACAAACACTAAACAAAACAATAAACCACATCTAATCAGAGGCTAGATGCAATATTTATTCTCTAACAGCAGCAAAAACAAGAAATACAAAATTGGGTTACCTCCCAACAAGCTCTTTCTTTATAGCCATTAAGATAAACTTGAGAATTCAATGATGCTCACATGAAAGACAAGGATTGAAGCACAAAGAGAGCATCAAAAGACATGTGACAAACACATCTAAGTCTAATATACTTCCTATGCATAGACATCTTATAGGAAAACAAATTACCAAGACAAGCAAGATCTAGCATATGCAAGGAAGGAGAAAGAAACAATAGCAATCTCAACATAACGAGAGGTAATTTAGTAACATGAAAATTTCTACAACCATATTTCCCTCTCTCATAATAATTGCATGGATCATGATCAAATTCAACAAAATATCTATCACATAACATATTCTCAACACGATCCACATGCATGCAAAGTTGACACTTTTCTAAAATAGTGGGATTAACATTAACTAAAGTCATGACCTCTCCAAACCCACTTTCAATATTATTGCAAACATTATTATCAATCTCATATTCATCATGGGGCTTAAATAAATTTCCAAGATCATAAGAAGAATCACCCCAATCATGATCATTGCAACAAGTAGTGGGCATAGCAATACTAGCATCCCCAAGTTTAGGGTTTTGCATATAATTAACACAATTGACATTTATAATAGTATCATTGCAATCATGCTTTTTTATTTAAGGAGCTAATATGAATCACTTTTTCTTTCAACAATTCCTCACAATTTTCAGATTCATAAATTTCAAGCGAAACCTCATAAAGATAATCTAGTGCACGCAGCTCACTAGCAATAGGTTCAACATAATTGGATCTCTTAAAGAGATTAGCAAGTGGATGAGGATCCATACTTTAGCAAGCAAAGATGCAAGCACATAGAAGGCACATAGCACACAAGCAAAAGAGAGGCAAGCGAACCATAAACACATGGCGAAAGAAGGGCAAATAAAACGGCAATGGTGAAGTGGGGGAGAGGAAAACGAGAGGCAAAAAATGTAATACGAAGGATAAGGGTTTGTGATAGGTACTTGGTATATGACTTTTGCATAAGCCTCCCCGGCAACGGCGCCAGAAATTCTTCTTGCTACTTCTCGAGCTTGCGTTGTATTCCCTCGAAGAGGAAAGGGAGATGCAGCACTGTAGCGTAAGTATTTCCCTCAGCTTTTGAGAACAAAGGTATCAATCCAGTAGGAGACCACGCGCGAGTCCCTCTCACCAGCACAAAAAAAATAAGAACTTCGCAGCCAACGTGATAAGGGGTTGTCAATCCCTTTACGGTCACTTACGAAAGTGAGATCTGATAGAGATGATAGCTTATATTTTTGGTATTTTAGTTTATAAGAACAGAAAATAAAAGCGGTAAAAGTAAAGTAGATGTAGATTGATATGTTGAGAATAGACCCGGGGGCCATAGTGTTCTCTAGTGGCTTCTCTCATGATAGCGATATTCTACGGTGGGTAAACAAATTACTGTTGAGCAATTGATAGAAAAGCGAATAATTATGAGACTATCTAGGCATGATCATTGCATATAGGCATCTCGTCCGAGACAAGTAGACCGAAACGATTATGCATCTACTACTATTACTCCACACAACGACCGCTATCCAGCATGCATCTAGTGTATTGAGTTCATAAGAACAGAGTAACGCCTTAAGCAAGATGACATGATGTAGAGGGATAAACTCAAGCAATATGATATAAACCCCATCTTTTTATCCTCGATGGCAACAATACAATACGTGCCTTGCTGCCCCTACTGTCACTGGGAAAGGACACCGCAAGATTGAACCCAAAGCCAGGCACTTCTCCCATTGCAGGAACTATAGATCTAGTAGGCCAAACCAAACCAATAATTCGAAGAGACTGCAAGGATATTATGAGCACACATAAAAATTTCAGAGAAGAACCAAATATTTCTCATAGATAATCTTGATCATAAACTCACAATTCATCGAATTTCGACAAACACACCGCGAAAAGAGATTACATCGAAAAGATCTCCTCTAAGACCGAGGAGAACTTTGCATAGAGATCCAGAGAGAGAGAAGAAGCCATCTAGATACTAGCTATGGACTCGAAGGTCTGTGGTAAACTACTCACAACTCATGGTGAGGGCGATGATGATGATGATGAACTCCGTGATGGATCCCCCTCCAATGGAGCTCCGGAACAGGCTCCAAGATGGGATCTCACGGGAACAGAAGGTTACGGCGGTGGAATTAGGGTTTTGTCTCTGTTCTCGAAGGTTTCGGGGTACGTAGACTTATATAGGAGGAAGCAGGACACCGGAGGACGCTCGAGGGGCCCACGAGGTAGGGGGGCGCGCCCCCCACCCTCGTGGGCGCCTCGATGCTCCCCCGACGTGGTTCTCAAAGTCCATGTGCGTGATTTTCTCCAAAAATATCTCTCGCAAAGGTTTCATTCCGTTTGGACTCCGTTTGATATTCTTTTTCTGCAAAACCCTGAAATAGGCAAAAACAGCAATCTGGACTGGGCCTTTGGGTTAGTAGGTTAGTCCCAAAAAATGATATAAAGGTGTATGATAAAGCCCATTAAACATCCAAGACTTCATAAATAATTGCATGGAACAATAAAAAATTATAGATACGTTGGAGACGTATCAGCGCCGCCCCCACGCCTTGTCCAATTCGGACTAGGGGGCGTGCGCCACCTCCTGGCCGGCCCTCTCACCTCTAGGGCCAATGGTGGCCTATTAACCTCCGGGGGGGGGTCCGGTAACCCTCCGACACTCCGATATTTGTCCGGTGACCCCCGGAACTCATCCGGTGTCCAAATTACATTGTCCAATATATCATTATTTATGTATCGACTATTCCGAGACACCTCATCATGTCCTTGATCTCATCCGGGACTCTGAACAATCTTCGGTACATCAAAACATATAAACTCATAATATCGATCGTCATCGAACATTAAGCGTGCGGACCCTACGGGTTCAAGAACTATGTAGACATGACCGAGACTCATCTCTGGTCAATAACCAATAGCGGAACCTGGATGCTCATATTGGTTCCTACATATTCTACGAACATCTTTATGGGTCAAACCGCATAACAACATACGTTGTTCCCTTTGTCATCAGTATGTTACTTGCCCGAGATTCGATCGTCGGTATCATCATACCTAGTTCCATCTCGTTACTGGCAAGTCTCTTTACTCGTTCCGTAATACATCATCTCGTGACTAACTTATTAGTCATTTGCTTGCAAGTCTTATTATGATATGTATTACCGAGAGGGCCCAGAGATACCTCTCCGACACTCGGAGTGACGCATCCTATTCTCAATCTATGCCAACACCACAAACACATTCGGAGACACCCGTAGAGCATCTTTATAACCACCCAGTTATGCTGTGACGTTTGATAGCACACAAGGTGTTCCTCCGGTATTCCAGAGTTGCATAATCTCATAGTCAGAGGAACATGCATAAGTTATGAAGAAAGCAATAGTAGTAAAACTAAACGATCATAGTGCTAAGCTAAGGGATGGGCCTTGTCCATCACATCATTCTCCTAATGATGTGATCCCATTCATCAAATGACAACACATGTCTATGGTTAGGAAACTTAAACATCATTGATTAACGAGCTAGTCTAGTAGAGGCATACTAGGGACACTCTGTTTTGTCTATGTATTCACACATGTATCAAGTTTCCGGTTAATACAATTTTAACATGAATAAAATGCATTATTATGATGTAAGGAAATATAAATAACAACTTTATTATTGCCTCTAGGGCATATTTCCTTCGATCCATAGCATCAAAACATACAGTATTGAGAAATTCATGAGCAGCTTTAGAATGATCTGATTAAGCATCTGTGGGCGATTCAAGGGAACAACTAGAACATATGTTGGACTAAGTTGAATTCATATTTGAACTATTTTATTTGAAAGTTCATGTTTGGATTGTAATATTATATTTGAACTATTGTTTCACTGGGGTATTTTTATGCTATTTATTGATGGATTTATCTAGAGTTAATGTAGGTGCTCTGGACATAAGAAAATAAAACAAAGACGGACATTGCATGTACATGGTTGGATGGTCGGCTCCTCTATCGGTATGTCCAATTTGATAATTCGCGTTGGAGTTGTTCTAACCTCCAGACACAATTCACACATCTTCCCATGCCCACCCTCATGTTCGCTTCTAGCATCATGTTGCCTTCTACCACCCACCGCTCAAGTTCTCCGGGCGTGAGTTTTGTGAGCACTAAATATATAGCTTTTATTGTGATTTATGATTTGCTAATTAAGTAACTATGGAATTGCTTCTTGAGAACAGACAAGATGGAGTTCATAGAGGGCAAGTAGAAAAACAAAGATGAACTAATACAATCAATAGAAGGAGAAATCTCAAAAAATAAATTGAGGAACCCATAGGAGCGCTGCCTTTTTATTAAGAAGAGGAAAATATGTATAGAGTGGCATGTTTGCGGGAGGGTACATGCCAAAAACCAAAACAAAATAACCGTATGTCAACTACTCATGGTTCTGTATGACGCGAGGGTTAAAACCTAGACTCCGTTGCAGGATGTCCTCATAGGCCAGGTGCACAACCTCGATGTAAGTCATTCTCATGCCATTGAAAATGCTTCGGTCCCTCTCCTTCAATGCATTCCACATGAGAAGGCCGCTAAGACGCCTCCCCAGGTTGGCGTGGGAATCTCTTAGTCCGCCCCCTCCACCAATCCTCAATTGAAGTATCCACCGGGCCGGGGAATGGCATGGCGCACCCCCAGGAGAACACTAGTTGACCGACGGCGAAAGTGAAGGGGCAATCCTTGCAGTGGTGGGAGGAGGTTTCATGCGCACGAAGGCAGAGCCAGGCAATGGGCAGTCAGCCATGAGAATAATCCGCTCTTCGGCTCGGCATGGGCCTCCCAAACCTTTGCTGAGGAGAACTTGCAGTGGGACGCCAAGAATTGCGCCAAGTAAGCGGTGCTCGAAGAATAATCTCGAATTTTTGCCTGGCCATTTTGTTCTTAACAAGTACTCCCTCCGTCCCAAAATACTTGTCATCAAAATGGACAAAAAAGGGTGTATCTAGAACTAAAATACATCTAGATACATCCCCTTTTATTCATTTTGATGACGAGTATTTCCGGACGGGGGGAGTATATTAATACGTCTACTGATTAATAAACCTTAAATGTTTATCCATTTTCATGTATGCGAGAGAGTACAAGGTTCGCTATTGTTCACACAAATTTCGAAATGATTTATTGCAAAAAAGAAATTGTTGCCGGCTCAACGTGTGGGCCATTTAAGCCTGTATACAATATGCTGGTATTGCATTGTCATTTCGCAGTTGCATCCTTAGCATTACACACTGCTCGAATATTTATGTTCTAGGGATTACCCCGTATAGATGGGCATTATTCATGCTATCAGGATGCATGCTCTCCATCATAATTCATAATCGGAAATTAGACATGGCATTTTTTGCATCTAACCCAATGTCGTTGTAATGTTTGGCATAATCTCTGACGAGGGTCTCCCTGTACAACGGCGGGTTGTCATCGGACAACAGCTCCTTGATCGGACCGTACATCCTGGTTGAGGCTGGGTGGAAATGCGAACTGAAAAAACACGCGATCGAGACCCTCGGTGCAATGTTCTTCACCACCACCCTATGCTCCACGCTAATGAACGCATCATTGGAGATCATCTGTGCAGTTTTTAAGAAAAAAGATACAGTTCCGAACTTCAGAATGAACAGACACAATGCTCGGGTGTTGAACAAATAATTCAGGATTGGCTGGTCTCAGTTTACATACCTGTAGGTAATCGCCGATGTTGACGATGAATGCTCCGGGTGTCGGTGTAACGTCGACCCAACGGTCCTCATGGAGGATCTGGAGGCCACCAATTTCGTCTTGGAGAAGAATTGTCATAAAGGTAGAGTCGGAGTGCCGGCTTGTGCCAATGGCGAGTTCAGGCTGAGGACATGGAGGGAAGTAGTGGCAGAGTAAGATTTGTCCTTGGTTGCAATCGATATCTGTCAGATAGCTCGGATTGAGCCCAAGAGCTTCCGAAAGCAGCTCGAACAAAGCGTTGCCCAAATTCATCACTTGTTTGGCGTATTCAAACATCGTGTCGCTGCAAATGAACATGTTAGCTCTGAGTTTATTTTTTGGGAACAGATGATTTAAGTAACCTTTCCTGAAAATTTAACAGAAAAGGTTTCTATGCAGAGTGATTTCATTTAGCTCTTGTCAATAACCAAGCAAGAAATGGCTCACACTAGCAATAAATACATGGGTAATTCCATAAATAAAATCACACCCTTACTACTAACTGCAGATTGGTTCAGTTTTCAGGATACAGAGAAAGAGAAGACCATCACTCCACCATTCTTCTTAATTTGCAGATTGTGAAGCTCGACTTTTTTATATTCGTAAGAATTAGGAGACTGATAAGAATCAAATAGAAATGATGCGATTTTCAGGGAATTGCTGCAGATGCCATCAAGCACACAATTAACTAACCCACCAGGCCTAGCTCCAGCTCGTGACAATGTTTTTTTTTTCGACAAAGAGTGAATTTTATTGACTTAAAATGAAGTATCAAGTGGGACAATGTTCTACAACCAGACAGTTAAAAACATGCAGTAAAACTTGCAGGTACATGGCAGGAGCACTCACCGGCAGGTTTCCGGCAGCTCGTCGGCGTCGGGCGGGTCGGGGGCCATTCGGATGTAGAGCGTGTCGCGCCAGTTGGCCACCGGCGACTGATGCAGGTCGAGGTTGCACTGGTACTTGACCGCCTTGACAGGCTCCCGGGAGTAGAGCCTGGCCTTCCGCCGTCGGCCTCGTGGAACGCCCGCACCGCCCCCACCGCCGCGGCCATCGACTGCGGAGGCACGCCGTGGCCAGTCACCTGGAAGAAGCCCCACTCCGCGGCGGCCCGGCGCACGGCCGCGACCGTGGCAGCGCGGTCAGTGCCGCCGAGATCGATCACCGGGACCGACATCGACTGAGGCGGCAGTTCTTGGGAGGACGGTTCACGGTGGTGGTCGGGGACGCGGAAGATGCGCGGGACGTGCGTGGCGCCGGAGGCCACGAGGCCGCGGACGCCGGACAAGGTGGCGTCCAGCGCGCGGAGCTCGGCCGCGCGGTCGTAGGCGGCCATGCTCGGCTCGGCTTGGCTTCGGAGATGCGGACGCGGATTTCTGCCTCAGTCCAAGCAAGAGGGGTGGCAAAGCGAGCCGGCGTATGTTGCCACTGGCCGTGATGGGACAGCGCATTTCTGCCTCCGCGGCACATCTTATCTCTTCCGTCACTGTTGTAGTGAGAATTGATTGGATGAACAGTGACCGGATCTGTTTATGTGGCTCCCAATCGCTGTTGGGGGACCCTAGGCGCCGATCGATCGACGCAATTTTGGACCGGTGGTCTAGCAACCGTCTCATTGTCTCATTGATTGCGTGACAGTCGTCTGATTCACTGTCCTCCACCAATCCACGACGCGCGAGCTTCACCCGAATAAGGCCTCTTTTGGTTTGGAGGAATTTCATAGGAATTCTGTAGGATAGGATTCTTATAGAAATTTTTCCTTTAGAGCCCTTTGTTTTATAGGAATGGATTCCTATTCCTACATAGGATTGGTTCCTATCCTTCACATTTTATAGGAAAAAAATAACTGAATGTCAGCTTTTTACATAGGAGAGATAGTTATAGAGGAGAAAAATAACTGTTCATGCATGCATGCATTCTCTATCCCATACATCTGACATGTATTAATTTTCATTATCATATTTTGAATGATTGATATCTTTTGAATCAAATGTCCATTTTTGAAACTATTTATATATTATAATTCGTGCTGACAATACCTTAAAAAAATGATCAATCTAGGATATATTTCAACAAGTTTTTATTTTATATATTTCAATTATCTTGAAATTAGTTTAAAAAATATAAAATTGTTTCGGTATTTCATAAAAGTGATTTTGGCCGTTTCACTAATTTCAAAAGAAAAATGATTTCACTCGTTAAAATAACTAATGTCACTCATTCTTAAACACTGGTTTCACTTATTTTAAAATGCATATTTCACTGATATTCAAATATAATTTCACAAAAAAATTGATTTCACTCATCTGAAGGAACTAATTTCACTCGTTCTTAAACACTAGTTTCACTTATTTTAAAGTGCATATTTCACTAATTTCATATAGAGAGGGGATGAGAGGGGAAGGAAGGAGAGAGGGAAGAGAAGGAAGGAGGGGGGCGCCGCTCCCACCCCTTGTCCAATTCGGACTAGGGGGGCGCGCGCCACCTTCTGGCCGGCCCTCTCACCTCTAGAGCCCATGGTGGCCCATTAACCTTCGGGGGAGGGGGGGAGGGTTCCGGTAACCCTCCGGCACTCCGATATTTGTCCGATGACCCCTGAACTCATCCGGTGTCTGAATTACATCGTCCAATATATCATTCTTTATGTCTCGACTATTCCGAGACTCCTCGTCATGTCCTTGATCTCATCCGGGACTCCAAACAATCTTCGGTACATCAAAACACATAAACTCATAATATCGACCGTCATCGAACGTTAAGCGTGCAGAACCTATGGGTTCGAGAACTATGTAGACATGACCGAGACTCATCGCCGGTCAATAACCAATAGCGTGACCTGGATGCTCATATTGGTTCCTACATATTCTACGAAGATCTTTATCAGTCAAACCGCATAACAACATACGTTGTTCCCTTTGTCATCGGTATGTTACTTGCCCGAGATTCGATCGTCGGTATCATCATACCTAGTTCAATCTCGTTACCGGCAAGTCTCTTTAATCGTTCCATAATACATCGTCTCGTGACTAACTCATTAGTCATTTGCTTGCAAGGCTTATTATGATGTGTATTAACGAGAGGGCCCAGAGATACCTCTCCGACACTCGGAGTGACAAATCTTATTCTTGATCTATGCCAACACCACAAACATCTTCGAAGACACCTTTAGAGCATCTTTATAATCACCCAGTTACGTTGTGACGTTTGATAGCACACAAGGTGTTCCTCCGGTGTTCGGGAGTTGCTTAATCTCATAGTCAGAGGAATATGTATAAGTTATGAAGAAAGCAATAGCAGTAAAACTAAACGATCATAGTGCTAAGCTAAGGATGGTTAGGATGTGATCCCATTCATCAAATCATTCTCCTAATGATGTGAACCCATTCATCAAATGACAACGCATGTCTATGGTTAGCAAACTTAACCATCATTGATTAACGAGCTAGCATATTAGAGGCATACTAGGGACACTCTGTTTTGTCTATGTATTCACACATGTATCAAGTTTCCGGTTAATACAATTCTAGCATGAATAAAAGATATTTATCATGATATGAGGAAATATAAATAACAACTTTATTATTGCCACTAGGACATATTTCCTTCAGTCTCCCACTTGCACTACAGTCAATAATCTAGATCACATCGCTATGTAATTTAACACCGATAGTTCACATCGCCATGTGACCAACACCCAAAGGGTTTACTAGAGTCAATAATCTAGTTCACATCGCCATGTCATTAACACCCAAAGAGTACTAAGGTGTGATCATGTTTTGCTTTGTGAGAGAAGTTTAGTCAACGAGTCTGTCACATTCAGATCCGTATGTATTTCGCAAATTTCTTTGTCTACAATGTTGTGCATTTAGCTACTCTAGCTAATTGCTCTCAGTTTCAATACGCATCTAGGTTGATACTTAGTTATGTGGATTAGTGTCAAAGCTTGAATCGGCGTAACCCTTTATGACAAACTCTTTATCACTTTCATAATCGAGAAATATTTCCTTAGTCCTCCAGTTACTAAGGATAATTTTGACCGTTGTCCAATGATCTACTCCTGGATCACGATTGTACCTCCTTGCCAAACTCATGGCAAGGTACAAAACAGGTTTGGTACACAGCATTACATACTTCATAGAACCTATGGCTGAGGCATAAGGAATGACTTTCATTCTCTCTGCATGTTTCTGTCGTGGTCGCCAGTCTTTCTCTTAAAAATCCATTTCTATACTTATACTAATTTGTGACTCCCTAAAAAATCCCACGTTAATCAGTAATTAAGAGCCGTTTATCTGGTGCGGGACCGAGTTATCACGGTTCAGATCCAACCATATAGTTTTGAAAAAAAATCAAGTCCGGAGTTTGTATGACCCATTAAATTAATCTGGTACTAATTTGTGACTCTGGTGCGGGACCAAGCCGTTTATCATGTGCGGGACCGAGTTATCACGGTTCAGATCCAACCATATAGTTTTGAAAAAAAAAAATAAAGTCCGGAATTTGCTGGTGGGACCAGTTTATTATAGTTCAGATCGAGCCATATAGTTATGGGTAAAAACAATCAAGTCCGTATTGTTTGCAAATTGGGCGAGAAAATAGTAGCCATTGTTTCTCACGTCCAAAAAAGAGATGGACACGATAATAGCTTTCCTTCTTGAATAGTAAGACTTGAATCTTTGTTAAAAGGAAAGAGATCGCACGTCCTAAAACAAGAGATATCATCGTATATTTTCCTTCTCTCCTTCCCTCCTTCCTCCTCACTAGTTAGTGTGCACGTGCAACGCACATCTTCACAAATCCCAATACATATATTTAAATTCTGCATTTTTTTCTTGAGTTATAATTTTGTAGCTTTTATTCATCACTACCCTTTTTTTATTCAAAATGCTAAATTTTGGTCCTAAAGATGCTCATATTTTCTTAGTAAAATTGAGCATATTTTTGCCCGCCACTCTGCCATGTAGGTACCATTATACATGCGGTGAATCGATGAAAGGTATCAATGAAATTGCAGTGTGCAAAGTTGTCGAAGTCCAAGATATTTGGTGTAGAAGGGAATACAAAACATTTCATTTAACATAAGTGTTAGCCTAAACAATATGAAGGGTACAAAATGTCCAGCACAGTTAGTCAATATTGATTGATAAAAAGAAAGAGTTGGTCAATATTGACCAAAAGTCAAGCAAATAAAAAGTCTGGAAAATGTCCAAAAATATGAGTAACATAATTTAAATGGATGAGCGGTGTTGTGATGTCGCTCAAGTCGTGTGTTCTTAGAAGTGAGACACTATTATGACAATATAGCTGCATAGAGATAGATGACGTTTCATTCGGCCTGTGTACTGATAGGTTGTAAAAGAAGATTAAATCTAGTTCCGATTGGAAAGCAGCTTTGCATTATCTCCAAATCATGTCTGAATGGTGATCTAATCCTGCAAATGTTAGCACCGAAAACCATATTCTTAAAGCACATAATATTCGTTACAACTGATGTCTATATAAACATCTTTAAAAGTTATTAAAATTCTCAAAAGTTCTCTCACTACGGAAATAAACGCTAATGCAAAAAATTATCAATCCAGGTTATCCATCTTCTGGCCTGGTTCAGGGATTTCACCTCCCCGCTCCAGCAACTGCACCATCAGCGGGCTTGCAATGGGCGTGCTGACACGGGCAGGGGCGCGGTAGACTGGGCTGACAGCACGGCTGTCGAGGCAGGTCAGATCCTAGTCTGCACCATTGCCATGAAGTAAATTCACATCAAACATTACAGAGAAATGATAATTTACATGCATTAAGAACTTCCTTCTTAATGAAATGACAACTGCAGGCCTGCAAAGTCAATGTTGATTTTATCCTGCAGTGTGGTAGTACATTCAGAGAAATGAGGCCAGAAGCATCATAAATACTAACCACAATTCAAATAAAAGCAATTGCCATGGGATTTCTAAGAAGTTATATTTCTGGAGAGTCGGAAGCATGGGCCAGCGACATCATATAGTCATAACCATGGGGAAGGATGCCCAACACATGACTGAAGAACAAAGTGCAAGGAAGAAAGATGAATAGACTAACACATGACTGGATCAGCTACCGATGTTGATGTCGCTTCATCGACGGCAAGCAACTGAATGTCTTCTATTGTAGCAGCTGCACATAAATCACCCATTAATCTAGGACAATCACTTCACATCCATTAGAAATTAAAACATGATTATTCAAGGATCAAGCCACTCACCTTGTGGCTAGAATCCACCAACACCATCTCTCCAGGTTACTGCACATGAAGAATCAATCACTTCCCCAAAGTCAGAACTTCTGCATACCTTATACATAAGGCTCCTGACATTTCAGTAAAAAAACTATATATGGCATATTAATGCTAGTTGGGAGAGAGTTATACCAACATATGTTGCAGAAATGTTTATTTACCTTTCACATAGGTCCTAGTAATTGTACAACAGTACAATGGTTGTGTGGACACTTGAGAGAAGTTTACAAGCTCACGTGAGCACACATTCAAATTATGTCAAACTAAATTTTCTATTGTATGGATAAAAACGTAAACCTGTTGACAAATAACCTAGCTCTCAAATCTGCACTGCTTGTCTGGAGACGTAATGATTCTGCATAAGTTTTTTCGATCCACAACAGGACAAGAAAAAGTGAAAAACTCCAAAATTTGGGTAACACGTGCGTAATTGGTTAAGGTTTTGCATTAAAAGCCGGAAACTTGAAAAGGGTACTATTCAGAAGGGTAAACATAGCAGGCAGACATCAGTTCTGTAGAAGCTCAGAAGACTTACAAAATAGTATGTGCGCAGATCAGTTACCTGCGGAGAGAGGAAGGCTAAAAAGCACATGTGAGTAGACAATGCGAATACAGTGGAATTGTTCAGAAATAAGGAGAATACCTGAAGCAAAAAAATGATAGTAAAATAGGTGGCACCAAAAGGGCTTAAGTATGGAACATTATCATGCTAGTCTCACATATGCAGATTAGAGATGTATAATGCCGTCGGGTACAAAATTCAGAGAACAGGGTAATCCCTTACTCAAATGTAACATTACATTTGTGCTTAGTCGAAAGTATTATCTCTTATATATCGACTATGGACTACGGTAGTATACCAAGGAAGAATATCTGCACCTTATGTCTTGAGGCTAATTTATGACAGGTTGAGATATCTCTTGAGAGGAATCGTTCTGGAGAAGCCTGTAACATAAACGTTAATTATGCCACCAGCGAACTGAAATATAGTAATAGAAATCAACTTCTGTCAGTAGATTTGGTATGGCTGCTACACAAGTTTCTGGACATAATTATGTTGCATCTAAACATCTCTCCAGGTTGCTGCACATGAATCGGAAAAGATGACTCCCTGAGTCATGCGAACGTCGTCCGAGCGCCCAAGTTAATTGGTGGCGGAGCTTCAACTAAGGGCGGCGGCCAAACTGGGCGCAGAGGGAGGCGGCCATGGTTATTGGCAGTGGCACATGTGAGGTCGGCGGCGGCCGCGTAAGCGCTGGGCGCAGTGGAGCGTACACCGGATAGGCTCTGCCGCGTCCAGACCACGTTTGTGGAGATGAGGCCACGGGCAAGTGGTGACGGCTAGATAAGAGATGCGCTCCATCCGGCAGTGGGTGGAGGATGGCGAGATGTACCATACAGGGCAGAGGAGCTTACCCCCGAGCAGCGCCACCTCCGGCGGCGGTGGCCAGTTCGGCGGTGGCGCCTGATTGTACGGGCCGCGAGGAAGCGGCCGCAGCGGCGTATGTACTCATGCATTTCAACTATAATAATACATCATTGTATTAGTTAACGGGTTGACCCGAACAAGGTGCCCAGGCACCTAGGTGCCCGAATTAATTTACCTATATATATAAATGGTTGTGTACTCTTGGGAGTACGTACTCCCGCTCCTCATATACCATATAGATAAATCTTTTATACCTTTTTATTATTTTTAATATACTTCATTAGTAATTCTTAGATACCTAAAAATGATTTTCATGAAAAAATTCATGCGAGTCTACATATTTTAAATGTTTACGTATATACTGATATGTTTTTACGTGAAAAAGGTATATTACAAAAAGTACGTCGCAGATGTTATTTTTTTAACAAAACTCGTATTGGGGTATCTTAGAATAATGAAGTATATTGAGAATGATAAAAAGGTATAATTAATGCGTATATGCGGTATATTGAGGATGGGAGTACATACTCTCAGGAGTACAAAAGAGGAGTCCTATATATATATATATATATATATATATATATATATATATATATATATATATATATATATATATATATATATATATATATATATATATATATATATATATATATAACCTTTTCATGATTGTTACAGGATACCATCGCACAAGGTTTCATAAAACACCATGTGGGAAATTTGTACAAGGTATTTCTAAACACGACTTGCCAACTACATCCCAAGGTGATTTAAAGTTTAAACTTTAATATATAGTTAGAAATGTATATTTTCAGATCGCCACATGGATGTCGCAAGGGTACAGGATACCATGATATATATGTGCTGTTGTAGAAAGCACAAAGTATATAAGTTTAGGCCATAGATCCAAGAAAGGCAATAGACATGACTGCAAATATTTAGATTTTGTTGGCAACTACATTCTTTCTTGGCAAAAGTGAAAGCATACTAAATCTTCTGCTCAGGACAAAAGGTTCAGATAAATATCATGGGTCCTCGAATGGTGAAAATCTACACATGGTATTGTCGATATGATCTACAACTTTGGTACTATATTAACAAAGCTTCAACTATAATAATACATCATTGTATTAGTTACTTATGTAGGAGAGGTCATCAAAACACATGCAAGTCATGTAGTTTACAAGATTCGATACAGTAAGTTGTGAATCGGGTGTCCAAAACCACAACTTGTGGATATAACTTATAGTTGTTGACAACTTTTACTGTTGCCATATGCAGGTAAGATATATGCCAGGAGAAGTTTATATTAAACAAACTATGGAAGATTTTACAACCCAGTTTGTGAAGGAAATATGCCCTAGAGGCAATAATAAAGTTGCTATTTATATTTCCTTATATCATGATAAATGTTTATTATTCATGCAAGAATTGTATTAACCGGAAACTTAGTACATGTGTGAATACATAGACAAAACAGAGTGTCCCTAGTATGCCTCTACTAGACTAGCTCATTGATCAAAGATGGTTATGTTTCCTAACCATAGACATGAGTTGTCATTTGATCAACCGGATCACATCATTAGGAGAATGATGTGATGGACAAGACCCATCCGTTAGCATAGCACTATGATCGTTTAGTTTTACTGCTATTGCTTTCTTCATGACTTATACATGTTCCTATGACTATGAGATTATGCAACTCCCGAATACCGTAGGATCACCTTGTGTGCTATCAAACGACACAACGTAACTGGGTGATCATAAAGATGCTCTACAGGTGTCTCCGAAAGTATTCGTGGTGTTGGCATAGATCAAGATTATGATTTGTCACTCCGAGTGTCGGAGAGGTATCTCTAGGCCCTCTCGGTAACACACATCACAATAAGCCTTGCAAGCAAAAGACTAATGAGTTAGTCACGAGATGATGTGTTACGGAACGAGTAAAGAGACTTGCCGGTAACGAGATTGAACTAGGTATGGAGATACCGACGATCGAATCTCGGGCAATTAACATACCGATGACAAAAAGAACAACGTATGTTGTTATGCGGTTTTGACCGATAAAAGATCTTCGTAGAATATGTAGGAGCCAATATGAACATCCAGGTTCTGCTATTGGTTATTGACCGGAGATGAGTCTCGGTCATGTCTACATAGTTCTCGAACCCGTAGGGTCCGCACGCTTAACGTTTGATGATGATCGGTATTATGAGTTTATGAGTTTTGATGTACCGAAGGTAGTTCGGAGTCCCGGATGAGATCACGGACATGACGAGGAGTCTCGGAATGTCCGAGACATAAAGATTGATATATTGGACGACTATATTCGGACACCGGAAGTGTTCCGGAAAAGTTTCGGATTTAACGGGATTGCCGGAGGGGGTTACCGGAACCCCCTACGAAGGGGGATGGTCCATAGTGGGCCTTATGGAAAAGAGAGAGGCAGCCCATAGGGGCTGGCCGGCGCCCCACCTAGGGTTCCTAGTTGGACTAGGATTAGGGGGCGCCACCTCTCCCTCTTTTCCTTTCCCTCTCTTCCTTCTTTGGTAGTTCCTACTAGGAATAGGATTGCAATCCTATTCCTAGTAGGATTGCACCCCGGCCGGCCTCTCCCTTGCTCCTTTATATACGGGGGCAGGGGGCACCCAAAGACACACAAGTTGAATTGTTCCAGCCGTGTGCGGTGCCCCCCTCCACAGAAACACACCTCGGTCATACCGTCACGGTGCTTAGGCGAAGCCCTGCGCCGGTGAATACATCATATCCGTCACCACGCCGTCGTGCTGACAAAACTCTCCCGTGAAGCTCAACTGGATCAAGAGCTCGTGGGACGTCATCAAGCTGAACGTGTGCTGAACGCGGAGGTGCCGTACGTTCGGTGCTTGATCGGTTGAATCGCGAAGAAGTTCGACTACATCAACCGCGTCACTTGACGCTTCCGCTTCCGGTCTAGGAGGGTACGTAGACACACTCTTCCCTCTCGTTGCTATGCATCTGGTAGATAGATCTTGCGTGATCGTAGGAAAATTGTAAAATACTACGTTCCCCAACAGTGGTATCAGAGCCAGGTCTATGCGTAGATGATATGCATGAGTAGAACACAATGAGTTGTGGGCGATACTAGTCATACTGCTTACCAGCATGTCATACTTTGCTTCGGCGGTATTGTGAGATGAAGCAGCCCGGACCGACATTACGCGTACGCTTACGCGAGACTGGTTTCACCGTTACGAGCACTCGTTGCTTAAAGGTGACTGGCGGGTGTCTGTCTCTCTCACTTTAGCTGAATCAAGTGTGGCTACGCCCGGTCCTTGTGAAGGTTAAAACAGCACATACTTGACGAAACATCGTTGTGGTTTTGTATGCGTAGGTAAGAACGGTTCTTGCTAAGCCCGTAGCAGCCACGTAAAACTTGCAACAACAAAGTAGAGGACGTCTAACTTGTTTTTGCAGGGCATGTTGTGATGTGATATGGTCAAGACATGATGAGTTATACGGTTTTGTATGAGATGATCATGTTTTGTAATGTTATCGGCAACTGGCAGGAGCCATATGGTTGTCGCTTTATTGTATGAAATGCAATCGCCATGTAATTGCTTTACTTTATCACTAAGCGGTAGCGATAGTCGTAGAAGCAATAGTTGGCGAGACGACAACGATGCTACGATGGAGATCAAGGTGTCGCGCCGGTGACGAAGGTGATCATGAAGGTGCTTTGGAGATGGAGATCAAAAGCACAAGATGATGATGGCCATATCATGTCACACATGTTTTGATTGCATGTGATGTTTATCTTATTATGCTTCTTATTTTGCTTAGAACGACGGTAGCATTATTAGATGATCCCTTACTAAATTTCAAAGTATAAGTGTTCTCCCTGAGTATGCACCGTTGCGAAAGTTCGTCGTGCCGAGACACCACGTGATGATCGGGTGTGATAAGCTCTACGTTCAAATACAACGGGTGTAAGCCAGTTTTGCACACGCAGAATAGTCAGGTTAAACTTGACGAGCCTAGCATATGCAGATATGGCCTCGGAACACTGGAGACCGAAAGGTCGAGCGTGAATCATATAGTAGATATGATCAACATAAGATGTTCACCATTGAAACTACTCCATCTCACGTGATGATCGGACATGGTTTAGTTGATTTGGATCACGTGATCATTTAGATGACCGGAGGGATGTCTATCTAAGTGGGAGTTCTTAAGTAATATGATTAAATTGAACTTTAATTTATCATGAAGTTAGTCCTGGTAGTATTAGCATATCTATGTTGTAGATCAATAGCTCGCGATGTTGCTCCCCGTTTATTTTTCATATGTTCCTAGAGAAAACCAAGTTGAAAGATGTTAGTAGCAATGATGCGGAATTGTTCCGTGATCTGAGGATTATCCTCATTGCTGCACAGAAGAATTATGTCCTTGATGCACCGCTAGGTGACAGACCTATTGCAGGAGCAGATGTAGACGTTATGAACGTTTTGACAAAAGCTCGATATAATGACTACTTGATAGTTTAGTGCACCATGCTTTACGGCTTATAACCGGTACTTCAAAAACATTTTGAAACGCCACGGAGCATATGAGATGTTCCAAGAGTTGAAATTAGTATTTCATACTCATGCCCGTGTCGAGAGGTATAAGACCTCTGACAGTACTTTGCCTACAAGATGGAGGAGAATAGCTCAACCAGTGAGCATGTGCTCAGATTGTCTGGGTAGTACAATTGCTTGAATCAAGTGGGAGTTAATCTTCCAGATAAGATAGTAATTGACAAAGTTCTCTAGACACTATCACCAAGTTAGTAGAACCTCGTGATGAACTATAATATGCAAGGGATGACGAAAGTAATTCCCGAGCTCTTCACGATGCTGAAATCGGCGAAGGTAGAAATCAAGAAAGAGCATCAAGTGTTGATGGTTAACCAGACCACTTGTTTCAAGTAAAGGGCGAAGGGATAGAAGGGGAACTTCAAGAAGAATGACAAGCAAGTTGTCACTCCCGTGAAGAAACCCAAAGCTAAACTCAAGCCTGAAACAAGTGCTTCTACTGCAAAGGAAATGGTCACTAGAAGTGGAACTGCCCTAGATATTTGGCGGATAAGAAGGATGGCAAAGTGAACAAAGGTATATTTGATATACAGATTATTGATGTGTATTTTACTAGTGTTCATAGCAACCCCTCGGTATTTGATATTGGTTCAGTTGCTAAAGAGTAGTAACTCAAAATGGGAGTTGCATAATGAACAGAAACTAGTTAAAGGATGACGTGACGATGTGTAGTTCCAAGATTGATATGATCATCATCGTACACTCCCTATACTTTCGGGATTAGTGTTGAACCTAAATAAGTGTTATTTGGTGTTGAGCATGAATATGATTTGATCATGTTTATTGCAATACGGATATTCATGTAAGTTAGAGAATATTTGTTGTTCTGTTTACATGAATAAAACCTTCTATGGTCATACACCCAATGAAAATGGTTTGTTGGATCTCGATCATGGTGATACACATATTCATAATATTGAAGCCAAAAGATGCAAGGTTAATAATGATAGTGCAACTTATTTGTGGCACTGCCGTTTAGGTCATATTGGTGTAAAGCGCATGAAGAAACTCCATAGTGATGGACTTTTGGAATAACTTGATTATGAATCACTTGGTGCTTGCGAACCATGCCTCATGGGCAAGATGACTAAAACTCCGTTCTCCGGAACTGTGGAGCGAGCAATAGATTTGTTGGAGATCATACATACAGATGTATGTCGACCAATGAGTGTTGAAGCTCGCGGCGGCTATCGTTATTTTCTGACCTTCACTAATGATTTGAGCAGATATGGGTATATCTACTTAATGAAGCACAAGTCTGAAACATTTGAAAAGTTCAAAGAATTTCAGAGTGAAGTGGAGAATCATCGTAACAAGAAAATAAGAGTTTCTACGATATGATCGTAGAGGTAAAATATTTGAGTTAGCGAGTTTGGCCTTCAGTAAAAACAATGTGAAATAGTTTCACAACTCACGCCATCTGGAACACCATAGTGTAATGGTGTGTCCGAACATCATAACCGTACTTTATTAGATATGGTGCGATCGATGATGTCTCTTACCGATCTACTACTATCGCTTTTGGGGTTATGCATTAGAGACCGCTACATTCACGTTAAATAGGGCACCATCTAAATCCGTGGAGATGACACCGTATGAACTGTGGTTTGACGTGAAACCTAAGCTGTCATTTCTTTAAGTTTGGCACTGCGATGCTTATGTGAAAAAGTTTCAACATGATAAGCTCGAACCCAAATCGGAGAAGTAAATCTTCATAGGATACCCAAAAAGAAACTGTTGGGTACACCTTCTATCACAGATCCTTAGGCAAGGTCTTTGTTGCTAAGAGTGGATCCTTTCTAGAGAAGGAGTTTCTCTCGAAAGAAGTGAGCGGGAGGAAAGTTGAACTTGATGAGGTAATTGTACCTTCTCCCGAATTGGAAAGGTAGTACATCACAGAAACTCGTTCCAGTGATTCCTACACCAATTAGTGAGGAAGCTAATGATGATGATCATGAAACTTCAGATCAAGTTTCTGCTGAACTTCGTAGATCGACCAGAGTTCGTTCCGCACCAGAGTGGTACGGCAACCCAGTTTTGGAAGTCATGTTACTAGACCATGATGAACCTACGAACTATGAGGAAGCGATGATGAGCCCAGATTCCGCAAAATGGCTTGAGACCATGAAATCTGAGATGGGATCCATGTATTAGAACAAAGTATGGACTTTGGTTGACTTGCCCGATGATCGGCAAGCCATCGAAAATAAATGGATCTTCAAGAGGAAGACCGATGCAAACGGTAATGTTACTGTTTTCAAAGCTCGACTTGTTGCGAAAGGGTTTCGACAAGTTCAAGGAGTTGACTACGATGAGACTTTCTCACCCGTAGCGATGCTTAAGTCTGTCCGAATCATGTTAGTAATTGCCGCATTTTATGAAATCTGGCAAATGGATAACAAAACTGCATTCTTTAATGGATTTATTAAAGAAGACTTGTATATGATGCAACCAGAAGGTTTTGTCAATCCTAAAGGTGCTAACAAATGTGCAAGCTCCAGCGATCCATCTATGGACTGGTGCAAGCATCTCGGAGTTGGAATATACGCTTTGATAAGTTGATCAAAACATATAGATTTATACAGACTTGCGGTGAAGCCTGTATTTACAAGAAGTGAGTGGGAGCACTACAACCTTTCTGATAAGTATATGTGAATGACATATTGTCGATCGGAAATGATGTAGAATTTTCTGGAAAGCATAAAGGAGTGTTTGAAAGGAGTTTTTCAAAGAAAGACCTTGGTGAAGCTGCTTACATATTGGGCATCAAGATCTATAGAGATAGATCAAGATGCTTGATAAGACTTTCGATGAGTACGTACCTTGATAAGATTTTGAAGTAGTTCAAAATGGATCAGTCAAAGAAGGAGTTCTTGCCTGACTTGTAAGGTGTGAAGTTGAGTAAGACTCAAAGCCAGACCACGGCAGAAAAATATAGAGAGAATGAAAGTCATTCCCTATGCCTCAGCCATAGGT
Source organism: Secale cereale (assembly GCA_902687465.1). Lineage (NCBI taxonomy): Eukaryota > Viridiplantae > Streptophyta > Magnoliopsida > Poales > Poaceae > Secale > Secale cereale. Next base: position 712,417,123 of record LR738714.1, on the reverse strand, counting down.
TCTATAAAGTATGCCATGCTGTGTACAAAACACATTGTGTACCTTGCCATGAGTTTGACAGGGAGGTACAATAGTGATAGATCACTGTACATCGGTCAAAATTATCCTTAGTAATTGGATGACTAAGGAAATGTTTCTCGATTATGGAGGTGATAAAGAGTTCGTCGTAAAGGGTTACGCCGATGCAAGCTTTGACACTAAATCCAGATGACTCTAAGTATCAATCTGGATGCGTATTAAAAGTGGGAGCAATTAGCTAGAGTAGCTCCATGCAGAGCATTGTAGACATAGAAATTTGCGAAATACATATGGAACTGAATGTGACAGACCCGTTGACTAAACTTCTCTCACAAGCAAAACATGATCACACCTTATTACTCTTGGGTATTAATCACATAGCGATGTGAACTAGATTATTGACTGTAGTAAACCTTTTGGGTGTTGGTCACATGGTGATGTGAACTATGGGTGTTATTCATATAACGATGTGAACTATCGGTATTAAATCACATGGCGATGTGAGCTAGATTATTGACTCTAGTGCAAGTGGGAGACTGAAGGAAATATGCCCTAGAGGCAATAATAAAGTTGTTATTTATATTTCCTTATATCATGATAAATGTTTATTATTCATGCTAGAATTGTATTAACCGGAAACTTAGTACATGTGTGAATACATAGACAAAACAGAGTGTCCCTAGTATGCCTCTACTAGACTAGCTCATTGATCAAAGATGGTTATGTTTCCTAACCATAGACATGAGTTGTCATTTGATCAACGGGATCACATCATTAGGAGAATGATGTGATGGACAAGACCCATCCATTACCATAGCACTATGATCGTTTAGTTTTACTGCTATTGCTTTCTTCATGACTTATACATGTTCCTATGACTATGAGATTATGCAACTCCCGAATACCGTAGGATCACCTTGTGTGCTATCAAACATCACAACGTAACTGGGTGATCATAAAGATGCTCTACATGTGTCTCCGAAAGTATTCGTGGTGTTGGCATAGATCAAGATTAGGATTTGTCACTCCGAGTGTCGGAGAGGTATCTCTGGGCCCTCTCGGTAACACACATCACAATAAGCCTTGCAAGCAAAAGACTAATGAGTTAGTAACGAGATGATGTGTTACGAAACGAGTAAAGAGACTTGGCGGTAACGAGATTGAACTAGGTATGGAGATACCGACGATCGAATCTCGGGCAATTAACATACCGATGACAAAAGGAACAACGTATGTTGTTATGTGGTTTTGACCGATAAAAGATCTTCGTAGAATATGTAGGAGCCAATATGAACATCCAGGTTCCGCTATTGGTTATTGACCGGAGATGAGTCTCGGTCATGTCTACATAGTTCTCGAACCCGTAGGGTCCGCACGCTTAACGTTTGATGACGATCGGTATTATGAGTTTATGAGTTTTGATGTACCGAAGGTAGTTCAGAGTCCCGGATGAGATCACGGACATGACGAGGAGTCTCGGAATGTCCGAGACATAAAGATTGATATATTGGACGACTATATTCGGACACCGGAAGTGTTCCGGAAAAGTTTCGGATTTAACGGGATTGCCGGAGGGGGTTACCGGAACCCCCTACGAAGGGGGATGGTCCATAGTGGGCCTTATGGAAAAGAGAGAGGCAGCCCATAGGGGCTGGCCGGCGCCCCACCTAGGGTTCCTAGTTGGACTAGGATTAGGGGGCGCCACCTCTCCCTCTTTTCCTTTCCCTCTCTTCCTTCTTTGGTAGTTCCTACTAGGAATAGGATTGCAATCCTATTCCTAGTAGGATTGCACCCTGGCCGGCCTCTCCCTTGCTCCTTTATATACGGGGGCAGGGGGGCACCCAAAGACACACAAGTTGAATTGTTCCAGCCGTGTGCGGTGCCCCCCTCCACAGAAACACACCTCGGTCATACCGTCACGGTGCTTAGGCGAAGCCCTGCGCCGGTGAATACATCATATCCGTCACCACGCCGTCGTGCTGACGAAACTCTCCCGTGAAGCTCAACTGGATCAAGAGCTCGTGGGACGTCATCAAGCTGAACGTGAGCTGAACGCGGAGGTGCCGTACGTTCGGTGCTTGATCGGTTGAATCGCGAAGAAGTTCGACTACATCAACCGCGTCACTTGACGCTTCCGCTTCCGGTCTAGGAGGGTACGTAGACACACTCTTCCCTCTCGTTGCTATGCATCTGGTAGATAGATCTTGCATGATCGTAGGAAAATTGTAAAATACTACGTTCCCCAATAGTTTGTTACATGAACACTAATTGTCAATGATAGGAAAACCTACTACGCATATTTATCTATTAATATGTTACTCTAATTTTCATGTTAATGATGGATTTGGATATCCTTGAACAGTGGAAATCTAAATAAGATATTATGACTTCCTTATAATTACAGTCACCTTCCTTATTCTGCTGCATATATAAATACTTTTGTTCATACAACTCATCTATGTTATGTGCATTGACAACTTGCATAATGTTGAAGTAGCAAAAATGATTTGGTAACTGAAAACATTCTAAAAGTTAAATTGCATAGTGTTCGAGACTGAAAAAAGTAGATATGCATTTTTTTCAATAATGCGGTCTAATATTTAATGAGTATGTCATTTTTATGTTCATTCTTGAATGCTAATTTGGTAGTATGGTTTGTGATATTACCAACAAATTATATTTGGCTACCATTGTTAGCATAATTTATCAAACAAAATGCAAAATGATAAAGAACCAAGGTCCAGGCAGGCCACCTAATGAATTTAAATCAATTACGACATAGAATTCTAATTGACACTCACTTTGTAGGCTAGCCCGTGCGAATGCACGGGTTGACGACTAGTATTTTTAATGGCTTCCAATCATCAGGCAAGTCAACCAAAGTCCACACTTTGTTCTCATATAAGGATCCTATCTCGGATTTCATGGCCTCTAGCCATTTTGTGGAATTTGGGCTCATCATTGCTTCCTCATAGTTCGTAGGTTCGTCATGGTCTAGTAACATGATTTCCAGAACTGGGTTACCGTACCATTCTGGCGCGGAACGTACTCTGGTTGACCTACGAGGTTCGGTAGTTTACTTGATCCTAAGTTTCATGATCATCTTCATTAGCTTCCTCACTAATTGGTGTAGGCATCATAGGAACAATTTTATGTGATGTGCTATTCTCCAATTCTAGAGAAGGTACAATTACCTCATCAAGTTCTACTTTCCTCCTACTCGCTTCTTTCGAGAGAAACTCCTTCTCTAGAAATGATCCATTCTTAGCAACAAAAGTCTTGCCTTTGGATCTGTGATAGAAGGTGTACCCAACAGTTTCTTTTGGGTATCCTATGAAGACTCATTTCTACGATTTGGGTTCGAGCTTATCAAGCTGAAGCTTTTTCACATAAGCATCCCAAGCCCAAACTTTAAGAAACGATAACTTTGGTTTCTTGCCAAAACACAGTTCACACGGTGTCGTCTCAACCGATTTAGATGGTGCCCTATTTAACGTGAATGCAGTTGTCTCTAATGCATAACCCCAAAACGATAGTGGTAAATCGGTAAGAGACATCATAGATCGCACCATATCTCATAAAGTACGGTTATGACGTTCGGACACACCATTACACTGTGGTGTTCCAGGTGGCGTGAGTTGCGAAACTATTCCACATTTATTTAAATAAAGACCAAACTCGTAACTCAAATATTCGCTTTCGCGATCAGATCGTAGAAACTTTATTTTCTTGTTACGATGATTCTCTACTTCACTCTGAAATTCTTTGAACTTCTCAAATGTTTCAGACTTGTGTTTCAGCAAGTAGATATACTCATATCTGCTCAAATCATTTGTGAAGGTCAGAAAATAACGATACCTGCCGCGAGCCTCAATCACTCGTCGGACCGCATACATCTGTATGTATTATTTCCAATAAGTCATTGGCTCGCACCATTGTTCCAGAGAACGGAGTTTTAGTCATCTTGCCCATGAGGCATGGTTCGCAAGCATCAAATGATTCATAATCAAGTGATTCCAAAAGTCCATCAGAATGGAGTTTCTTCATGCGCTTTACACCAATTTGACTTAAACGGTAGTGCCACAAGTATGTTGTACTATCATTATCAACTCTGCATCTTTTGGCTTCAATATTATGAATATGTGTATTACTACGGTCAAGATTCAATAAACCATTCACCTTGGGTGTATGACCATAGAAGGTTTTATTCATGTAAACAGAATAAAAATTATTCTCTGACTTAAATGAATAATCATATTGCAATAAACACGATCCAATCTTGTTCATGCTCAACGCAAACACCAAATAACATTTATTTAGGTTTAACACTAATCCCGAAAGTATAGGGAGTGTGCGATGATGATCATATCAATGTTGGAACTACTTTCAACAGACATCGTCACCTCACCCTCAACTATTCTTGGTTTATTCTGCAACTCCTGTTTCAAGTTACTAATCTTAGCAACCGAACAGGTATCAAATACACAGGGGCTACTATGAGCACTAGTGAGGTACACATCAATAACATGTATATCTAATATATCTTTGTTCACTTCGCCATCCTTCTTATCCGCCAAATATTTAGGGAACTTCCGCTTCCAGTGACCGTTTCCTTTGCAGTAGAAGCACTCAGTTTTAGGCTTAGGTTCAGCTTTGGGCTTCTTCACGGGAGTGGCAACTTGCTTGGCATTCTTTCTTGAAGTTCCCTTTCTTCCCCTTGTCCTTTTCTTGAAACTAGTGGTCTTGTTAACCATCAACACTTGATGCTCTTTCTTGATTTCTACCTTTGTTGATTTCAGCATCACGAAGAGCCCGAGAATCGTTTTCGTCATCCCGTGCATATTATAGTTCATCATGAAGTTCTATTAGCTTGGTGATAGTGACTAGAGAACTCTGTCAAGCACTATCTTATCTAGAAGATTAACTCCCACTTGATTCATGTAATTGTAAAACCTAGACATTCTGAGCACATGCTCACTAGCTGAGCTATTCCCCTCCAATTTGTAGGCAAAGTATTTGTCAGAGGTCTCATACCTCTCGACATGGGCATGAGTCTGAAATACTATTTTCAACTCTTGGAACATCTCATATGCTCCATGGTGTTTCAAAATGTTTTTGAAGTCCCGGTTATAAGCCGTAAAGCATGGCGCACTAAACTATCAAGTAGTCATTATACCGAGCTTGTCAAACGTTCATAACGTCTGCATCTGCTCCTGCAATAGGTTTGTCACATAGCGGTGCATCAAGGACATAATACTTCTATGCAGCAATGAGGATAATCCTCAGATCACAGACCTAGTCCGCATCATTGCTACTAACATCTTTCAACTTAGTTCTCTCTAGGAACATATGAAAAAAATAGGGGAGCTATAACGCGAGCTATTGATCAACAACATAATTTGCAAATACTATCAGGACTAAGTTCATGATAAACCAAAGTTCAATTAATCATTTTACTAAAGAACTCCCACTTAGATAGACACCCCTCTAGTCATCTAAATTATCACGTGATCCAAATCTACTAAACCATGTACGATCATCACGTGAGATGGAGTAGTTTTCAATGGTGAACATCTTATGTTGATCATATCTACTATATGACTCATGCTTGACCTTTCGGTCTCCAGTGTTCTGAGGCCATGTCTGTACATGCTAGGCTCGTCAAGTTTAACCCGACTATTCTGCATGTGCAGAACTGTCTTACACCCGTTTTATTTGAATGTAGAGCTTATCACACCCGATCATCACGTGGTGTCTCGCCACGACGAACTGTCGCAACGGTACATACTCAAGAACACTTGTACCTTGAAATTTTGTAAGGGATCATCTTATAATGCTACCGCCGTACTAAGAAAAATAAGAAGCATAATAATATAAACATCACATGCAATCAAAATATGTGACATGATATGGCCATCATCATTTTATGCTTTTGATATCTATCTCCAAAGCATCGTCATGATCTCCATCGTCACCGGCTTGACACCATGATCTTCATCGTAGCGTCGTGGTCGTCTCGCCAATTATTGCTACTACTACTATCACTAACCCATAGTGATAAAGTAAAGCAATTACATGGCTTTCGCAATTCATACAATAAAGAGACGACCATAAGGCTCCTGCCGGTTGCCGATAATTTACAAAACATGATCATCTCATACAATAATGTATAACTCATCATGTCTTGACCATATCACATCACAACATGCCCTGCAAAAACAAGTTATACGTCCTCTACTTTGTTGTTGCAAGTTTTACCTGGCTATTACAGGCTTAGCAAGAACCGTTCTTACCTACGCATCCAAACCACAACAAATTTTCGCCAAGTGTGATGTTTTAACCTTCACAAGGACCGGGCGTAGTCACACTCGATTCAACTAAAGTGAGAGAGGCAGACACCCGCCGATCACCTTTAAGCAACGAGTGCTCGTAACGGTGAAACCAGTCTCGTGTAAGCGTACGCGCAATGTCGGTCCGGGCCGCTTCATCTCACAATACCACCGAATCAAAGTATGACATGATGGTAAGTGCTACCTCTTGAGCTTGCGTTGTATTCCCTCGAAGAGGAAAGGGAGGTGCATCACAGTAGCGTAAGTATTCCCCTCAGTTTTGGAGAACCAATGTATCAATCCAGTAGGAGACCACACGCCAATCCCTCGCACCTACACAAACAAATAAGAACTTCGCAGCCAATGCGATAAGGGGTTGTCAATCCCTTTATTGTCACTTACGAGAGTGAGATCTGATAGAGATGATAGTTGATATTTTTGGTATTTTTGGTTTAATAAAACAGCAAATAAAAGCGGTAAAAGTAAAGTAGATGTAGATTGATATGTTGAGAATAGACCCGGGGGCCATAGTTTTCTCTAGTGGCTTCTCTCATGATAGCGATATTCTACGACGGGTAAACAAATTACTGTCGAGCAATTGATAGAAAAGCGAAAAATTATGAGACTATCTAGGCATGATCATTGTATATAGCCATCACATCCGAGACAAGTAGACCGACTCCTGCCTGCATCTACTACTATTACTCCACACATCGACCGCTATCCAGCATTCATCTAGTGTATTGAGTTCATAAGAACAGAGTATCGCCTTAAGAAAGATGACATGATGTAGAGGGATAAACTCAAGCAATATGATATAAACCCCATATTTTTATCCTCGATGGCAACAATACAATACGTGCCTTGTTGCCCCTACTGTCACTGGGAAAGGTGTAATGCCCAGGATGGAGCTAAATCTTCTACGTGTCGAGGCATGACTTAGAGACTTAACCCCATGCTGGAATGATCGCAAGTCTGGTATCTTTGCACAACTCATGTAAAAGATGGGGATGGAAAACATAAAATAGTTGGTTTACACTCGCCACGTCACCCAAATTACAATACATGTTTCAAGCATCATACAATAAAACATCACAGCCCTCTAAGGGTAAAATCCAAATGGCAAGATACCAAACATAATTAAATCCACAGGTCGGATCGAATCCTAGTAGAAGTCTCCACTACTGATCATCGGGATAACGAACATAGTATCGACTACGCTCCTCGTCGTACTCCCAGTCTAGCTCGGTGCCATCGCCTGGATAGCTCACCACTGGACCTGCATCTGGTGTGGTGAAGTAACTGTGAGCCACAGAGGACTCAGCAATCCCGTTCCCGGGTAACAAGACTATTCAAGCCTTGGGAGGGGATAAGGCTGAAGAAAAGAACAAGTGTCTGCAGCAGCAACTAGCACTAGCTTACGTGAACGAGTGCGAGAAGAGAAGTGCCTGGGTCTAGAGGTGATCACGAAGTGATCCTAGCTAAAGCTCAACAAACATAACCCCACCGTGTTCAACTCCCGAATCCCTATTCGGAAATTGACAGTCACGGTACACACGCTGGTAGTGTATTGAAACATTGTGTCAAGTTATCTACAACCGGATATTAACAAGCTCCCATCTGCCACATAACCGCGGGCACGGCTTTCGAAAGTTCATAACCCTGCAGGGGTGTTCCAACTTGACCCATTACAAGCCCACGATCCGCGGAGTCGCAACTCCAAAGTGGGAAGACCCGAGTATTCTCGGAATCCCGTGCTCAAGATACTCCGAACTAAGGTAAGGCTAATCCAGCAAATCCTCCCGGCGTGTCGACACCCTGATAGTAGCCGCGCGTATCTAGTCTCAGGACACAGCCGGATGGGGGATTCTACAGGTTTATATCAATCCTCGAGTTTCCTCGTGGTGACCCCGCAGACTCCCCGATTCGGACCAACACTCATGAGGAGCACTGGCCCGGGGTGGTTGATTAAGAACTCGGGTTAATTACTCCCTATGCAAGTTGTTTAGTTATTAGGCAAATAGTACCAAAGTTGGGACTTGCTGGAAAAGACTTAGCACTTAGCGGTTTATCGAGGGGGTCCCATACACCCCAACCGTGTTAGGAACGCATAATCAAGGAACATAACACCGGTTTATACGGTTCCTAACGGCATGAGTGGAACAAATCACCAAGCAAAAGGCTTAGCCTTCCACCCTTGCCAATATATAGATGATTTCATTTTAAGCATTTATATAGTGTGATATAACCCAACAAACTTCAACATGAAGCAAGCATCTTCGATCTTCACCTGCAACTAGCAATGCTATAAGAAGGGCTGAGCGAAGCGTACTTAGCCAAGCAACGGTTTGCATAGGTAGGGTGGTTAAACATGGTAATGGTTACAAGTAGGAGGCTGACAAGAAAGACATGGGCATCGAGGCAAAACTATAGAGCGGAACTACTAGCAATAGGCAAAGATAGTAATGTTATCGGGGTTCGGTCATCTTGCCTGAAGTGTAGTCGTTCAGATCGTAAGAAGGGTCCTCGTGCTCAACCTCGTTGGTAACCTCGTGCTCGTACTCGTACTCGGTCTCAGCTTCCGGCTCTAAACAATACAATCACACAAGGCACGAATCAACAAGATGCAATGCGCACACCAAAATGATGGATGCATGATGGATGCACTACGAGAGCACACGGAGCACGGAAAATAGCACTCAAGCAAAACACCTCAAAACATGATAACAAGAGGAGATTATGAATCTACACGGAAAATCAATCAAGTTTCATATAAGACTCGCTGAAATCGGAGCTACGGGCTAAAAGTTATGCCCGAAACAAGAAACGAGCGGAAGCTGAAAATTACAGCAACATAGCAACTTCGGAGCACTAGAAAAATAAGCTACAGCACTCAAACACCATGGCAAAGAGCATGCACATAAACTAGACAGATCCTACAGCAAATAAGTCCAAAGGTGCACCCCCAAAGGAGCCACGGATCAATAGCAACAAGCTTGGACATATTGAACTTGACAATAAAATTCTGACAGCAGAATTTTATTGAAACTTTGGAGCAAAAGTTAAACATGCTACAGCCACTTAAATAAGCATGTGAGAACATGAATGGAAAGCCAACAATATCTACTACAAGGAACCATCAAGATCCACTCCAAAACTATCATGGTTTGTCCTAGAGAAGCAAGCAAACATGGCATCGGAACGTTACAGATTTCAGACTTAGTGAAAATCCACTAAGTGTTATAACAGCAGTTTCATCATGGCATCTAAAAGAGCAAGTTTAAGTCACCTCGAAACTAAACATGGCAAGTGGTAAGCACCACATCAAAGTACACATGATGGTGATTCCGAAACATACAAGCATGCATCATGGAGATAAACACAACGATAGCAACGAGCTCAACAAGATGTCATTTCATAACAAGTGAAACAACATCACAGCCACATGGCACTTTGCAACGAAGATAACCATGGCAAGAATAAATCTATCATGCAACCTAACACAAGCAACATGTGGAGCATGGCAAGACGAACACGTGGACATGTCATTTGCATCATTCGGACAAACGAGCTAAAAGATATCACATAGCAAAGATGGCATAAAACATCACATATCAGCAGTTTATATCGGGAAGCACTCTTGCAACAGAAAAATAAGCATCTAGATGATCTCTAACATGCATGACACAAAGAGATGAAACGTAGTGCTAATCACCACGAACGTCTGGACACCTCATTTGCACAAAACGGAGCATCACACAAGAAGTTATCAACGTTTGAAAAGTGCATCAGAGAACAAAATTACTGGGGACTTAGGATTATCGGGGCAACCTTCAGATCTGAGAAAACGGGCCGGAGGAGCGGATCTGATGCGGCCCGGCGGATCCGGCGGCTACGAGCCCGCGGCGGCTACTGTATCGGCCCGCGGATCTGGCGCCGGATGAAGAGGCTCGGGCGACCGGCCCACCTAGCGGCGGCGGCCCGCTGGAGGGGCGCCTGGCGGCAACTGGCCCGGAGGGGTGGCCCGCTCGGCGGAGAGGCGAGGCCGGCCTGGCGGCTGGGGCTACTGGGCCCTGTCAGCGGAGGGAGGCCCAGTCCAGCTCGGGGTCGGAGGGAGCGGAGGCCGGGCGACCTGGCGAGAGGGATCCGGCGGAGGCCCGCGAAGGCCTCGGCCTGGCGATGCGGGGTCTTGGCGATGCGGGCGACTGGGCCGTCGGTGAAGTGGTCCAGGGCGCTGGATCCTTCGATCCAATGGGAACTGTCGGCGGCGGCTCGATGCGTTGACCCGGCGCTGGAACGGAGGGAATTGGATCTGATGCGGGGCGCTCGTTCCCAGGAGCGACGGCGGCTGCTGCTGAAATCGAGGAGGAACAGGAAAAAATCCTTTTTGGATCTGGTGGAGCACGAAATTGAGGGGAGATTGGGGGAAGAAGTTAGAGATGCCCAAAATGGACATAGGGGGTCTATAAATAGCAGTTTTGCTAGGGTTAGGGGTTTTGGGGTGTTTTAGAGCCCTCCGATCGCGATCCGACGGATCCGATTGCGATGGGAGTTAGGATGGGCGAAGAGGAAGGAAGTGGGTTGTAGGAGGGGTGCTTTGGGCCACAAAGTGGAGGCACTTTGGGCCCACACGAATAGCTGTTGGGATAGCAAACGGACTCGAAACGCGACGAGATTTGACAGGCGGGTTACACACACCAAAACAACAACACACGACAAGTCTCGCGCCACACCGGTAACGCTACACGGCCAAACACCAAAGTAGGCCTACGGGACGCCACGGACACGTGAGAGAGCTCCGAAACGCGAAACGGACAACGGGAAGGAACGCGTGGAACCGGATGCAACCGACAACACAAATGCAATGCGATGCACATGTCTACATGATATGAATGAATGCCACACACTTACACAACAAAACTATGAAAACCCGAAAGACAAAGAACCCAGAATGGAATAGATGAAGCCGGAGATATATTATATGCCCAAAAGGGAAAGTATTACATCTGGGGCATTACAAACTCTCCTCTACTACAAAAAGATCTCGTCCCGAGATCTAGGACTGGAAAAAGGAAGGGTACTTGGAACGAAGATGATCTTCTCGTTCCCACGTAGCCTCTCGGTCGGTGTGATGTGACCACTTGACTTTCAAGAATTTGATGGACTTGTTGCGGGTCTTGCGCTCGGTTTCTTCGAGAATAGCAACGGGATGCTCTCGGTAGGACAAATCTTGTTGAAGATCAATCTCTTCAAACGGAATCATGCGCTCAGGTGCCTTGAAGCATTTGCGGAGTTGAGACACATGAAAGACATCATGAACATTGGCAAAGTTGGAAGGGAGCTCAAGTTGATAGGCTAGATCGCCTCTTTTGCCAAGAATCTTGAAAGGCCCGACGTATCTAGGAGCAAGCTTTCCTTTGATACTGAATCTTTGGGTGCCTTTCATCGGAGAAACACGGAGATAGACATGATCACCAATGTTGAAAGCCAAATCTCGATGCTTGTCGTCATAGTAGCTCTTCTGACGCGACTGAGCGGCCTTGAGATTCTCACGTATGACTTTGCACATATCTTCGGCTTCTGAGATCAAGTCATTGCCAAGAAGTTGACGTTCGCCTGTTTGAGACCAGTTGAGAGGGGTACGGCACTTTCTGCCATAGAGGATTTCAAACGGAGCTTTTCCTGCACTTGCTTGGAAGCTGTTGTTGTAAGAGAACTCGGCAAATGGAAGGCAGTCTTCCCATTTCATGCCAAAGGATATGACACAGGCTCTGAGCATGTCTTCTAGAATCTGATTCACTCGCTCGACTTGACCACTAGTCTGAGGGTGAAAAGCAGTGCTGAACCTGATCTTAGTGCCCATGGCGGACTGAAAGGAGTCCCAGAACCTTGAAGTGAACAAACTTCCACGGTCTGAGGAGATAACTTGAGGAATGCCATGTAAGGACACAATTCTGGAAGTGTACAGCTCTGCCAATTGAGCTGCATTGATTGATTCTTTGACTGGTAGGAAGTGAGCGACTTTGGTAAGCTTGTCAATCACCACGAAGATAGAATCATTTCCTCGCTTGGATTTAGGAAAACCAGTGACAAAGTCCATTTCAATGTGGTCGAACTTCCACTCGGGAATAGGAAGAGGTTGGAGAAGACCGGCTGGAAGTTGATGTTCTGCTTTCACTCTTCTGCAAACATCACATTCATTCACGAATTGGGCAATCTCCCTTTTCATGCGTGTCCACCAGTAAGATTGCTTGAGGTCTTGGTACATCTTGGAACTGCCAGGATGAATGGAAAGGAGAGAATCATGTGCTTCTTCCATTATGAGCTTCCTGAGATCACCTTTGGGAACAACAAGTCTGTCCTCGAAGAACAAGGTATCTCTCTCATCAACACGAAGCACTTGTATTTTGGAGTGCCCTTTGCAATACCATGTTTCACCTTCTTCACCATGGTATCCCTGAGTTGGGCCTCACGGACCTGATCTTCCAAGGTAGGAGCAATTTGAAGATTTTCAAGAAAACCCTGCGGAACAACTTGGAGGTTGAGTTTCCTGAAGGCTTCACAAAGCTCAGGCTGGTACGGCTTGATAAGAAGGCTGTTGCAATATGCCTTTCTGCTCAAAGCATCTGCAATCACATTCGCCTTGCCAGGAGTCTATTCAATGCTGGGATTGTACTCTTGGATCATTTCAACCCAACGAGTCTGGCGGAGGTTCAGATGCGGCTGTGTGAAGATGTACTTCAAGCTCTTGTGATTAGTGAAGATGTCGACTTTTCTGCCCAACAACAGATGTATCCACGTAATCAAAGCATGTACCACAGCTGCTAGCTCGAGATCATGTGTGGGATAGTTCTTCTCACTTGGCTTGAGCTGACGAGAAGTGTATGCCACAATTCTCTTGTCTTGCATAAGCACACCACCAAGTCCTTGAAGAGAAGCATCACAGAATACTTCATAGGGCTTGGACTCATCTGGAGGAGTCAGAACTGGAGCAGAGACAAGCTTTTCTTTGAGAGTTTTGAATGCCACTTCACACTCTGGAGACCAAAAGTATTTGACATTCTTCTGAAGCAAGTTGGAAAGAGGCTTGGCAATCTTGGAGAAGTTTTCCACGAACCTTCTGCAATAGCTGGCAAGACCCAAAAGACTGCGAAGTTGCTTGACGTTCTTAGGAGCTTCCCAGTTGACAATTGCTTCAACTTTCTCGGGATTTATCGCAATACCGTCAGCTGAGATGATATGGCCCAGGTACAAAACCTTATCGAGCCAAAACTCGCGCTTTGAGAACTTGGCATAGAACTTATGCTCTCGGAGTCGATCAAGAACCAGACGTAAGTGCTTTTCGTGATCTTCTTCATTCTTGGAAAACACGAGAATATCATCCAGATACACAAGCACAAACTCGTCTGTATAGGGGTTGAAGGTGTAATGCATCATCCTCGAAAAGGTAGGAGGAGCATTGGCGAGACCAAAAGACATGACGGTATACTCGTATGAACCATAGCTCGTTCTGAAGGCCGTCTTGGGAATGTCTTCCTCGCGAATGCGAATTTGGTGATAGCCCATTCGGAGGTCGAGCTTAGAGAACACTTTAGCTCCCTTGAGCTGCTCAAAGAGTTCGTTGATGTTGGGGAGCGGATACTTGTTCTTTATTGTCTTCTTGTTCAATGGCCGGTAATCAACGCATAGACGCTCCGTGCCATCTTTCTTCTTGACCAATAAGACACCACAGCCCCAAGGAGACGTACTAGGCCTGATGAGACCCATACTCTCCTGTTTATCAAGCTGCTTCTTCAATTCCTTCAATTCGTCCGGAGAGAGCTTGTACGGACGCCGACGTGCTGGCTCAGTACCCAGCTCGAGTTCAATAACGAATTCCACCTGACGGTGTGGAGGCATGCCTAGAAGTTCTTCAGGAAAAACGTCTTGATATTCGTTCACCACCGGAATTTGAGATATGGCATTAATTTCGCCCTTATCATTGAGAGAGAAAAGCCTGATAGTGTTATCCCTGGAGGCAAAGATAATCACATCTTCATCAGGATGAGTCATCTTGACTTCCTTCTGTGCACAGTCAATGTGAGCATCATGCTGAGAAAGCCAATCCATTCCGAGGATGAGGTCAATGTCGGAATTGCCAAGAACCACCGGTTTAGCCAGAAAGCGATAATCTCCCATGCGAATAGAAACATCCGGAGCATAGACACTAGAAGTCATAATCCTGCCCGGAGAAACAACTTGCAACTTCTGAGGCAAATTTGAAGTGACAACATCGTGCTTGGATGCAAATGGTTGAGACATGAAAGAACATGAAGCACCCGAATCAAACAACACTTTAGCTGGAAAAGAGTTAACTGAGAGGTTACCCAATATCACATCAGAGGAATTCTCCGCTTGCGCTGCACTCATCAGATTGACCCTTGCTGCCTTTGGATCATGCCTGACAATAGCTGAACTCACAGGTGGAGGAGGTGGAAGACGCTTTGGGTTCGGACATCTGTTGGCATAATGACCCTTCTGGCCACACTTGTTGCATACCACTTCTGAGAGAGGACGGAAATGAGAACCACTTGACTTGGAGCCTTGAGACTGAAACTGCTTCCTCGACTGGTTGCTCGGGTTGGGTGGGTGGGAGAAACCACGTCCACCGGAGTTCTTGTTGTTGGAGTTGTTGGAGTTGTTGGAGTTGTTGTAAGGAGCTCGAACCACTGGAGGAGGAGGAAGCCAGAATTTCTGTTGCTTCGAGACCATCTGAGACGATGAGGAAGAGTGAATGGCATCTCGAATTCTCTTTTTAGAAGCCTCCATCTTAAGCTGAGCTGCCTCTTGTTTGAAAGCCATGTTATAGAATTTGTCGAATTCATCGGGCTCGAACAAGGTGAGAGCAAGTTGAAGTTCATCTTTCAGACCTCCACGGAACTGGTAGATTTTGCTCTTGGCGTCAGGAATGTCTTGCTTAGCATAGCGGGCGAGGTTTTGGAACTTGACATTATACTGGTAGACTGTCATAGAGCCCTGCTTCAGGTTGCGGAATTGCTCACGCATACCCTCGATGACACTTGTTGGAATATGATGAGAGCGAAAGTCCTTGCAGAAATCCTCCCAAGAGATCACACGACCTGGTCTGGAGTCTTTGTACTGCTGCCACCAATCAGCTGCTTGGTCTTTGAGTTGGAAGGCTGCAAACTTCACATAATCCTCTTCCTTCACGTTACTGCACTCAAAATGCTTCTTGATATCGGTTAACCAATCTTCAGCATCAAGAGGGTCGACACAGTAACTGAAAGCTTTTGGATTATTGGCCAGGAACTGGTTGAGAGTAGCATGGTGCTGCTGGTTGAAGAAGTTGCCTTGATTCCCTGGAACACCCTGATTAGCTTGATTAGCTTGCATCTGCTGCATCATCTGCATCAACAACTGGGTGTTCTGAGCTGTAGTCTGCATAATCTCTCTCCAAGCCTCAGACGGAGGAGGAGGGGAAGGAGGACGTTTTGGAACCTCTTCCGCCTCTGGGTTAGCGTTGGGAACTTTTTTCGGAGCCATCCTGAAAGAGATGACCACGAATCAACAATTGATTGACAGAAGGTATAAGCTGAATCAATGGAATGAATTGCAACAAGTCTTCACAATAATCATTCGAACAATAGGAACGAATGAAATCATTCGAACAAGAGGAACGAATGAAATTCTCAGTTAAATGATAACATCAATCTTCACGAGAAGCCACATAGGGGACAAAAGGTAAAAAAACAACAAGGTACAGACGGGAACAAACACAAGATAGGAGCTTCGTTCTAACATCTTTGTGCTGAAAGCATATGAACGCGTTACGAAAGGGTTTTGCAATCCCCGGATCAGCATAGCCAAGGACCCTTTAAGATGCAACTCCCGATCGGAACATCGGTCATAATACCACTTCACTCAATGTAGAACCCCGAACTCACTAACCTCCATTCGTTGGAAGAATGCCTACGATCTACTGGATAAACCCACCTATGAATTTCCGAAAGATTCCAGTTATGCAATCAGGTGTTGGGGATACACGGGAAGCACCGCGCAATCAACTCTAAACCTACATCCAGGTGTATCCATCCTTCAACACATAACCAGTCTTTCTCGGAAACTGTCTACCTCGGACCTTCGAAAAGCATCCACTATACCAAGCTATGGCAATACTCCCGAACTACCTCCCCAGTACTGGGTGATGTCGGGGTTATCTTGCCACTGGGCGTATAGGAGAGATTTTCGATGTCGGCCGTCTTAAGTATTTAGTACTGCCGCGATATGCTTGTGACGACAAATACCCCGAAGCTCAACTCCCCAGGACACTGCCACGACCCCTAATGTCAGGAGGCATCAAGAACAATATTCTCGTCACAAGAACATCGAAACAATCCCAGAATACTCGCGAGATTCCTAAAAAAAAATTTGGTGCAATTTTGAAGATAGAAGAGACAAGAGTAGTCGTCAGGAGTCCTCACCAGAGAGAAAGGGGATGAGAAGCAAAGAAATCCTACTCTCCGATATAATATATAGGACTCAAAATGTTTTCAGTGTGTGCCTAGACTCGACCGTCAACGATTCGATCAATCAGTGGGGGCTCCTAGGTCGGAGAAGGCTCTGATACCAACTTGTAATGCCCAGGATGGAGCTAAATCTCCTACGTGTCGAGGCACGACTTAGAGACTTAATCCCATGCTGGAATGATCGCAAGTCTGGTATCTTTGCACAACTCATGTAAAAGATGGGGATGGAAAACATAAAATAGTTGGCTTACACTCGCCACGTCACCCAAATTACAATACATGTTTCAAGCATCATACAATAAAACATCACAGCCCTCTAAGGGTAAAATCCAAATGGCAAGATACCAAACATAATTAAATCCACAGGTCGGATCGAATCCTAGTAGAAGTCTCCACTACTGATCATCGGGATAACGAACATAGTATCGACTACGCTCCTCGTCGTACTCCCAGTCTAGCTCGGTGCCATCGCCTGGATAGCTCACCACTGGACCTGCATCTGGTGTGGTGAAGTAACTGTGAGCCACAGAGGACTCAGCAATCCCGTTCCCGGGTAATAAGACTATTCAAGCCTTGGGAGGGGATAAGGCTGAAGAAAAGAACAAGTGTCTGCAGCAGCAACTAGCACTAGCTTACGTGAACGAGTGCGAGAAGAGAAGTGCCTGGGTCTAGAGGTGATCACGAAGTGATCCTAGCTAAAGCTCAACAAACATAACCCCACCGTGTTCAACTCCCGAATCCCTATTCGGAAATTGACAGTCACGGTACACACGCTGGTAGTGTATTGAAACATTGTGTCAAGTTATCTACAACCGGATATTAACAAGCTCCCATCTGCCACATAACCGCGGACACGGCTTTCGAAAGTTCATAACCCTGCAGGGGTGTTCCAACTTGACCCATTACAAGCCCACGATCCGCGGAGTTGCAACTCCAAAGTGGGAAGACCCGAGTATTCTCGGAATCCCGTGCTCAAGATACTCCGAACTAAGGTAAGGCTAATCCAGCAAATCCTCCCGGCGTGTCGACACCCTGATAGTAGACGCGCGTATCTAGTTTCAGGACACGACCGGATGGGCGATTCTACAGGTTTATATCAATCCTCGAGTTTCCTCGTGGTGACCCCGCAGACTCCCCGATTCGGACCAACACTCATGAGGAGCACTGGCCCGGGGTGGTTGATTAAGAACTCGGGTCAATTACTCCCTATGCAAGTAATTTAGTTATTAGGCAAATAGTACCAAAGTTGGGACTTGCTGGAAAAGACTTAGCACTTAGCGGTTTATCGAGGGGGTCCCATACACCCCAACCGTGTTAGGAACGCATAATCAAGGAACATAACACCGGTTTATACGGTTCCTAACGGCATGAGTGGAACAAATCACCAAGCAAAAGGCTTAGCCTTCCACCCTTGCCAATATATAGATGATTCCATTTTAAGCATTTATATAGTGTGATATAACCCAACAAACTTCAACATGAAGCAAGCATCTTCGATCTTCACCTGCAACTAGCAATGCTATAAGAAGGGCTGAGCGAAGCGTACTTAGCCAAGCAATGGTTTGCATAGGTAGGGTGGTTAAACATGGTAATGGTTACAAGTAGGAGGCTGACAAGAAAGACATGGGCATCGAGGCAAAACTATAGAGCGGAACTACTAGCAATAGGCAAAGATAGTAATGTTATCGGGGTTCGGTCATCTTGCCTGAAGTGTAGTCGTTCAGATCGTAAGAAGGGTCCTCGTGCTCAACCTCGTTGGTAACCTCGTGCTCGTACTCGTACTCGGTCTCAGCTTCCGGCTCTAAACAATACAATCACACAAGGCACGAATCAACAAGATGCAATGCGCACACCAAAATGATGGATGCATGATGGATGCACTACGAGAGCACACGGAGCACGGAAAATAGCACTCAAGCAAAACACCTCAAAACATGATAACAACAGGAGATTATGAATCTACACGGAAAATCAATCAAGTTTCATATAAGACTCGCTGAAATCGGAGCTACGGGCTAAAAGTTATGCCCGAAACAAGAAACGAGCGGAAGCTGAAAATTACAGCAACATAGCAACTTCGGAGCACTAGAAAAATAAGCTACAACACTCAAACACCATTGCAAAGAGCATGCACATAAACTAGACAGATCCTACAGCAAATAAGTCCAAAGGTGCACCCCCAAAGGAGCCACGGATCAATAGCAACAAGCTTGGACATATTGAACTTGACAATAAAATTCTGACAGCAGAATTTTATTGAAACTTTGGAGCAAAAGTTAAACATGCTACAGCCACTTAAATAAGCATGTGAGAACATGAATGGAAAGCCAACAATATCTACTACAAGGAACCATCAAGATCCACTCCAAAACTATCATGGTTTGTCCTAGAGCAGCAAGAAACATGGCATCGGAACGTTACAGATTTCAGACTTAGTGAAAATCCACTAAGTGTTATAACAGCAGTTTCATCATGGCATCTAAAATAGCAAGTTTAAGTCACCTCGAAACTAAACATGGCAAGTGGTAAGCACCACATCAAAGTACACATGATGGTGATTCCGAAACATACAAGCATGCATCATGGAGATAAACACAACGATAGCAACGAGCTCAACAAGATGTCATTTCATAACAAGTGAAACAACATCACAGCCACATGGCACTTTGCAACGAAGATAACCATGGCAAGAATAAATCTATCATGCAACCTAACACAAGCAACATGTGGAGCATGGCAAGACGAATACGTGGACATCTCATTTGCATCATTCGGACAAACGAGCTAAAAGATATCACATAGCAAAGATGGCATAAAACATCACATATCAGCAGTTTATATCGGGAAGCACTCTTGCAACAGAAAAATAAGCATCTAGATGATCTCTAACATGCATGACACAAAGAGATGAAACGTAGTGCTAATCACCACGAACGTCTGGACACCTCATTTGCGCAAAACAGAGCATCACACAAGAAGTTATCAACGTTTGAAAAGTGCAACAGAGAACAAAATTACTGGGGACTTAGGATTATCGGGGCAACCTTCAGATCTGAGAAAACGGGCCGGAGGAGCAGATCTGATGCGGCCCGACGGATCCGGCGGCTACGGGCCCTTGGCGGCTACTGGATCGGCCCGCGGATCTAGCGCCGGATGAAGAGGCTCGGGCGACCGGCCCACCTAGCGGCGGCGGCCCGCTGGAGGGGCGCCTGGCGGCGACTGGTCCGGAGGGGTGGCCCGCTCGGCGGAGAGGCGAGGCCGGGCTGGCGGCTGGGGCTACTGGGCCCTGGCAGCGGAGGGAGGCCCAGTCCAGCTCGGGGCCGGAGGGAGCGGAGGCCGGGCGACATGGCGAGAGGGATCCGGCGGAGGCCCGCGAAGGCCTCGGCCTGGCGATGCGGGGTCTTGGCGATGCGGGCGACTGGGCCGTCGGTGAAGTGGTCCAGGGCGCTGGATCCTTCGATCCAGTGGGAACTGTCGGCGGCGGCTCGATGCGTTGACCCGGCGCTGGAACGGAGGGAATTGGATCTGATGCGGGGCGCTCATTCCCAGGAGCGACGGCGGCTGCTGCTGAAATCGAGGAGGAACAGGAAAAAATCCTTTTTGGATCTGGTGGAGCACAAAATTGAGGGGAGATTGGGGGAAGAAGTTAGAGATGCCCAAAATGGACATAGGGGGTCTATAAATAGCAGTTTTGCTAGGGTTAGGGGTTTTGGGGTGTTTTAGAGCCCTCCGATCGCGATCCGACGGATCCGATTGCGAGGGGAGTTAGGATGGGCCAAGAGGAAGGAAGTGGGCTGTAGGAGGGGTGCTTTGGGCCACAAAGTGGAGGCACTTTGGGCCCACACGAATAGCTGTTGGGATAGCAAACGGACTCGAAACACGACGAGATTTGACAGGCGGGTTACACACACCAAAACAACAACACACGACAAGTCTCGCGCCACACCGGTAACGCTACACGGCCAAACACCAAAGTAGGCCTACGGGATGCCACGGACACGTGAGGGAGCTCCGGAACGCGAAACGGACAACGGGAAGGAACGCGTGGAACCGGATGCAACCGACAACACAAATGCAATGCGATGCACATGTCTACATGATATGAATGAATGCCACACACTCACACAACAAAACGACGAAAACCTGAAAGACAAAGAACCCGGAATGGAATAGATGAAGCCGGAGATATATTATATGCCCAAAAGGGAAAGTATTACATCCGGGGCATTACAAAAGGACACCGAAAGATTGAACCCAAAGCCAAGCACTTCTCCCATTACAAGAACTATAGATCTAGTAGGCCAAACCCAAACCAATAATTCGAAGAGAGTTGCAAAGATATTATGAGCACACATAAAATGTTCAGAGAAGAACCAAATATCTTTCATAGATAACCTTGATCATAAACTCACAATTCATCGGATCTCGACAAACACACCGCAAAAAGAGATTACATCGCATAGATCTCCTCGAAGACCGAGGAGAACTTTGTATTGAGATCCGGAGAGAGAGAAGAAGCCATCTAGATACTAGCTATGGACCCGAAGGTCTATTGTAAACTACTCACAACTCATGGTGAGGGCGATGATGATGATGATGAAGGCCTCCGTGATGGATCCCCCTCCGGTGGAGCTCCGGAATAGGCTCCAAGATGGGATCTCCACGGGAACAAAAGGTACGGCGGTGGAATTATGGTTTTCTCTCTGTTCTCGGAGATTCTGGGGTACGTGGACTTATATAGGAAGAAGGAGGGCACCGGGGGCCACATGAGGAGGCCTCGAGGCAGGGGGGCTCGCCCTGGGAAGGGGGGCGTGCCTTGGGCAGGGGGGCGCGCCCCCACCCTCGAGGGCGGCTCCTCGATCCTCTAACATCACTACTAGGAAAAGGGCTACTAATGGCGCTCCGGTTTTGCCCATTAATGGCGCACTACTGGTGCACCATTAGTAGCACGCCATTAGTATTATTTACTAATGGCGCACCTCTGGTGCGCCATTAGTATCTGGTATACTAATGGCGCATCACTGGTGCGCCATTAGTAAAAAGGTGCACCATTAGTATCTGGTATACTAATGGCGCATCACTGGTGCGCCATTAGTATAGTGCACGGTGCACCATTAGTATGCCTCGCACGGGGCCATCTATACCCAGGTGCTTTGGCATACTAATGGCGCACTACATAGAAGTGCGCCATTAGTAATTTTTTTTCAAATTTTTTTCTAATTTTTTTTTCAATTTTTTTTTTCTTAATCTCAGGTCATTATGGCTTAATATGGGGTCATTTTGCTTAATCTCAAGTCAAATCGCACTCTGTGGTCAAACTTCCCATAAGGTCACCCATCCTCACACTACTCCAGCCCGAGCACGCTTAACTTCGTAGTTCTATCCAACCCCAACACCAGCTCACTTCACACGCACTTGTTGATATATCTATCATATCAATCCTATTAACCCTTCTTGATGTCTAGGAGTTTGTTAATGTTCATGAGTATGATGAAATTTTGAAAATATATTTCAAACTTCCCGATCATATTATGTATCATATTTTGGAAAAAAAGTTATAATTTTTTTTTTCGAAAATTATAATTTTTTTTCTATTACTAGTGGCGCACCTAGCAAACGGTGCGCCACTAGTAAGTTTGAATTTTTTGAATTTTTTTGCCTGTAGATCTTAAAAGCCCCGTAACTTTTTTCTGTTAGGTTTTTGGGGATTTTGAAAATGTTTAACGGGGTTCCCCCGGTTAAATTCGGATGTAACTTTTCGAGTAGATGATTTTTCATATAAAAAACTTTTTAATCCGAGTTCGTATGCAAAAGTTATACCCGTTTTACTAAATTCCAGAGATATTTTGCAAATAAAGTCAAAATTCATATTTGTAAAATTTCCCAACAAGTAGACCACATATCACAAGGGAAACTTATTTTCTTTTATTTTTTTTGACATTTACATCAATTTCTTTTATTTATTTTTGAACTGGAAAAGGCGGTCCACGGGGGGGGGGGGGGGGGG
>LR738714.1:712354284-712394176 GCA_902687465.1 Secale cereale | reverse complement strand
TATTTTTTGAAAATAAAATAAAATAAATAAAAATAAAATTTGAAAAAATAATACTAATGGCGCACCGTGGGAGTGGTGCGCCATTAGTAAGTTGAACTACTAATGGCGCACCACTCCCACGGTGCGCCATTAGTATTTTTTGAAAATAAAATTTAAAAAAAATAAAAACAAAATTTGAAAAAAATTACTAATGGCGCACCGTGGATGTGGTGCGCCATTAGTAGTTCAACTACTAATGGCGCACTATCCACTGGTGCGCCATTAGTAGTTTTGAGAAAAAAATGAAAAAAAAATTTGTTACTAATGGCGCACCACGTCAACGGTGCGCCATTAATATTTGGATACTAATGGCGCACCAACACATGGTGTGCCATTAGTATATACTAATGGCGTACTAATGGCGCACCGCATGTCTGGTGCGCCATTAGTGTCAATTCCATCTATAGCCCTTTTACTAGTAGTGCATGGTTCTCAAGCTTCCTAAGCTTGATTTTCTCCAAAAATATCTCTCGCGAAAATATCATTCCGTTTGGACTCCGTTTGATATTCTTTTCTGCAAAACCCTGAAATAGGCAAAAAACAGCAATCTAGACTGGACCTTTGGGTTAGTAGGTTAGTCCCAAAAATGATATAAAAGTGAATGATAAAGCCCATTAAACATCCAAGACTTTATAAATAATAGCATGGAATAATAAAAAATTATAGATACGTTGGAGACGTATCAAGCATCCCCAAGCTTAATTCCTGCTTGTCCTCGAGTAGGTAAATGATAAAGAAAGAATATTTGATGTGGATTGCTAACCAATAGAGTTTTTCAATGTAATTCTCTTAATTGTGGGATGAATGTTCAGATCTGAAAGATTCAAGATAAAAGTCGATATTGACATAAGAAATAATAATACTTCAAGCATACTAACAAAGCAATCATGTCTTCTCGAAATACTATGGCTAAAGAAAGTTATCCCTGCAAAATCATATAGTCTGGCTATGCTCCCTCTTCATCACACAAAATATTCATATCATGCACAACCCCGATTTCAGGTAAGCATTTTTTTCATACTTTATATTTTCAAACCATTCAACTTTCACGCAATACATGAGCATGGGCCATGGATATAGCACTATGGGTGGAATAGAGGTGGTTGTGGAGATGACAAAAAGGAGGGAGATAGTCTCACATCAACTAGGCGTATCAATGGGCTATGGAGATGCCCATCATTAGATATCAATGTGAGTGAGTAGGGATTGCCATGCAACAGATGCACTAGAGCTAAACCTGAATGTAAGCACAACAAAAGAAACTAGTGGGTGTGCATCCAACTTGCTTGCTCACGAAGACCTAGGGCATTTGAGAAAGCTCATCGTTGGAATATACAAGCCAAGTTCTATAATGAAAGTTCCCACTAGTACATGAAAGTGACTAAGCATGAGACTCTCTACAATGAAGAACATGGTGCTACTTTGAAGCAAAAGTGTGGAAAAAAGATAGTAGCAATTGTTCTTTCTCTCTTTTCTCTCTCCTTTTTTTTGGAGGAGCTTTTTTCTCTTTTTTATTAGCCCCTCTTTTTTTTTGGGCCATCCCTTTTTTATTGGCCTTCCCTCACATGGGACAATGCTCTAGTAATGATGATCATCACACTTTTTATTACAACTCGAAATTACAATTCGATACTACAACAAGTATGACTCTACATGAATGCTTCTGGCGGTGTACCGGGATATGCAATGAATCAAGAGTGACATATATGAGAAATTATGCATGGTGACTTTGCCACAACTACGATGTGAATTACATGATCATGCATGGCAATATGAGAATATGATGCATGTCATATAAACGGAACGGTGGAAAGTTGCATGGAAATATATCTCGGAATGGCTATGGAAATGCCATGATAGGTAGGTATGGTGGCTGTTTTGAGGAAGGATATATAGTGGGTTTATGGCACCGGCGAAAGTTGCGCAGTACAAGAGAGGCTAGCAATGATGGAAGGGTAAGAGTGCGTATAATCCATGGACTCAACATTAGTCATAAGAACTCATATACTTATTGCAAAAATCTACGAGTCAGCAAAACAAAGCAATCAACGCATGCTCCTAGGGGGGAGGTTGGTAGGAGTTAACCATCGCGCGCCCCCGACCTCCATACAAAGGTTGGCACTCTACAAATACCTCATGCTCTAACTTTGTCACATAGCGGTTCACCATACGTGCATGATACGGGAATCACTAACCTTAATGCAAGTATTCCTCAATTTCATAATAACTCCACTAGCATGACTCTAATATAACTATCCTCATATCTCAAAACAATTATCAAGCATCCAACATCTCATTCTATTCAATGCACTTGGTGTGAATTTTTTTACTACGTTGATATTGGATGTCTATCATGTGAAGACTAGTTTCATTAGCCTAAACACATTTCCATGCTGTTTTAATAGACTGACAAAGTATATAAGTGAAGCATGAGAGTGCATCACTTTCTACAAAATATTACCACCACCGTGCTCTAAAAGATATAAGTGAAGCACTAGAGCAAAAACTATTCAACTCAAAAGATATAAGTGAAGCACATAGAGTGTTCTAACAATTTCTAGGCCATATTAACTCTCTCAAATAGGTGTGTCCATCAAGGATGATTGTGGCAAACTAACAAGCAAAGAATCAAATTATACAAGTCGCTCCAAGCAAAAAACATAACATGTTGCGAATAAAAATATAGCTCCAAGTATAGTTACCGATGGATGAAGACGAAAGAGGGGATGCCTTCCCGGGGCATCCCCAAGCTTAGGCTTTTGATTATCTTGAATTTACTTTGGGTGCCATGGGCATCCCCAAGCTTAGGCCTTTGCTACTCCTTGTTCCATAGTCCATCAAAGCAATACTCAAAACTTGAAAACTTCACAACACAAAACTTAGACAAAAATTCTCGTGAGCTCCGTTAGTATAAGAAAGCAAACCACTACTCAAAGGTACATCAATGAATTCATTATTTGTTTATATTGGTGTTAAACCTACTGTATTACAACTTATCTATGGTACATATCCTCCAATACTACTCATAGATGCATCGGAACAAGCAAACAACACACGAAAAACAGAATCTGTCAAAGACAGAATAGTCTGTAGTAATATGCAGGTTTCGCCTACTTTTGGAACTCCAAAAAATTCAAACTAAATTGTTAAATTAGCGGAATTTGTCTACCAATCATCTGCAAAAATAATTAACTAAAAATCACGCTCAAGTAAAATCTGAAGACTACTTTAGTGAGCGCTAACGATTCTGTTTTTCACAGCAAGATCACATAAACTTCCCACAAGTCTTCCCAAAGGTTCTACTTGGCACAAACACTAAACAAAGCATGAAACCACATCTAATAAGAGGCTAGATGCAATATTTATTCCCTAACAGCAACAAAAAACAAAAAAACATAAAATTGGGTTGCCTGCCAACAAGCGTTATCGTTTTACGCCCCTAGCTAGGCACGATACAAGATAAATCTAGGTATTGCCATCCTTGAAAGGCAATCCATACGTGGCTCTCATGATAGATTCATATGGTAATTTGATTTTCTTTCTAGTAAAGTGTTCCATGCCTTTCCTTAACGGAAATTGGAATCTAATATTTCCTTCCTTCATATCAATAATTGCACCAATCGTTCTAAGGAAAGGTCTACCAAGAATAATAGGACATGAAGGATTGCAATCTATATCAAGAACAATGAAATCTACGGGCACATAATTCCTATTGGGAACAATAAGAACGTCATTAATTCTTCCCATAGGTTTCTTAATAGTGGAATCCGCAAGATGCAAATTTAAAGAACAATCATCAAGCTCATGGAACCCTAGCAAATCACACAAAGTTTTTGGGATAGTGGAGACACTAGCACCCAAATCACACAAAGCATAGCATTCACGATCTTTTATTTTTATTTTTATAATAGGTTCCCATTCATCATAAAGCTTTCTAGGTATAGAAACTTCCAACTCAAGTTTTTCTTCATAAGATTGCATCAAAGCATCAACTATATGTTTAGTGAAAGCTTTATTTTGACTATAATCATGCGGAGAATTTAGCACGAATTGCAACAAGGAAATATAATCAATCAAGGAGCAATTATCATAATTGGATCCCTTGAAATCCAAAGTAGTGGGTTCAAAAGTATGCAAAGTTTTAATCTCTTCACTCCCACTTTTAGCAATTTTAGCTTCCTCCCTTGTCGGTGCAGGCACCTCAGGAATAATTTCCTGCGCTGCGCTACTTTCCAGTTCAGGAGGGGTGACTGTCATCTCATCAAGTTCTACTTTCCTCCCACTCACTTCTTTCGACAGAAACTCTTTCTCCAGAAAGGATCCATTCTTGGCAACAAAGACTTTGCCTTCGGATCTGTGGTAGAAGGTGTACCCAATCGTTTCCTTTGGGTATCCTATGAAGACGCATTTTTCCGATTTGGGTTCGAGCTTTTCAGGTTGAAGTTTCTTGACATAAGCATCGCAATCCCAAACTTTCAGAAACGACAACTTAGGTTTCTTGCCAAACCAAAGTTCATACGGTGTCGTCTCAACGGATTTAGACGGAGCCCTATTTAAAGTGAATGCGGCAGTCTCTAAAGCATAACCCCAAAAAGATAGCGGTAAATCGGTGAGGGACATCATAGATCGCACCATGTCCAACAGAGTACGATTTTGACGTTCGGACACACCGTTACGTTGAGGTGTTCCGGGCGGTGTCAATTGTGAAACAATTCCACAGTTCCTAAGGTGCGTGCCAAATTCATGACTTAAATATTCACCCCCACGATCTGATCGTAAGAACTTTATTTTTCTGTCACGTTGATTCTCAACCTCATTCTGAAATTCCTTGAACTTTTCAAAGGTCTCAGACTTGTGTTTCATCAAATAGATATACCCATATCTACTCAAGTCATCTGTGAGGGTGAGAACATAACGATAGCCTCCGCGAGCCTCAACACTCATTGGATCGCACACATCGGTATGTATGATTTCCAATAAGTTGGTTGCTCGCTCCATTGTTCCGGAGAACGGAGTCTTGGTCATCTTGCCCAAGAGGCATGGTTCGCATGTGTCAAATGATTCATAATCAAGAGACTCTAGAAGTCCATTTGAATGGAGCTTCTTCATACGTTTGACACCAATATGACCAAGGCGGCAATGCCACAAGTATGTGGGACTATCATTATCAACTTTACATCTTTTGGCATCTACACTATGAATATGTGTATCATCACGTTCAAGATTCATCAAAAATAAACCATTGACCAGCGGGGCATGACCATAAAACATATCTCTCAAATAAATAGAACAACCATTATTTTCCGATTTGAATGAGTAGCCATCTCGCATAAGACGAGATCCAGATACAATGTTCATGCTCAAAGCTGGTACTAAATAACAATTATTAAGGTTTAAAACTAATCCCGAGGGTAGATGTAGAGGTAGCGTGCCGACGGCGATCACATCGACCTTGGAACCATTCCCGACGCACATCGTCACCTCATCCTTCGCCAGTCTCTGCTTATTCCGCAACTCCTGCTTAAGTTACAAATGTGAGCAACTGCACCGGTATCAAATATCCAGGAGCTACTACGAGTGCTGGTAAGGTACACATCAATGACATGTATATCATATATACCTTTGACGTTGCCGGCCTTCTTGTCTGCTAAGTATTTGGGGCAGTTCCGCTTCCAGTGCCCCGTTCCGTTGCAATAAAAGCACTCTGTCTCAGGCTTGGGTCCATACTTTGGCTTCTTCCCGGCAACAGGCTTACCGGGCGCGGCAACTCCCTTGCCGTCCTTCTTGAAGTTCTTCTTACCCTTGCCTTTCTTGAACTTAGTGGTTTTATTGACCATCAACACTTGATGTTCTTTCTTGATATCCACCTCCGCTGATTTCAGCATCGAATACACCTCGGGAATGGACTTCTCCATCCCCTGCATATTGAAGTTTAACACAAAGCTCTTGAAGCTTGGTGGGAGCGACTGGAGGATTCTGTCAATGACCGCTTCATCTGGGAGATTCATTCCCAGCTGAGACAAGCGGTTGTGCAATCCAGAAATCTTGAGGATGTGCTCACTGACAGAACTGTTTTCCTCCATCTTACAGCTGTAGAATGCGTCGGAGACGTCATATCTCTCGACTCGGGCATGAGCTTGGAAAACCATTTTCAGCTCTTCGAACATCTCATATGCTCCGTGATTCTCAAAACGCTTTTGGAGTCCCGACTCTAAGCTGTAAAGCATGCCGCACTGAACCAGGGAGTAATCATCACTACGCGACTGCCAGGCGTTCATAACGTCTTGGGTCGCCGGGGGAACGGGTGCATCACCTAGCGGTGCTTCAAGGACATATGATCTCTTGGCAGCTATGAGGATAATCCTCAGGTTACGGACCCAATTCGTATAGTTGCTACCATCGTCTTTCAGCTTGGTTTTCTCTAGGAACGCGTTGAAGTTGAGGGAAACTTGAGCGTGGGCCATTTGATCTACAAGAGATATTGTAAAGAATTTAGACTAAGTTCATGATAATTAAGTTCATCTTAATCAAATTTTAATGAAATCCCACTCAGAATGACATCTCTCTAGTCATCTAAGTGATACACGATCCGAATCGACTAGCCCGTGTCCGATCATCATGTGAGACGGACTAGTCATCAACGGTGAACATCTTCATGTTGATCGTATCTTCTATACGACTCGTGTTCGACCTTTCGGTCTTCCGTGTTCCGAGGCCATGTCTGTACATGCTAGGCTCGTCAAGTAAACCCTAAGTGTATTGCTTGTGTAAATCTGGCTTACACCCGTTGTATGCGAACGTTAGAACCTATCATACCCGATCATCACATGGTGCTTCGGAACAACGATCCTTAGCAACGGTGCACAGTTAGGGGGAACACAATTCTTGAAATTTTAGTGAGAGATCATCTTATTTACTACCGTCGTTCTAAGTAAACAAGATGCATAAACATGATAAACATCACATGCAATCAATTAAAGTGACATGATATGGCCAATATCATCTTGCTCCTTGGATCTCCATCTTCGGGGCACCATGATCATCTTGTCACCGGCTCGACACCATGATCTCCATCATTATGATCTTCATCATCGTGTCTTGAGGAAGTCGTCACGCCAATTATTACTTCTACTACTATGACTAATGTTTAGCAATAAAGTAAAGTAATTACATGGCGTTTATTCAATGACACGCAGGTCATACATTAATTAAGACAACTCCTATGGCTCCTGCCGGTTGTCAAGTTCATCGACATGCAAGTCATGATTCCCTATTACAAGAACATGATCAATCTCATACATCACATATATCATTCATCACATCTTCTTTGGCCATACCACGTCACATAGCACATGCTGCAAAAACAAGTTAGACGTCCTCTAATTGTTGTTGCAAGTTTTTATGTGGCTTCTATAGGTTTTCTAGCAAGAACGTTTCTTACCTACGCCAAAACCACAACGTGATTTGTCAATTTCTATTTACCCTTCATAAGGACCCTGTTAGTCTAATCCGATCCGACTAAAGTAGGAGAGACAGACACCCGCCAGCCACCTTATGCATCTAGTGCATGTCTGTCGGTGGAACCAGTCTCACGTAAGCGTACGTGTAAAGTCGGTCCGGGCCGCTTCATCCCACAATACCGCCGAATCAAGACTAGACTAGTAACGGCAAGAAAATTGAGCAAACTCAAACGCCCACAACTGCTTTGTGTTCTACTCGTGCAAGATGCTACGCATAAGACCTAGCTCTGATGCCACTGTTGGGGAACGTAGCAGAGTTCAAAAATTTCTACGCTTTCACCAAGATCCATCTAAGGAGACATCTAGCAACGAGCATATGAGAGTGCATCTACATACTGTTTTGTAGATCGCGAGCGGGAGCTTTCGAAGAAGCGTGGATGAAGTAGTCGTACTCTTCGCGTTCTTCGTCACCGATGATCTAGCGCCGAACGGACGGCACCTTCGCGTTCAACACACGTCCGGTACAGCAACGTCACCTCCTTCTTGATCCAGCAAGGGGGGAGGAGAGGTCGTCGGAGATCCAGCAGCACGACGGCGTGGTGATGGATGCAACGGGAATTCCTGCAGGGCTTCGTCGGCGCCCTGCGGAGGAGGAGGAAGGTGTGACGGGAGGGGGAGAGGCGCCAGAGACTTTGGTGCGGCTGCCCTCTCCCCCCACATATATATAGGGGGCCAGGGGGTGCGCCAATCCCTGCAGATGGGATCTGCAGGGGGGCGGCGGCCTGGGGGGGGAGACTTGCCCCCCAAGGCATAGGGGGCGCCTCCCTCCCCTAGGGTTCCAACCCTAGGCGCATGAGGGAGGGACCAGTAGGGTGCGCCAGCCCACCAGGGTCTGGCCCCCTTCCCCTTGCGGCCTAGGGGCCCCACAGGGATAGGTGGCCCCACCCGGTGGACCCCCGGGACCCCTCCGGTGGTCCTGGGACACTCTCGGTGACCCCCGGAGATCACCCGATGGCCGAAACTAGACTTCCTATATATCATTCTTTACCTCCGGACCATTCCGGAACTGCTCGTGACGTCCGGGATCTCATCTGGGACCCCGAACAACTTTCGGGTTTCCACGTGCATGTATCTCTACGACCCTAGCGTTACCGAACCTTAAGTGTGTAGACCCTACGGGTTCGGGAGACACGTAGACATGACCGAGACCACTCTCCGGTCAATAACCAACAGCGGGATCTGGATACCCATGTTGGTTCCCACGTGTTCCTCGATGATCTTCATTGTATGAACCACTGTGTCAAGGATTCACTCAATCCCGTATGTTATTCCCTTTGTCCATCGGTATGGTACTTGCCCGAGATTCGATCGTCGGTATGCCCGATACCTTGTTCAATCTCATCATGGCAAGTCTCTTTACTCGATCCGTAATCCATCATCTCGTGACTAACTCCTTAGTCACCTTGAGCTCATTAGGATGATGTCTTACCGAGTGGGCCCAGAGGTACCTCTCCGTCATACGGAGTGACAACATCCCAGTCTCGGTTCGTACCAACTCAATAGACACTTTCGGAGATACCCGATGCGTACCTTTATAGCCACCCAGTTACGTTGTGACGTTTGGCACACCCAAAGTATTCCTACTGTATCCGGGAGTTGTACGACCTCATGGTCTAAGGAATAAATACTTGACACCGAAAAGCTTATGCATTACGAAATATACGATCTCGTGCTATGCTCAGGATTGGGTCTTGTCCATCACATCATTCTCCTAATGATGTGATCCCGTTATCACTGACATCCCATGTCCATGATCAGGAAACCGTGACCATCTGTTGATCAACGAGCTGGTAACTAGAGGCTTACCAGGGACTTAATGTGGTCTATATATTCACACATGTATCGCTGTTTCCGTACAATACAATTCAAGCATGAATAACAGACAATTATCATGAACAAGGAAATATAATAATAATACTTTTATTATTGCCTCTAGGGCATATTTCCAACAATCCTGCCTAACCCTGGAGCGGTTGACCACGAGATCTAGCCCTTTGACTTCCCACGGACGGGCTTTCAACAGTGGACCTCTCCACCCGGTTGTGTCAGGTCAGCACAGAGGGACACCTGGGAGCAGCATCCGGGCCAGACCCACATATACATCCCCTCCGTGTAGAACCGACGCGTTCGTTTCCCCCCTCCAGACGCCGGCGCCGGCGCCGGCCGTGAGGGGGCCACGTCCCGGAGACACGTGCCGCCTATTCGGACATCCGATATTTATAAACACCTGGGAGCAAATTAAAGTCCCCTCCGTATAAACCCGATGCGGCTGTTCCCCACTGCAGGTACCGGCCGGCGGCGGCGCGCCGTCCGTGAGGGTGGTCATCACACCCCTCCATATAGAACCGAAAAATAATGTGTGTATGCTTATATTAACACATGCTATATGTAAGTTAGTCAAATAATAACACGTAAAAAAACAACTATGCCGACGGCATTGCCGTCGGCATAGCTGCGGCCAGGGCTGGTGCGGCGGCATGCCTCGGATCGCTGACGTGTAATCTATGCCGACGGCAGCCGTCGGCATAGGTCTTGGTCGGTGCGCTCCGGATCGATGACGTGGCATTGATATCTATGCCGACGGCCGCCCGTCCAAGCCGTCGACATAGAACCGGCGCCGTTTGTTCCCCGTCATGGGTACGGTCGCCGGGCGCGCAGCTATGCCGACGGCTGCTGTAGGCGTAGCTGTATCTGTGCCGACAGCTGTTCTGTGCCGACGGGGGCCGTCGGCATAGTCTGGGATAGCCCGACGGCCTTTGTACGCCGACGGCCTTGGGCCAGCTGTCGGCATAGTTTGGGATAGGCCGACGGTAGCCGTCGGCATAGTTTTGGCCGTCCGCGTACAATCCTTTTCCCGTAGTGAGAGGCACAATTGCTCACTCTTTTTGTTTTTGCGGGGTAATTGCTCACTCTACATCTATAAGTTATTCATCTCTAGAACTGATACGCCTTGAGTATGTGAAAAGAAGACTAATGGCACGAAAAAAATTTCCATCTCATTAACTATCTAGCCCCTTAAGTTTGCCAAAGCAACTCTGCGCGGACTTGATGATCTCCGGCGTAATATCATCACCAACAGCCAGCTGGTACTGTTCAAACTTCGCTTCCTCGCATTCCAACGCGGCTTTCTTGCAGGCCCTGATACTTCTTGGGAATGAGGTTAATGGTTAGCTCTGGTCTCGCACATGGCCTTGCAAGTGCAATTGAGTCAAAATGCCAAACATAATGAGGATAAGCATCAAACTATATGTGGAGAAGCCAAAAGTTTGTGCACCGAAAACGCTCAAAACTAATCTGGGTTCTTGGTGAGAAAAGCAGTTTTAACAAACTCAACAACATAGACACGTTTAAAGGAATCAGAAAGATGTTGCTGTCATTGCTAACTGAAAAGCTGTATTATACTTGAATCAAGCATAAAAAGGAATATGTTTAGTAATAAGTCCAAACTAAAAAGGAACTGTTGACCAATTTGATAAGGAAGTGAGCATATCAGCTCGTGAAGATATGACATTGCATTCAATAAATTCATAACACCCCACGGCCCAACGAGGCTAACAGATTCCCTAGCACACAATTTGCACTTCTGTTTGTTGGTAGGTCTTGGGGATGTTGTCGTGAGGCATGTCCTATGTGGATGACCTCGGGTTATTTCCTTTTATTTTCTGTAAGCAGATTTGTTTGTCATAATCAAGAATTAAATAATAATCCATTTGAAAAAATGCACTTCTGTTCTCCTTCATGCAAATGGATTAACCCGGAAAGTGCTACGTCTTGGGCCAACAAGGGTTGGATGCAAGTGTAATTTAGCCACTCAGGCACCGCATTCATAGCACATTAAGACCATAGTGAACACAATGAGATCAGTTACAGAACTAATCTACGAGGACTTATAGTGCATCAAACCAACTGTAAAAGAAAAACAAAAATAAATTGATGTGGTTCCATCATCTATTATCCACTCACCACTCACATCCAAGAGGTTGAACGACACATGAATCTTCCCAATGCTCACCATTGTGATAGCAGCCCAAACTTTTTGGTGATCTTCATGTGACACTCGGCTTACGCAAATCTTCGTCAGAGGATTTACATACTTCACTACATATGACCTGAGCTCAGAAATGCTTATAAAGTCTAAAATAAACTGGGAGCACATTACAAACATATATCATGCTGCCTAGGGGAATTAAAGATGATTTATAAGTTATTAGCACCTTGCAATGATCCAAGAGAAGCAGCGAGGCCACACTCCCCAAAGTTGAGATGGATGCTGTCTTTGATAACTTCGGTTATGTTGAACTGGGTGTGGATGATGGGATCAACCTCTCCTCTGCTCGCATGGATGAAGACCTCCATCACCATGTACCTATTCTTGAAATGAACCATTGCTTGAGAAAGCTAGTGCTCCTGGTTAGAGTGACCTGGATTTTCGTACAGATGGATGACAATTAAAAGTTCAAACGAAGAAACCTCAATTGCAGTACATAAGCATCTTACTGAGTGCTCACCGGCGCGGGAAGATATGAAGGCAGCGCGCGCGTGACCGACCTTCGCCTCCCTGGTCCTCCCCGGTTGCCGTCGACCTCCTCTCCCCGTCTCCTACGCCGACGGCTGGTGTCCTCGGACAAAGGAATCAAGGGTTACCCTGGAGCCTGGATGGACAATAAAAACTCCACGGCGATTGCGGAGATGAAGAAAGGCGGCGGCGGCGGAGTAGGACCCGGCCAGCCCGAGGGAGGAGAGCGTTGACTACCTATTAATTTTTTATTTATATTAGTACATTTATTAAATTTTTCTATTAGTACTTTTATTTATATTCCTAAAATGGAAACAAATTTTATTAAACTTTGCAAATGCTCACCCCACGTTTCAAAAATGTTACGGTAGTGTTTGCGTAACTTCTAAAAAATGTTGATAGCATTCATATACATGTTTGTGATAATTAAAAAAGGATTCTGCATTTCAAAAAAATGTATGTGAAATTTTTGAGAAATGTGTATACAATGTAAACAAATTTTTTATTTCATTCAAAAACAAATGTTCACTTATTTCAAAATTCTGTACGTAAAATTTTAGAAAATTTACATAATTTGAAAACGATTGCATACTATAAAAATGTGTCTTATTTAAAAAAATGTACATGGCATTTTAAATAAACATTTTCACCTTAGTGAAGCATCATAAGGTGATCAAATGCAGCCCATGACGAAGCCCTATGTAGATCATCGTTTTGTTTTAGAGAACATGAAAATCCTGGTATCGCCAACGATTTTAGAGCATCTATAGCCAAAATTTTAAAATGGCCTAACTTCTGAAAAGATTACCATTTAGCTCAACCTTTAAAGGTTAAGCTGCTCAAATTTTTAGTAGAAACATTCGCCAACTCTCAAGTTTGAGCAATCGAGACACACTCCCTTAACAAAATCCCTGGATTGCATGCACTAGAAATGGAAGAGCTGCTCATATGTTCAACAAGGGCGAATATCAAGGCCATTGTAACAAGCTCACCATCATTCTTAAAGCAGTTGCATCACAAGACCTCCGGATCTGGCACTCTTTTCTTTGGCATGTTCCGGTCACACGATGGCATCAACGTTCTACAGTAGTCTCCATTATTTGCTAGGTTGACCCTGGGACAAGCTCCTCTGTGAAATTACACCATCAATGGTCATGACTTAACATGGACAAGTAACTTTGTGATATCTATCCTCATGGGCGACATTCGTCAAGACCATCTCTGTGCCAAGGGGTAAGAAAAGAACTCACTATGCCCAAAGACGAGAAGGATCGAGTTGGAAAAAACGTGGAAAGAGAATTTGGAGTGGTCCAAGCATGTTGCAGTTACACGAGGAATTGCAAAAATATGAAATCCAGAGACGTTGTGGAGGGTAATGACATTGTATGATCATGCAAAACATGATTATGGAGAATGAAGGTGAGACGGTTCACACCGGTCTGGATTTTGAGCACGTGGGTGATACTATCCAACTTATACCACATAATCTGTAGACTTTTCAGGAGTTCATCGAAAGCATCAAAAGATTCAGTATTGAGAAATTCATGAGCGGCTTTAGAATGACCTGATTGAACATATGTGGGCAATTCAAGGGAACAACTAGAACATATGTTGGACTAACTTGAATTCAGATTTGAATATTTTATTTAAAAGTTCATGTTTGGATTGTAATATTTTATTTGAACTATTGTTTCACTGGGTTATTTGTATGCTATTTATTGATGGATTTATCTAGAGTTACTTTAGGTGCTCTGGACATAAGGGAAAAAAAACAAAGACGGACATTTCATGTACATGGTTGGATGGTCGGCTCCTCTATTGGTATGTCCAATTTGATAATCTGCGTTGGAGTTGTCCTAACCTCCAAACACAATTCACACATCTTCCCATGCCCACCCTCATGTTCGCTTCTAGCATCCTGTTGCCTTCTACCACCCACCGCTCAAGTTCTCCGGGCGTGAGTTCGTGAGCACTAAATAAATAGCTTTTGTTGTGATTTAGGATTTGCTAATTAAGTAACTATGGAATTGCTTCTTGAGAACAGACAAGACGAAGTTCATAGAGGGCAAGTAGAAAAACAAAGATGAACTAATACAATCGATAGAAGGAGAAATCATAAAATATAAATTGAGTAACCGAAAGGAGCGCTGCCTTTTTATTAAGAAGATGAAAATATGTATAGAGTGGCATGTTTGCGGGAGGGTACATGCCAAAAAGCCAAACAAAATAACCGCATGTCAACTACTCATGGTTCTGTATGACGCGAGGGTTAAAACCTAGACTCCGTTGCAGGATGTCCTCATAGGCCAGGTGCGCAACCTCGATGTAAGTCATTCTCGTGCCATTGAAAATGGTTCGGTCCCTCTCCTTCCATGCATTCCACATGACGAATATGAGAAGGCTGCTAAGATCGTGTCCTCAGGTTGGCGTGGGAATCTCTTAGTCCGCCCCCTCTTCTAATCCTCAATTGAG
The DNA here is from genome assembly GCA_902687465.1 of Secale cereale. Lineage (NCBI taxonomy): Eukaryota > Viridiplantae > Streptophyta > Magnoliopsida > Poales > Poaceae > Secale > Secale cereale. The sequence goes on along the minus strand of LR738714.1, from coordinate 712,379,629 downwards.
GTATCCACCAGGCCGGGAAATGGCATGGCGCAACCAGTGGCGGATCCAGGACCCAGGCCGTGGGGGCCTGGGCCCGGGACGTGAGAAGCAGATCATTCATATATTATAGCATTGTTGATACTGTTTAGCACTATGCCGATACTGTAGCAAGCTTGGGGCCCGGGGCGAGGCTCAATCCTGGATCCGCCCCTAGGCGCAACCACCCAGGAGAACACTAGTTGACCACGGCCAAAGTGAAGGGGGCAATCCTTGCAATGGTGGGAGGAGGTTTCATGAGCACGAAGGCAGAGCCAGGCAATGGGCAGTCAGCCATGAGAATAATCCGCACTTCGGTTCGGCATGGGCCTCTCAAACCATTCCTGACGATAACTTGCTGTGGGACGCTAAGAATTGCGCCAACTAAGCGGTGCTCGAAGAATAATCTCGATATTTTGCCTGTCCATTTTGTTCTTGACAAGTATATTAATATGTCTACTGATTAATAAAAATTAATGTTTATCCATTTTCATGTATGCGAGAGAGTACAAGGTTCGCTATTGTTCACACAAATTTCGAAATGATTTATTGCAAAAAAGAAATTGTTGCTGGCTCAACGTGTGGGTACCTCAATTTGCTGGAATTGCATTGTCATTTCGCAGTTGCTTCCTTAGCATTACACGCTGCTCGAATATTTATGTTCTAGGAATTACCCCGTATACATGGGCATTATTCATGCTATCAGGATGCATGCTCTCCTTCGTAATTCATAATCGGAAATCAGACATAGCATTTTTTGCATCTAACCCAATGGCGTTGTAATGTTTGACATAATCTCTGATGAGGGTCTCCCTGTACAACGGCGGGTTGTCATCGGACAGAAGCTCCTTGATTGGACCGTACATCCTGGTTGAGGCTGGGTGGAAATGCGAACTGAAAAAACACGCGATCGAGACCCTCGGTGCAATGTTCTTCACCACCACCCTATGCTCCACGCTAATGAACGCATCATTGGAGATCATCTGCGCAGTTTTTAAGAAAAAAGACACGGTTCTGAACTTCAGAATGAACAAACACAATGCTCGGGTGTTGAACAAATAATTCAGGATTGGATGGTCTCAGTTTATATACCTGTAGGAGATCGCCGATGTTGACGATGAATGCTCCGGGTGTCGGTGTAACATCGACCCACCGGTCCTCATGGAGGATCTGGAGGCCACCAATTTCGTCTTGGAGAAGAATTGTCATAAAGGTAGAGTCGGAGTGCCGGCTTGTGCCAATGGCGAGTTCAGGCTGAGGACATGGAGCGAAGTAGTGGCAGAGTAAGATTTGTCCTTGGTTGCAATCGATATCTGTCAGATAGCTCGGATTGAGCCCAAGAGCTTTCGAAAGCAGCTCGAACAAAGCGTTGCCCAAATTCATCACTTGTTTGGCGTATTCAAACATCGTGTCGCTGCAAATGAACATGTTAGCTCTGAGTTTATTTTTTGGGAACAGATGATTTAAGTAACCTTTCCTGAAAATTTAACAGAAAAGGTTTCTATGCAGAGTGATTTCATTTAGCTCTTGTCAATAACCAAGCAAGAAATGGCTCACACTAGCAATAAATACATGGGTAATTCCATAAATAAAATCACACCCTTACTACTAACTGCAGATTGGTTCAGTTTTCAGGATACAGAGAAAGAGAAGACCATCACTCCACCATTCTTCTTAATTTGCAGATTGTGAAGCTCGACTTTTTTATATTCGTAAGAATTAGGAGACTGATAAGAATCAAATAGAAATGATGCGATTTTCAGGGAATTGCTGCAGATGCCATCAAGCACACAATTAACTAACCCACCAGGCCTAGCTCCAGCTCGTGACAATGTTTTTTTTTTCGACAAAGAGTGAATTTTATTGACTTAAAATGAAGTATCAAGTGGGACAATGTTCTACAACCAGACAGTTAAAAACATGCAGTAAAACTTGCAGGTACATGGCAGGAGCACTCACCGGCAGGTTTCCGGCAGCTCGTCGGCGTCGGGCGGGTCGGGGGCCATTCGGATGTAGAGCGTGTCGCGCCAGTTGGCCACCGGCGACTGATGCAGGTCGAAGTTGCACTGGTACTTGACCGCCTTGACAGGCTCCCGGGAGTAGAGCCTGGCCTTCCGCCGTCGGCCTCGTGGAACGCCCGCACCGCCCCCACCGCCGCGGCCATCGACTGCGGAGGCACGCCGTGGCCAGTCACCTGGAAGAAGCCCCACTCCGCGGCGGCCCGGCGCACGGCCGCGACCGTGGCAGCGCGGTCAGTGCCGCCGAGATCGATCACCGGGACCGACATCGACTGAGGCGGCAGTTCTTGGGAGGACGGTTCACGGTGGTGGTCGGGGACGCGGAAGATGCGCGGGACGTGCGTGGCGCCGGAGGCCACGAGGCCGCGGACGCCGGACAAGGTGGCGTCCAGCGCGCGGAGCTCGGCCGCGCGGTCGTAGGCGGCCATGCTCGGCTCGGCTTGGCTTCGGAGATGCGGACGCGGATTTCTGCCTCAGTCCAAGCAAGAGGGGTGGCAAAGCGAGCCGGCGTATGTTGCCACTGGCCGTGATGGGACAGCGCATTTCTGCCTCCGCGGCACATCTTATCTCTTCCGTCACTGTTGTAGTGAGAATTGATTGGATGAACAGTGACCGGATCTGTTTATGTGGCTCCCAATCGCTGTTGGGGGACCCTAGGCGCCGATCGATCGACGCAATTTTGGACCGGTGGTCTAGCAACCGTCTCATTGTCTCATTGATTGCGTGACAGTCGTCTGATTCACTGTCCTCCACCAATCCACGACGCGCGAGCTTCACCCGAATAAGGCCTCTTTTGGTTTGGAGGAATTTCATAGGAATTCTGTAGGATAGGATTCTTATAGAAATTTTTCCTTTAGAGCCCTTTGTTTTATAGGAATGGATTCATATTCCTACATAGGATTGGTTCCTATCCTTCACATTTTATAGGAAAAAAATAACTGAATGTCAGCTTTTTACATAGGAGAGATAGTTATAGAGGAGAAAAATAACTGTTCATGCATGCATGCATTCTCTATCCCATACATCTAACATGTATTAATTTTCATTATCATATTTTGAATGATTGATATCTTTTGAATCAAATGTCCATTTTTGAAACTATTTATATATTATAATTCGTGCTGACAATACCTTAAAAAAATGATCAATCTAGGATATATTTCAACAAGTTTTTATTTTATATAGTTCAATTATCATGAAATTAGTTTAAAAAATATAAAATTGTTTCGGTATTTCATAAAAGTGATTTTGGCCGTTTCACTAATTTCAAAAGAAAAATGATTTCACTCGTTAAAATAACTAATGTCACTCATTCTTAAACACTGGTTTCACTTATTTTAAAATGCATATTTCACTGATATTCAAATATAATTTCACAAAAAAATTGATTTCACTCATCTGAAGGAACTAATTTCACTCGTTCTTAAACACTAGTTTCACTTATTTTAAAGTGCATATTTCACTAATTTCATATAGAGAGGGGATGAGAGGGGAAGGAAGGAGAGAGGGAAGAGAAGGAAGGAGGGGGCGCCGCTCCCACCCCTTGTCCAATTCGGACTAGGGGGGCGCGCGCCACCTTCTGGCCGGCCCTCTCACCTCTAGAGCCCATGGTGGCCCATTAACCTTCGGGGGAGGGGGGGAGGGTTCCGGTAACCCTCCGGCACTCCGATATTTGTCCGATGACCCCTGAACTCATCCGGTGTCTGAATTACATCGTCCAATATATCATTCTTTATGTCTCGACTATTCCGAGACTCCTCGTCATGTCCTTGATCTCATCCGGGACTCCAAACAATCTTCGGTACATCAAAACACATAAACTCATAATATCGACCGTCATCGAACGTTAAGCGTGCAGAACCTATGGGTTCGAGAACTATGTAGACATGACCGAGACTCATCGCCGGTCAATAACCAATAGCGGGACCTGGATGCTCATATTGGTTCCTACATATTCTACGAAGATCTTTATCAGTCAAACCGCATAACAACATACATTGTTCCCTTTGTCATCGGTATGTTACTTGCCCGAGATTCGATCGTCGGTATCATCATACCTAGTTCAGGGCCTCAAGCCAGAGTTGGCACTGAATCTGCCACCTCTTGAAGTTCACCCCGGTAAACTTATCCGGTTTCATCGCATCGGTAAATCCAGCCATTGATAAATTAGGAAATTGCCTACAATTAGGTTTTTGGATTGTTGGATAATTAGGCATCTTTTCCATGATTAATTCCAGCATATTAAACATGACGACAGCAGCTACTAACATGTGAAAGTCCAATACAGTAGGTGTACTAATCAACATGCAGAATAGCAGCAACAGATCGCTAAACACGTACACACTAAACATGTTTAGACAACGAACAAAGACACTGCGCACGTACCGAGCGTTTGCAGATGAAGCAGCGGTGCCCGTTGTGGCGATGTTGTTGATGACGACGTTGGTGATGATCGGTCGAAGACGGCGTCGGTGGCGAACCGCCGCAGCAGCAGGTAGACGAGCCGTGGTGGAAGCAGCGAGCAGTCGCGGGAGGCGCTTCCCAAAAACCTAATTCGCCCTCTCCCGTACAGGATCACAAGGGCGAGTGGTTCCGGAGACCTGCTCTCCCGTTCGCCGGTGCACGCCGGCGCTCGGGATGGAGTAGACTACGGTGGCGGCGCAAGGAACGAGAGTGGCAAAAACCCTAGATTGGTTTCGGTGGTTTGCGTCGCAGGCAGTGCACAACTTATATAGTGCGGCTCAGGAAAACCCTAACGGAGGCGAACGTGGGCCGAGTCCACGTCGCGCACGTTCGGGTCGGTTACAGTAGCCCACGATCCGGGAGCGACCCGAATTGGCTAACTGTTGACACGTCTGTCACGTTTTTCCTGCACAGCAAAAATAAGCTCGGCTCGGCGAGATTCCCGCAACCCACGGCGCGTCGTGACGAGACGGGCGGGCGGTGCGTGCGAGCGGCGGCGTCGTCGTCGGAGGAGTGCGCGAGAGGCTCTCCTGTTCTCACTCACTTACAAGTGGTAGAACACTCCACCTTATAAGGTGGTGTACATCTCCTCCAACTTCCATGGTGGGACTAAACTTTAGCTCCCACTCACCACTCCACTAGCAAGTGAGCTGCCACAAACATGGGCCCATTTGAGATTTCAGAATTTGCTTATTGGGCTGCCCAAATAATGGGCCCAATTCTAACAATCCCCCACCAGATCTCAAATGCCCATTTAAAGTTTTGCCAATCCTCGCTACTTGTTTATATACCAGTGTTTCAGCAGAGACTGTTAAGTTGAACTTCCGCCTAGAGCTTTAAGCTACATCTGCCAGCAACTTGAACAATGGACTACGCCTTGAATTGCAAGCTTGTGCCAACAGACTTCACTCAAAGTCATAACCAGTACCTGGCTGCCAGTAGCCTACCCCGCGGGTGGAGCATATGCGTCGTACTCCCTGGTCTCTTCATGAGTTTACTAGAGATCACCCAAATCTCATAGACTGCGACGTTTGACAGTCGGACTCATATAGGTGTGTTCTTTCAAGAATGCTCTGTAGGACAGCATCTTTGCTATGAATAGCCAACATGAACACATTAAGGCAATATTGCCAACCTGCCTTACATCACTTGAGAGTTCTGCATCTTCACTAGAGAGGGTCTCACATAGAACTCTCCTCAGTTAAACCAATAGCTTGTTCTTCCCAGGTCCTAATTCACGGGATCTCCGGTCACATAGGTTGGGTTACCACTATGGTGTAACATCCACGGGTCTCATACCCATCTCTCTCGATGCACCTTCTATCACATTACGCGATAGTCCCTTCGTAAAGGGGTCTGCCAGGTTTCTGTCTGTCTGAATATATGTGACAGTTATCACTCCGGAGTTTCTCATTTTCCTGACAGACTTGAGACGTCTCTTAATGTGTTTTGATGACTTCGCATTATCCTTAGTACTGTTCACTTTGGCAATTACCGTTTGGTTGTCACAGTTCATAAGGATCACCGGTAATGGTTTTTCAACCACCGGCAAGTCCATCAAAAGCTCACGCAGCCATTCCGCCTCAACAGTGGCTGTATCTAAAGCAGTAAGTTCTGCTTCCATGGTTGACCTCGTCAATATAGTTTGTTTACAAGACCTCCGTGACACTATGCCACCTCCAAGAAGAAATGCATATCCACTTGTGGCATAGAGCTCATCAACATCTGAGATCCAGTTGGCATCACAGTATCCCTCGAGCACAGCAGGGTGCCCTGAATAGTGTATCCCATAGCTCATTGTACCATTGAGATAACGCATGACCCTTTCAAGTGCATGCCAATGATCAGTATCCGGGTTAGACATGAACCTACTCAACTTGCTCACAGCAAAAGAGATATCAGGTCGTGTCGCGCTCGCAAGGTACATGAGCGAACCGATCACTTGAGAGTATCTCAGTTGATCTCTCGGTCCTTTCTTATTCTTTCGCAGTGTCACGCTGGGATCGTAAGGCGTTGGAGAGGGCTTGCTGTCTATAAAGCCAAACCGGCTCAAGACCTTCTCAACATAGTGTGATTGCGTTAACGTAATCCCACTCTCATCCTTAATCAGCTTAATGTTCAGAATCACATCAGCTTCTCCCAGATCTTTCATATCAAAGCAACTTGATAGAAAAGACTTGACTTCAGTTATCACACTCATACTTGTACCAAAGATCAGTATGTCGTCAACATACAAGCACAGTATAACCGTATCGCCCCCACCATGGCGATAATAAACACACCTATCAGCCTCATTAATGACAAAGCCCGCAGATGTTAGAGTTCTGTCAAACTTCTCATGCCATTGCTTAGGTGCTTGCTTCAGCCCATACAAAGATTTTAACAATTTGCACACCTTTCTCTCTTCACCCTTTACCACAAACCCATCAGGCTGATCCATATAGATTTCCTCTTCCAACTCTCCGTTAAGGAAAGCTGTCTTTACGTCCATTTGATGAACGATAAGACCATAAGAGGCAGCCAGGGAAAGTAGTACACGAATGGTGGTCAGTCTAGCAACAGGTGAATAGGTGTCAAAATAATCTTCGCCTTCTCGCTGAGTGTAGCCTTTGGCTACAAGCCGTGCCTTGTACTTTTCAATAGTACCATCAGGCCTTAGCTTCTTCTTAAACACCCACTTACAACCCACTGGTTTGCAACCATAGGGTCGTTCAGATAACTCCCAAGTTCCATTGGAAAGAATCGAGTCCATCTCACTATTAACAGCTTCTTTCCAGTCATCTGCATCAGGAGATGCAAATGCCTCTGCAATGGACGTGGGAGTATTGTCCACAAGGTACACAATGAAATCATCACCAAATGATTTTTCAACCCTCCGTCTCTTACTCCTCTTGGGAGCTTCATTGTCATCCTTCTCATGGATTTCCTCAACATGTGGTTGTTCAGAATAATCACTAGATGTACTAGATTCAGGAATGAGCTCAGAAGAAAATCTAGCAGGTCTATGCATATCTTTCATAGGAAACATATTCTCAAAAAATGTTGCATCACGAGATTCCATAATACTATCAACATGCATATCAGGTACCTCAGATTTAACCACTAAAAATCTATAGCCAACGCTACGCTGTGCATAGCCTAGAAAGACACAATCCACTGTCTTTGGTCCGAGTTTGCGTTTCTTGGGAATTGGAACGTTGACCTTAGCCAAACATCCCCAAGTGCGCAAATAAGAAAGTGATGGTTTTCTCCCAGCCCACTCCTCATAAGGGGTCTTATCTTTATTCTTGTTCGGAATTCTATTCAGGACATGACATGAAGTCAATAAAGCCTCCTCCCAATATGCCTTAGATAAACCAGCAGTGTCCAACATGGCATTCACCAAGTCGGTCAGCGTGCGGTTTTTCCTCTCAGCAACCCCGTTTGACTGGGGCGAGTAGGGAGGCGTCCTCTCGTGAATAATACCATGTTCCTCACAGAAATCATCAAATACTTTGGGAAAATACTCTCCACCACGATCCGACCTAAGACGTTTGATCTTTCTCTCTAATTGATTTTCAACTTCAGCCTTATAGATTTTAAAGTAGTCTAATGCCTCATCTTTAGTTTGCAACAGATAAACATAGCAGAATCTAGTAGCATCATCAATTAACGTCATGAAATATCTCTTTCCACCTTTTGTCAACACACCATTCATCTCACACAGATCAGAATGTATGAGTTCTAGAGGTGCCAAGTTTCTCTCCTCGGCTGCCTTGTGAGGCTTTCGAGGTTGCTTTGATTGCACACAACTATGGCACTTGGAACCTTTGGCAATAGTGAAATTCGGAATTAAACTCATACTGGAAAGCCGAGACAGTAAACCAAAATTAACATGACATAAACGAGAGTGCCAAACACTAGCATCCGAATCAACATTGTCACAAATATGGTATACTGACTTATTGCAAAACTCAGAAAGTGATAAGCGGAACAAGCCTCCGCACTCATAGCCTTTACCAATAAATTGTCCAAATCTCGACACAACTACTTTACTGGACTCAAATACTACTTTAAACCCATCTCTGCAGAGTTGGGAGCCACTAACGAGATTCTTGTTTATAGTAGGGACATGCTGCACGTTCCTCAGCTGCACGATCTTTCCCGAAGTAAACTTCAGATCTACCGTGCCAACACCATGAACAGTAGCATGCGAACCGTTCCCCATTATGACGGGAGAATCTCGGACGACCTGATAAGAAGTGAACATAGAGATGTCAGCACACACATGAACATTAGCACCCGTATCAATCAACCAACTTGGAGATTGAAAAGCTGAAAATACAAACGGTAAATTACCGTACCCATCAGCACCGCTAGCGGTCACGACGTTGACATTCTTCTTCCGGTCTGCACGGTCTGGGCAGTCCTTGGAAAAGTGGCCGACTACTCCACATGTGTAACACCCTAGTCTGGCCAGTTTGTTCGGCTTCTTCTTCTTCTTGAAGGAAGTAGTATTGACAGGCACATTTGTCGGAGGCTTGTAGTTCCCTTTCTTCCTGTTGTTGTTGTTCTTGTAGTGTGAGTTTTTCTGCACCATGTTGGCGCTAGACTGACCCTCAACACCTCTCTCATGAGCGTCCTTAGCCCGAGCTTTCTCCTCAACATCAAGAGACGCTATCAGGTTTTCAACCGATATCTCCTGTCTCTTATGTTTGAGCGTTGTGGCGAAGTTCCTCCACGAAGAAGGCAACTTTGCAATTATGCACCCAGCCACAAACTTGTCAGGTAGGACGCACTTGAGTAGTTCAAGCTCCTTTGCAATGACCTGTATTTCATGAGCCTGTTCGACTACGCCACGGTTGTTCACCATCTTGTAGTCGTTAAAGCTCTCCATGACATACAATTCACTGCCTGCATCGGTTGCACCGAATTTAGCATCCAGTGCATCTCAGAGCTCTTTGGCGTCTGTTATGTGCATATACACATCTCGCAGACGTCCCTCAAGAACACTCAGAACACAGCCTCTGAAGGCAGTAGTGGCATCCTTGAACTTAGTCTGATCTTCCTCAGACATAGCTCCTTCAGGTTTGCCTTTACTGACCTCCCAGATCTTCAGGGCCTCAAGCCAGAGTTGGCACTGAATCTGCCACCTCTTGAAGTTCACCCCGGTAAACTTATCCGGTTTCATCGCATCGGTAAATCCAGCCATTGATAAATTAGGAAATTGCCTACAATTAGGTTTTTGGATTGTTGGATAATTAGGCATCTTTTCCATGATTAATTCCAGCATATTAAACATGACGACAGCAGCTACTAACATGTGAAAGTCCAATACAGTAGGTGTACTAATCAACATGCAGAATAGCAGCAACAGATCGCTAAACACGTACACACTAAACATGTTTAGACAACGAACAAAGACACTGCGCACGTACCGAGCGTTTGCAGATGAAGCAGCGGTGCCCGTTGTGGCGATGTTGTTGATGACGACGTTGGTGATGATCGGTCGAAGACGGCGTCGGTGGCGAACCGCCGCAGCAGCAGGTAGACGAGCCGTGGTGGAAGCATTGCGTCGCAGGCAGTGCAGGTTTCGGTGGTTTGCGTCGCAGGCAGTGCACAACTTATATAGTGCGGCTCAGGAAAAACGCCTGTCATGTTTTTCCTGCACAGCAAAGCTCGGCTCGGCGAGATTCCCGCAACCCGCGGCGCGGCGCGGCGCGGCGCGAGCGGCGGCGGCGGCGGAGGAGGAGTGCGCGAGAGGCTCTCCTGTTCTCACTCACTTACAAGTGGTAGAACACTCCATCTTATAAGGTGGTGTACATCTCCTCCAACTTCCATGGTGGGACTAAACTTTAGCTCCCACTCACCACTCCACTAGCAAGTGAGCTGCCACAAACATGGGCCCATTTAAGATTTCAGAATTTGCTTATTGGGCTGCCCAAATAATGGGCCCAATTCTAACACTTGGGAGGACGGTTCACGGTGGTGGTCGGGGACGCGGAAGATGCGCGGGACGTGCGTGGCGCCGGAGGCCACCATGCCGCGGACGCCGGACAAGGTAGCATCGAGCGCGCGGAGCTCGGCCGCGCGGTCGTAGGCGACCATGCTTTGCTTGGCTAGGCTTCGGAGATGCGGACGCGGATTTCTGCCTCAGTCCAAGCAAGAGGGGTAGCAAAGCGAGCGAGCTTCTCTACCGACCGGCGCATGTTGCCACTCGGCGTGATGGGACAGCGCATGGCCCACCTCGTTTTCCTCCGCCACACATCTCTTCCGTCACTGTTGAAGTGAGAATTGATTGGATTGGATGAACAGTAACCGGATCTGTTTATATTGACCCAGGTTTCCCAATCGACTAGTAGCTATTGGGAGGCTTTGTAGCTATCGAGCTTCACTGCTCACTGTATTTGAACATTTTGAAATTCGGGTTTTTAAAGCTTCAAAAAAATATGATTTTTTTCGGAGATACATAAACACGTTCCGATTACAGGTGTCAAGTTTTGGTAGAAATCTCGTTTGGTTTTGGGCCATAGAAAAATAAATAAATAAATTTCACACAGTATATAGGATAAAAAGGATGCCATTAATGTCAGATTGTTTTTTAGTATTTCCCAAAATACAAAGTACTCTATTTGTTTCCCAGATTTTTACCCGGCCTTAGAGTATCTGCACCCGTCCCCCTATTACCCCCTATTAGGCTCCCAGGACCACTTTTTTCTCGCCGGCAATCAAAAATCCTCCCACTCGCGCCCCTAAAGCCCCACTTTTCGCCGGATTTGGAGAAAATTGACGCCAGCAAACCCACCCCAAACCCAACCACGGGGGGAGGGGGGGGGGGAGCCGCGCGTGCCGACGGTTTCTTTTTCTTGCGGTTGGCCCACCCTCGTCCTCGCACCCCCCCCCTCTCCTCTCTTTACATCTGTGCCCCACCCATGTGCCCTCACCCTCTCTCCTCTCTTTTCCTTTCTCTCTCGAGCGCGCTGATGTGGCAGCGGGGCAGCGAGTTCGGCGTGCGGGGCAGCGAGGTCGCGTGGCTGACGTCCGGCGTGCTCGACGAGGTCCCTTGGGGCGGATGCTCCGCAGGCTCGTCGTCGTGAGGGCTTGGCCGGGTGCGGCACACCGGCGCACATCCACGGCCGCGCGCGCTCCAGGACGTGCTCCAGGGTGTGGCACACCGGCGCGCATCCGCAGCCTCGACACACTGGCGCGCAGACGGGGAGGCGCGGGGTCGGCGCAGCGCACGCGTGGCCGATGCCGTCACCGCACGCAACACTGCCGGAGGACGGCCTCATGAGCACGCCATGGTTCAGCCGCAACCGCAATGACACATGGAGGCGGAGGCGGAGAGCAGGAGCATCACGTGGGCGCAGCTCCAGCGATGGCTCTTCCTCTTGGTCGACGTCGCCTCCGACACTGCCTACAGCGGCGGCCCTTCGCCGTGCTCCCGCCGGCAGATCCTCGCGCTCCCACCGCTGCTCCCCTCGCCGGCGGCTGTCCAGCTCGACCATCGTTGATGAGCACCACCACGCCCACAACATGTTTGGTTGAATGACATGCAAGAATAGACCAGAAGAAAAGAAAAAAAAAAGGCTATCGGCGGGGACGGGTGGCTCGGAGAGGCCCCCCCCCCATGTGCAAAACCTGTCACCGAGGCAACCCCAGGACGGCGAAAAAACGCCTCCTGGGGGCGCTACGAGTGGAGATGCTCTTAGGAATATGTGTATGTATCCACGTATTTGTTTTAAGATTTTTTTGAGTAACAAAAGTGTGTTTTCAAAAATTTTAAAATACCAAGAGCAGTAAGTGTGTTTTCCAAAAATTTCAAATACCAAGAGCAGTGGTGCTCAGTAGCTGCAATCATTTTTCGGATCCTAGGCGTCGATCGATGGACCGGTCGTCTAGCAACCGTCTCATTGATTGCGTGTGTGTCGTATGATTCACCGTCTTCCTTCACGAATCCACAACGCACGAGCTCCACACCTCTTTCAGGATGTCCGTATGTATGAAAATATCCCCTCGCCCCTGCCACCACGCCGAGGCCAACATCCCCCGACGGCTCGCCGCTCGCCGTTGAACCTCCCCACTCGTTGATTTCGGTTGCAACTCCGTTGTCGATCGATCGAAATTCCGCCACCGACTATGGTTGCAACCCCTGCCATCGACGGTCCATGGTTGGTTGGTTGGTTGCAGCACCCCAATGTACCACCGCCGTATGGGTTTTCATGAAACTGGCCACTAGTCATCACCACTGAATGGTGTTGGAAATATGAGTAATATATCGTATGATTTTATTAACAGAAATAGTAGATAAAACATGACTCTCATAGCAGAGATAAGACAAGTTACGCAATCCGACAAACAGTATGCAAATAGCATATGAAGACGTGAATATGAATAGAACAAATCTAGAATAGAAGCTAGAACAAGAAATTGTGGCAACTATTATTTAATTAGAACCATTTGTGGTTTTTATTGCATGTACCATGGTCTTTCTCCTTTGTGCCACACTGCAAGTTTCTTTAGAATTTTCATTTTTCTTGTAAATGTGTATTTTTTTTCTCACATGGAAAATAAGCAAGAAACAATGACCACACCGCAAGTTTCTTCAGAATTTTCATTTTTCTTTGTCCCCACCTGGTTGCCCCGCTGACCCTAACTCCGACGCTATAAATTCACAATTTCAGAGAAAAAAACAGGAAGAATTATCTTGTTTCGCGATGCATTTTCCGTCACCTCCTGGTCTTCGCTGGGAGCACACATCTGGAGCCCGTTTGGGGCTCCGGAGAGGGGAATCTTCGGTCTTCGTCATCACCAACCCTCAACCATCGCCAATTCCAAGATGCTCTTCATCGGGAGAGTGTAATTCCTTCGTAGGCTCGCTTTTCCATGAGGAGTTGGAGGAGATTCATCAGGTAACTGCTACCTCTTGAGCTTGCGTTGTATTCCCTCGAAGAGGAAAGGGAGATCCAGCACAGTAGCGTAAGTATTTTCCTCAGTTTTTGAGAACCAAGGTATCAATCCTGTAGGAGACCACGCGCCAGTCCCTCGCACCTGCACAAACAAATAAGAACTTCGCAGCCAACACGATAAGGGGTTGTCAATCCCTTTACGGTCACTTACGAGAGTGAGATCTGATAGAGATGATAGTTGATATTTTTGGTTTAATAAAACAGCAAATAAAAGCGGTAAAAATAAAGTAGATGTAGATTGATATGTTGAGAATAGACCCGGGGGCCATAGTTTTCTCTAGTGGCTTCTCTCAAGATAGCGACATTCTACGGCGGGTAAACAAATTACTATCGAGCAATTGATAGAAAAGCGAATAATTATGAGACTATCTAGGCATGATCATTGTATATAGGCATCACGTCCGAGACAAGTAGACCGACTCCTGCCTGCATCTACTACTATTACTCCACACATCGACCGCTATCCAGTATGCATCTAGTGTATTGAGTTCATATGAACAGAGTAACGCCTTAAGCAAGATGACATGATGTAGAGGGATAAACTCAAGCAATATGATGTAAACCCCATCCTTTTATCCTCGATGGCAACAATACAATACATGCCTTGCTGCCCCTACTGTTACTGGGAAAGGACACCGCAAGACTGAACCCAAAGCCAAGCACTTTTCCCATTGCAAGAACTATAGATCTAGTAGGCCAAACCAAACCAATAATTCGAAGAGACTTGCAAGGATATTATGAGCACACATAAAAAGTTCAGAGAAGAACCAAATATCTTTCATAGATAACCTTGATCATAAACTCATAATTCATCGGATCTCTACAAACACACTGCAAAAAGAGATTACATCGAATAGATCTCCTCGAAGTCCGAGGAGAACTTTGTATTGAGATCCAAAGAGAGAGAAGAAGCCATCTAGATACTAGCTATGGACCCGAAGGTCTGTGGTAAACTACTCACAACTCATGGTGAGGGCGATGATGATGATGATGAAGGCCTCCGTGATGGATCCCCCTCCGGTGGAGCTCCGAAACAGGCTCCAAGATGGGATCTCCACGGGAACAGAAGCTACGGTAGTGGAATTAGTGTTTTCTCTCTGTTCTTGGAGTTTCAGGGGTACGTGGACTTATATAGGAAGAAGGAGGGCATCGGGGGCCACTTGAGGGGGCCTCGAGGCAGGGGGGCGCGCCCCCCACCCTCGAGGGCACCTCCTCGATCCTCTGATGTGGTTCTCAAGCTTCCTTTGCGTGATTTTCTCCAAAAATATCTCTCGCAAAGGTTTCACTCCGTTTGGACTCCGTTTGATATTCTTTTTCTGCAAAACCCTGAAATAGGCAAAAAAACAGCAATCTGGACTGGGCCTTTGGGTTAGTAGGTTAGTCCCAAAAATGATATAAAAGTGAATAATAAAGCCCATTAAACATCCAAGACTTCATAAATAATAGCATGGAACAATAAAAATTTAAAGATACGTTGGAGATGTATCAAGCATCCCCAAGCTTAATTCATGCTCGTCCTCGAGTAGGTAAATGATAAAGAAAGAATTTTTGATGTGGAATGCTAACCAATATAATTTTTCAATGTAATTCTCTCAATTGTGGCATGAATGTTCAGATCTGAAAGATTCAAGATAAAAGTCTATATTGACATAAGAAATAATAATACTTCAAGCAATACTAACAAAGCAATCATGTCTTCTCTAAATACTTTGGCTAAAGAAAGTTATCCCTACAAAATCATATGGTGTTGGCTATGCTCGCTCGTTAGCACACAAAAATATTCATATCATGCACAACCCTGATTTCATCCAAGCATTTGTTTCCATACCCTATCTTTTCAAACCTTTCAACTTTCACGCAATACATGAGCGTGAGCCATGGATATAGCACTATGGGTGGAATAGAGGTGGTTGTGGAGAAGACAAAAAGGAGGGAGATAGTCTCACATCGACTAGGTGTATCAACGGGCTATGGAGATGCCCATCAATAAATATCAATGTGAGTGGGTAGGGATTGCCATGCAACGGATGCACTAGAGCTAAATATGAATGAAACCTCAACAAAAGAAACTAGTGGGTGTGCATCCAACTTGCTTGCTCACGAAGACCTAGGGCATTTGAGGAAGCCCATCGTTGGAATATACAAGCCAAGTTCTATAACGAGAAGTCCCACTAGTATATGAAAGTGACTAAACATGAGACTCTCTACAATGAAGAACATGGTGCTATTTTGAAGCACAAGTGTGGAAAAAGATACTAGCAATTGTCCCTTTTTGTTTTCCTTTTTTTCTTTTTCTTTTTTGGGCCTTTCTTTTTTTCTTTGGCCTTTCCTTTTTTTTCTTTTTTTTTGCGGAGGGGATTTATAGATTTAGCCTTTCCTCCCATGGGACAATGCTCTAATAATGATGATCATCACACTTTCATTACAACACGATATTACAACTCGATACTACAACAACAAAGTATGACTCTATATGAATGCCTCCGGCGGTGTACCGGTATGTGCAATGAAACAAGAGTGACATTTATAAAAATTATGCATGGTGGCCTTGCCGCAAATACGATGTCAACTACAAGATCATGCAATGGCAATATGACAATATGATGCGTGTCATATAAACGGAACGGTGGAAAGTTGCATGACAATATATCTCGGAATGGCTATGGAAATGCCATGATAGGTAGGTATGGTGGCTGTTTTGAGGAACAATATGGTGGCTGTTTTGAGGAAGGATATATAGTGGGTTTATGGCATCGGCTAAAGTTGCGCGGTACAAGAGAGGCTAGCAATGGTGGAAGGGTGAGAGTGCGTATAATCCATGAACTCAACATTAGTCATGAGAACTCATATACTTATTGCAAAAATCTACGAGTCATCAAAACAAAGCAATCAACGCATGATCCTAGGGGGGAGGTTGGTAGGAGTTAACCATCGCGTGCCCCCGACCTCCACACAAAGGTTGACACTCTACAAATACCTCATGCTCTAACTTAGTCACACAACGGTTCACCATACGTGTATGCTACGGGAATCACTAACCTTAACACAAGTATTTCTCAGTTTCATAATAACTCCACTAGCATGACTCTAATATCACTATCCTCATGTCTCAAAACAATTATCAAGCATCCAACATCTCATTCTATTCAATGCACTTGGTGTGATTTTTTTTACTACATTGACATTGGAAGTCTACCTTGTGAAGACTAGTTTCTTTAGCCTAAACACATTACCATGCTGTTTTAGTAGACTCTCAAATAGATATAAGTGAAGCATGAGAGTTCAAAATTTTCTACAAAATATTACCACCACCGTGCTCTAAAAGATATAAGTGAAGCACTAGAGCAAAAACTATTCGACTCAAAAGATATAAGTGAAGCACATAGAGTGTTCTAATAATTTCTAGGCCATATTTAACTCTCTCAAATAGGTGTGTCCAGTAAGGATGATTGTGGCAAACTAACAAGCAAAGACTCAAATTATACAAGACGCTCCAAGCAAAACACATAGCATGTTGCGAATAAAAATATAGATCCAAGTATAGTTACCAATGGATGAAGACGAAAGAGGGGATGCCTTCCCGGGGCATCCCCAAGCTTAGGCTTTTGATTATCTTGAATTTACTTGGGGCGCCATGGGCATCCCCAAGCTTAGGCCTTTGCTACTCCTTGTTCCATAGTCCATCAAAGCAATACTCAAAACTTGAAAACTTCACAACACAAAACTTAGACAAAAATTCTCATGAGCTCCGTTAGTATAAGAAAACAAACCACTACTCAAAGGTACAACAATGAATTCATTCTTTGTTTATATTGGTGTTAAACCTACTGTATTCCAACTTCTCTATGGTTCATATCTTCCAATACTACTCATAGATGCATTGAAACAAGCAAACAACACACGAAAAACAGAATCTGTCAAAGACAGAACAGTCTGTAGTAATATGCAGGGTTCGCCTACTTATGGAATTCCAAAAAATTCAACATATATTGTTAAATTTGCGCAATTTGTCTACCAATCATCTGCAAAAAGAATCAACTAAAATTCATGCTCCAATAAAATCTGAAGACTACTTTAGCGAGCGCTAACGATTCTGTTTTTCACAGCAAGATCAAATAAACTTCACACAAGTCTTCCCAAAGGTTCTACTTGGCACAAACACTAAAAAAACATGAAAACACATCTAATCAGAGGCTAGATGCAATATTTATTCCCTAACAGCAACAAAAACAAAAAACAAAAAATTGGGTTGCCTCCCAACAAGCGCTATCGTTTTATGCCCCTAGCTAGGCTCGATACAAGATAGATCTAGGTATTGCCATCCTTGGAAGGCAATTCTTTGATTAAGCACTTATGATTCTTGGTCACTTCTTTGTTCCTATGAATAATCAAACTCTTGGGCAAGAAATCAAGAAATTCTAAAGTGTCAAAAGAGTCTCTTGCAAAAGTAAGAAAATTAGGATGAACACTTATGGATTTGAGATCCGCAAGTCTAGATGTTTCACCCTTGTCTTTAGGGACATACATGAATTTAGATAATTTAGTAGAGGTATTTGGAGTAGTTTTTATAGCGGAAAGAGCAGAACCCACATTAGTGATAACATCCTCAAGTTTATTGATTCTAGTAGAATCCTGATCTAGTTTTTCTTTAACTATGGGCTCCTTTTCCTTAAGATTTTTCAGAACAACTCCTACCTTGGATCCATATTGAGTGATTTCATTATGAATTTTTCTATCCAAGTTCTCTACCAATTCTACCGTAGAAACTTTGTTTTCAATGATTTCTAATCTTTGCATAACATGCTCCAAAGTTAAAACGGTCCCATTAACCATAAGAGGTGGTGAGCCAAATAATTCAGTCATAACTTTATAAGAATCAACGGTGTGGCTACCCAAGAAATTCCCTCCGGTAATGGTGTCTAAGATGAATCTATTCCACGGAGTTATGCCAACATAAACATTGCGAAGAAGCACGGAAGTGGAAAACTTCCTATTAGATCTACTTTGAGCATTGCAAATTCTATACCAGGCATCTTTTAAGTTTTCTTCCTCCCTTTGTTTAAAGTTGAGGACCTCACACTTGGGAGTGGTGATAATGACAGGTGTGCTAGACATGATGACAAGCAAGCAAGCAACACACAAGCAAACAAGAAGCAAGCGAACGAAAAACACACGGTAGAAGAAGGGCAAATAAAACGGCAAGGGTGAAGTGGGGGAGAGGAAAACGAGAGGCAAATAAATGTAATGCGAAGGATAAGAGTTTGTGATAGGTACTTGGTATATGACTTTTGCGTAAGCCTCCCTGGCAACGGCGCCAGAAATTCTTCCTGCTACCTCTTGAGCTTGCGTTGTATTCCCTCGAAGAGGAAAGGGAGATGCAGCACAGTAGCGTAAGTATTTCCCTTAGTTTTTGAGAACCAAGGTATCAATCCAGTAGGAGACCACGCGCCAGTCCCTCGCACCTGCACAAACAAATAAGAACTTTGCAGCCAATGCGGTAATGGGTTGTCAATCCCTTTACGGTCACTTACGAGAGTGAGATCTGATAGAGATGATAGTTGATATTTTTGGTATTTTTGGTTTAATAAAACAGCAAATAAAAGCAGTAAAAGTAAAGTAGATGTAGATTGATATGTTGAGAATAGACCCGGGGGCCATAGTTTTCTCTAGTGGCTTCTCTCATGATAGCGATATTCTACGGCGGGTAAACAAATTACTGTCGAGCAATTGATAGAAAAGCGAATAATTATGAGACTATCTAGGCATGATCATTGTATATAGGCATCACGTCCGAGACAAGTAGACCGACTCCTGCCTGCATCTACTACTATTACTCCACACATCGATCGCTATCCAACATGCATCTAGTGTATTGAGTTCATACGAACAGAGTAACGCCTTAAGCAAGATGACATGATGTAGAGGGATAAACTCAAGCAATATGATGTAAACCCCATCTTTTTTATCCTCGATGGCAACAATACAATACGTGCCTTGCTGCCCATACTGTCACTGGGAAAGGACACCGCAAGATTGAACCCAAAGCCAAGCACTTCCCCCATTGCAAGAACTATAGATCCAATAACTCGAAGAGACTTGCAAGGATATTATGAACACACATAAAAAGTTCAGAGAAGAACCAAATATCTTTCATAGATAACCTTGATCATAAACTCACAATTCATCGGATATCGACAAACACACCGCAAAAAGAGATTACATCGAATAGATCTCCTCGAAGACTGAGGAGAAATTTGTATTGAGATCCAAAGAGAGAGAAGAAGCCATCTAGATACTAGCTATGGACCCGAAGGTCTATGGTAAGCTACTCACAACTCATGGTGAGGGCGATGATGATGATGATGATGAAGGCCTCCGTGATGGATCCCCCTCCGGTGGAGCTCCGGAACAGGCTCCAAGATGGGATCTCCACGGGAACAGAAGCTACGGCGGTGGAATTAGGGTTTTCTCTCTGTTCTCGGAGTTTCTGGGGTACGTGGACTTATATAGGAAGAAGGAGGGCACCGGGGGCCACTTGAGGGGGCCTACAGGCAGGGGGCGCGCCCTAGGAAGGGGGGCGCGCCCCCACCCTCGAGGGCACCTCCTCGATCCTCTGACGTGGTTCTCAAGCTTCCTGTGCGTGATATTCTCCTAAAATATCTCTCGTGAAGGTTTCATTCCGTTTGGACTCTGTTTGATATTCTTTTTCTTCAAAACCCTGAAATAGGCAAAAAAAACAGCAATCTGGACTAGGCCTTTGGGTTAGTAGGTTAGTCCGAAAAATGATATAAAAGTGAATGATAAAGCCCATTAAACATCCAAGACTTCATAAATAATAGCATGGAACAATAAAAAATTATAGATACGTTGGAGACGTATCCGTAACCGAGTTAGTTTTGTTAGGGCTTGATCCCTAGTATCCATTATGTTCGGAGATTGATGGTGTTATGACTTTGCTATGCTTAGTGCTTGACACTTTGGGCCCGGGTGCCATGATTCCAGATCTAAACCGTTTATGCTATCACCATTATATTTATGTTCTAGATTCGATCTTGCAAGTCATAGTCACCTATTATGTGTTATGATCCGTAAACCCTGTAGTGACAATATGCGGGATACATTCCGGTGATGACCGTAATTTGAGGAGTTCATGTATTCACTATGTGCTAATGCTTTGCTCCGGTACTCTATTAAAAGGAGGCCTTAATATCCCTTAGTTTCCTTATGGACCCCGCTGCCACGGGAGGGTAGGACAAAGGATGGCATACAAGTTCTTTTCAAAAGCACGTATGACTATTTACAGAATGCATGCCTACATTATATTTATGAACTGGAGCTAGTGCCGTATCGCCCTAGGTTGTAACTATCACATGACGAATATCATCCAAAATATTGCTGATCCAATGCCTACGGTTTTCCAGCATATTGATCTTGCTAAGTTACTACTGCTGCTGTTACTATTGCTACTGCTACAAAACCATTACTATCACTCTTACCGTTACTGTTGCTGCTACCACCACTATCAATGCTATCATATTCTTGTGCTACTGATCACTTTGCTGCAGATAATTAATCTCCAGGTGTGATTGAATTAACAACTCAGTTGCTAATACTTGCAAATATTCTTTGGCTCCCCTTGTGTCGAATCTATAAATTTGGGTTGAATACTCTACCCTCGAAAACTGTTGTGACCCCCTATACTTGTGGTTTATCAAGCCGCGCATGAGCTAGCTGCCTTTGCTAGAGTGAATGGTGATTTTTGTATTCTAGCTGATGTGCCATAGGGTTTGATGCATGTATTTGCCTCCGAATGTAATCTTGGTTAAGTGTTTAATGAGATTTGCTTTACCCTAAAAAAAGACTAATGGCACGGAACAAACTTCCATATTCACTAACTATATATCTAGCCCCTTAAGTTTGCCAAAGCAACTGTGCACGGACTCGATGATCTCCAGCATAATATCATCACCAGCAACCAGCTGATACTGCTCAAACTTCGCTTCTTCGCATTCCAACGCAGCTTTATTGCAGGCCCTGATACTTCCTGGAAATGAGGTTAATGGTCAGCTATGGTCTGGCACATGGCCTTGCAAGTGCAATTGAGTCAAGATGCCAAACAATATGAGGATTAGCATCAAACTATATGTGGAGCAGCCAAAGGTTTGTGCACCAAAAACACTCAAAACTAATCTGGGTTCTTGGTGAGAAAAGAAGTTTTAACAAACTCAACAACATAGACACATGTAAAGGAATCAGAAAGATGTTGCCGTCATTGCTAACTGAACTTCACCTTACACTGAAAAGCTGTATTTTACTTGAATCAGGCATAAAACGGAATATGTTTAGTAATAAGTCCAAACCAAAAAGGAACTGTTGACCAATTTGATAAGGATGTGAGCATATCAGCTTGTGAAGATATGACATTGCATACAATAATTCGTAACACCCCATGGCCCAACGAGGCTAACAGATTCCCTAGCACACCATTTGCACTTATGTTTGTTGGTAGGTTTTGGGGATGCTGTCATGAGGCATGTCCTATGTGGATGACCTCGAGTTATTTCCTTTTATTTTTTGTAAGCCCATTTGTTTGGCATTATCAAGAATTAAATAATAATCTTTTTGAAAAAATGCACTTATGTTCTCCTTCATGCAAATGGATTAACCCGGAAAGTGCTACGTCTTGGGCCAACAAGGGTTGGATGCAAGTGTAATCCAGCCACTCAGGCGCCACATTCATAGCACATTAAGACCACATTGAACACAATGAGATCAGTTACTAAACTAATCTACGAGGACTCATAGTGCATCAAACCAACTTTAGAAAAAGAAAATAATCTGATGTGGTTCCATAATCTATTATCCACTCACCACTCACATCCAAGAGGTTGAACGACAAAGCAATCTTCCCAATGCTCCTCACCATTGTGATAGCAGCCCAAATTTTTTGGTGATCTTCACACGACACTCTTGAGTACGAAAATCTTCGTCAGAGGATTTACATACTTCACTGCATATGACCACAGCTCAGAAGTGCTTATAAAGTCTTAGATAAACTAGGAGCACATTACAGGCATATATCATGCTTCCTTGGGGAATTATTATAAGTTATTAGCACCTTCCGATGATCCCAGAGATGCAGCAAGGACACATTCCCCGAAGTTGAGTTGGATGCTATCTCTGATAACTTTGGTTATGTTGAACTGGGTGAGGATGATGGGATCATCCTCTCCTCTGCTCGCGTCGATGAAGACCTCCATCACCATGTACCTGTTCTTGAAATGAACCATTGCTTAGGACAGGGTGTAAATCCATGGTCCGACCTTCATTGGTTGTACATGGCAATGGCCTTGTTGAAGGCATTGTTTTGGAACTCGAACTTTCTCCACGGTGAAAACCTAAGATCATCGATCAAACGACGACAACGCGTGTGCTTTGTTTCCTTCTTGGAGGCGTCAATTTTGGAGAATCTCGTGTGTAGTATTGGTGTTGTCTTCGGTGGTGGTTAGAGTGCTACTGTTGCGAGTGGTTCAAACACCGTGACGGGGTCTTTGTTTTCTTTCTTCTCTTTCTTATTATTTTCTTGGTTGTGTGCATCCCTGATGTGTTTGGATATCTTGTTGGTGTAGAGACTGGGTGTATTTAGTATCATCGTGATATTAATATATTTCCTTTATCGAAAAAATTAACATGTATTTGAATAATATTTAACATGTATCAAAAAAATGTATGAAACATGTATTTGAAAAATGTACAACATGTTTCTGAAGAATGTTCAACGCGTATCTAAAAAATGTCCGACGTCAATACAAAAAATGTACAATGTGTGATGGAAAAAAACAGGCATGTGTTCAAAAAAAGAAAATAGGAAAAGTGAAAAAGGGAAAAAAGAGAAAATACACAAAAGAAAACCATTGAAGAAATGCCAAAGAAGAGGGAACTCAATTGAAAGAGAAGAAGTCAATGAACAAACACAAAAGAAACAGAAAACCGAAGAAAAACTAAGAAACCCGGTAAAGAAGCGGAAAAAACAAGTCATAAAAGAAGAATGCCTTGGTGAAGCTTCATAAGGTCATCAAATGCACCCACGACGTGGAAAGCCCTATGTAGATCTTCCTTTCATTTTAGAGAACATGAAAATCCTGGCATCGCCAATGATTTTAGAGCATCTATAGCCAAAATTTTAAAGTGTCCTAACTTCTCAAAAGATTACCTTTTAGCTCAACCTTTAAAGGTTAAGCTGCTCAAATTTTTAGGAGAAACATCCGCCAATTCTCATGTTTGAGCAGTCGAGAGACACACTCCCTTAACAAGATACCTGGATTGCATGCACTAAAAATAGAAGGACTGCCCATATGTTCAACAAGGGCAAATATCAAGGCCGCTGTTAGAAGCTCACCATCATTCTTAAAGCAGTTGCATCACAAGACCTCCAGATTTGGCACTCTTTTCTTTGGCATGTCCTGGTCACACGATGAGATCAACATTCTACAGTAGTACGTCTCCATTATTTCTTAGGTTGACCGTGGGACAAGCTCCTCTGTGCAATTATACCATCAATGGTCATGACTTAACATGGACAAGTATATCTATCCTCATGGGCAGCGACGTTCGTAAGACCATCTCTGTGCCAAGGGTTAGAATATAACTCACTATGGGCAAAGACAAGAAGGAGTTGGAAAGAATGTGGAAAGGGAACTTGGAGTGGTCCAAGCCTGTTGCAGCTATACGAGGAATTGCAAAAATATGAAATCCAGAGATGTTGTGGAGGGTAATGATATTGTATGATCATGCAAAACATGATTATGGATATTGAAGATGAGACGGTTCGCACCGGTCTGGATTTTGAGCACGTGGGCGATTCTATCCAACCTACACCACATAACCCACAGACTTTTCAGGAGTTCATCCAAAGCATCAAAACATTCAGTATTGAGAAATTCACGAGCAGCTTTAGAATGATCTGATTAAGCATATGTGGGTGATTAAAGGGAACAACTAGAACATATGTTGGACTAAGTTGAATTCAGATTTGAACTATTTTATTTAAAAGTTCATGTTTGGATTGTAATATTATATTCGAACTATTGTTTCACTGGGTTATTTGTATGCTATTTATTGATGGATTTATCTAGAGTTACTTTAGGTGCTCTGGACATAAGGAAAAAAAAACAAAGACGGACATTTCATGTACGTGGTTGGATGGTTGGCTCCTCTATCGGCATGTCCAATTTGATAATCCGGGTTGGAGTTGTCTAACCTCCAAACACAATCCACACATCTTCCCATGCCCACCCTCATGTTTGCTTCTAGCATCATGTTGCCTTCTACCACCCACCGCTCAAGTTCTCCGGGCGTGAGTTCGTGAGCACTAAATAAATAGCTTTTGTTGATTTAGGATTTGCTAATTAAGTAACTATGGAATTTCTTCTTGAGAACAGACAAGACGGAGTTCATAGAGGGCAAGTAGAAAAACAAAGATGAACTAATACAATCGATAGAAGGAGAAATCTCAAAAAATAAATTGAGGAACCGATAGGAGCGCTGCCTTTTTATTAAGAAGATGAAAATATGTATAGAGTGGCATGTTTGCTGGAGGGTACATGCCAAAAAACAAAACAAAATAACCGCATGTCAACTACTCATGGTTCTGTATGACGTGAGGGTTAAAACCTAAACTCCGTTGCAGGATGTCCTCATAGGCCAGGTGCGCAACCTTGATGTAAGTCATTCTCGTGCCATTGAAAATGCTTCGGTCCCTCTCCTTCCATGCATTCCACATGACGAATATGAGAAGACCGCTAAGACTCCTCCTCAGGTTGGCGTGGGAATCTCTTAGTCTGCCCCCTCCACCAATCCTCAATTGAAGTATCCACCGGGCCGGGGAATGCCATGGCGCAC
>LR738714.1:712330506-712354159 GCA_902687465.1 Secale cereale | reverse complement strand
CCCCCCCCCCCCCCCAAGGAGAACACTAGTTGACCGACGGCCAAAGTGAAGGGGCAATCCTTGCAGTGGTGGGAGGAGGTTTCATGAGCACGAAGGCAAGGCCAGGCAATGGGCAGTCAGCCATGAGAATAATCCGCACTTCGGCTCGGCATGGGCCTCTCAAACCATTCCTGACGAGAACTTGCAGTGGGACGCTAAGAATTGCGCCAAGTAAGCGATGCTCGAAGAATAATCTCGAAATTTTGCCTGGCCATTTTGTTCTTGACAAGTATATTAATATGTATATTGATTAATAAACCTTAATGTTCATCCATTTTCATGTATGCGAGAGAGTACAAGGTTTGCTATTGTTCACGCAAATTTTGAAATCATTTATTGCAAAAAAGAAATTGTTGCCGGCTCAACGTGTGGGCCATTTAAGCCTGTATACAATATCTCGCAGTTGCTTCCTTAGCATTACACACTGCTCGAATATTTATGTTCTAGGGATTACCCCGTATACATGGGCATTATTCATGCTATCAGGATGCATGCTCTCCTTCATAATTCATAATCGGAAATTAGACATAGCATTTTTTGCATCTAACCCAATGTCGTTGTAATGTTTGGCATAATCTCTGACGAGGGTCTCCCTGTACAACGGCGGGTTGTCATCGGACAACAGCTCCTTGATCGGACCGTACATCCTGGTTGAGGCTGGGTGGAAATGCGAACTGAAAAAACACGCGATCGAGACCCTCGGTGCAATGTTCTTCACCACCACCCTATGCTCCACGCTAATGAACGCATCATTGGAGATCATCTGCGCAGTTTTTAAGAAAAAAGATACAGTTCCGAACATGAGAATGAACAAACACAATGCTCGGGTGTTGAACAAATAATTCAGGATTGGCTGGTCTCAGTTTACATACCTGTAGGAAATCGCCGATGTTGACGATGAATGCTCCAGGTGTCGGTGTAACGTCGACCCAACGGTCCTCATGGAGGATCTGGAGGTCCCCAATTTCGTCTTGGAGAAGTATTGTCATAAAGGTAGAGTCGGAGTGCCGACTTGAGCCAATGGCGAGTTCAGGCTGAGGGCATGGAGGGAAGTAGTGGCAGAGTAAGATTTGTCCTTGGTTGCAATCGATATCTGTCAGATAGCTCGGATTGAGCCCAAGAGCTTCTGAAAGCAGCTCGAACAAAGTGTTGCCCAAATTCATCACTTGTTTGGCGTATTCAAACATCGTGTCGCTGCAAATCAACATGTTAGCTCTGAGTTTATTTTTTGGGGACAGATGATTTAAGTAACCTTTCCTGAAAATTCACAAAAAAGGTTTCTATGCAGAGTGATTTCATTTAGCTCTTGTCAATAACCAAGCAAGAAATGTCTCACACTAGCAATAAATACATGGGTAATTCCATAAATAAATTCATACCCTTACTCAACGAAACAAATAGCGTGCTATTTGGGCGTTTAAACTTCGCTATAGCGTATTTGAGGGTGCCACGTTAAGTTTTAGCCATTTTACACGCTATGCCGCTATTTAAGTTATAGTGTGCTATAACGGTGCTAAACGCAAAAATATTTTAGCGTTTTTAGCGTGGAGCGATAGAAACACGGCAAGCGCTCGTCACATAGCAGCCCATCGGGCATCGGCCCAATGCAACGCAACAATAGGCCCATCTAGGATGGAAATGTTGCATTTGTCTTGACAAATACAAGAAAAATTCTATTAAGTGCATCTAATGTCATAATGTGTACACCAGCGGTATGCATGTATAGCTCGTGGACAAAATTTTAGACGTTGAAATCCTTAATTTCTATGATATATTTGGCATTTTTTCGAAACGCTATTTTAAATATAGCACGCAAATAGCA
Source organism: Secale cereale (assembly GCA_902687465.1). Classification (NCBI taxonomy): domain Eukaryota; kingdom Viridiplantae; phylum Streptophyta; class Magnoliopsida; order Poales; family Poaceae; genus Secale; species Secale cereale. The sequence goes on along the minus strand of LR738714.1, from coordinate 712,352,298 downwards.
CGCAATAACTTATATAACATTTGGAGAAGTGCCACGCTATTTTAGATAGCACGCTATTTTTTGTTGTTGCCCTTACTACTACCTGCAGATTGGTTCAGTTTTCAGGATACAGAGAAAGAGAGCAGCTGATCGTAAGAGAAGAACATTTGCACATATGAAGAAGGCAAATTTTAACATGCTCCCTCTTACCCCTTATTTTTACATATGAGGTAAGAAGGTAAGAGTTAATCCGACCACTAATTAATGTGATCAACGGCTCAGATCTACTACATACTCTTACCTCTCATGTGAAAAGAGGGGGTAAGAGGGACCATGCTAAAGCTGCTCTATGAAGAAAGGATTGTGCACCTTACCATCACTCCACCATTCCTCTTAATTTGCAGATTGACATACAAACATGCTAAAAATTTATACTTATTGATTACTACCATGTATGCTAAAAATTTATACTTATTGATTACTACCATGGTAGCTCGGGCTATCTTCAGCCGGTTTGGATGGCGGTCATGTAATAGGCTAGGAGTCTAGGTCCTGTTTGCATTAACGCATCCGATTGTGGGGTTCTCATGTTTTTTCTAGCTCATTCAGAGCATTTTGTACTTTTATTTCGCATACTTTTTTGAGACCTTGACCTTTTTATTAATAAGATGGCCGTATGCATCAGTTTGATGCAGAGGCCGGGGAATGCCCCTTTTCTAAAAAAAAAATGTGAACCTCAACTTTTTAATATTCGTAAGAATTAGGAGACTGACAAGAATCAAATAGAAATGATGTGATTCTCGGGGATTTGCTGCAGATACCGTCAAGCACAGACAATTAACTAACCCACCCGGCCTAGAATGATACTAACCCACCCACCCGCTCGTGACAATGTTCTACAGCCAGTCAGTTAAAACAAGCAGTAAAACTTGCAGGTACTCCCTCCCTTCCTGTCATAATGTAAAACGTTTTTTTACACCGGAGGAGAGCTCACCGGCAGGTTTCCGGAAGCTCGTCGGCGTCGGGTGGGTCTGGGGCCATTCTGATGTAGAGCGTGTCGCGCCAGTTGGCCACCGGCGACTGGTACAGGTCGAAGTTGCACTTGTACTTGACGGCCTTGTTAGGCTCCCGGGAGTAGAGCCTGGCCTTCTCGGTGCCCTCGCCGCCGTCGGCCTCGTGGAACGCCCGGACCGCCCCCACCGCCGCGGCCATCGACTGCGGAGGCACGCCGTGGCCAGTAACCTGGAAGAAGCCCCACTCCGCGGCGGCCCGGCGCATGGCCGCGACCGTAGCAGCGCGGTCGGTGCTGCCGAGATCGATCACCGGGATCGACGTCGACTGCGGCGGCGGTTCTTGGGAGGGCGGTTCGCGGTGGTGGTCGGGGACGCGGAAGATGCGCGGGACGTGCGTGGCGCCGGAGGCCACGAGGCCGCGGACGCCGGACAAGGTCGCGTCCAGTGCGCGGAGCTCGGCCGCGCGGTCGTAGGCGGCCATGCTCGGCTTGGCTTGGCTTCGGAGATGCGGACGCGGATTTCTGCCTCAGTCCAAGCAAGCAAGAGGGGTGGCAAAGCTTCTCTACCGACCGGCGTATATATGTTGCCACTCGCCGTGATGGGAGTCATGCATGGGACAGCGCATTTCTGCCTCCGCCGCACATCTTATCTCTTCCGTCACTGTTGAAGTGAGAATTGATTGGATCAATAGTGACCGGAACGGAACTGTTTATGTTGACTCAGGGTTCCAGCGACCGGCTGGTACAGCGTCGCTGTTGGGGTTCCCAATCGGCTGGTACAGCGTCGCTCTTGCGGGACCCCAGGCGCCGATCGTCTAGCGACCGTCTCACTGATTGCGTCTGATTCACTGTCTTCCTTCACGAATCCACAACGCGGGACTTTTTAACTGTTTTGACCTACTATCAAAACTTTAGCACGATTTGATCCTAGTTTGAATTTTTTTTCCGGACCTGATCCATTTCGAGATGCCAGCAAGCATGGCATCTTGGTTAGATGGAAGACGCCATAGTGTGTGGCGTCTAGCCCTGGCCCGCGGTCCTTTGCACGTATCCACACACAGCTCGCTCTAAAGCAGCTGTTAGTCCTTCGTACTCTACATGCATGCACACGCATGCATGCGTAATACTAAGCCTCCATATACGCGCGTCCGTCGGAAACAAAATCCATTGCCTAGCTCTTTTCTGGTTCTAGGTTAGCCTAGCATAGTACTAGCGTGTGAGGCCGGCCGGAATCGATCCATCAACCTATGCCTTGTTTAATGTCGTCCCGCTGGTGCACTTCACCATAAGCTGTGAGATAGTGCATATGGTCCAGTCGGGCTTCCCAAAGATGTGGTTATAAAATTCTGACCAACGTCATCCTTTATATCGGCCGTTCGGGCTGACCGACATGCTCATATCTAGGATGGACATAAGAAAGAACCGGACGAGTCGGATCCGACACACCCTGACCCATTCAATCCCGTATATATTCGTCCCATCTGCAATAAAACGTCTCCTGCTCCATCAGGTCCATGTCCGGATTTCATATAAACACACCGGATTTCGTATAAACATTACGGATTTCATTACAGATACATCAAAACGGTACTAGACAGGCTCTGGAGTATACTTAATACCTAATCTAAATGATCGCCGGCGTCCAGTCCCGTGTCAGGCCATCAACTCCAAGAACTGAAGCTTCACAGTCTCCAGTGCAGCCTTGGCGCTCTCCAGCTCCGCCTCCGTAACCTCCACCTCCGGAGCCACGGGAACAGAAACTGTCCGCCTCCACGTCACCGCCAAGCGACTAATCGGCCGAACATGCTCAACCCACGAAGCTTGGCGTCGACGGGGGAGGAGCGGTGGACTTTCTGGGACACGAGCGGTAGCGACCTACCATGCACTACTCTTCCTCGTTGCCGGCGGCTCCCGCGGGCATGTCGGCTTCTTCGTGGTCGTGGCGCCGGGGCGCGGCCTCCTCATCGTCGGTGTCGCCGAACAACGCCTCGCCGCCTCGTCGTTGCACGCCGGCGGCCGCCACCTGCCGCCACCTCCGCACCCGCTATCGGTAGGACAATCTCTTGGGCGGAGCGGTAGGATTCGAGTAGCGCCTCCTTCTCCGCCAGGTCCGCGCCCGTCGGCAACCTGCTCTTTCGCCCGCCATGTGGCTTCCGTGGTCCGGACCGTGCGGTTGAGACAGTTGCGGGAGATTTGGAGATGCCCTTATAACGTGCGTCAACAGCAAGTCCAACCAAGGCAACATATTTTGATGTAGTGCGCACTAGCCTACCCATGGACGATCGGACGCAGCGTTCTTTACCTCCCTCTTTTATTCAATCATCATCAAATCAATCACTCAAACTATCTCGACCGAGCTGTGCGCCCGTGCTATTCTTTGGGTGTGCATGCATGCTGGATACCCCGGAGCAGACGCCGCAGACTATGGCATTTCCCATCTAATCAAGACGCCATGATTGTTGGCGTTTCGAGATAGGTCAGATGTGAAAAAAGTTTCAAACTAGGGTCATATCATGCTAAAGTTTTGAGAGTGGGTCAAAACAGTGAAAAAATCCACAACGCGCGAGCTTCACACCTCTTTTGTATGAAAATATCTAATATCACCTCGCCTCTGCCACCACGTGACTCGATCCGTCCCATGGGCGGCTCCGACAAGGCCAACATCCGCCAGCTGCTCGCTGCTCGCCGAAGAACCTCCCCACTTGTTGATTTTGGTTGCAACTCCGTTGTCGACCGGTCAAAATTTCGCCATCAATCGATTGCTACCCCTGCCATCGACGGTCCATGGGTAGTTGGTTGCAGCACCCCGATGTGGCGCCGTCACCGCATGGGTTTTCACTAAACCGGTCAGCACTCATCACCGTTGAATGGTGTTGGAAATATGAGTAATTTATCATATGATTTTATTAACAGAAATAGTAGATAAAACATGAATATTATAGAAGAGATAAGACAAGTTATGCAATCCGGCAGCGAGTATGCAAATAGCATTGCAATAAGTGCATATGAACAGAACAAATCTAAAACAGAAGCTAGAACAAGAAAGAAAAAAGTCCATTTTACTACCGTGAACAAAGTTGGTGGTTCACATTACCCCCCGACTATTTTTTCGGTTCCCTTACCCCCCTAAACAATCCCATACCGGACAAAAAAAACCCCTAGGTGGTTTGCCCTGACCGGATGCTGACGTGGCACGATCAAAGGTGGTATTTGACCTGTGGGTGGGTCCCACTCGTCTTCAACCCCTCGCCAGGACGCCGCTGTGTGGTGCATGTTCGTGCATCGATGGCCACCTCCTGCTTCGCGTTGTCCCGCGCGTCCCCGAGCCCATCTTCGTGCCACAGAGACGTGCACGGCCTCCTCTACCTCTTCCCTCTTTCGCAGCTCCCTCCCCTTCTCAAGCTCTCTCTCCCAAGCGTCTCCGTGAGAAAACGTCGCCGCCGCCCTCTGTCCTCACGGCCAACGGCCACCCGTTGCCACACCAACATGTCCAAGAACTCCGCCTAAATGCCTAGAACAACTCCGTAGAAGAACTCGAGCTCGGAAACACATCATCGCGCTAACCATTGTCGTCTTCCTCGTCGGCACCCGAAGATTGCTGCTGTCGCTTCGGGCAATTCAGAGCTTCCCCGAGCCAGAAAAGATGCCCTACAACTTCACTGCGAGCTCCTACGCATTTACCCTCTCCCCCCTCCTTAGATTTCATCCTCCAAATAAGGTAGCCGCCATGACCGAAGCAGCCGTCCGCCATTGCCGATGAGCTCATCATTGCCAAGCTCTCCCAGCCTCCCCGTGCTGTCCAGCAAGCTCCTACTGCCCCGTAGTTGCCACCCCGCTACATATCATGTCGTCTGCATGCTCCTTGTCAGCTGCCCCGCATGCACCCGAGCACCGCCGCCGCCCAGCTCGTTGCCGCCGCCAGAACCAGCCACTATGGCACCCGCTGTTGCAACCAGCCGACGCGCCCCGTCACGCTGGTCACGTAGAGCCCACGCGCGCATCCAGCCTCTGCCGGAATCGGCCGGCCGGCGATGTCCATTGTGCTCCGGTTAGCCGTCGGCTAAACCTATGATTAACACTTAGCTAATCCGCCACCTTAGTCACTACGAAGCGGGTCCCACTGACTGTTAACCATAGGGCTAATTTCTTGTTTCGATTAAGTTAATTCTCGTGGCCCCACCCGCATGTCAAAACCACCTTTGACCAGCGCCACGTCAGCTGCAAGTCGAGACAAACCACTCAGGATATTTTTTATCCGGTATGGGATTGTTTAGGGGGGTAAGTGAACCGAAAAAAATAGTCAGGGGGCAATGTGAACCACTAACTTTGTTCAGGGTAGTAAAATGGACTTTTTGCAACAAGAAACTACGATAGGATTTCAAACAGGAAAAACATAAAGATCGTACTGAGCAACAACAGTAGCATTGGGGTTGGGTTTGACGTCTTCGCCGGCCATGTCGTCAAAGAGGTTGTCGACATCAGGAAAGAAGTCGTCGTTTAGGAAGTGGTTGTCGGCGTCCGTGGCTTCCACGATGAAGAAGTCAGTAGTCGCGTAGATCACTTCCCAAAAAACTTATCAACCTTCTCCCGTACTGAAGGAAATATGTCCTAGAGGCAATAATAAAGTTGTAATTTATATTTCCTTATATCATGATAAATGTTTATTATTCATGATAGAATTGTATTAACCGGAAACTTAGTACATGTGTGAATACATAGACCAAAACAGAGTGTCCCTAGTAAGCCTCTACTAGATTAGATCGTTAATCAAAGATGGTTACACTAGTAGAAAACAGGGCTTTGGTCCAGGCCTATCCAACCCATTAGCCCCGGTTCAATCAAGAACCGGGTCCAATGGGGGCACTGGACCCGGTTCGTGAGCCCAGGGGGCCGGCCGGGCCACGTGGGCCATTGGTCCTGGTTCGTCTGGACCTTTTGGTCCCGGTTAGAGCGACAAACCGGGACCAATGGGTCTTGCTCCTGGCCCACCACCATTGGTCCCGATTGGTGATATGAACCGGGACCAAAGGCACCCCTTTAGCCCCGGTTCGTAGCACCAACCGGGACCAATGAGGTGCCTATATATACCCCCTCGCGCAAGAGCAGAGCACACTGCTCTGTTTTTTTTGGCCGAGGGGGAGAGGGGTTAGTGGTGCTCTATCTCACCTCCTATGCACACAACGTGTTCGATGGAATGCCCGAGCCACACTAGTTAAGCTTTTCTCCTCTCGAAGCTCTATTTTCTCCGAGATTTGTCTAGGTTTAGCGGTCCGTCACGTCCCATCCCCGTCTTCGCCGCCGTCGATCGCCCCCGCCGATCTCATCACCGGCACCACCATGGTGAGCCTCTTGTTATGTCCATGCTTTTCTTACTTTTTTTATTGCATGTTATTTTTGCTTTAGATAGATATTTGTCTAATTTTCTTACGTTTATTATTGCTTGTTATTATATAGTGCGATAGTTTTGATATCCGCCCACGTGGGCCCTCGTCCTGTCTACTATTCGGATGTGGTATATTATCTTTAATTTATAAATATTTGTTTTAGTGTTTATGATAGTTATGCCGACCAACCTGACATGCATAGATGTTCTATTATGTCTAGGAGGTAGTTGAACCGGAAATTCCAACCGACCCTCTTGTGGAGAGGTTAAATTTAGTTGAAGAGGAAAACATTTTCTTAAAGAAAAAATTGGAAAAAATGGAGGAGGAGAAGATGGAATTGGAGTTGCATGTTGCGGAAGTCGTCGATGATCACAAGATCAAGATGGACCCTATTGTCGAGAGGTTAAATTTAGTTGAAGAAAAAAACAAATTCTTGAAGGAAAAATTAAAAAAAATTGAGGACGAGAAGATGATATTGGAGTTGCATGTTGCGGATGTCGTCGATGATCACAAGATCAAGATGGATGCAATGCGGTTGAAGATTAGAAAGATTAGAAAATATGCCATTCATACCGAGGCTTGGTATCATTATGCCGTTGGATCAATTGTTACCTTGGTTGCGATTATGATCGCATTTGTTTTCGCATTGAAATGTTTTACATAATTTCGATGTGTATGGAGAGCTATATGTTGTTAGATGAGAACTATATATGTATGTACTTTGGTTTTAATGTGATGATGAACTTCTATTAATTTGGTCACTTAATTATATATTTATGATGTTCTGTAATGGTTTTTGACACACTTAATTATATATAATGCACGCAGATGAACTGGCAATGGATGTACGGTGACAGACACACCTCCGAGTACATTAAGGGTGTGCATGAGTTTCTAAATGCGGCTGAGGCAAACAAGTAGAATGGTTTTATGTGTTGTCCATGCACTAAATGTGGGAATACGATGTCTTACTCTAACCGGAAAATCCTTCACTCCCACCTGCTTTACAAGGGTTTCATGCCACACTATAATGTTTGGACGAGGCACGGAGAAATAGGGGTTATGATGGAAGACGGCGAAGAAGAAGAGTACGATGACAACTATGTGCCCCCTGAATACGGTGATGCTGCAATGGGGGGAGCTGGTGAAGATCAAGAGGAACCAGACGATGTGCCCAATGATGCTGCAACGGGTGAAGCTGCTGAAGATCAAGAGGAACCAAATGATGATCTCCGCCGGGTCATTGTCGATGCAAGAACACAATGCGAAAGTCAAAAGGAGAAGCTGAAGTTCGATCGCATGTTAGAGGATCACAAAAAAGGGTTGTACCCCAATTGCGAAGATGGCAACACAAAGCTCGGTACCGTACTGGAATTGCTGCAGTGGAAGGCAGAGAATGCTGTGGCTGACAAAGGATTTGAGAAGCTACTGAAAATATTGAAGAAGAAGCTTCCGAAGGATAACGAATTGCCCGACAGTACATACGCAACAAAGAAGGTCGTATGCCCTCTAGGATTGCAGGTGCAGAAGATACATGCATGCCCTAATGACTGCATCCTCTACCGCGGTGCATACAAGGATCTGAACGCATGCCCGGTATGCGGTGCATTGCGTTATAAGATGAGACGAGATGACCCTGGTGATGTTGACGGCGAGCCCGCCAAGAAGAGGGTTCCTGCGAAGGTGATGTGGTATGCTCCTATAATACCACGGTTGAAACGTTTGTTCAGAAACAGAGAGCATGCCAAGTTGATGCGATGGCATAGTGAGGACCGTAAGAAAGACGGGAAGTTGAGAGCACCCGCTGACGGGTCGCAGTGGAGAAAAATCGAGAGAAAGTACTGGAAGGAGTTTGCAAAGGACCCCAGGAACATATGGTTTGCTTTAAGCGCGGATGGCATTACTCCTTTCAGGGAGCAGAGCAGCAATCACAGCACCTGGCCCGTGACTCTATGTATGTATAACCTTCCTCCTTGGATGTGCATGAAGCGGAAGTTCATTATGATGCCAGTTCTCATCCAAGGCCCTAAGCAACCCGGCAACGACATTGATGTGTACCTAAGGTCATTAATTGAAGAACTTTTACAGCTCTGGAATGGAAACGGTGTACGTGCGTGGGATGAGCACAGACAGGAGGAATTTGACCTAAAGGCGTTGCTGTTCGTGACCATCAACGATTGGCCCACTCTCAGTAACCTTTCAGGACAGACAAACAAAGGATACCACGCATGCACGCACTGTTTAGATGACACTGAAAGTATATACCTGGACAAATGCAGGAAGAATGTGTACCTGGGCCATCGTCGATTTCTTCCGACCAACCATCAATGTCGAAAGAAAGACAAGCATTTCAAAGGCGAAGCAGATCACTGGAAGAAGCCCGCCATGCGTACCGGTGATCATGTACTTGCTATGGTCAATGATTTACACGTAATCTTTGGAAAGGGCCCCGGTGCACTAGCTGTTTCGAATGACGCTGAGGGACACGCACCCATGTGGAAGAAGAAATCTATATTTTGGGACCTACCCTACTGGAAAGACCTAGAGGTCCGCTCTTCAATCGACGTGATGCACGTGATGAACAACCTTTGCGTGAACCTGCTAGGCTTCTTGGGCGTGTATGGAAAGACAAAAGATACACCTGAGGCACGGGAGGACCTGCAACGTTTGCACGAAAAAGACGGCATCCCTCCGAAGCAGTATGAAGGTCCTGCCAGCTATGCTCTTACGAAAGAAGAGAAAGAAATCTTCTTTGAATGCCTGCTCAGTATGAAGGTCCCGACTGGCTTCTCGTCGAATATAAAGGGAATAATAAATATGCTTGAGAAAAAGTTCCAGAACCTAAAGTCTCATGACTGCCACGTGATTATGAGGCAACTGCTTCCGGTTGCATTGAGGGGGCTTCTATCGGAAAACGTCCGATTAGCCATTGTGAAGCTATGTGCATTCCTCAGTGCAATCTCTCTGAAGGTGATCGATCCAGAAATCGTAGCAAGGCTAAGGAGTGATGTGGCGCAATGTCTTGTCAGTTTTGAGCTGGTGTTCCCACCATCCTTCTTCAATATCATGACACACGTCCTAGTTCATCTAGTCGACGAGATTGTCATTCTGGGTCCCGTATTTCTACACAATATGTTCCCCTTTGAGAGGTTCATGGGAGTCCTAAAGAAATATGTCCGTAACCGCGCTAGGCCAGAAGGAAGCATCTCCTTGGGCCATCAAACAGAGGATGTCATCGGGTTTTGTGTTGACTTCATTCCTGGCCATAATAAGATAGGTCTCCCTAAATCGCGGTACGAGGGGAGACTGACTGGAAAAGGCACGCTTGGAAGGGACTCAATAATATGCATGGACGGATATTCTTGGTCTCAAGCACACTACACTGTTCTACATAACTCTACATTGGTGACCCTGTATGTCGATGAACACAAGAACAGTCTGCGCTCCAAACACCCGGAGCAGTGCGACGACTGGATTACATGTGAACACATCAGGACTTTCAGCAGTTGGTTGGAAACACGTCTCAGAGGTGGCAACACTGTTTGTGATGAGTTGTACTTGTTGTCCAGGGGACCATCTTCGACTGTATTGATTTACAAAAGATACGAGATAAATGGCAATACATTTTACACGATTGCCCAAGATCAAAAGAGCACCAACCAAAACAGCGGTGTCCGCTTTGATGCAACAACCGAGAGGGGAAAGGACACATATTATGGTTACATAGTGGACATATGGGAACTTGACTACGGACATGATTTTAAGGTCCGTTTGTTTAAGTGCAAATGGGTCAATCTGTCAGGAGGCGGGGTACAGGTAGACCCACATTACGGAATGACAACAGTGGATCTGAAAAATCTTGGATACACTGATGAACCGTTCGTCCTAGCCAATGATGTGGCACAGGTTATCTATGTGAAGGACATGTCTACCAGACCGAGAAAAAGAAAAGATAAGGAAGCGAATACATCATACGATTAGCCAAAGCGCCACATAGTTCTTTCAGGAAAAAGGGACATCCTGGGAGTGGAGGGCAAGACAGACATATCCGAAGATTATGAAAAGTTTCATGAAATTCCTCCCTTCAAAGTCAAGGCTGACCCACGCATCCTGATAAACGATGAAGATTATCCATGGTTACGGCACAATAAGCAAATGACACAAGCGAAGAAAAAGTGAAGACTTTTTTCCGCAACTATTATGATGATACCATGCCAACTTTGTAACAGATGAGTATGATACCATTGTCCGTTTGTACTATTCAAATTTGAATACTATTTGCACTAATAGAAATTTTGTAATTGGTTTTACCAGAAAGAATTAAAAAATAAAGCAAAAAACAAAAGAAAATAAATAATGCAGAAAACAAAACAAAAAAACTTGCAAAAAAATAAAAATAGCAACAATAAGTATTTCATTGTAAGTAGAAACAAAATAAAATAAATAAAGCAACAAAGAAAACAAATAATTTCAAATTTAAAGTATTCAAATTTGAATACTACTTGCACTAACAGAAAATTTGTAATTGGTTTTACCAGAAAGAATTAAAAAATAAAGCAAAAAACAAAAGAAAAAATAAATAATGCAGAAAACAAAACAAAAAAACTTGCAAAAAAATAAAAATAGCAACAATATGTATTTTGTTGTAAGTAGAAACAAAATAAAATAAATAAAGCAACAAAGAAAACAAATAATTTCAAATTTAAACTATTCAAATTTGAATACTACTAGCACTAACAGAAAGTTTGTAATTTGTTTTACCTAAAGCAATAATATTCACAAAGAAACTGTAAATACAACAAAAAACAACTTAGAAATAAATAAAGCAAAAAAGGAAAATAAAAATGGGCGCTGCCCAGTGAGCCTGCAAGGCCTATAGTCCAGGATGCATCTGGACTATAAGGCCCAGCAAGCTCACAGGGCAGCGCGCAGAGTTTGGCGCAGAAGCCTGCAATTGAGAGGAGCTCAATACAGCCACCGCAGTGGGTTTATAAACCACTCCGAGCCCCTGTCAACTAGCGAGGTGGGACTAAATATTTGCGCCGCGGGGCAGGACAAGGGCTTTGGTCCCGGTTGGTGGCACCAACCACTAGTAGAAAACAGGGCATTGGTCCAGCCCATTAGCCCCGGTTCAATCTAGAACCGGGACCAATAGGGGTACTGGACCCGGTTCGTTAGCCCAGGGGGCCGGCCGGGCCACGTGGGCCATTGGTCCCGGTTCGTCTGGACCTATTGGTCCCGGTTGGAGCTAAAAACCGGGACCAATGGCTCTTGCTCCTGGCCCACCACTATTAGTCCCGGTTTGTTTTATGAACCGGGACCAAAGGCACCCCTTTAGCCCCGGTTTGTAGCACCAACCGGGACCAGTGAGTTGCCTATATATACCCCCTCACTCAAGAGCAGAGCTCACTGCTCTGTTTTTTTTCTGGCCGAGGGGGAGAGGGGTTAGTGGTGCTCTAGCTCACCTCCTATGCACACAACATGTTCGGTGGAATGCCCGAGCCACACTAGTTAAGCTTTTCTCCTCTCGAAGCTCTATTTTCTTCGAGATTTGTCTAGGTTTAGCGGTCCGTCACGTCCCGTCCCCGTCTTCGCCCCCGCCGATCTCGTCACCGGCACCACCGTGGTGAGCCTCTTGTTATGTCCATGCTTTTCTTACTTTTATTATTGCTTTAGATAGATATTTGTCTAATTTTCTTACGTTTATTATTGCTTGTTATTATATAGTGCGATGGTTTTGATATCCGCCCACGTGGGCCCTCGTCCGGTCTACGATTCGGATGTGGTATATTATCTTTAATTTATAACTATTTGTTTTAGTGCTTATGATAGTTATGCCGACCAACCTGACATGCATAGATGTTTTATTATGTCTAGGAGGTAGTTGAACCGGAAATTCCAACCGACCCTCTTGTGGAGAGGTTAAATTTAGTTGAAGAGGAAAACATTTCGTTAAAGAAAAAATTGGAAAAAATGGAGGAGGAGAAGATGGAATTGGAGTTGCATGTTGCGGAAGTTATCGATGATCACAAGATCAAGATGGAACCTATTGTCGAGAGGTTAAATTTAGTTAAAGAAGAAAACAAATTCTTGAAGGAAAAAATAAAAAAAATTGTGGACGAGAAGATGATATTGGAGTTGCATGTTGCGGATGTCGTCGATGATCACAAGATCAAGATGGATGCAATGCAGTTGAAGATTAAAAAGATTAGAAAATATGCCATTAATACCGAGGCTTGGTATCATTATGCCGTTGGATCAATTGTTACCTTGGTTGCGATTATGATAGCATTTGTTTTCGCGTTGAAATGTTTTACATAGTTTCGATGTGTATGGAGAGCTATATATGTTGTTAGATGAGAACTATATATATGTATGTACTTTGGTTTTAATGTGATGATGAACTTTTATCCATTTGGTCACTTAATTATCTATTTATGATGTTCTGTAATGGTTTTTGACACACTTAATTATATATAAATGCACGCAGATGAACCGCCAATGGATGTACGGTGACAGACACACCTCCGAGTACATTAAGGGCGTGCGTGAGTTTCTAAATGTGGCAGAGGCAAACAAGCAGAATGGTTTTATGTGTTGTCCATGCACTCAATGTGTGAATATGATGATACCATGCCAACTTTGTAACAAACGAGTATGATACCATTGTCCGTTTGTACTATTCAAATTTCAATACTACTTGCACTAACAAAACAAAACAAAACAAAACAAACTTGAAAAATAAATAGCAACAATAAGTATTTTGTTGTAAGTATAAACAAAATAAAATAAATAAAGCAACAAAGAAAATAAATAAAGAAAGTAAAATAAATAAAGCAACTCTAAATACAGCAAAAAACAACTTAGAAATAAACAAAGAAAATAAAATAAATAAAGCAACTCTAAATACAGCAAAAAACAACTTAGAAATAAATAGCAACAATAAGTATTTTGTTGTAATTAAGTATAAACAAAATAAAATAAATAAAGCAACAAAGAAAATAAATAAAGGAAGTAAAATAAATAAAGCAACTCTAAATACAGCAAAAAACAACTTAGAAATAAACAAAGAAAATAAAATAAATAAAGCAACTCTAAATACAGCAAAAAACAACTTAGAAATAAATAAAGCAAAAAAGGAAAAAAAAATATTGGGCGCTGCCCAGTGAGCCTGCAAGGCCTATAGCACAGGATCCACCTGTAATATAAGGACCAGCAAGCTCACAGGGCAGCGCGCAGAGTTAGGCCCAGAAGCCTGCATTTGAGAGGAGCTCGAGAGGGTGGGAGCAGCAGCCCTTATAAACCACTCTCGAGCTCCCTCAGCTAGCGAGGTGGGACTAAACATCCCACCGCACCCGCGCCAGCTCAGGGCCTTTGGTCCCGGTTGCTGCCACCAACCGGGACTAATGCCCCCCTTTAGTCCCGGTTGCTGCCACCAACCGGGACTAAAGGTCCCTCCTTCCCGCCCTTTGGGCTGCTGAAAAGAAACAAAATAAAATAAATAAAGCAACAAAGAAAACAAATAATTTCAAATTTAAACTATTCAAATTTGAATACTACTTGCACTAACAGAAAGTTCGTAATTGGTTTTACAAAAGAAAATAAATAATGCAGAAAACAAAACAAAAAAACTTGAAAAAAAAATAGCAACAATAAATATTTTTTTGTAAGTAGAAACAAAATCAAATAAATAAAGCAACAAAGAAAACAAATAAATAAAAATAGCAACAGTAAGTATTTTGTTGAAAGTAGAAACAAAACTAAAAAATAAAGCAACAAAGAAAAAAAGAAAAAATATGCCACCTGCTGGGCCCACACGGCCTGAATACGACTAGAAACCCAACCATGGGCCAGGATTGTCGGGGGAAACTGTCCACCACGAACACCTATGGGACCGGAGCCCCTTGTCTGTGCGGTACGAGGGCGGAGGGAGCACGAAGAGCAGATCGAGGCAGACGCACGGGCAGTTTTACCCAGGTTCGGGCCGCACGGATGCGTAAAACCCTACTCCTGCTTGGTTGTGTATTGAGTTGGGCGCTCGGAGCTTGAAGAAGCAGCTACACGAGCGTGAGAATGATCTAGGTTTCGAACCCCCTCCACGTTGTGCATGGGCCTCCTTTTATAGTGCAAGGGGTCACCGACAGGTGTCAACGTAGGAGAAAGGGGTAAAAATGTAAAAGATGTGGTAGTTGGAACAGTGCGGGAACAGTGGTCTACAGTACAGAACAGTGGCCTATACCTACTCTAACAGTGGGGGACAAGGGCATTTAATGCCCGTCGCCGTCGACCCCAAAAGCTCCCGCCGTTGCGTCTCCGTCTGCCACGGCGATGGATCCACTGCCGTGGAGTGCCACCGTGTCCCCCAGGCTGCACAGCCATCCGCCACGCGTCCCTGGAGTGGCCCCAGGGCGACGCGTGGGCTGATGAGCTGGAGCGCGGGCACACAGCGCACCTCCCCCGGCAAGCACCTTGCCGGGCACCTCCCCCGGCAAGCACCTTGCCGGGGATCTCGACCTTGCCGGGCCCGGAAGCTTGCCGCTCCCCGAGCCCTTGCTGGGTCTTCTAAGATAAAATCTTCTGTTCGTCCTGACAAGCTCCTCTTGCCAGGGCCTCGTGCTAGTTAAGCAATCTTGAGCCTGGAACGGCCTTCCCGGCAAGCTCCTCTTGCCGGGGTCTTGGTCTTCTGTCTTGTATACTTTGTCTTTGAATGGTTAGATAAGGAGCAGGAAGGTCTCCGGCGAGCCAGCAGTAAACCTTGCCGCGGGAAGCTGCAACTGCCCGTGCACAAGTTGGGGTACTGAGGTACCCCTACCTTAGTACACCGACACCGGCTCATCAAAATTTGAGCTGTAATTGCGATAACTTTCATTTTTTCCAATCCTGCAGGCCATTTTTGAGGGCCAAGACGACCCTTTTTGGTCTCAAAATTTTCCGCGCACGTGATCCTGTGTGTGCACGTATGTAAAATCCTCTAGATCATAAAAACTAGAAGTCCTCTCACCTCAATTCCCCAATAGCTTTCCAACGCCTATGAAAATGACGAAATCGGAGCTTGTTCTCACTTGCTTTGAGAGTCTCGATCAATTCGGACTCTAGGTTGATTTTTGTATTTTCTTTGATCACCGTTTCTTCGCGAGAGTTGGCCTAACACCCTATTGTATCCATACATGGGTGGGGCGCCCAGGACCTGAACACCAAAGTGATATGCCGGCTCATCAAAATTTGAGCTGTAATTGCGATAACTTTCATTTTTTCCAATCCTGCAGGCCATTTTTGAGGGCCAAGACGACCCTTTTTGGGCTCAAAATTTTCCACGCACGTGATCCTGTATGTGCACGTATGTAAAATCCTCCAGATCGTAAAAAATAGAAGTCCTATCACCTCAATTCCCCAATAGCTTTCCAACGCCTATGAAAACGACGAAATCGGTGCTTGTTCTCACTTGCTTTGAGAGTCTCGATCAATTCGGACTCTAGGTTGATTTTTGTATTTTCTTTGATCACCGTTTCTTCGCGAGAGTTGGCCTAACACCCTATTGTATCCATACATGGGTGGGGCGCCAAGGACCTGAACACCAAAGTGATATGCCGGCTCATCAAAATTTGAGCTGTAATTGCGATAACTTTCATTTTTTCCAATCCTGCAGGCCATTTTTGAGGGCCAAGACGACCCTTTTTGGGCTCAGAATTTTCCACGCATGTGATCCTGTGTGTGCACGTATGTAAAATCCTCCAGATCGTAAAAACTAGAAGTCCTATCACCTCAATTCCCCAATAGCTTTCCAACGCCTATGAAAATGAAGAAATCGGAGCTTGTTCATACTTGCTTTGAGAGTCTCGATCAATTCGGACTCTAGGTTGATTTTTGTATTTTCTTTGATCACCGTTTCTTCGCGAGAGTTGGCCTAACACCCTATTGTATCCATACATGGGTGGGGCGCCCAGGACCTGAACACCAAAGTGATATGCCGGCTCATCAAAATTTGAGCTGTAATTGCGATAACTTTCATTTTTTCCAATCCTGCAGGCCATTTTTGAGGGCCAAGACGACCCTTTTTGGGCTCAGAATTTTCCACGCACGTGATCCTGTGTGTGCACGTATGTAAAATCCTCCAGATCGTAAAAACTAGAAGTCCTATCACCTCAATTCCCCAATAGCTTTCCAACGCCTATGAAAACGACGAAATCGGTGCTTGTTCTCACTTGCTTTGAGAGTCTCGATCAATTCGGACTCTAGGTTGATTTTTGTATTTTCTTTGATCACCGTTTCTTCGCGAGAGTTTGCCTAACACCCTATTGTATCCATACATGGGTGGGGCGCCAAGGACCTGAACACCAAAGTGATATGCCGGCTCATCAAAATTTGAGATGTAATTGCGATAACTTTCATTTTTTCCAATCCTGCAGGCCATTTTTGAGGGCCAAGACGACCCTTTTTGGGCTCAGAATTTTCCGCGCACGTGATCCTGTGTGCGCACGTATGTAAAATCCTCCAGATCATAAAAACTAGAAGTCCTATCACCTCAATTCCCCAATAGCTTTCCAACGCCTATGAAAATGACGAAATCGGAGCTTGTTCTCACTTGCTTTGAGAGTCTCGATCAATTCGGACTCTAGGTTGATTTTTGTATTTTCTTTGATCACCGTTTCTTCGCGAGAGTTGGCCTAACACCCTATTGTATCCATACATGGGTGGGGTGCCAAGGACCTGAACACCAAAGTGATATGCCGGCTCATCAAAATTTGAGCTGTAATTGCGATAACTTTCATTTTTTCCAATCCTGCAGGCCATTTTTGAGTGCCAAGACGACCCTTTTTGGTCTCAAAATTTTCCACGCACGTGATCCTGTGTGTGCATGTATGTAAAATCCTCCAGATCGTAAAAACTAGAAGTCCTATCACCTCAATTCCCCAATAGCTTTCCAACGCCTATGAAAACGACGAAATCGGTGCTTGTTCTCACTTGCTTTGAGAGTCTCGATCAATTCGGACTCTAGGTTGATTTTTGTATTTTCTTTGATCACCGTTTCTTCGCGAGAGTTGGCCTAACACCCTATTGTATCCATACATGGGTGGGGCGCCAAGGACCTGAACACCAAAGTGATATGCCGGCTCATCAAAATTTGAGCGGTAATTGCGATAACTTTCATTTTTTCCAATCCTGCAGGCCATTTTTGAGGGCCAAGACGACCCTTTTTGGTCTCAAAATTTTCCGTGCACGTGATCCTGTGTGTGCACGTATGTAAAATCCTCCAGATCGTAAAAACTAGAAGTCCTATCACCTCAATTCCCCAATAGCTTTCCAACGCCTATGAAAATGACGAAATCGGAGCTTGTTCTCACTTGCTTTGAGAGTCTCGATCAATTCGGACTCTAGGTTGATTTTTGTATTTTCTTTGATCACCGTTTCTTCGCGAGAGTTGGCCTAACACCCTATTGTATCCATACATGGGTGGGGCGCCCAGGACCTGAACACCAAAGTGATATGCCGGCTCATCAAAATTTGAGCTGTAATTCCGATAACTTTCATTTTTTCCAATCCTGCAGGCCATTTTTGAGGGCCAAGACGACCCTTTTTGGGCTCAGAATTTTCCACGCACGTGATCCTGTGTGTGCACGTATGTAAAATCCTCCAAATCATAAAAACTAGAAGTCCTATCACTAGTAGAAAACAGGGCATTGGTCCAGCCCATTAGCCCCGGTTCAATCTAGAACCGGGACCAATAGGGGTACTGGACCCGGTTCGTTAGCCCAGGGGGCCGGCCGGGCCACGTGGGCCATTGGTCCCGGTTCGTCTGGACCTATTGGTCCCGGTTGGAGCTAAAAACCGGGACCAATGGCTCTTGCTCCTGGCCCACCACTATTAGTCCCGGTTTGTTTTATGAACCGGGACCAAAGGCACCCCTTTAGCCCCGGTTTGTAGCACCAACCGGGACCAGTGAGTTGCCTATATATACCCCCTCACTCAAGAGCAGAGCTCACTGCTCTGTTTTTGTTCTGGCCGAGGGGGAGAGGGGTTAGTGGTGCTCTAGCTCACCTCCTATGCACACAACATGTTCGGTGGAATGCCCGAGCCACACTAGTTAAGCTTTTCTCCTCTCGAAGCTCTATTTTCTTCGAGATTTGTCTAGGTTTAGCGGTCCGTCACGTCCCGTCCCCGTCTTCGCCGCCGTCGATCGCCCCCGCCGATCTCGTCACCGGCACCACCGTGGTGAGCCTCTTGTTATGTCCATGCTTTTCTTACTTTTATTATTGCTTTAGATAGATATTTGTCTAATTTTCTTACGTTTATTATTGCTTGTTATTATATAGTGCGATGGTTTTGATATCCGCCCACGTGGGCCCTCGTCCGGTCTACGATTCGGATGTGGTATATTATCTTTAATTTATAACTATTTGTTTTAGTGCTTATGATAGTTATGCCGACCAACCTGACATGCATAGATGTTTTATTATGTCTAGGAGGTAGTTGAACCGGAAATTCCAACCGACCCTCTTGTGGAGAGGTTAAATTTAGTTGAAGAGGAAAACATTTCGTTAAAGAAAAAATTGGAAAAAATGGAGGAGGAGAAGATGGAATTGGAGTTGCATGTTGCGGAAGTTATCGATGATCACCAGATCAAGATGGAACCTATTGTCGAGAGGTTAAATTTAGTTGAAGAAGAAAACAAATTCTTGAAGGAAAAAATAAAAAAAATTGTGGACGAGAAGATGATATTGGAGTTGCATGTTGCGGATGTCGTCGATGATCACAAGATCAAGATGGATGCAATGCGGTTGAAGATTAAAAAGATTAGAAAATATGCCATTAATACCGAGGCTTGGTATCATTATGCCGTTGGATCAATTGTTACCTTGGTTGCGATTATGATAGCATTTGTTTTCGCGTTGAAATGTTTTACATAGTTTCGATGTGTATGGAGAGCTATATATGTTGTTAGATGAGAACTATATATATGTATGTACTTTGGTTTTAATGTGATGATGAACTTTTATCCATTTGGTCACTTAATTATCTATTTATGATGTTCTGTAATGGTTTTTGACACACTTAATTATATATAAATGCACGCAGATGAACCGCCAATGGATGTACGGTGACAGACACACCTCCGAGTACATTAAGGGCATGGAAGAAAAAACTGAATAAGTTTGTCAAAGATGAAACGACTCCAGAATTCGTGGGCATATATGAGAAGATCAAAGATGACTGGCCCGCATTTGTGGCCCATAAGAAGTCGGAAAAGAGTCAGAAGATGTCGGAGACAAACCGGATAAATGCTGCAAAGAAGATGCATCACCATCGCACGGGGTCGGGCGGCTACCTCGTAGCCCGGCCTAAGTGGGCCAGGGCTGAGAATGATCTGCTTCAGAAAGGGATCGAACCAGAGACAATGCACTGGCCAGAACGTTGCCGGACTTGGTTCTTCGGGGCTGGCGGATCCTTGGACCCTGTAACAGGGTGGTGCATTTGGACGGACAAGCAATTGGAAACACCACTCAGGAAGATGCGGCAGTATATCAAAGCAGCGCATGCAGGGACGTTCATCCCCGACAGAGAGAACGACGAGCTGACAATGGCCCTCGGGAATCCTGAGCACCCTGGACGGACACGAGGCACGCCAGGCTCCCTTCCGTGGCGTGCTGGGTTTCCGGACGCAGGAGGCTACAAATGCCACGACAGGAGGAAGAAAATGGAGATGACCGAAATCCAGGCGCTGCGGGCCAGAGTACAAGCGATAGAGGAACGGGAAGCAGATCGGGAAAGAATTGCCGAAGCTTCCCCCGAAGCTACCCCGCCATCTCAGCGGAGAAGCAGCGTGGCTTCCACTGAGCTGCTTCAGCCAGAGCTTGCCTTGACGGCTACTGCCAGGAATCCTGTGGATGCTATCACGGAGGCACAAAATTGCCACCTTATGGCACAGTGGATGAATCTGAAGGTCAAGGCGGCTGCTGGCTCTGTTTATCCTTCTGGACCAGACGACACTTTTCACTGCCGGCCGATTCCAGAAGGATATGCTAGGGTGATGGTCGACGAAATAACGGAGGGATTTGAGGAGCTCCAGCTTGACCACCCTACCGGTGAAGGGGAGACTCGGCTGGGTTCTTCACTGAAGACTCCATGCCTATGGCGGAAGGACCTAATCAACATTCTGAACTGGACGCCTCCGCCTCCTCCTCCTCCTCCGACGAGTCAGGGCACTCCGCCTCCTCCACCGCCTCCTCCTCCGGCGAGTGACCATCAGGGCACTCCGGCTCCTTCTCCGGCGAGTGACCATCAGGGCACTCCGGCTCCTTCTCCGGCGCGTGGCGGCACACCGCCTCCTTCGCCGCCGGCGCGTGGCGGCACTCCGCCTCCTTCGCCGCCGGCGCGCCCGAGCAGACAGCCAGCTCCTCCTTCGCCTAATCAGCAAGGGCGGAAGAGACCTGCCGCCGCTCCGGCTGCTCCTGCTCCGGCGCCAAAGCAAGTAAAAAAGACAGCCGCTTCGTCTGGTCCGGCGACGTCTACCAGTACAGCCAGAGGCGGGAGGCGATGCAGATTCGGTCCTTCTCTCACGCCTCTAGAGAAGTTGCCGTACGAGAGGTCCGACGAGGAAAACACGAAGATCGCTGAAGGCGAAGTGAAGGACTTTTTTGAAGGGTTGAAAGCACAGAGACATCCACCTCCAGAGGAGAAGATAGATGCGGTGAAAGCAAAGCGCACTCTTGCTGCCCTGAAGCAACCAGCGAAAAGTAAGCCGAAGGGCAACTATGACCGCATTATTCAAAAGACATTTCAAGATGCCAAGCGGTCCGGAAGTACAAAAAGTGATCAGAGGTTAGCAGAAGGGCGAGCTGGGAAACAAATTGCCCAGCTCGGCGAACAAGCGAACCAATCGTGCCCCCCGCTCAAGGTGTCTAGCGACATGGTCGCTAATTATCCGAGGATGGTGCCCGGTTATACCAATCTTGCAGATTACGCGTCCGACGATGTACACTATGATTTCATGGACGTGCAGATAGAAAGATACGAGTACAAAAAGCCTCTCGTAAAAAATGAAAGATCTCTATCAACGAATATGCGAAGATTGCATGATTGGTACATGAAAATCTGCAGAGAGTCTGGGGGGAGGAATAACTTGTATTTGAGAGTTAAACCTGAGCATGACCTCGTTGGAATTGACCTGTTGCCTGTTCCATTTGAGGAGTTCTATCAATTTTTCAATCAATTGGCCCTCGATAAAACAACGATCACCTGCTACTGTCTGTAAGTAGTACTACTTCTGTCATTAAGTCTCTCTATATAGCTGATCTTCATTGCATGTATTTATAATTATCCTCACTATATTATGCAGATTGAAGATCGTCGAATTGAAGAAAAGACAAGTAGGTGATATTGGGTTTATTAACACATACCTCATAGATGCAACCGAGGTTA
>LR738714.1:712313084-712327671 GCA_902687465.1 Secale cereale | reverse complement strand
GAGGGACCGAGGGTCGTCAAGGGTCGAGGGATCGCCAAGGGGTCGAGAGGTTGCCTAGCTAGTGTCAAAGTATTGAAGAAATCCATGCCTTCATCATTTGCCAGAAGTAACCGGGGCATGTTGGTACGAAGTTCTGCAAAGTTATTCTGGAACGGAGTTCCTGATTGGATAATCCGTCTTTTGTTACGAATTATCCTATCTGGGACTCCGTTCCAAAATAACTTTGGAGAGCTTCGTACCATCATGCGCCTGTTACTTTCGCCTAATGATGAAGTATTGGTTTTGTTGAATCCTTTGACACTAGACAAAATGTGACATGAGGGGGTCTAGGGTTGTGGATCGCCGAGCAGTCGAGGGTCGAGGGGTCGAGACGTTGCCTAGCTAGTGTCAAAGTATTGAAGAAATCCATGACTTCATCATTTGCTAGAAGTAACCGGGGCATGTTGGTACGAAGTTCTGCAAAGTTGTTTTGGAATGGAGTTACTGATAGGATAATCCGTCTTTTGTTACGAATTATCCTATCTTGGACTCCGTTCCAAAATAACTTTGGAGAGCTTCGTACCATCATGCGACTGTTACTTTCGCCTAATGATGAAGTATTGGTTTTGTTGAATCCTTTGACACTAGACAAAATGTGACATGAGGGGGTCTAGGGTTGTGGATCGTCGAGCAGTCGAGGGTCGAGGGGTCGAGAGGTTGCCTAGCTAGTGT
The DNA here is from genome assembly GCA_902687465.1 of Secale cereale. NCBI lineage: Eukaryota > Viridiplantae > Streptophyta > Magnoliopsida > Poales > Poaceae > Secale > Secale cereale. The sequence continues at coordinate 712,326,960 of LR738714.1, read as the reverse complement.
GAAAGTATTGAAGAAATCCATGACTTCATCATTTGCCAGAAGTAACCGGGGCATGTTGGTACGAAGTTCTGCAAAGTTGTTTTGGAACGGAGTTCCTGATAGGATAATCCGTCTTTTGTTACGAATTATCCTATCTGGGACTCCGTTCCAAAATAACTTTGGAGAGCTTCGTACAATCATGCTCCTGTTACTTTCGCCTAATGATGAAGTATTGGTTTTGTTGAATCCTTTGACACTAGACAAAATGTGACATGAGGGGGTCTAGGGTTGTGGATCGCCGAGCAGTCGAGGGTCGTCGAGGGGTCGAGGGTCGAAGCTAGTTCTACGTTTGCCATTAATATATACATCTGTCATGTTTGAATAATAATTGGCATGTTGTAAATATTTGTAGAAACTATGGACGACAACACCCGAGACGAAGCACAAGAAGCGATGTTGAAGGACATAATCGCAAACGGACAAGATGCCGTCTTGTCGTTTCTCAACGACACCAATGAGCTGGTGGAAAGAGAGCTGGAAGATCTAGGCTATGATATTGATGGCTCCGGTGACCCAATGCACATGGAAGAAGTAGACCGTGAGGACGGCTCCGGTGACCCAATGCCGGTGCAAGAAGGAGACCGTGATGCTGGCTCCGGTGACCGAACTGAGTCCGGCCAGGAGCTATATATATTAGTTAAGCCTGTGCTGACTAGTTAATTGATGCATTCATTAACTCTCGTCTTTGTTCCTTTTTCTAGCCCTCCGGATCGAGCAAATCTTCGGTAAAGAGACGAGGTGCGAAGAAAAAGTTGAGGCCGGATGAAAAGTTTCAGATCTCAGAAATCTCGCGCTTCGGCGAACCGATTGAACCCATCCGGACAAAAAACGCATTTGTTAATCAGTGCGGGGTTCTGGTTAGGGACAAGATCCCGATCAGCATCCATCAATGGTTAAAGCCGGCTGCAAAAGACGCTTAGGTGTCTTATGTCACTGATAAGCAGAAAGAAGATCTTTGGACTGAGCTGAAGTCAAATTTCATCCTACCGCCAGAGGATGATCCGGTGAATCCAGTTAAAGAGGAATTAATCAAGTCTGCTGCTCTTACGATGATGCCAGACCAATTCAGGGCATGGAAGAAAAAACTGAATAAGTTTGTCCGCGAAAAAGAGACTCCATAATTCGTGGGCATATATGAGAAGATCAAAGATGGCTGGCCCGCATTTGTGGCCTATAAGACATCGGAAAAGAGTAAGAAGATGTCGGCGACAAACCAGATAAATGCTGCGAAGAAGAAGCATCACCATCGCACGGGGTCAGGTGGCTACCTCAGAGCCCGGCCTAAGTGGTCCAAGGCTGAGAATGATCTGCTTCAGAAAGGGATCAAACCAGAGACAATGCACTGGCCAGACCGTTGCCGGACTTGGTTCTTCGGGGCTGGCGGAACCTTGGACCCTGTATCAGGGAGGTGCATTTGGACGGACAAGCAATTGGAAATACCACTCAGGAAGCTTCGGCACTATATCAAAGTAGCGCAGCAAGGGACGTTCTTCCCCGACAGAGAGAACAACGAGCTGACAATGGCCCTCGAGAATCCTGAGCACCCTGGACGGACACGAGGCACGCCAGGCTCCCTTCCGTGGAGTGCTGGGTTTCCGGACGCAGACGGCTACAAATGCCACAAGAGGAGGAAGAAAGTGCAGCAGACCGAACTGCAGGCGCTGCGTGCCAGAATACAAGCGATAGAGGAACGAGAAGCAAATCGGGACAAAAGAATTGCCGAAGCTTCCCCCGTAGCTACTCCGCCATCTCAGCGGAGAAGCAGCGTGGCTTCCACCGAGCTGCTTCAGCCGGAGCATGTCTTGACGGCTACTGCCAGGTATCCCGTGGATGCTATCACGGAGGTACACAATTGCTACCTTATGACGCAATGGATAAATATGAAGGTCAAGGCAGCTGCTGGCTCTGTTTATCCTACTGGACCCGGCGAAACTTCTCACTGCCGGCCGATTCCAGAACGATATGCTAGGGTGATGGTGGATGAAATTACAGAGGGATTTGAGGAGCTCCAGCTTGACCACCTTACCGGTGAAGGGGAGACTCGGCTGGGTTCTTCACCGAAGACTCCATGCCTATAGCGGAAGGACCTCATCAACATTCTCAACTGGACGCCTCCGCCTCCTCCTCCTCCGACGACGAGTCAGGGCACTCCGCCTCCTCCACCGCCTCCTCCTCCGGCGAGTGACGATCAAGGCACTCCGGCTCCTTCTCCAGCGCGTGGCGGCACTCCGCCTCCTTCTCCGCCTGCACCGGCGCGCCCGAGCAGCCAGCCTCCTCCTTCTCCGCCTGCGCCGGCGTGCCCGAGCAGCCAGCCTGCTCCTCGTTCTCCGCCTAGTCAACAAGGGCGGAAGAGACCTACCACCGCTCCGGCTGCTCCTGCTCCGGCGCGTAAGCAAGGAAAGAAGACAGCAAGGCGAAGTACAACCAGAGGCGGGAGGCAATGCAGATTCGGTCCTTCTCTCACGCCTCTAGAGAAGTTACCATACGAGAGGACCGATGAGGAAAACATGAAGATCGCTCAAGGCGAAGTGAAGGACTGGCTTGAAGGGTTGAAATCACAGAGACATCCACCTCCAGAGGAGAATATAGATCCGATGAAAGCAAAGCGCACTCTTGCTGCCCTGAAGAAACCAGCGAAAAGTAAGCCGAAGGACAACTATGACCGCATTATTGAAATGTCATTTCACGAAGCGAAGCGGTCGGGAAGTACTAAAAGTGATCAAAGGTTAGCTGAAGGACGAGCTGGGAAACAAATTGCCCAGCTCAGCGAACAAGCGGACCAATCGTGCCCCCCGCTCAAGGTGTCTAGCTACATGGTCGCTAATGATCCGAGGATGGTGCCCGGTTATAGCAATCTTGGAGATTACCTGTCCGACGATGTACATTATGATTTCTTGGAGGTGCAGATACAAAGATACGAGTTCGGGAAGCCTCTCGTCAAAAATGAAAGATCTCTATCAACGAATATGCGAAGATTGCATGATTGGTACTTGAAAATCTGCAGAGAGTCTGGGGGGAGGGATAGTTTGTATGTGAGAGTTCAACCGGAGCATGACCTCGTTGGAATTGAACTGTTGCCTATTCCATTTGAGGAGTTCTATCAGTTTTTCAATCAATTGGCCCTCGATAAAGCAACGGTCACCTGCTACTGTATGTAAGTAGTACTACTTCTGTCATTAAGTCTCTCTATATAGCTCAGCTCTTTCATTGCATGTATTTATAATTATCCTCACTATATTATGCAGATTGAAGATCGTCGAATTGAAGAAAAGACAAGTCGGTGATATTGGGTTCATTAACACATACCTCATAGATGCAACCGAGGTTAAATGGCGTGCCTCAGATACCGAGACCAACTTGCTACGATCGTTGGTGGTAAATGAAAACAAAGATATAATACTCTTTCCTTACAACTTCAAGTGAGTGTTACTGTCTTGTGCATATTTGGTTTCCCTTATATATCAGTCAAGGTTATAGTAATGTAATTGATGAGTTCATGCATGCGTGCGCAGCTTCCCCTATATTCTCTTAGAGATTAAGCTTGAGAAGGGAGTAGTAACTGTCTTGGACTCTAAACGTAAAGATCCCGAGGAGTATGCAGACATGACTCAAATGCTCGACAGGTAAGTTAAATCGATCAATATTATCCACCATGCATATCAGCAACTTTGTTCATTTCTGATATCAAGTAATTGTTTTCTTTGTCTGGCAGGGTTTGGAGAAAATTCACCAAAAATGCTCCGGGACTGCCGAAGAAGCTAGAATTTAGACACCCGAAAGTAAGTACTATATAGTAGCATGCTCCGCGCATCTCCTATATCTTGATTCAAGCGCTAGTTTCATCAATACCATTTGGCATTCTTGCTTATCAGTTTGATTGACCTCTATTTCTTGTAAAGTGGTTGTGGCAGGAACCCGGGAATGATTTCTGTGGATAGTACATTTGCGAGTCCATCCGCCACTCGACCTGTGAGCGGGGCTACTCTGAAGCACAATTTGAAGTGCGTAAGCAATTAATAATATTCGCAATTTTATTTCATTACCATCATTTGAAGTGCGTAAGCAATTAATTAATAATATTCACAATTTTATAGCATCATTTCACGTATTGACCCCCTTCTTCAAATTAGATGTTTCGGATGCGGGATGAACTCCTAGCACCAGATCGTCTGTGAGCAATTCAAGAGGAATTGGCGGCATTCTTCCTTGAACACGTGATCGCGCCAGACGGAGAATACTATGTGGACCATGCGTTCATCGTATAGGAGATTATATTTGTAAGAGATAATTATTGTATATATGTACCCGGTAGTGTCGGATAGATATACGAGAACTTGTTGTTCGACCAATCACTCGGAGAAGGAGAGGTGGTCGATATTACTTCTCTCTGTATGCATATATATGTTGATTACGATCTTCTGTTTCCTTCGTTTGCTTACTAGCTAGCAAGCTAGCGTGTCTAGTCCTCTCTATACGTATGTGTAGTACGTAGCGTCGACCAAGCACGGACATAAGAGAGGGCACTTCTCTCTATTAATTAGCTAGCTAACACAATATGAAACACCTAAATTAACCCCCCAAAACCTCCAACCCCCCTCCCCTTTCAAAAAAAAAACAAAAACCACAGCCACAGAAATGCTGACGCGTGGATACCTTTTGGTCCCGGTTGGTGCCACCAACCGGGACAAAAGGCCCTCCTGCCTGGGCTCGGCGCACAGGCCACGTGGAGACCCATCTGTCCCGGTTCTGGATTGAACCGGGACTAAAGGGCCAGGGCATTAGTACCGACACTTTAGTCCCGGTTCAAGAACCGGGGCAAAAGGCCCTAACGAACCGGGTCAGATGTCCCTTTATCTAGTAGTGTTATGTTTCCTAACCATAGACATGAGTTGTCATTTGATCAACAGGATCACATCATTAGGAGAATGATGTGATGGACAAGACCCACCCGTTAGCTTAGCAACTTGATCGTTTTGTTTTACTGCTATTGCTTTCTTCATGACTTATACATGTTCCTATGACTATGACATTATGCAACTCCCGAATACCGGAGGAACACCTTGTGTGCTATCAAACGTCACAACGTAACTGGGTCATTATAAAGATGCTCTACAGGTGTCTCCGAAGGTGTTTGTGGTGTTGGCATAGATTGAGAATAGCATTTGTCACTCCGAGTGTCGGAGAGGTATCTCTGGGCCCTTTCGGTAATACACATCATAATAATCCTTGCAAGAAAACGACTAATGAGTTAGTCACGAGGTGATGCATTACGGAACGAGTAAAGAGACTTGCCAGTAATGAGATTGAACTAGGTATGATGATACCGACGATCGAATCTCGGGCAAGTAACATACCGATGACAAAGGGAACAACGTATGTTGTTATGCGGTTTGACCGATAAAGATCTTCATAGAATATGTAGGAGCCAAAATGAGAATCCAGGTTCCGCTATTGGTTATTGACCGGAGATGTGTCTCGGTCATGTCTACATAGTTCTCGAACCCGTTGGGTCCGCACGCTTAACGTTGGATGACTATTTGTACTATGAGTTATGTCATTTGATGATCGACGTTTGTTCAGAGTCCCGGATGATATCAGGACATGACGAACAGTCTCAAAATGGTCGAGACGTAAAGATCGATATATTGGAAGGCTATATTCGGACATCGGAAAGGTTCCGAGTGATTCGAGTATTTTTCGGAGTACCGGAGAGTTACGGGAATTCGTATTGGGCCTTAATGGGCCATACGGGAAAAGAGAGAAAGGCCTCAAGGGTGGCCGCGCCCCTTCCCCATGGACTGGTCCGAATTGGACTAGGGAAAGGGGGCGCCCCCTTCCTTCCTTCTCCTTCTCCTTCTCCCTTCCCATTTTTCATATTCCATGTGGGAGGAGGAATCCTACTAGGACTAGGGAGTCCTAGTAGGACTCCACACTTGGCGCGCCGCCTCTAGGGCCGGCCTCCACCTCCTTCCTCCTTTATATACGTGGGCAGGGGGCACCCCAAAGACAAGCAACATTGTTTTAGCCGTGTGCGATTCCCCCATCCACAGAAACACACCTCGGTCATATCATTGCAGTGCTTAGGCGAAGCCCTGCGTCGGTAGCTTCATCATCTCTGTCACCACGCTTCGTGTTGACAAAACTCTCTTGTGAAGCTCATCTCGATCAAGAGCTCGTGGGACGTCATCGAGCTGAACATGTGCTAAATGCGGAGGTGCCGTACGTTTGGTGCTTGGATCGGTTGGATCGCGAAGACGTTCGACTACATCAACGGCGTTACTAGACAATTCCGCTTTTGGTCTACGAGGGTACGTAGACACACTCTTCCCGCTCATTGCTATGCTTCTAGTAGATAGATCTTGCGTGATTGTAGGAATTTTTTTGAAATACTACGTTCCCCAACAGTGGCATCATGAGCCAGGTCTATGCGTAGATGATATGCACGAGTTGAACACAATAAGTTGTGGGAGATAATAGTCATACTGCTTACCAGCATGTCAAACTTTGTTTCGGCGGTATTGTGAGATGAAGTGGCCCGGACCGACATTACGCGTACGCTTACGGGAGACTGGTTTCACCGTTACGAGCACTCGTTGCTAAAGGTGACCGGCGGGTGTCTGTCTCTCTCACTTTAGTTGAATCGAGAGTGGCTACGCCCGGTCCTTGTGAAGGTTAAAACAACACATACTTGACGAAAAATCGTTGTGGTTTTTGTATGTGTAGGTAAGAACGGTTCTTGCTAAGCCCGTAGCAGCCACGTAAAACTTGCAACAACAAAGTAGATGACATCTAACTTGTTTTTGCAGGGCATGTTGTGATGTGATATGGTCAAGATGTGATGAGTTATACGTCATCGTATGGAATGATCATGTTTTGTAAAATATCGGCAACCGGTAAGAGCCTTATGGTTGTCTCTTTATTGTATGAATTGCGAAGGCCATGTAATTGTTTTACTTCATCACTATGAGTTAGCGATAGTAGTAGTAGCAATAGTTGGCGAGACGACCACGACGCTATGATGGAGATCATGGTGTCTAGCCAGTGACGATGGAGATCATGACGGTGCTTTGGAGATGGAGATCAAAAGCACAAGATGATGATGGCCATATCATGTCACATATTTTGATTGCATGTGATGTTTATCTTATTATTCTTCTTATTTTGCTTAGTATGGCGGTAGCATTATAAGATGATCCCTTACAAAATTTCAAGGTACAAGTGTTCTCCCTAAGCATGCGCCGTTGCGAAAGTTCTTCGTGCTGAGACACCACGTGATGATCGGGTGTGATAGGTTCTACGTTCATGTACAACGGGTGCAAGACAGTTTTGCACATGCGAAACACTCGGGTTAAACTTGAAAAGCCTAGCATGTACAGACATGGCCTCGGAAGACTGGAGACCGAAAGATCGAGCCTGAATCATATAGTAGATATGATCAACATAAGATGTTCACCATTGAAAACTACTCCATCTCATGTGATGATCGGACATGGTTTAGTTGATTTTGATCACGTGATCATTTAGATGACTAGAGGGATGTCTATCTAAGTGGGAGTTCTTTAGTAATATGATTAATTGAACTTTAATTTATCATGAACTTAGTCCTGGTAGTATTAGCATATCTATGTTGTAGATCAATAGCTCGCGATGTAGCTCCCCGTTTATTTTTATATGTTCCTAGAGAAATATAAGTTGAAAGATGTTAGTAGCAATGATGCGGACTAGGTCCGTGATATGAGGATTTTCCTCATTGCTGCACAGAACAATTATGTCCTTGATGCACCGCTAGGTGACAAACCTATTGCAGGAGCAGATGGAGACGTTATGAACGTTTTGATAAAAGCTCGGTATGATGACTACTTGATAGTTTAGCGCACCATGCTTTACGACTTAGAACCGAGACTTCAAAAATGTTTTGAATGCCACGGAGCATATAAGATGTTCCTAAGAGTTGAAATTGGTATTTCATACTCATGCCCGTGTCAAGAGGTATGAGACCTCTGACAGTAGTTTGCCAACATGATGGAGGAGAATAGCTCAACCAGTGAACATGTGCTCAAATTGTCTGGGTACTACAATTGATTGAATCAAGTGGGAGTTAATCTTCCATATAAGATAGTAATTGACAAAGTTCTCTAGTCACTATCACCAAGTTAGTAGAAATTCGTGATGAACTATAATATGCAAGGGATGACGAAACTAACTCCCGAGCTCTTCGCGATGCTGAAATCGGCGAAGGTAGAAATCAAGAAAGAGCATCAAGTGTTGATGGTTAACAAGACCACTTGTTTCAAGTAAAGGGCAAAGGGATAGAAGGGGAACTTCAAGAAGAATGACAAGCAAGTTGTCACTCCCGTGAAAAAACCCAAAGCTAAACTCAGGCCTGAAACTAAGTGCTTCTATTGCAAAGGAAATGGTCACTGAAAGTGAAACTGCCCTAGATACTTGGCGGATAAGAAGGATGGCAAAGTAAACAAAGGTATATTTGATACTATACAGATTATTAATGTGTACTTTACTAGTGTTCATAACAACCACTGGGTATTTGATATCGGTTCAGTTGCTAAAATTAGTAACTCGAAATGAGAGTTGCAGAATGAACGGAGACTAGTTAAAGGTGAAGTGACGATGTGTGTTGGAAGTGGTTCCAAGATTGATATGATCATCATCGCACACTCCCTATACTTTCGGGATTAGTGGAACTAATTGTCGCCATGGCGTGGCCCACGTGGTCGAAGAGCCATTACAACAATACTGAAAAGACCAGTATGAGCAGGCTATTAACAACAAAAGTCTGAAGAAAGTTCGTTTATTGAATCTAATGACATGTTCGTTTTTCTTGTAGGGTGTGGAATTTGCGACTACTTTTGACTGACATTTCATAACTTAACGGGCAAAGCATTAATGGCTCTTTTGGATATGACAAAAACATGGAGGAAAAACTTCATATATTCATTATTCACATTCAGGATCAGCAAAGTTTCGAGATGTTTTCTCAAAACAATCGCAACAAAATCAAACCAGGGAACAACATTAATGGCTCTATCTCAAGCAAAGGTCTCCTACTTTTTCTCTCCAAGTAGGTAGATACCCACAAGACGTAGAGTTTCCAATCCACCTCTCTAACACATCACTAGTATTATTCCAAAAATCAGTTCCATAATCATTCGTTAACCATACAATGGAACATACATGTCCAATTAATCTGCAAAGGGCCATATACACTGCAGCCGTAAAATCTCCCTATAATCCACATCAGACGAACATGAGACCCAAATCGCTCCCACGCAACGGCGGCAAACACCGAAGCACAACGTGAACAAGCGCACTGATAGTAGGAGAGGGACCTTACTGACTCGCTCTTATAGAGCCGACGCTCCGCAGGCAGGCCGCATCCGTCGCTTTCGTCGCTCCAGCCGCCATCCGCCGGGGACACCCGTCCGCCCTTCTCGTTGGAATCCTAAATTCCCCGCCGGAAGATTGAGGTAGAGTAACAAGAGGCTGGGAGGAAAGGCGGGACTGCAGAAGCAGCGGCGCTCATCTCTGCTCGCTCGCCCGCCGCCGGAGGAGTTGCTAGGTCGAAGGTGACTAGTCGGCCCGTGGGCCGTCGTGTCTCTCGTTCTAGTCTAGGCAAAATTGGAACATAAGAAGAAACACTCATTCATTTCATGTTGGAATTTATAAAAAAAATAAGGTAGCGATTTTGCATTGTTCTACAAAAATTGTTCCACACAAGAGAAGTTGATGCTTGTGATTATTTTCTTTCTCTAGCGCCATATAGTTTATAGCCGAGAGTGGTCATTTCAACCATGCACTACGGGACTCGAGGGCTATGCCTACAGCCAGGGGCCGTCGGCATAGGGCTTTTACCGTCGGCATAGATCTATGCCGACGGCTACCGTCGGCATAGGGCTGTCGGCATAGATCACATCAGCGTAGTCTTGTCAGACCGTCGGCGTAGTTTAGCCGTCGGCATAGGAGCCTATGCCGACGGCCGCTAGTCGACCGTCGGTATAGTTTAACCGTCGGCATTGTATTTCGCCTGACGGCAACGGACGGCGCCGTCAAAAGCGCTGACGATTCACGGGATGCCACGTGGCAGAGGTATGCCGACGGCCAAGCCGTCGGCATACCACTGCCACGTGGCATCCCGTGGTGCCTCCTGGTGGCGGGGCTATGCCTACGGCAAAGCCGTCGGCATAGATTCCATCTATGCCGACGGCTTTGCCGTAGGCATAGCCGTGCCATGTGTCATCTTCTGGTGCCTCCTGGCGGGCAAGTCTATGCCTACGGCAAAGCCGTCGGCATAGATGAAAATCTATGCCGACGGCTTTGCCGTAGGCATAGGCCTGCCACGTGGCGCGCCCTGGGAAGTCTTGGGCTCATCTATGCCGACGGCTTTGCCGTAGGCATAGTTTTTTTAATTTTTTTTAATTTTCCTGTTTTCTCTTTTTCAATTCATTTGACAGCATTTCAAAGCAGAATAATATAGGATTATGCAGAAACATGAAAGATGGCACGACGACCACATGCACGCTACAATTATTTGGTTTGAATAATAAACAATAGACTTTATTAATATAAATGTCAATTACAAGCATTCAGGAATTACACTTAGAGAAAAAATAAATAAAAGAAGAAAGGAAAAGTCCTAAACTAAACCTATACTAAACTATCTAGTTCGTCATCGTCCGTCATCTTCTACTTCTTTCTTCCAGTTCATCAACCTACAAAACAAGAAACAACAAACAAGAAAAACTTGATTAATTTGCTAGAGCTACCAACTGCAAAATTATACAACAAAAAATATCAGTTTTTTCTCATGTTGTCTCCACGAATTAAAACTCCATTAATTTGCTAGAGCTACACACTGCTAGATTTGTACTCCCTTTGTTCCTAAATACAAGACGTTTTGGCGGTTCAGTTTGAAGTGCCAAAACATCTTAAATTATTTAGGAATGGAGGGAGTAGTTTAGATTGAGGGCACCTCTGCTTCCACTGAACATGCCAAACAGAGAATGTGCCTGTGGTTTCGAGTTGAAGATGCCAAACAGATCTTATCATCCTCCCCGACCAAACCAAACGGATTCACTCAGGGAAATTAAAGTGCTGCAAGAATGGAAGGGAGGAATGGCTGATGATTCTTTGTATATGCCAAACGGATCTGATGTAATGTACTGTCTACCTAGTAATGGCTGCTGATTCTTTGTATATACATACTTGTTGCTCTCTTAATAAGTTTATTAATGTACTATCTAGTCTAGTAATATATCACATCTAATTTAACAGGTGGCTTACCACTAAAGCAAAGATAGCAAAGCACTTTGCTCCTTGCTGAAACTATTTTCCAGTTTTCTTTTCTTTTTTGCCAAGACTACTGTACATGAATATGAGACAACCAACCAAACATGCCTTTCATTATTGCAGAATCAATCAATATAAAAAAATACAGTAGATAGACCCCTTGGACAAAAGCTTCTTTGACATTTTAAACAGGAGATGCACATGAAAGATAGAGAATTTGTTCTGCACTTTTTCGGAAAGAAAACAACAAAGGACGGAGCTGCTACTTCTCTTGACAAGGGAAGACAAGACAGAATGCAAATCAAGAGGTCCGACCATCAGCTACCAAATTACATAGAGCAAAAAAGATGAGTTTTTTTCTAATGTTATCTCCTCAAACTGAAAGTCCATTGATTTTCTAGAGCTACATGTTTATAGTTTAGATTGAGGGCAACTCCCTGCTGCCACTGAACATGCCAAGCAAAGCATGTTCATGTGGTTTCGAGTTGAACATGTCAAACAAATCTGAACAACTAATTTGTATCAACATAAATGGCATGGCAATGCGTACATAAATAATGGTTTCAAGCTGAAAATTTTGTTACATCATCTCCTTGCACCCCAACTTCCTGACCAAACAAAACCAAACCAAATGAGCTCGGTGGGGAATTAAATTGCAGGAAGCATGGAAGTGGGGAACGAAGGATCGGTGCCTTACCACTGCCGTAGAATTTGATGTTGCAGGAATCCATCCGCTCCTCTGCTGCTAGCCGTAGCTCGTCCTCCGGCACGCCCCACTCGGATGAGAGAAGCGTGGCGCTGCAGCCGCCGTAGTGGGGTGGGGTGCAGCAGCTTCTCCATTACGGCACCCTTCCATTCGCACAAGCAACCCAGAGAGGGGCATCAGATGCGCAGATGAAGATCTAGAAGTAGCAGCAGAAGAAGAAGGGACGAGATTGGGATTAGAGACAGACCACAAGCCAGAGGAGGAAGAAGGGGGAGGGGATGAACTCACCATCACGTCGCCGGAGGAGAGGACGGGAGATGAGGAATCCGCGCGTTGTAGGCGACGCCGGCCGCTCCTGAAACCCTAGCCCTGGCCACGGGTGGGGGAGGGGTTGCCGGTGGCCGCAAGCGGCGCATCTGGCCGGAGGGGTGGACGCATCGGAGCGAGGCGAGCTCGGACGCGTGCTGCGCGGTGGCGGGAGTCGCCGGAGTCGGCCGGAGTTAGTGGCGGCGGCGATGGGGAGAGAGAGGGTTGGGATTGGGGATATGTGGATGGGGATGGGGGGCTCGGGCTCTGTCTCTGTCTTCGAGGCCGTTCGGTAACGCACCGCTCTGGAAAAAAGGATCGCTCCGCTCGGCTCCGCGCTGCGAGCGCTCTCCCGATTGTCTCGAGTGCTGGAGAAGCGTTCGGCAATGCTCAGCTCCTTGGGAGCGTGGGCTGGCAGCCCATGTGAGGCACAAAAGCCCATTCGGTTGGTTGCTGGTGTTTCCACCGTGGTGGGTGCTGTTGGTTCATGGGTTGTTAGCCCAATTGTGTGTTGGCTGAATGGCTTATCGCTGGTTTTTTACTTTTTTTTGCCTGTTACGTCCAATTCTTTTAACAGGGAACAGGCTATATTGTCTACTTTTCAGATAAAAAACTTCGTTGAAATTGATGTATGCATCATAGGAAGACCATTTTATATCACGAACTCAATATCTCACATTATCATAAACCAAAATGGCCACATTTGTATATGTATAAAAATCAAAAGTTTATGCATCATCCACGTTACAACCACTAATTGCTAAAATGCCTCGAACATTACCAACCTAGACCATTTTTTTTGCAATTTTTTTTCGGTGTATTTTATATATTCAAATATTACTATTTTTTTGTTGGTTGTATATATGAGAAATAGCATACTATTTTTTATTTCAAGTTTTATTCTGGAATTATTTGACTGAATGGGTATGCATGTATACCGAGTTTGTCGACCCGACGCGTCCGTTTCCTCCCTCCAGGTGCCAGCGGCGGCGCCGTCCGTGAGGGGGGCCAGGCCCCGGAGACGCGTGCCGCCTCTTCGAACATGCCACAACACCCCAGCATGTATGAGGGGCCTGTGTGACGCACCGGCGGCATTGCTACCCCCCAGGGCTCCCGTCCCGACTAACCCTGGAGCGGTTGACCACGAGATCTAGCCCTTTGACTTCCCACAGAAGAGCTTTGAACAGTGGACCTCGCCACTCGGTTGTGTCAGCTAATCCCAGAGGGACACCTAGGAGCAACATCCGGGCCAGACCCACAGCTACATCCCCTCCTTGTAGACCCGACGCGTCCGTTTCCCCCCTCCAGGTGCCGGCGGCGGCGCCATCCGTGAGGGGGGCCAGGCCCCGGAGACTTGTGCCGCCTCTTCGGACATGCCACAACACCCCCCAGCATGTATGAGGGGCCTGGGCGATGCTCCGGCGGCATTGCTACCCGCAAGGGCCCCCGTCCCGCCTAACCCTAGAGCGGTTGACCACGAGATCTAGTCCTTTGACTTCCCACGGACGGACTTTGACCAGT
>LR738714.1:712283965-712311608 GCA_902687465.1 Secale cereale | reverse complement strand
AAAAAATTACAAACTACATATATATTAATGTTATAATACATAAAAAGCATATGCTACATGTTAGTTAATATAATAGAACATAAAAAAAATAAAAAAAATCTATGCCGACGGCATTGCCGTCGGCATAGATATAATAAAAAAAAACTATGCGACATGTCAGTTAATATAGTAGTGCATGAAAAAAAAGAATATGCCGACGGCATTACCGTCGGCTTAGATATAATAATACGTAATATAGCAGTACATTTAAAAAAACAAAAACTATGCCGACGGCATTGCTGTCGGCATAGATGCGGCATGCCGCGGATCGGTGACGTGGCGTCTACGCCGACAGCCGCCGTCGGCATATCTTTTGCCGCGGATCGGTGACGTGGCTTGCGGAGATATGCCGACGGCTGCCCGTCCAGACCGTCGGCATAGATTTGACGGCGTTAACCACTGCTCACGGAAGCGGTCGTCGGGCCCACAAGTATGCCGACGGCTGCTGTCGGCGTGTATGCAGATACGCCGACGGCTGATATATGCCGACGGCAGCTGTTGTTGGGTAACGTTGCATGGGAAACAAAAATTTTTCCTACGTTCACCAAGATCAATCTAGGAGATGCTACTACGAGAGGAGAGTTGGATCCACGTACCCTTGTAGATCGCTAAGCGGAAGCGTTAAGAACGCGGTTGATGGAGTCGTACTCGCCGCGATTCAGATCGCCGAAGATCCTAGCACCGAAGCAACGGTGCCTCCGCGTTCTTCACACGTACGGCTCGGGGACGTCTCCTCCTTCTTGATCCAGCAAGGGGTGGAGGAGAGGTTGATGGAGAGACCGGCAGCACGACGGCGTGGTGGTGATGGTGGAGGAGGATTCCAGCAGGGCTTCGCCTAAGCACCGCGGGAAGACGAATATGTTGTGGGAGAGGGAGGGCAGCACCGAGGCACAAACGTGTGTTGGCTTCCCTCCCTCTACCTCTCTATATATAGGGGGAAGGAGGAGAGGGGGCGCCCTAGGGTTTCCCCTAGGGGGGCCGGCGGCTAGGGCAGAGGGGGGGGCGGCGGCCAAGGGCTGCGCCAGGCCCTAGGGTTTCCCCCCCCCTAGGTGCCTTGCCCCCCAAGCCAGGGGGTGCGGCTGCCCTAGGAGGGGCCAGCCCCCCATGCGCCATAGGAGAGGGCCCAGGGGGGGCGCACAGCCCTATGAGGGCTGTGGTGTCCCCCCTTTGTGGCCCATTAGGCCCAGAACCACTTCCGGGACCCCCGAAACCCTTTTCGGTAATCCGCCGATTTCCCGATGCTCCCCGGAACACTTCCGGACTCCGAAACCTTTCATCCTATATATCAATCTTCGTCCCCGGACCATTCCGGAGACCCTCGTCACGTCCGGGATCTCATCCGGGACTCCGAACAACCTTCAGTAACCATGCACTGTTCTCACTAACAACCCTAGCGTCACCGAACCTTAAGTGTGTAGACCCTGCGGGTTCGGAAACCATGTAGACATGACCGAGACATTCCCAGGTCAATAACCAATAGCGGGATCTGGATACCCATATTGGTTCCCACACGTTTCTCCATGATCTCATCGGATGAACCACGATGTCAAGGATTCAAGCAATCCCGTATACAGTTCCCTTTGTCTCGTCGGTATGTTACTTGCCCGAGATTCGATCGTCGGTATCTCTATACCTAGTTCAATCTCGTTACCGGCAAGTCTCTTTACTCGTTACCGTAATACATAATCCCGTGACCAACTACTTAGTCACTTTGAGCTCATTGAGATGACGTATTACCGAGTGGGCCCGGAGATACCTCTCCGTCACACGGAGTGACAAATCCCAGTCTCGATCCATGTCAACTCAACAGACACCCTCGGAGATACCTGTAGAGTACCTTTATAGTCACCCAGTTACGTTGTGACGTTTGGCACACACAAAGCACTCCTACGGTGTCAGTGAGTTACATGATCTCATGGTCATAGGAACTTATACTTGACATGCAGAAAAACTATAGCGATAACTGACACGATCAAAAGCTATGTTTAATGTTTGGGTCTCGTCCATCACATCATTCTCCTAATGATGTGATCCCGTTATCAAATGACAACTCATGTCTATGACCTGGAAACCGCGGTCATCTTTGATCAACGAGCTAGTCCTGTAGAGGCTCACTAGGGACACAAAGTCTGTCTATTCATCCACACATGTATTTGAGTTTCCAATCAATACAATTATAGCATGGATAATAAACGATTATCATGAACAAGGAAATATAATAATAACTCTTTTATTATTGCCTCTAGGGCATATTTCCAACAGTCTCCCACTTGCACTAGAGTCAATAATCTAGCATTACAAGGTAATGAATCTAACCCCCATAGAGTCTTGGTGTTGATCGTGCTTAGCCCGTGGAAGAGGCTTAGTCAACGGATCTGCAACATTCAAATCCGTGTGTACTTTGCAAATGTTTATGTCCTCCTCCTTGACCGAATCGCGGATGGAATTGAAGCGTCGCTTTATGTGTCTGGTCCTCTTGTGAAACCTTGGTTCCTTGGCTAGAGCAATGGCACCAGTGTTGTCACAGAACAGAGTCATTGGGTTCAGTGCACTAGGCACAACTCCAAGATCTGTCATGAACTCCTTAATCCAGACACCTTCCTTTGCCGCCTCCGAGGCAGCTATATACTCCGCTTCACATGTAGAATCAGCTACCACGCTCTGCTTGGAACTGCACCAGCTTACCGCTCCCCCGTTGAGAATATATACGTATCCGGTTTGAGACTTAGAGTCATCCGGATCAGTGTCAAAGCTTGCATCGACGTAACCCTTTACGACGAGCTCTTGATCACCTCCATAAACAAGAAACATCTCCTTAGTCCTTTTCAGGTACTTTAGGATATTCTTGACCGCTGTCCAGTGATCCATACCAGGATTACTTTGAAACCTTCCGGCCATACTTATGGCAAGGCTGACATCTGGTCTTGTGCACAGCATTGCATACATGATAGAGCCTATGGCTGAAGCATAGGGGACGACACTCATCTTTTCTCTATCTTCCGCAGTCACTGGGCATTGAGTCTTACTCAACTTTGTACCTTGCAATACCGGCAAGAACCCCTTCTTGGATTGATCCATTTTGAACTTCTTCAAAACTTTATCAAGGTATGTACTTTGTGAAAGTCCTATCAAGCGTCTTGATCTATCTCTATAGATCTTGATGCCCAATATGAAAGCAGCTTCACCGAGATCCTTCATTGAAAAACTCTTGTTCAAATACCCCTTCACGCTATCCAAAAATTCTATATTGTTTCCAATCAGCAATATGTCATCCACATATAATATTAGAAACGCTATAGAGCTCACACTCACTTTCTTGTAAATACAAGCTTCATTGTAAACTTGTACAAACCCAAACGCTTTGATCACCTCATCAAAGCGAAGATTCCAACTCCGAGATGCTTGCACCAGCCCATAAATGGAACGCTGGAGCTTGCATACTTTGTCAGCATTCTCTGGATCGACAAAACCTTCCGGTTGTATCATATACAACTCTTCCTTAAGAAAACCGTTAAGGAACGCTGTTTTGACATCCATCTGCCAAATTTCATAATCGAAATATGCAGCTATTGCTAACATGATTCGGACGGATTTAAGCATCGCTACGGGTGAGAAAGTCTCATCGTAGTCAATCCCTTGAACTTGTGAAAAACCCTTTGCCACAAGTCGAGCTTTATACACGGTGACATTACCGTCAGCGTCCGTCTTCCTCTTAAAAATCCATTTATTCTGAATGGCCTTCCGCCCTTCAGGTAATACTTCCAAAGTCCATACTTTGTTTTCATACATGGATCCCATCTCGGATTTCATGGCCTCTAACCATTTGTCGGAATCCGGGCCCACCATCGCTTCTCCATAGCTCGTAGGTTCACCGTTGTCTAACAACATGACCTCCAAGACAGGGTTACCATACCACTCAGGTGTAGTGCGTACCCTTGTCGACCTACGAGGTTCGGTAGTAACTTGATCAGAAGCTCCTTGATCATCATCATTGGCTTCCTCTTCAACCTCTGCAGGCTCCACAAAAACATCTTTCTGTGCTGCGCTACTCTGATGTTGAAGCAGAGGTTCAATAACCTCATCAAGTTCTACCTTCCTCCCACTCAATTCTTTCGAGAGAAACTCTTTCTCGAGAAAGGACCCGTTCTTAGCGACAAACACTTTGCCCTCGGATCTGAGATAGAAGGTGTACCCAACTGTTTCTTTTGGGTATCCTATGAAGACACATTTGTCCGCTTTGGGTTCGAGCTTTTCTGGCTGAAGCCTTTTGACATAAGCATCGCAACCCCAAACCTTGAGAAAGACAACTTCGGTTTCTTACCAAACCATAGTTCATACGGTGTTGTCTCAACGGACTTAGATGGAGCCCTATTTAAAGTGAATGCGGCTGTCTCTAACGCATATCCCCAAAACGATAGTGGCAAATCGGCAAGAGACATCATAGAACGTACCATATCTAATAGGGTTTGATTACGACGTTCGGACACACCATTACGCTGTGGTGTTCCGGGTGGCGTCAACTGTGAAACAATTCCACATTTTCTTAAGTGATCACCAAACTCATAACTCAGATATTCTCCCCCTCGATCAGATCGTAGGAACTTGATCTTCTTGTTACGATGATTTTCAACTTCACTCTGAAATTGCTTGAACTTTTCAAAAGTTTCAGACTTATGCTTCATTAAGTAAATATACCCATATCTACTTAAGTCGTCAGTGAAGGTGAGAAAATAACGATATCCACCGCGCGCCGTTACACTCATCGGACCGCACACATCAGTATGTATGATTTCCAATAAGTCACTTGCCCGTTCCATTGTCCCTGAAAACGGGGTCCTTGTCATCTTGCCCATGAGGCATGGCTCGCACGTGTCAAGTGATTCAAAATCAAGAGACTCCAAAAGTCCATCAGCATGGAGCTTCCTCATGCGTTTTACGCCGATATGACCCAGACGGCAGTGCCACAAGAAAGTGGTATTATCATTATCAACTCTACATCTTTTGGCATCAATGTTATGAACATGTGTATCATCACTATGGAGATTCAATAAGAATAAACCCCTAACTTCGGGTGCATGACCATAAAAGATATTACTCATATAAATAGAACAACCATTATTCTCTGATTTAAATGAGTAACCGTCTCGCAATAAACAAGATCCAGATATAATGTTCATGCTTAACGCAGGCACTAAATAACAATTATTCAGGTTCATAACTAATCCCGATGGTAATCGAAGAGCGAGCGTGCCGACGGCGATCACATCAACCTTGGAACCATTTCCCACGCGCATCGTCACTTCGTCCTTCGCCAGCCTCCGTTTATTCCGCAGTTCCTGTTTAGAGTTGCAAATGTGAGCAACCGAACCGGTATCAAATACCCAGGCACTACAACGAGAGTTGGTAAGGTACACATCAATAACATGTATATCACATATACCTTGCTTGTTGTTGTTGGCCCCCTTCTTGTCTGCCAGATACTTGGGGCAGTTCCGCTTCCAGTGGCCGTTCCCCTTGCAATAGAAACACTCAGTCTCTGGCTTGGGCCCAGCCTTGGGTTTCTTCACCGGATGAGCAACTGTCTTGCCACCCTTCTTAGAGTTACCCTTCTTGCCCTTGCCATTCTTCTTGAAACTGGTGGTTTTATTGACCATCAACACTTGATACTCCATCTGGATGTCTGCCTCAGCGACTTTCAGCATCGAAAACAGCTCGGCGATGGTCTTGTTCATCCCTTGCATGTTATACTGCTGCACGAAGCTCTTGTAGCTTGGAGGGAGTGACTGGAGAATTCTGTCAATGATAGCCTCATCCGGGAACACAAGTCCCAGATCAGCTATGCGGGTATAGTACCCAGACATCTTCAGTAAGTGCTCACTGACAGACGAATTCTCCTCCATCTTGCAAGCAAAGAATTTATCGGTGGTCTCATACCTCTCGATCTTAGCATTCTTTTCAAAGATGAACTTCAACTCCTGGTACATCTCATATGCACCATGACGTTCAAAACGCCTTTGAAGTCCTCCTTCCAAGCCGTACAACATGGCACACTGCACTATTGAGTAGTCATCCGAACGTGTCTGCCAGACGTTCAAAACGTCTGCAGGGGCTGTAGGAGCGGGGGGGTCACCTAGCGGTGCATTTAGGACATAAACCTTTTGGGCAGCTGTGAGGATGATCCTCAGATTGCGGAGCCAGTCCACAAAGTTGCTCCCATCATCTTTCAGTTTAGCTTTCTCTAGGAACGCATTAAAATTCAGGGGAGCTACTGCGCGAGCCATCTACAACAAAAATTTGCAAAGACATTTTAGACTATTGTTCATGATAAGTGAGTTATTACCTAATCAAATTATTTATAACTCCCACTCAAATCGACATCCCTCCGGTCATTCGAGCGTGACATGATCCAAATCCACCAACCCAAGTCCGATCATCACGTGAGATGAGGTGGTGTCAATGGTGAACATCAACATGTTGATCATATCTACTATATGACTCATGTTCGACCTTTCGGTCTTCCGTGTTCCGAGGCCATGTCTGTACATGCTAGGCTCGTCAAGTCTAACCCGAGTGTTCTGCATGTGCAAAACTGGCTTGCACCCGTTGTATGCGAACGTAGAGTCTATCACACCCGATCATCACGTGGTGCTTCGAAACGACGAACCTTCGCAACGGCGCACACTCGGGGGGAACACAATTTTATCTTGAAATTTTAGTGAAGGATCATCTTATAATGCTACCGTCGTCCTAAGCAAAATAAGATGCATAAAAGGATTAACATCACATGCAAATCATAAGTGACATGATATGGCCATCAACTCGTGCTTTTGATCTCCATCTCCAAAGCACCGGCATGATCTCCATCGTCACCGGTGCCACACCATGATCTCCATCATCATGATCTCCATCATCGTGTCGCCATCGGGGTTGTCGCGCGCCCACCATGCTCTTACTACTATTGCTACCGTTTAGCGATAAAGTAAAGCATTACAAAGCGCTTAATGATTGACACGCAGGTCATACAAAAATTAAAGACAACCCTATGGCTCCTGCCGGTTGCCGTATGCATCGACATGCAAGTCGATATTAACTATTACAACATGATCATCTCATACATCAAATATATCTCATCATGTCATTGGCCATATCATATCACATACATACCCTGCAAAAACAAGTTAGACGTCCTCTAATTTGTTGTTGCATGTTTTACGTGGCTGCTATGGGTATCTAGCAAGAACGCTTCTTACCTACGCAAAGCCACAACGGTGATATTCAATTTGCTATTTAACCTTCTACAAGGACCGCCTTGTTCTATTCCGATTCAACTAAGATAGGAGAGACAGACACCCGCCAGCCATCTTATGCAACAAAAGTCACATGTCTGTCGATGGAACCGGTCTCATGTGCGTGGACATGTAAAGTTGGTCCGGGCCGCTTCATCCCATAATACCGCTGAATCAAGAAAGACTAAGGAGGGCAGCAATTTAAACATCAACGCCCACAAACCCTTTTGTGTTCTACTCGATAAAGCATCTACGCAAGATCCTAGCTCATGATGCCACTGTTGGGTAACGTTGCATGGGAAACAAAAAATTTTCCTACGTTCACCAAGATCAATCTAGGAGATGCTACTACGAGAGGAGAGTTGGATCCACGTACCCTTGTAGATCGCTAAGCGGAAGCGTTAAGAACGCGGTTGATGGAGTCGTACTCGCCGCGATTCAGATCGCCGAAGATCCTAGCACCGAAGCAACGGTGCCTCCGCGTTCTTCACACGTACGGCTCGGGGACGTCTCCTCCTTCTTGAACCAGCAAGGGGTGGAGGAGAGGTTGATGGAGAGACCGGCAGCACGACGGCGTGGTGGTGATGGTGGAGGAGGATTCCAGCAGGGCTTCGCCTAAGCACCGCGGGAAGACGAATATGTTGTGGGAGAGGGAGGGCAGCACCGAGGCACAAACGTGTGTTGGCTGCCCTCCCTCTACCTCTCTATATATAGGGGGAAGGAGGAGAGGGGGGCGCCCTAGGGTTTCCCCTAGGGGGGCCGGCGGCCAGGGCAGAGGGGGGGCGGCGGCCAAGGGCTGCGCCAGGCCCTAGGGTTTCCCCCCCCCTAGGTGCCTTGCCCCCCAAGCCAGGGGGTGCGGCTGCCCTAGGAGGGGCCAGCCCCCCATGCGCCATAGGAGAGGGCCCAGGGGGGGGGGCGCACAGCCCTATGAGGGCTGTGGTGTCCCCCCTTTGTGGCCCATTAGGCCCAGAACCACTTCCGGGACCCCCGAAACCCTTTTCGGTAATCCGCCGATTTCCCGATGCTCCCCGGAACACTTCCGGACTCCGAAACCTTTCATCCTATATATCAATCTTCGTCCCCGGACCATTCCGGAGACCCTCGTCACGTCCGGGATCTCATCCGGGACTCCGAACAACCTTCGGTAACCATGCACTGTTCTCACTAACAACCCTAGCGTCACCGAACCTTAAGTGTGTAGACCCTGCGGGTTCGGAAACCATGTGGACATGACCGAGACACTCCCAGGTCAATAACCAATAGCGGGATCTGGATACCCATATTGGTTCCCACACATTTCTCGATGATCTCATCGGATGAACCACGATGTCAAGGATTCAGGCAATCCCGTATACAGTTCCCTTTGTCTCGTCGGTATGTTACTTGCCCGAGATTCGATCGTCGGTATCTCTATACCTAGTTCAATCTCGTTACCGGCAAGTCTCTTTACTCGTTACCGTAATACATAATCCCGTGACCAACTACTTAGTCACTTTGAGCTCATTGAGATGACGTATTACCGAGTGGGCCCGGAGATACCTCTCCGTCACACGGAGTGACAAATCCCAGTCTCAATCCATGTCAACTCAACAGACACCCTCGGAGATACCTGTAGAGTACCTTTATAGTCACCCAGTTACGTTGTGACGTTTGGCACACACAAAGCACTCCTACGGTGTCAGTGAGTTACATGATCTCATGGTCATAGGAACTTATACTTGACATGCAGAAAACTATAGCGATAACTGACACGATCAAAAGCTATGTTTAACGTTTGGGTCTCATCCATCACATCATTCTCCTAATGATGTGATCCCGTTATCAAATGACAACTCATGTCTATGACCTGGAAACCGCGATCATCTTTGATCAACGAGCTAGTCCTGTAGAGGCTCACTAGGGACACAAAGTCTGTCTATTCATCCACACATGTATTTGAGTTTCCAATCAATACAGTTATAGCATGGATAATAAACGATTATCATGAACAAGGAAATATAATAATAACTCTTTTATTATTGCCTCTAGGGCATATTTCCAACAGCTGTCGGCGTAGCTCCGTCTTGCCCGACGGCCAGTCTAAGCCGACGGCCGTGGCATGGCTGTCGGCATAGCTCAAAGTAGGCCGACGGCCGCCGTCGGCATTGTTTTGGCCGTCGGCGTAGGACCGTTTTCCAGTAGTGATGTGCAGCAAAGGTCCTTTTGACACCTTTCTACTCCCTCCGTTCCAAAATAGATGACTCAACTTTATACTAATTTAGTACAAAGTTAGTATAAAGTTGGGTCATCTATTTTGAAATGGAGGGATTAGATGTCATTTTTATACGCAGAAATTAACCTTACTTGTAGCACTGAATCCAAGCAGAACTTGAGAGTTTGCTTGTTTAACTGAGTCCAATCAAGACTTGAGAGTTTAAGAATTCAGTTCACATCCTTTCAACATCTCTTTCTATTAAATTTATCAAGAGGTGTAGCGTCATTATGTGCTTGTACTGATTTAAGATGTTCCCCGTTTGGTTAACATGCCAGAGATGAAGAATCATCATCCACCTGCATCCCCGCTAGGATCAGGTTAATGTTCCCTGTTTGAAGATATGACGAATAGGCCTACTCATGTTGATGTAAATCAAGCGGGAGTTGGCCTACGGTTCTGTTGGTCTTCCCCATCCCAGGCGTTCGGACTTGAGAGGCCGCGCATATGAGATCCGAGAGGCACATGGTTGTTTATGCATCGACTACGGTGCCGCTGCATAGGGCGAACGGTTATGGCTGACGCCTCCATCTCTCTAAACGATGCCGACACCATATTCTAAATGACGCCGCCGCCGACTCCTCTCAGACCGACCCTGGACGGTACAATCTGGTTATGCAAATCCTCGTGTCTTACTACTAAAGAGTATCCGTCTATGAAAGCAAATCATGTTTACTTACTGATGATAGTGTGTTTTGGAAAATTGGGTTCGAGAATAATTGTGGTGAATTGGAAATTCTTAACTTGGATAATAACACAAGGAAAGAACTTGTGTCTCCTCAACTTTCTATTACCAACCTAAATCAAGCAGTGGCCAGAATCACCTTCTAAGGTCTCTCGTTCGCTTGATTGCATCGGAAGAAGGATATAAATTCAGGTTACACTTACACCCTAGGGTACATGCAAGGAGGAATTGAGGGAAGCAGGATTGGGACGAGAGATAGAGGTACATCCAGTAAAAGCGCAAGGAGCAAAGAGGTAGGTGATTCAAATTCAGGTCACCGTCGTTTCCTTCGATGCTTGGCCTTGAAGTCTTTCCTCTGGTTAAGTAGCGCACCGAGTCGAAGGAGGCCGCATATGCTTGTATCTTTTGGGTTGGACTTTGTCTTCTTCAGGTTGGTCCACTGGCCCATTTGTTCGCTGTTTTAAGCACTTCTTCTCTTTGCCAGTTAACTTAACAGCAGGCACTTCTTCTCTTCGTCAGTTAACTTAGTATTCTTCGAGTGTTGTTTTCTTCGTCAGTTAACTCCTTCAGGTTTGCACTCTTGTCCTCGCTGCACACAACCTTCTATCGCAGGTTAACACTTTTGTCCAACTGCCCATCTCCCATGTGGATTATACATGATCCTAGAAAGCTGAACATGGCTTTGACTAAATAGTTTTGTGTTTTCTTGGTTTATCAATGTTATAATCATGAAGTTTGGTAAATGGTGGTCGGTTAATATATCAGTTGGGTTTGGATAATATACTTAATCATACATTCTATATAACTGCAATGCCTATTTTTTTAAATTCTAAAGTGTATTAATAACCTGAGAAAGCTATGATGGGGCTAATCTGAATATGGCAATCCATGATTTGTTCTGATGCACACTTTTACTGATATTAGGAATAAAAAGAATACTTTGATGTAGCATGGCTGGTGCTTGTAATTTTGCAGCCCTTGCCAGTGTCGTGGTGGGAGGACTGCCATGAAAGGTGCTACCTTGGGCGCTTTAGTTATCTAGCTATGAGCATCAGTTCCCATCATTCTGAGCATAGCACCACATGATTGTGCTAGTAGAGACGTGTGTTGCACGTGCACACTTACTAGTTCATTTCATGTTGATTTTTTTTTTAAAATAAGGCAGCGATTTTGCATTGTTCTACAAATTTTTTATTAAAAGGAATATTTTCATTTTAGAAAATTTATGATTTTTTATATATGCAATGAACCTTTTATTTAGATATAAGTTACAATGAATAATTTTCAGTTACACTAAGAACACTATTTTTGTACAAGAAGAATATTTTGAGCTATACGGTAAGCATCTTTTTTATATAAGGCAAGCACATTTTTAATACATGATGTAACTTTTTGGAAAACATGATGAATAGTTTCTTGATATGGGCAGACATATTTAAATAATGACTTTTTTTGCGTTACACACTGAACAAATTTAAAATATAGGATGAACGACTTTTTTTAATATGTAAACCAAAGAATGAACATTTTTTTTTCCATAGAAGACGACCATTTTTGCAAACACGGCAAATATTTTTTAGTACAGGGTGACCTTTTTAAAGAATAAACTATTAAATATTTAATACATAATGAAAAATTTAAATACATGATTAACATTTGTGAAAACACAATGAACTTTTTTTTTTGTGTGCAGAATCAACATTATTAAAATACACGATAAATATTTTAGAAAACATGATGGGTGTTTTAAATAGATGATAAACATTTTCAGATACACTATCAAGATTATTGAAATACATGATGAACTAGTTTCTAAACGGATGATGAGCATTCTTTTAAACATGATGAACAGTCCTTTACACAGGGTAAATTTTTGGAAATATGCAGTGAACATGCACGGTCAACATTTATAAAGTACATGATTAAAAAATTAA
This sequence comes from Secale cereale, assembly GCA_902687465.1. Lineage (NCBI taxonomy): Eukaryota > Viridiplantae > Streptophyta > Magnoliopsida > Poales > Poaceae > Secale > Secale cereale. The sequence goes on along the minus strand of LR738714.1, from coordinate 712,299,413 downwards.
TACACAGTGCACATTTCTAAATACATGATTAACATTTATCAATACACAATGAACATTTTTTTGCTCACGATCAACATTAATATAATACGTGATGTATATTTTCTATAACACAATGATCATTTTGAAATATGCAATACACATTTTAAAATAGATGACGAACTATTTTCTAAATAGACGATAAAAGAAAGAATGGAAAAGTAAAAAAGGCAAAAGAAAAGGAAAAAAGTGAAAGAAAAACAAATAAACCAAAAAAAGGCACATGAACTACCCACACCCCTTAGAAAATAGGGAAATGAACAAACTTCAAACAACCTAGAAGACGAAACCAAAACAAAAAAAAGGTTGTCCAATAAGCGGTCTGAACCACAAGAGAAAATCATTTGCCAGGATACTGAGTTGTGGCTTGTATCAGTTGCCCTTGAGGCGAGCCCGAAGTAGGACTCGCCGTAGACAAGATATAGCTTCAGCAAACGGGTCAACCTTCCCAAGGGCGTCTAGGGTTTTCTACTCGGATGATCTAGACACCGCCGAGTTCTACCTTGCTCCAAGAAAGAAAGCTAGAGTTCCCGCCTCTCCCCGGCATTGCCGCAGGTCCGCCTCGTCTCCGGAGGGCCATGGAGGCGTGGTGGATCCTGGCAAAGGCCGGCGGCAGGGCTCCGTTTTTAGTTGTTTTTTAGTCTAGCTCAGGGCCGGGCCTGTAAAATCCGAGGCCCTGTGCAAAACTCTAAAATGGCCCTACCTCACGTAGAAAACTATATATGAATATAATAACTATAATAACATTCAAATCATAATGCCTTAAATACCAATGGAAAATATCAAGAATCATACCTATTTTTGGTTGTAAAGCCTTCACTTAAATAACATCATTATTTTAGTGTTCCTTGAAATTAAATCTTCAATAATATCCTCATAATCAATCTTCTCCAATACTTCACTCTCAAGTGCTATTGTGGCCAATTCAGTAAGTCTTCGTTGTGTCATAAAAAGAATCACCAACATCCACAGTAGGTGCAATTTTCAAGTTGCCATCAATATTACTAGCCTCGATGTTATCACGATTTTCTTCACCTGCAATATTATTTCCAGTCTCTGCTAGGATCATTTTCAACATTATTATCACGTGGAGGCTCTTGATCAAGCGACTGATTATATGAGGATGCTTGTGGTTTTTCTTATAACATACTTGTCCATATTTCCAAACTGAGACTGAGTTAATCCTTGATTTTTTGTTTCTTCAAACGATTTTGGTAAGCAGATTCATGTTTTCCAAGCGAAGACATGACTCAGATCTTGCAATGCTAGACGCCTAATTGATGAGAATAATAAAATTAGCTATAAAGTTTCAGCAAAGCTATATACGGGATTGAAATTGAAACTCATAGCGGATATGAAGGGCTCGTGGAATCACCGGTTGTCGACGCAACGACGCTTGAGAAATCTTAGATGATGCGAATTTGTCTGCCTTCCTGCCGGGTGCCGTTCCTGCCGGCCCCTCGCTGGGAGTCCTGGGACCATAGTCCCTGGGTCGCTGGGTCGGATCTTTTGCCCTAGCCGCCGCACAACGAAGCGAAGGGAAAGAAGTTGAGTCTGGAGAAGGGACTCGATTCGATCGCTAATTTACTTCCCGTGTAGATCCGTCGATTAGGAGAGGAGGGGTCGCGAGCGGAGCGCTCGAGGCGTGGCAGCAGCGATCGCTTCGATTCGATCGCTGGGAGGCAAGACAAGGCGTGAGAAGCGAAGAGGAGGGAGCCGCGAGTTGAGTTGGGACGTGCAGGCGTGCCAGGAGGCCCATCAGGTATCTAATGAAGCCTATTAGTATTAATACTGCATAAATTTTTTGAGGCCCCAAAAACCTGGGGGCCCTGTGCGCCCGCACAGGTTGCACACCCCCAGGACCGGGCCTGGTCTAGCTTGTTAGGATTTGTGTCATAATCAGGAATGTGCGACGACGGCGGCACCCTGAAGATGGAATAAAGGTCTCCCCGCTTAGCCCCCATTCTGCCGGTGCATCCAACAACGTTGGTGCGCGTGTGGAGGTGTGTCTCCGGCGGATCTATCTTTGGTGGATTTTCTCGGATCTCGTCGTTGTTCGTCTACGTTCGTGTGTCTTCGGGTTGGATCCTTCCGACCTATGTTATTCTTCATTGGCGGCGGTTGCTATTCTGGTGCGCTGATCCTATGGGGCCTTAGCACGACGACTTCCCGACTGTCTACTACAACAAGTTGTGCCCGACTCCAGCGATGAAGGGCGATGACGGCGGCGCGCCTTCAGCTCGCTTCAGTGCTTGTAGTCGTCGCTAGGTGGTCTACGGATCTGGATGTAATTTTTATTTCTGGTGTACGTTGTATTGACATGATTGAAGATGAATAGATCAGAAGTGTTTCTGTAAAAAAAAAAGCGTTCTACCTTACTCCATCACTACAATGGTCCCGAACCCTCCCCCTTTATGCGCGCTTGGGTTGCGTCTATTTAAGCTTGGTGTCCGGATTAGGGTGGCGTCGGGATAAGACAACTGGGCAATGGCCAGGAGGAAAGGAAGGAGTGAGATTGATCTGGAGGCTGTGAAGAACATGAAACTCAAAGAGTGTGAACTAGATGATGTTTCTAATGGGAGGAAGAAATCTCGTATTAGTAAAGTCGGTAGGGTGGCTGGTTGTGGCGAAATACCAGGAGGCTCTTCAATGCAGATGTGTTCAAGGATACAATGGAGTACGCATGGCACCTAGCGTATGATCTCAAGATCCGGGAGGTACAAGATAACATGTTTGTAATCCAACGATTATGCTTAGGGGACTGGAACCGGGTGATGCACAAGGGCCATTCATTTGCAGGGGGCTCATGGCACCTAGAGTATAACGGTATTATGGGAAGGGAAGGCCAGATGCGATCAAGATGGAGCAAGTGCATGTATGGGCCAAATCCATAATACTCCCTCCGTTCACTTTTGTAAGTCATTTCAGACAACTCAAAATGGGCTGTTTTGTACATTGTCTGAAATATCTTCAAGGTCTTATAAAAGTGAACAGAGGGAGTATCTCGTATCTATATTGTTCCTAGTCAAATAGTGGATCAGCTAGCATGAAGAATTGGCCAAGTTGAGAGCGTGGGAATGAACCCAGCGAGGGTCTTGGAAGAAATTTATGTACGCGCTAGAGCGAAGATTGTGGCTAAGCCACTTGTTAGGTTTGCACCCCTGAATGTGAATGACAAGGAAAGGATTTTGTTGACGCCATGGGGTATTTCTGTGAGGTATGTGGCGCCATGGGGCACACAACGGAGGAATGTGGCGACAGCGCCCATGACCCGAAAGAGGTGGAATATGGTGATTGCATTGTTGCGACTAGGATGATCCTACCGAATACTCAAGGTTTTGGTAAGGTGGTCCTGATGCATGGATGAGAGGTGGAGCACGGCGTGGGATGCGAGGGAGTGGGGTGGTACCACAAACATCCCCAAGAAACGCATGTCTGAAGAGGTTGGGATAAAAGCCGAAGACGTCAAGCTGAATGATATTGCAAACACTCCGCTCAAGACACATGAAGAAGTGGAGGGGGTGTTAAATTGTGATTCAAATTATACCGTATTGGACTAGACGTAGTACATACGGTGTGGGCCTTTCCGTTGACGTCGACGTGTACGAGTACAACTCGTTTACTTGTCCTCCAAGGACTCTTATGTATTGCCCTCAATATATACCCCATGTAGTCGCACCTAAGACGGCCTGTCGTCTCGTGCTTGTAATACTCCTCCTCATAGTGATTGCGCCTTCGTGCGTCCGTGGTTTTCTTCCGCAAGGGTTTCCACTTTAAATCCGTGTCTCTCGTGCCTCGTTTATTCTCGTTATTATCTAACAAGTGGTATACAGAGCCAAGTTTGCAGATACGAGATTTGAGACAGGAGATTAGAGTTGCGGCTGTGCGCGCCGCCGCCGTCCTGCGATCTCCGGATCGGAGTTTGTTTTCCGCTTCAAGCTGCCGTACGAGCCACCGCAGCCGTGCGTCGCCGAGACCGACAGGATTGCCAACGCGTGGAATTTCACCAAAGTCTGCTGCTGTCCTAGCTGTTCCACCTAGTTGCCGCTGTTGCGCCATACGCAGCGTCCACATCACATCAGCTGCCGGAATCAAGTAACGACGCAGAGTACCAGTACTATATTCCCGGTCACGCCTAATCATCACATCAATTCCTAGTACTACTCCACTTCGTGACGTGTGGTCAAATCAGTTTTTTGTTTGTTGCAAACTGCCACGCGTCTACCCGTGATCTATCAGGTGCTATCTCCTTTAGTTTTTTGCTCCGCATATTAAATTCTGTCAAGAATTTTTCTACCGGCTTGCACTACTTGTGTACACAGATTTTATCGACTCATGGCTTCCATGAAGTACGATCTTCCGCTGCTGGACCGTGACACAAGGTTTACCCTATGGCAAGTCAAGATGCGGGCGTTGTTGGCACAGGCCGACTATGATGATGCACTGGATAGTTTTGGAAAGGACCGAATTCAGGACTGGACTGCTGATGAGAAAAGAAGGGATCGTAAGGCTTTGTCACAAATTCAACTCCATTTGCATAATAATATTTTGCAGGAAGTTTTGAGCGAGAAAACTGCCGCCGCTCTATGGTTAAAGCTGGAAAGCATTTGCATGACAAAAGATCTTACCAGCAAGATGCATCTGAAGCAAAAATTATTCCTCCACAGGTTACCCGAGGGAGGTAATGTTTTGAATCATATTTCAGAATTTAAAGAGATCATATCTGATCTAGCTGCAATGGAGGTTAAGTATGAAGAGGAAGATACTGCTTTAATGTTACTTTGTTCACTGCCAAGTTCTTATACCAATTTTAGAGACACCATATTATATAGTCGTGATACTCTCACACTTAATGAAGTTTATGAAGCTTTGAACTCTAAGGAGAAGATGAAATTAATGGTGCCTCATGATGGTTCGAGTTCATCCCAAGCAGAGGGATTATCTGTTCGTGGCAGGACAAAGGAGAAGAACTCCAATAATGGAAACAGAGCCAAAAGTAAGAACGGCCACAGGGGCCGGTCACAATCCAGAGACAAGAAGTATTGCAGATACTGCAAGAGAGACGGGCATGACATCTCCGAGTGTTTCAAGTTACAGAACAAGGAAAAGAGAAAAGGTAACAAACAAGGTGAAAATTCTGCTAACGTTGCTCGTGATGATAGTTCCGATGATGCTCTTGTCGTTACTGCTGGATGTGCTGAGACCAATGATGAGTGGGTACTTGACACTGCATGTACTTTTCATATGTGCCAGCATAGAGATTGGTTTACTACTTTTGATTCCACTACTGTTGCTGGTTCCGTTTTGGGTTTTGATAATTCACCATGCAAGATTGAAGGCATAGGTTCCGTTCGAATCAAGATGTTTGATGGCACAATCAGAACTTTGACAGATGTTCGGTATATTCCGAAGATGAAGAGAAATCTTATCTCTGTGAGTGCCCTTGATGCAAAGGGGTACAAGTATTCAGGTGGAGATAGTGTTTTGAAGGTCACCAGAGGTTCCCTTATTGTGATGAAAGGTGACTTAAGTTCGACCAATGGTCTTTATTACCATCGAGGTTCTACCGTTTCAGGTAATGCTACTCCAGTTATTTCAAAGAATTCTGATTGTGATGCTGCTAACCTTTGGCATATGCGTCTTGGACATATGAGTGAACTTGGTTTAGCAGTGCTAAATAAGAGAGGTCTTCTGAAAGGATACGAAACTGGTAAATTGAAATTTTGTGAGCATTGTATCTTCGGCAAGCACAAAAGGGTGAAGTTCAATACTTCGACTCATACAACTAAAGGCATTCTTGATTATGTGCATTCTGATTTATGGGGACCGTCTCGCAAGAAGTCATTAGGTGGTGCTAGTTACATGCTGACTATAATTGATGATTATTCAAGAAAAGTTTGGCCTTATTTCTTGAAGCATATATGGCAAGCATTCTCAGCATTTAAGGAGTGGAAGATTATGATTGAAAGATAAACTGAAAGGAAGGTAAAAATACTTCGCACTGATAATGGTATGGAATTCTGTTCTAAGCAATTTAAGAATTATTGCAAGTCTGAAGGCATTGTCAGACACTACACCGTTCCTTATACTCCTCAACAAAACGGTGTTGCTGAGCGTATGAACAGGACCATTATTTCGAGAGCCCGTTGCATGTTGTCTAATGCAGGTTTGCATAAGCGTTTTTGGGCTGAGGCTGCTTCCACTGCTTGTTATCTCATTAACCGTTCACCATCTATTGCTCTTAATAAGAAAACTCCAATTGAGGTATGGTCTGGTTCACCTGCTGATTATTGACAGTTGAGAGTTTTTGGTTGCACTGCTTATGCTCATGTTGATAATGGAAAATTGGAGCCTAGGGCTATTAAGTGCATCTTTCTTGGTTATAAGTCTGGTGTTAAAGGTTTTAAATTGTGGAATCCTGAAACCCAGAAGGTTGTTATTAGCAGAAACGTTATCTTTAATGAATCTGCTATGTTACATGATGTTCCATCTACTAATGTTCCTGTTGAGAGTGAACAGCAGGCTACTCTTCAGCATCCTACTGTTCAGGTGGAGCATGTTATTGATTCAGATGATACATCCGGTAATGAAAATGTTGATGCACATGATGATCCCGTCATTGATGATGAACATGTCACTCCCACTCCAAATCAGCCTATTGTTCCACCCGGTTGGAATCTTGCACGTGACAGAGTTAGGCGGGGTATTGATAAACCTAAAAGGTTAATTGAAGAGTGCAATATTGTTTCTTTTGCTTATCTGTTGCAGAGGAAATTGAAGGTAATGCTGAGCCTTCTTCATATTCTGAGGCTATTATTTCTGGTGATAGTAATAAGTGGATGACCGCTATGCATGATGAGATGAAATCACTTGAAAAGAATGGCACTTGGGATTTAGTAAAATTGCCTAGAGAGAAGAAACCTATTCGTTGCAAGTGGGTTTTCAAGAGGAAAGAAGGTGTTTCTCCTAATGATGAGACAAGATATAAAGCAAGGTTAGTTGCTAAAGGTTATAGCCAGATTCCAGGTATTGACTATAACGAAGTATTTTCTCCTGTTGTGAAGCATAGCTCTATTCGCACTTTACTTAGTATTGTTGCCATGAATGATTTTGAGCTTGAACAATTGGATGTTAAAACTGCATTCTTACATGGAGAATTAGAAGAGGATATTTATATGGAACAACCTGAAGGTTTTGTTATTCCTGGAAAAGAAAAGCTTGTCTGCAAGTTAAAGAAATCTCTTTATGGATTGAAGCAATCCCCTAGACAATGGCACAAGAGATTTGACACTTTTATGCTCTCTCGAGGTTTCAAAAGGTCCAATTATGATAGTTGTGTTTATTTGAAAACTGTCAAAGGTTCAACTATTTATTTGCTCCTTTATGTTGATGATATGCTAATTGCTGCAAAGAGTATGTCAGATGTTGATGAACTAAAGAAGCAATTGAGTAATGAATTTGAGATGAAGTATTTGGGTGCAGCAAAGAAAATTCTTGGCATGGAAATATCCAGAGATAGGCCGTCTGGAAAAGTATATCTAAGTCAGAAGGGATATATTGATAAAGTTCTTCGTCGTTTTAATATGCATAATGCCAAGCCAGTAAGTACTCCGTTAGCTGCACACTTCAAATTATCATCAGCTTTATGTCCTAAGTCAGATGCAGATATTGAGTACATGTCTAGAGTTCCCTATTCGAGTGCAGTTGGTTCACTTATGTATGCCATGGTTTGTTCCCGTCCGGATTTATCATATGCATTGAGTGTTGTCAGTAGATACATGGCTAATCCTGGAAAAGAGCATTGGAGAGCAGTTCAGTGGATTTTCAGATACCTACGAGGTACTTCTAATGCTTGTTTACAGTTTGGGAAAACTAGAGATGGACTTGTTGGTTTTGTCGATTCTGATTTTGCTGGTGATTTGGATAAGAGAAGATCGCTCACAGGTTATGTTTTCACCATTGGTGGTTGTGCTGTGAGTTGGAGAGCAACTTTGCAATCTGTTGTGGCTTGTTCCACTACTGATGCCGAGTATATGGCTATTTCTGAGGCATGCAAAGAAGCTATCTGGTTGAGAGGTTTGTACGCTGAGCTTTGTGAAGATTTATCTTGCCCTACCGTATTTAGTGATAGTCAAAGTGCTATATATCTTACAAAGAATCCAATGTATCACGAGAGAACGAAGCACATTGATGTCAGATTTCACTATATTCGAGATGTTGTTGCTGAAGGTGATTTGAAGGTATGCAAGATAAGTACTCATGATAATCCTGCTGATATGATGACAAAGCCAGTTCCGACCAATAAGTTTGAGCTTTGCTCAGGCTTGTTGGTATTTCTCACTAGTCCTATGGACTTTGACGTACAAGGTGTTTATGCTGATTTGGATGGAGTTATTTACTTTTTCCGACTACTGGAGGGAATTTGGATCAAGGTGGAGATTGTTAAATTGTGATCCAAATTATACCGTATTGGACTAGACGTAGTACATACGGTGTGGGCCTTTCCGTTGACGTCGACGTGTACGAGTACAACTCGTTTACTTGTCCTCCAAGGACTCTTATGTATTGCCCTCAATATATACCCCATGTAGTCGCACCTAAGACGGCCTGTCGTCTCGTGCTTGTAATACTCTTCCTCATAGTGATTGCGCCTTCGTGCGTCCGTGGTTTTCTCCCGCAAGGGTTTCCACGTTAAATCCGTGTCTCTCGTGCCTCGTTTATTCTCGTTATTATCTAACAGGGGCGTTGCAGGATGGCATGTCAGGAGCAATGAATAAACTTGACTTCTCGGGGGATCATAATGTGTCGGTGACAAAGGAAAGTGCCCAGAAGGTGGTGCAAGCGGACACAATGAACAATGTAGCTCAAGGGTTACCACATGTGCTAGGGTGAGGCCCGGCTATTCCACCCCACCTCTGGAATATGTGGCACCAAGAGATGAGAGGAAATCAAAATAGGGGACTTATTCACCCCTCAAAATGAAGAATTCTGAGAAGCAATTGGTGGGCTCAGGGTCAGAGTGTCGCCCGTCATCATGAATATTATCAGCTGTAATTGTCATGGAATTGGCAGCGACGCGACATTTAGAGATCTTCGCACTTTAGTGCAATGGTTTGCCCCCTTGACGTTGTGTGTGCAAGAAACTCATGTACGAGAGTTAAGAGGTAGGAACATAGCATTTTCTTTTGGTTTTAGTAGATGTTATATTGTTGGTAGCAATGGAAGAAACGGGGCATATCTATGTGCTGGAATGATGATATTTCTCTTGAGCTTATTCACTTTTCACAATATCAAATCGACATGGTAGTCAAGAAGGGGGCGCCGGGCGGCGGTGCACCCGACGAGCGCAAACACGGCAATGAGCTTGGCAACGGCATCAGCCACCAGGACGCGGTAGCCGGCCACGAAGGAGTCGGCGCTCGCGGTGAAGTCGGAGCCGAGGAGCGGGAAGGCGAAGTAGACGAAGAGGCGGTTGACGGCATCACAGTGGTCACCGGTGAAGAGCTTCCATAACCATACAGAGCCATAGCCGAGGCTGAGCGCGAAGTAAAGCGGCGCAATGGCGGCCGCCACCATGTACACATCGCCCCACCCTATCATCTCGGGCGGCCTCCTCTCAGGAAGGCCAGATCGGCCAAATAAAGTCAAAATGGTCAGACACACGGAGCAGCCATTTTCCTTGCACCATTGATCGGCTCATTTAACAACTCGGAACTTGTTGTCATCATTCATGTCGATGTAATGGAATACGACTTGATCGCTGGGTCAATCGGGTCATTCCTTAAGTACACCGGTCATCTTCCCTAGGGGCGGTGGTTGTGCTGGAACATCCGGTCAGGCGATACAACCGATTGGGCAAGCGGTACAACTGTTGTGCAATAAAAACTCCAACGTAGAAGGACAGTCGGGGGCATCTCTCCTGAAACGGAAGTATGTATAGTGGGCGCAATGGGATGTGTATGTGCATTTCATTCACCCAGTACCTTACAATGCGGATTCCCTCTTGATAGTACGGGTTTCCTATGACCAAACAAATAAAACACGTAGGAGACACCGTCTTCAATCTTTTTTGTTCAGAGGGAACACTAGTAGAAAAAGGGCCATTTATCCTGGTTCGTAAGGGCCATTTGTCCCGGTTGAGGAACCGGGACTAAATGGTCGATATAAATGCCCTTGACCATTAGTTCCGGTTCTTATACCAACCGGGACAGATAGGGTTCCACGTGGCCACTGCGGCTTGCCCAGGCAGGGGGGCCTTTTGTCCCGGTTGGTAGCATCAACCGGGACAAATAAGCTTGCCCGTGTCAGTAGTTCAGTGGCTCGGTTTTTTGTTTTTTTTTTTGAAAGGGGAGGGGGTTTGGGGGATTTTGTAGGGTTAATTTAGGGGTTTCATATATTGTGTTAGCCCGCTAATAGAGAGAAGTGTCATCTTTTATCTCCGTGCTTGGTCGACGCTACATACTATATATATACATATAGATCGAAGGACTCGACACGCTAGCTAGTAAGCAAATGAAGGAAACCATTAAGTACAGAAGATCGACCTCTCTCCTTCTCCGAGAGAGATAGGTCGAACAACAAGTTTTCGTATATCTATCTGACGCTACTGGCTACATACATACAATATAAGATCTCTTACTACAATTCCCTAACATCTTAAATCATATTCCAGATGGTATTCTCCGGCTTTATTGATGACATGATCAAGAAAGAATCCCGCCAATTTCTCTTGAATTGCCCATATGCGATCTCGTGGTAGGAGTTCATCCCGCATCTCCCACATCTATTTTGAAGAAAGGGGTCAATACATACATATATATATATATATATATATATATATATATATATATATATATATATATATATATATATATATATAGGAAAATGGTTGTGTACTCCAGGGAGTACGTACTCCTGCTCCTCATATACCACACAGATGAATCTTTCATACCTCATTATTATTTTTAATATACTTCCTTAATAATTACTAGATACCCCAAAATGAGTTTCATGGAAAAAATCATGTGAGTCTACATATTTTTGAAGGTTTACGTATCGGGTAAATTCCTCGCAGTTGTTGCGGCATTGCCGGAACTTTTTTGACCAATTCTTTCCAAACCCCGCGAGACAAAGAAAATAATTACTTTATATCAGGAAAATGAACAAAGTTGCCGATATGGTGCGGTAAATGATCGATTGAACTTACTTGTTGAGCATTTTAGACATGTCCGCATAGTCCCTGGAATCTTTTCGTCTCGAGTCTAAGACGGTTACTAGTCCCTCCTCAAGCTTAATCTCTAGGAGAATATAGTGGAACTTGCACACGCATGCATACAACTCATCAATTACATTAATTACTATAACCTCGAGTAATATATAATTAAGGGAAACCGAATATGCACAAGACAGTAACACTCACTTGAAGTTGTAAGGAAAGAGTATTTTATCTTTGTTTTGATTTACTATCAACGATTGTAGCAAGTTGGCCTCGGCTTCTTTGGCATGATCTTTTACCTAATATTCATCTATGAGATTTGTGTTAATGATGCCAATATCGTAGATATCAGCTTTTTTACATTCGACGATCTTCAACCTGCATAATATAGTGAGGATAATTATATATACTTGCAATGAAGTATACTTGCAATATGAAGAGCTGAGCTATATATAGAGACTTAATTGATGACAGAGCTAGTAGTTACAGATAGTAGGAAGTGATCGTTGGTTTATCGAAGGCCTTCTGATTGAAAATGTTGAAGAACTCCTCAAATGTAATGGACAACATATCAATTCCAACGAGGTCGTGCTCCTCTGTAACTTTCAGCATCAGAGTATCCTGGCACCAGAGTCTCTGCAGGTTTCCATGTACCAGTCATGCAATCTTCGCATCATCGTGGTTAGAGTTCTGGCATCTTTGGCGAGAGGCTTCCCGTATCGGTATTTGTGATCATCCACCTCTAACACATCAGGAAGTAAATCATCGGTCACGTAATCTACAAGATTGGTACCGGGTGCCATCCCCGGATGATGAGGGACGATATCGCTAGGCACGTTGAGCAGGGGGCACGATTGGTTCTCTTGTTCGTCGAGATGGGGAATTTGTTTCCCACTTTTTTCTGTGCTAACCTGTGATCACTGCAAGTACTTCCCGACCATGATGCTTCGACATATGACTTTTTAATAATGCGCTCATAGTTGCTTTTCGACGGAGATGGTGGTGGTTTCTTCAGGGCATCAATAGTGCGCTTCGCTCTCGCCGGATCTATCTTCTGCTTTGGAGGTATAGGTTTCTTTGCAAAAAAATTCCTTCACTTCGGCTTTACAGATCTCCGCGTTCTCCTCGTCGGTCCTCTCGTATGGTAACTTCTCTAAGGGCCTGAGAGATGGACCGTATCTGTATTGCCTCCTGCCTCTGGTTGTACTACTAGACGCCTGAGCAGTCGCAGCGGCTGCCTTCTTTTGTTGCTTACGAGGCGGAGGAGGAGGCGGGGTGCTACCACGCGCCGAAATAGCCAGAGCGTCGGTGGCTCTCTTCACGCCTTGCTGACAAGGCGGAGGAGGAGGCGGGCTGCTCGGACGCGCCGACGCAGGCGGAGGAGGAGGCGGGCTGCTCGGACGCGCCGGCGCAGGCGGAGGAGGAGGTGGGCTGCTCAGAAGCGCCGGCGCGCGCGGAGAAGGAGGCGACGCGCCGGCGCAGGCGGAGAAGGAGGCGGAGTGCCGCCACACGCCTGATCACCCGGAGAAGGAGATGGAGTGCGCTGATCCCTTGCCGGAGGAGGAGGCGAAGTGCGCTGACTCGCCGGAGGCGTCCTATTCACAAGGTTGATGAGGTCCTTCCGCCATAGGCATGGAGTCTTCAGAGAAGAACCCAGCTGAGTCTCCCCATCACCGGTAGGGTGGTCAAGCTCAAGATCCTCAAACCCCTCCGTTATTTGATCCACCATCACCCTAGCATATCCTTCTGGAATCGGACGGCAGTGAAAAGTTGCGCCGGGTTCAGAAGAAAAAACAGAGCCTACAGCCGCCTTGACTTTGAATTGCATCCATTGCGTCATAAGGTGGCAATGTTGAGACTCCAAGATAGCATCCACGGGGTAGCTAGCAGGAGCATCCAAGACAGGCTCCTCAGGCAGCTCAGTGGAAGCCACGCTGCTTTTCCGCAGAGATGGCGGGGTAGCTTCGAGGGTAGCTTCGACAAGTTGCTTGCTGCGAGATTCTTCTCGTTCGTCCTCTAGCGCTTTTACTCTAGCGTGCAGCGCCTGCAAAGTGGTCTGATACACTTTCTTCTTCCTCTACCGGCATTTGTAACCGCCTGCGTCGGGAAACCCGGCCTTCCATGAAAGGGAGCCTGGCGTGACTCGTGTCCGTCCAGGGTGCTCAAGATTCCCGAGGGCCATTGTGAGCTCGTCGTTCTCTCTGTCGGGAACAAACGTCCCTTGCTGCGCTGCTTCGATATAGAACTGAAGCTGCGTGATGGGTATTGCAAGTTGCTCCTCCGTCCAAACGCACTTCCCTATTACAGGGTCCAAGGTTACCCCAACTCCAAAGAACCAAGTCCTTGAACGTTCTGGCTAGTGTAATGTCTGTGGTTCGATCCCTTTAGCAAGCAGGTCATTCTCGGCCTTGTCCCACAACGGTCGGGCTTTGAGGTAGCCACCTGACCCCGTGCGATGGTGATACAGCTTCTTCGCAACATTTTTCTTGTTTCTCTCTGACATCTGCTTACTCTTTTCCGATTTCTTGTGGGCCACAAATGCGTCCCAGTGATCTTTGATCTTCTCAAACCAGCCGGTGAATTCTGGAGTCTTGTTTTTTTCAACAAACTTTGCATTCAGCTCATTCTTCCACCTCCTGAATAGCTCCCCCATCTTCTTAAGAGCGGCCGCCTTGACCAATTGCTCTATAACTGGTGGCTGCATCTTCGGATCTTCCTCTGGCGGTAGGGTGAAATTGGAATTCAGCGGGGTCCAAAGATCATTTTTCTGCATATCGTTGACATAAGACACCTGAGAGTCTTCGTTCTTAGGCTTGTACCATAGGTGGATGCTGATCGGGATCATCTCCCTAACAACAACCCCGCACTGAGCAGTAAATGCATCCTTGGCCTTCCTGAGTTTACTCGGTAGGCCACCGTGCCCGATTTCTTCGATGATGAACTTTTCATCCTGGCGCAACCTTTTCTTTGGGCCTCGTGTCTTTACCGAACTTTGGCTCGATCCGGAGGGCTAGAAAAGAAGAAAGAAGAGAGTTAATACGTGTACATATATACCAAAACAATCAATGCATCAATTAGCTATAGTGTCTGCAAATGCTTAATGAATACAAATATACCTGACCGGACTTCGTTCGGTCACCGGAGCCGTCATCGCCGTGTCCTTCTTCCACCGGTAATCGGTCACCGGAGCCGTCATCACCGTGTCCTTCTTCCACCGGTAATCGGTCACCGGAGCCATCATCATGTGTTTCTCCTCCGTTGGACCATCATAATCATGTGTTATCTCCTCCATTGGATCACCGTAGCCTACTTCTTCATCACCATGTCCTTCCAAATGACCATCGTAGTCGATGTTCATATACAATTCGACAACAGCTCCGTCTGCGATTATGTTCCCCAACACATGTTCTGCTACCTCGTCTCGTCCTATGTCCATAGTTTCTGCAAATATTACGACATGGCAATTGTTATACAAACATGACAGAACGGATATATTAGTGGCCTCGACGCTTGTCTAGGGTTTGCGGTGGCCTCGGCGACCCTCAACCCCCTCAACCCTCGAACCCTCAGCAACCCTCGACCCCTCGGCTACCCCTCCCCCCTCATGTCGAAGTTATCGGGGAGGGGGTATATATATATATATATATATATATATATATATATATATATATATATATATATATAGGTATATATATATATATATATATCGAGAACGATGACATATACGTAGAAAAAATGTTATAGGGTAGGGGGGTAGATATCGATCGACCCCCCTCATGTCGAAGTTATCGGGGAGGGGGTATATCGACAAAATTACATCATCATATATCATCGAATAAAATTACATCATCATCATCATATATTATACATCTATTTTTTTCATATATCACCATATATATCATCATCATCTAGTACAAAAAATAATCCTAAAACTAAACGAAACTTTTCCTCCTCCTCTTCATCTCCTTTTTCTTTTCCTTCTTCCTAAGCTAAACATAAACTAAAATAATCCTAAAACTAAACGAAAATTCTCCTCCTCCTTTTTTTCATCCTAAAACTTTATGAACAAAATTACAACAGAAAAAAACCATAAAAATTCTATGAACAAAATAAAAATTCTATGAACGAAATTACAACAGCAAAAATCATACATATACTAACATTTGCATATTCTTTGCATATGAACATATCATATAT
>LR738714.1:712212001-712283543 GCA_902687465.1 Secale cereale | reverse complement strand
TATATATGAGAAAAAAAGGGAGGGCGCCGACCAAGGTGACGGCGCGGGCGACGGCGACGGTGGGGGCGGGCGACGGCGACGGCGACATCGAGCGATGGCGAGGGCGCGGGCGACGGCGACGGGGCGGGCGAGGGCGCGGGCGACGACGACGGCGAGGGCGCGGGCGAGAGCGAGGGCGGCGGACGGCAGCGGCGCAGCCAGGCGGCGTCGATTTGCTCGGCGTCGTTGGGGGCAACTAGCGATGAATGTGGAAATTTCCTAAGTGTAGCTTATATAGGAAAGCCTTTAGTCCCGGTTCGTGGAACCAACCGGGACCAATGCCACCTATTAGTCTCGGTTGGTGCCACCAACCGGAACCTAAGGTCTCTTTTCAGCAACCCAGAGGGTGGGAAGCTGAGGCCATTGGGTAGAACAGAGACACTCGACAAAAGACGAGCAGCAGCCCCTGACTGCGCCCGTGACTGCAGCCTCTGTTCCCTTTCGTACTCGATCTTCTAGCGTTCTCCCTGGATCCAGGGATGACGGTATCAGTTGAACCCGGGGTGGGTTCAAAATGGCAGGAAATTGGATCTCTCTCTGGTGGGAGCCTGGCAGCGGGGAAAACATTGGTCCCGGTTGGTGCCACGAACCGGGACCAAAGGCTAGTATTGGCCCCGGTTCGAGCCATCAACCGGGACCAATAGCCTGTGCACATCAGCGTGGTGGTGGGAGTTTAGTCCCACCTCGCTAGCTGAGAGCGCCCAACACCTGTTTATAAGCCCAGCTGCCTCCTCCATCTCGAACTCCTCTGAACTGCGGGCCTATGGGCCTAAACCGACACTGCTATGCCTGTGGGCTTGCTGGGCTTTCTACGGGCCTGAATCCTGGCCCATGGTTGGGTTTCTAGTCGTATTCAGGCCGTGTTGGCCCAGTAGGTGGCATTATTATTATTATTTTTCTTTGTTGCTTATTTTTTAGTTTTGTTTCTACTTTCAACAAAATACTTACTGTTGCTATTTTTATTTATTTTAAATACTTATTGTTGCTATTTTTATTTATTTTATTAAAGTTTATTTATTTTACTTTATTAAAGTTTATTTTGTTTCTACTTATTTATTTTATTTTTATTCTACTTATTTATTTTATTTCCTTTTTTGCTTTTATGTTTATTTTATGAAAATTCTTTTTCCTTTTAGAACAGAAAATACTTTGATAATTTTAGTTGCATAAATTTTATATAATTCTAGTTTCACTAATACAAAACGGATTATCTTTTCGAGGTATCAGGGTTTCAGACGAAAACTCATCTGTTACAAAGGGATTTCAAATTTTTAACTTATTTGAACTACATACTACTTCTGTGTTCAAAATGCACAATTACAAAGTGATATTCTAGATTAAAGGCATCATCACAATAGTTGTGGAGAAAAAGTCTTCATTTTTTCTTCGCTTGTGTCCTTTGCTTATTGCGTCGTAACCATGGATAATCTTCATCGTTTATCAGGGTGCTTGGGTCAGCCTTGACTTTGAAGGGGGGAATTTCATGAAACTTTTCATAATGTTCGGAAATTTCTGTCTTGTCCTCCACTCCCACGATGTCTCTTTTTCCTGAAAGAACTATGTGGCGCTTTGGTTCATCGTTTGATGTGTTTGCTTTCATATCTTTTCTTTTTCTGGTTCTTGTAGACATGTCCTCCACATAGAAAACCCGCACCACATGATTGGCTAGGACGAACGGTTCGTCTATGTACCCAAGATTGTTCAGATGCACTGTTGTCATTCCGTAATCTGGGTCTACCTGTACCATGCCTCCTGACAGATTGACCCATTTGCACTTAAAGAAAGGGACCTTAAAATCATGTCCGTAGTCAAGTTCTCATATGTCCACTATGTAACCATAATATGTGTCCTTTCCCTTCTTGGTTGCTGCATCAAAGCGGACACCGTTGTTTTGGTTGGTGCTCTTTTTATCTTGGGCGATCGTGTAAAATGTATTCTCATTTATCTCGTATGCTTTGTAAGTCAATACAGTCGAAGATGGTCCCCTGGACAACGAGTACAGCTCATCACAAACAGTGTTGTCACCTCTGAGACGTGTTTCCAACCAACTGCCGAAAGTCTTGATGTGTTCACATGTAATCCAGTCGTCACACCGCTTCGGGTGTTTGGAGCACAGAATGTTCTTTGTTCATCGACATACGGGGTCACCAGGGTAGAGTTCTGTAGAACTGTGTAATGTGCTTAGACCAAGAACGCCCGTCCCTGCATATTATTGACTCCCCTCCAAGCGTGCCTTTCCCAGTTAGTCTCCCTCATACCGCGATTTAGGGAGACCAATCTTCTTAAGGCCAGGAATGAAGTCAACACTAAACCCAATGACATCCTCTGTTTGATGGCCCATGGAGATGCTTCCTTCTGGCCTAGCGCGGTTACGGACATACTCCCTCCGTTCCAAAATATTTGTCTTTCTAGACATTTCAAATGGTTACAACATACAGATGTATGTAGACATATTTTAGAGTGTAGATTCACTCATTTTGCTTCGTATGTAGTCACTTATTGAAATCTTTAGAAAGACAAATATTTAGGAACGGAGGGAGTATTTCTTTAGGACTCCCATGAACCTCTCAAAGGGGAACACATTGTGTAGAAATACGAGGCCCAGAATGACAATCTCGTCGACTAGATGAATTAGGACGTGTGTCATGATATTGAAGAAGGATGGTGGGAACACCAACTCGAAACTGACAAGACATTGTGCCACATCACTCCTTAGCCTTGGTATGATTTCTGGATCGATCACCTTCTGAGAGATTGCATTGAGGAATGCACATAGCTTCACAATGGCTAATCGGACGTTTTCCGGTAGAAGCCCCCTAAGTGCAACCGGAAGCAGTTGCGTCATAATCACGTGGCAGTCATGAGACTTTAGGTTCTGGAACTTTTTCTCTACCATATTTATTATCCCTTTTATATTCGACGAGAAGCCAGACGGGACCTTCATACTGAGCAGGCATGCAAAGAAGACTTCCTTCTCTTCTTTGGTAAGAGCGTAGCTAGCAGGACCTTCATACTGCTTTGGAGGCAGGCCGTCTTTTTCGTGCAAACGTTGCAGGTCCTCCCGTGCCTCCGGTGTATATTTTCTCTTCTCATACACACCCAAGAAGCCTAGCAGGTTCACGCAAAGGTTCTTCGTCACGTGCATCACGTCGATTGAAGAGCGGACCTCTAGGTCTTTCCAGTAGGGTAGGTCCCAAAATATAGATTTCTTCTTCCACATGGGTGCGCGTCCCACATCGTCATTCGGAATAGATAGTCCGCCGGGACCCTTTCCAAAGATTACCTATAAATCATTGACCATAACAAGTATGTGATCACCGGTACGCATGGCGGGCTTCTTCCGGTGATCCGCCTCGCCTTTGAAATGCTTGCCTTTCTTTCGACATTGATGATTGGTCGGAAGAAACCGACGATGCCCCAGGTACACATTCTTCCTGCATCTGTCCAGGTATATACTTTGGGTGTCATCTAAACAGTGCGTGCATGCGTGGTATCCCTTGTTTGTTTGTCCTGAAAGGTTACTGAGAGCAGGCCAATCATTGATGGTTACAATAAGCAACGCATGTAAGTCAAATTCCTCCTGGTTGGCCTCATCCCATGCACGTACACCTTGTCCATTCCACAGCTGTAAAAGTTCTTCAACTAATGGCCTTATGTACACATCAATGTCGTTGCCGAGTTGCTTAGGCCCTTGGATGAGTATTGGCATCATAATGAACTTCCGCTTCATGCACAACCAAGGAGGAAGGTTATAGATACATAGAGTCACATGCCAGGTGCTGTGATTGCTGCTCTGCTCCCCAAAAGGATTAATGCCATCCGCGCTTAAACCAAACCATACGTTGCGTCACATGCAAACTCCTCCCAGTACGTTCTCTCGATTTTTCTCCACTGCGACCCGTCAGCGGGTGCTCTCAACTTCCCGTCTTTCTTACGGTCCTCTGCGTGCCATCGCATCAACTTGGCATGCTCTTTGTTTCTGAACATACGTTTCAACCGTGGTATTATAGGAGCATACCACATCACCTTGGCAGCAACCCTCTTCCTAGGGCGCTCGCCGTCAACATCACCAGGGTCATCTCGTCTGATCTTATACCGCAGGGCACCGCATATCGGGCATGCGTTCAAATGCTCGTACGCACTGCGGTACAGGATGCAGTCATTAGGGCATGCATGTATCTTATGCACCTCCAATCCTAGAGGGCATATGACCTTCTTTGCTGCGTACGTACTATCGGACAATTCGTTATCCTTTGGAAGCTTCTTCTTCAATATTTTGAGTAGTTTCTCAAATCCTTTGTCAGGCACACCATTCTCTGCCGTCCACTGCGGCAATTCCAGTACGGTACCGAGCTTCGTGTTGCCATCTTCGCAATTGGGGTACAACCCTTTTTTGTAATCCTCCAACATGCGATCAAACTTCAGCTTCTCCTTTTCACTTTCGCAATGTCTCCTTGCATCAACAATGACCCGGCGGAGATCGGGCACAACATCGTCTGGTTCCTCTTGACCTTAAGCAGCTTCCCCCGTTGCAGCATCACCGTATTCCGGGGGCACATAGTTGTCATCGTCCTCTTCTTCTTCGTTGTCTTCCATCATAACCCCTATTTCTCTGTGCTTGGTCCAAACATTATAGTGTGGCATGAAACCCTTATAAAGCAGGTGGGTGTGATGGGTGCTCGAGTCGGAGTAAGACCTCGTATTTCTATAGATAGTGCATGGACATCACATAAAACCATTCTGCTTGTTTGCCTTAGCCACTTCGAGAAAATTATGCACACCATTAATGTACTTTGAGGTGCGTCTGTCACCGTACATCCATTGCCGGTTCATCTGCTTGCATTTATATATAATTAAGTGAGTCAAAAACCAATACAGAACATCATGGATACATAAGTGATCAAATTAATATAAGTTCATCATCACATTATATTCAAAGTACATGCATATATAGCTCACCACGGTGGTGCCGGCGATGAGATCGGTGCGGACGATCGACGGCGGTGAAGACGGGGACGGGACGTACGACGGACCGCTCAACCTAGCCAAATCTCGGAGAAAATGGAGCTTCGAGAGGAGAAAGCTTAACTAGTGTGGCTCGGGCATTTCATCGAGCACCTCATGTGCATATATGAGAGGTGAGCTAGATCACCACACAAAGCTCTCCCCTCGCCGGACAGAAAAAATAGAGCAGTGTGGGCTCGCCGGCGTTTGGGTATATATAAGCAAACAATTGGTCCCGATTCGTTACTGGAACCGGGTCTAAAGGCCACCCATTTGTCCCGGTTTCAGTCACAAACCAGGACCAATGGGTGTGGGCCAGGAGCGAGGCCTATTGGTCCCGGTTCGTGCCTAGAACCGGGACAAATGGGTCCAGACCAACCGGGACAGATGCCCCACGAGGCCCGGCCGGCCCCTTGGGCGCACGAACCGGGACATATGCCCCCATGGGTCCCGGTTCATGGGTGAACCTGTAATGCCCAGGATGGGACTATACCTCCTACGTGTCGAGGCACGACTTAAAGGTATAAGCCCATCCTAGAATGATCTCAAGTTTGGTATCTTTGCACAACTCATGTAAAAGAGGGATTAAAATGCAAAAGAGGATAGTTGGCTTACACTCGCCACTTCACACAATACAATACATAAGCAATCATCATACAGAACATCACAACCCGACTACGGGTGAAGATCCAAAAGAAAGATACCAAAACAACATAAAGCCACAGGTCAGGATCGAATCCTAGTAGAAACCACTACTGAACATCGAAACGTCACAAGCAAACGGTCAAACTCTTCAACAAGCTCCTGGTGAAGCACTGAACCAGCTCCTGCTTCGAACTCGGCTGAACCTGCATCTGGTGTGGTGAAGTAACTGTGAGCCACAGAGGACTCAGCAATCCCGTTCCCGGGTAACAAAACTATTTAAGCCTTGGGTGTGGATAAGGCTGAAGAAAGAACGAGAGGTGAAGGAACAAACAAGAGTCTGCAGCAGCAACTAGCACTAACTTACGTAATAGAGAGCGAGAAGAGAAGGCATCGGTCGAAAGATGATCACGAAGTGATCCTAACTAAAGCCGATCAAACATAACCCCACCGTGTTCAACTCCCGAATCCCTATTCGGAAATTGACAGTCACGGTACACACGCTGGTAGTGTATTGAATCATTGTGTCAAGTTATCTACAACCGGAATTAACAAGCTCCCATCTGCCACATAACCGCGGGCACGGCTTTCGAAAGTTCAAACCCTGCAGGGGTGTTCCAACTTGGCCCATCACAAGCCCACGATCCGCGGAGTCGCAACTCCATAGTTGGGAAGGCCCGAGTATTCTCGGAATCCCGTGCTCAAGTTAAACCGAACTAAGGTAAGGCTAATCCAGCAAATCCTCCCGGCGTGTCGACACCCTGATAGTAGCCGCGCGTATCTAGGTCTCAGGACACGACCGGATGGGCGAAGCTACAGGACCCAAACCTCGAGTTGCCTCGTGGTGGTTCCCGCAGGCTCCCCGTTTGGGACCAACACCATCGGCACTGGCCCCCCTGCTATGTAGAAATAAAGGATTCTCGAGGGAGCGACCCTCTATGCAAATTTAATTAATTAATTAAGTTGTTATTATGAGGCAAATAGTACCAAAAGTTGGGACTTGCTGGAAAAGACTTAGCACTTAGCGGTTTATCAAGGGGGTCCCATACACCCCAACCGTGTTAGGAACGCATAATCAAGGAACATAACACCGGTTTATACGGTTCCTAACGGCATGAGTGGAACAAAACACCAAGCAAAAGGCTTAGCCTTCCACCCTGCCAGTATATAGATGATTTCATTTTAAGCATTTATATAGTGTGATATAACCCAACCAAACTTCAACATGAAGCAAGCATCTTCAATCTTCACCTGCAACTAACAATGCTATAAGAAGGGCTGAGCGAAGCGTACTTAGCCAAGCAACGGTTTGCATAGGTAGGGTGGTTAACATGGCAATTGGTTACAAGTAGGAGGCTGACAGGAAAACATGGGCATCGAGGCAAAACTACAGATCGAGACTTCTAGCAAGAGGCAAAAATAGTAATGGTATCCGGGTTCGGTCATCTTGCCTGGGATTCCACAAGGGAGAAGAACGGGTCCAAGAAGAAGACGGAGCAACAGTCGAGCGGATCCTCACAACTCCGGAACGAAACCGAAGCTAACAAGAGAAGCAACCGGAAAGAAGCAAACAACACGGTAAACACACAAACATAAACATGGCATACGATGCACAAACAAGTATGATGCATGTCCGGTTTAAATATGCATGGCATGGCAAAGTGCACAAACAATACTACAAGTTAAGTGGAGATCAATATGCAACGAGTTGCATATTGACGAAACACCACATTAATTATTTAATTGACTCTTGTTATTTACAAGACAAGGTTAAATGTTTTTAGCATGGCAAGAGGTGAAGCATAAAGAAACTACACTATTTAGGCATTTTAAATGAGGCCGGAGAATAACAACAACATATCCGGAAAATCCTCATGAGCATGTTTAATAATTATAAGCAAACAACAATTAAACATATATAATGTTGTTAAATGATGCGGATGACATGTTCAAGTTTATGCAAGTTTTAAAAGGTTGACTTAAAAGAGATAAGAAGTATTGTCACCGTGGTGGAAAGAAAAGGGGCCACGACAACGATCCGAAAATGATGCAACGGCATCATATCGGTTCCGGTAACTCGTTGAGAGTCCGATGCAAAAGGTGACGAAGCGAGTCAAACGAGATGAAAGGTGGGGCGATCCCGTTACCGGGTTCCCACGAGTCGGCGACGAGGCAACCGAGGAACACGACAAAAGGTGGAACGGGCACGAGCACACACAAGGGAGACATTTCATACAACCACAAGCAAGCAACCACGGGTCACGTCTCGGGGTTATACCTTTGAAGCGTGCGTTTCGAGGCGGTTCGAGCTCGTAGTGGAAGTAGAGGAAGTAGTCGTTCCGTAGGCGGTAGTTGTACTCGGGCGACGGTAGAGGAAGTAGTGGTAGTCGCGGTCGGAGAGGAAGTAGACGTTCACGGAGCTCGTTTCCCGTAGAGGTACTTGAGGGTCTCGGCGACGGTAGTCGAACTCGTTACGTAGATGTTCACTTCTTTTGTCGCCGTGTAGTCGAACTAGAAGGTCGTCGGCGACTCGAAGGGGTACACGGGTCGACGTTCTCGTACACGGTTCATCTGTCCAAAAAATTACAGCACGGCACACAAAACAAAAAAAAACAAAACACAACACCAACAAAAACAAAAACTACAGGAGCTAAACCAAAAGGGGCAGCACGGCGCTGCGGGAGCTCGACCAGGGAACGGTCCTGGCGCGGGAGGCCGGCCGCTGCGCACGGGAGGGCGGCGGCCCTGGAAACGGCGCTCGGGGCCTGCTGGGAAAACGGAGGGAAGGCGCCGGCGAGGAGCTGCGCGGGGCTCGGCCTCTGGGAAAACGGAGAGGCTCGACGCCGCGGTCGGGCGAGCTGCGAGGGGAGACGTCGGGAGGCTCCTGGCCTTGGGACGCGGTGGCGGCTCGAGGAGCTGGGAGGGCCACGGCGCTGGTGCTGCTCTTGCGGACGACGAGGCGAGGGCCAGCAGCTCCTGGCGCTGGAGAAGGGAGCCGCGACGGATCGACGGCTGCTGGGGTGCGGCGCTCGGGGCCAGGGGGCCGGCTCGAGGCGCGCGGACGGGTCGAGGCGACCGCTCGCGAGGCGACGGAGGGAGCCGGGAGGAGGTCGGGGAACGAGGCCTCCGGCCCGGTGCTGAGGGATGCGGGACGCACGGGCGATGCCGACCGGCCCGTCGGCTCGCTGGGCGGAGAAGCAGAGCGGGCGAGGGAGAGGGTGAGGTGCGGGGAGAGGAGTGCGGTCGAGCCTGCGAAGAGCGAGGAGAACGGGCTCAAGCGAAGGGAGGCGAGAGCACTGGGGCGCGGGGTCGAGAGGATCGATGGGAGAGGCTGGCGGCGCACAGTGGGAGGAACGGAGGGAGCTGGTGCGGGGCTCGGTGCCCTAGGGTTTCAGCGGGGAGTTGGGCTGGAGTGGCCTGGTTGGGCCAAAAGGGAGAGGGAGGTGACTTGGGCCAGAGAGAGAGGGAAAGGGGGAGGTCCAGATGGGCCTAGGCTGGTTGTAGAGGCCTGGGAAGGCAGGCTGGGCTGCTCCTTTTCTGCAGCTCTTATCTCATTAAAAGAAAAAGAGCAAAGGAAAAGAAAAGTCCAGAGAGTTTGGAGAAGATTTTGACTGAGATAAAAATATCCCTACAACCCTGGAATTGTGGGCTATTTTAATAAAGTGCTTTGGCAATTTTTAGAGACTACAAATTTATGCGAGTTCGGAAATAACTCAAACTTGCATAAATCTTTAGGCCAACCAAGCACTTCCAAAAGACATGAAAAAAAAAAAGGAGGAGGAGGTCTTGGCAAGGGATTGAGAAGGGAAAAGGCATGGGGAAAAAATGCACGTGTGTTATGGTGATTCCGGAGCAATGGAATATTTATTAATATAGCTCCCTAAAATATTGAGAGACTTTATATGTTATAAAGAGAAGTCACCTTCCCTCGATTTAAATGGACTGAAGGTCCACACGGATTATTTAGGTTGAGATGCAAAAAAAAATAAATATGACATGATGGCATGATGACATGATGCAATGCAAAAATAAATAACACAAGCAAAATAAAACACACGGGCAACCCGGAACATCTGGAATCTTCGGGAAGCTTCTGGAATCTTCTGGGACGTCGGTCTCGGGCGTCACAACTCTCCCACACTAACAGAGGATCTCGACCCGAGATCCTAGAGATATCACCGGGTAAAACGGAAGAGGAAGAGGTAAAACAAAGTTGCTTCTTTGACAGACGAGTGAAACCAAAGAACCTTGAGAGGTTAAACAAGTTGAAAGAAAGAATGCAACGGAGATGAACGAAGTTGAAAAACACTCTGTTAGAAAAGAGGAACAAGGAGCATACGGGAACCTTGTAGGTTGAAAGACATGAAACAAGAGCTCACGGACCAAAAGAATATGAAACTGCAACGGTATGGCCAAGGAATAAGAATGACAGAATTTGGACAGCACTCCGTCTGAAAATGGAAGGAATTAACAAGAACTAGAGAAGATGTAGTGATACTTGATGAAAACAACAACACACAACCTCCGGAACAATTAAAGAATGGCACAAGGTGTAAGAAAGTTTCAGACAGCACTCCGGTTAAAGATAGGCAAAACTAGATAGATGATGGAACTAGAATGAAGAATACAACACTCCGGTTAAAATGATAAACAAGGGTAAGAACATGATCCTATAAAAACGAGATGATGGTTAAAGAGAGTAATATCAGAATGCCTCCGGAATCAAAGAATAGCATAGGTCGTTGGAAAGAAAAGAACGGAGAAGAAAAAGACAACTTCTCTCAAAATGAAATTTGAAAGAGCATCCTTACGAAGAAGGGTTGAACGGAGTTGTTGGAAAATCAACAACGAAAGAATAAGCTTGAAGTGGGCTTATGGAAAACATCTCAAAATTATGAGGTGACAACCAGCCACTAACTTAAACAATTGATTGGATTGAGATCAACAAGGAGATGAAAAACTTATTTCGCCGGAATGATAAATGAAGAACTTGGGTCATTTATAAGCACCATAATTGCAACAATCCTTAGGGAAAGCTTTAGGTGAAATACAACCCAAGATAACTCCAATGAATAAATTGAAAGGTTGGAAAGATCTCTTGAACAAAGAAAAATGATGGTTTTAAATATCACAATCTTGACAACTTGTGAATCATAAAACATGAAGGAATTGACAAGAATAACATAACACCATCTGCAAAGATAAGGTAGAAAGGATTGCAATTAGAAAGTAAGATGAAGAAAGCTTGAACTCCAACAAGAATGTTGATGAAAACTTCGAGGATGAATTAAAACATGATGAACCACCATGAAACTCCGGTAATGAAAGCATGAGAAGTGAAAGATGAAAAGAATAAGATTCAAGGCCTTCGATGAATTAGATGGATGTTTGAAAGATAACTGAAATAACATGGAGCTCCGGAAAACAAGATGAACAACTTAGAAGCGACAATATGATATGATGAACAAGCTCCAGACAAAAGAATTAAGTCACCTTGAAGGAATAAGAATAAGAATTATGTCATGCATCTCCTTCACCAATTTAAATTGATGACAACCAAAGGATTTGGCATACTACTTATTCTCGTTGGAAAGAATTAAAGAGAGATCTAGCACAAGCTGAGAATAGTCTTGAACGACTCACCGGTAGGATTATGAAAAGAACAAATGAATTGATACGATAACAACGGAAGGATAAACTTGAAAGAACCACCGTAAGAATATAGAGACGAACGAAGAGACATCAATGAAGAATATTTGGAGAACGAAGTTGAAAACTGAGAACGAAGAAATATTCTGAAATGATGGCCTTCGGAGGATCACAAAGAAAAGAATTCAAGAATGCTTCGGATGGGTATAAAAGAATTCCTCACAATCGGAACAATAATGAGGATGGCATGAAGCTAGAACCACGAATCTTCAAGAGAAGGGCCAAGATTTAAGAGAAACACTTCTCCGGTCTTCAAATGTTGAGAATGAAGACGAGAAATGCCATAAGAATTGTTGAGCACTCCGGAATGAAGAATTTAAAAGGTTGAACCAATGATGAAAAAGAATTGAACGCGATCTTGGAGAAGGCATGTGACTGATGGCAAATCATTCTTACGTCACACTATGAATAGAATTTGAGAATAACTCCGGAATAAGAAGAGTCAGGTAAGATCCTGGGAAAAGACCTGTGGGTTAAGGCCCACTCAAAGAAATCACCGTTGAAAAGATTGCTTAAGAGATATTGCACCGGTTGAATTAAAAGGCTTGAATAAGATAGCAATCCTCAAAATAACTTGAACAGAATAAGAATGGAATTATGAATCTTCGGCACTCCGGATAAGAATAGCAAGAGGAGAATGATTAACTGGTGCACCGGAATAAGAAAGCATTGTGAAATGAGGAAAAGGATAAGATCAACACCGAAATCTTGAATTACATCCACCGGCAGAATTAGAGAACAAAAGAATGATGAACTTGAAACTCTTGAGCATCTTCACGATAAATCACCGGATAAGAACATTGAAGGAAAAGAATGAAGAACCATCACAAAATAAAATGGATACTTCATTAAGAATTTCTGGCTCCAAGAAGAAGAAGGGTGGGAGGGCGGGGAAAACAAGACAACTTGGGATGAATAACTTGAAGAGAAGGCACACCGGTTGAAAAGAATTTAACATGACCATCTTGATGATCAAGAAGAAGGACTAGCACTCCCATAGAAATATGAGAATATCGATTAGGAAAGGTATGGAATCAACATTTGACATCGAAGCAACTCGAATACCAGAATCAAAACAAAAACAAAGGATAGATAAGCAACAGCCTAATCTTCACAATATCATCCGAACAGAGAATTGAACGAATGAATTCTGTAGGTACATCACTTGACGAGAAGCCACTTGGAGAGCAAAATGAAAATAAAAAGGAACAAGGAACAGATAGAACAAATACAAGATAGAAGCTTCGTTCGACATCTTCGTGCTGAAAGCTCATGGAACGTGTTACAAAAGGGTTTTGTCATCCCCGGATCAGCATAGCCAAGGATCCTTTAAGATGCAACTCCCGATCAGAACAAGTCCATACAACCACTTCACTCAATGTAGAACCCCAAACTTCATATCGAGCATCCGTTGGAAGAATGCCTAGAACTACTAGATGAACCCACCTATAGATTTCCGAAAGTTTCCAGTTATGCAATCAGGTGTTGGGGATACACGGGAAGCACCGCGCAATCAACTCTAAACCTACATCCAGGTGTATCCATCCTTCAACACATAACCAGTCTTTCTCAGAAACTGTTTACCTCGGACCTTCGAAAACGCATCCACTATAACAAGCTATGGCAATACTCTCGAACTACCTCCCCAGTACTGGGTGATGTCGGGGTTATCTTGCCACTGGCCGTATAGGAGAGATTTTCGATGTCGGCCGTCTTAAGTATTTAGTACTGCCGCGATATGCTTGTGTCAATGATACCCCGAAGCTCAACTCCTCGGTAACAGGAGGCATCGAGAACAATATCCTTGTCACAAGAACATCGAAACAATTCCAGAATACTCGCGGGATCCTAAAAAAAATTTGGTGCAATTTTTGAAAGTAGAAGAGAAAAGAGTAATCGTCAGGAGTCCTCACCAGAGAGAAAAGGGATGAGAAGCAAAGAAATCCTACTCTCCGATATAATATATAGGACTCAAAACATTTCAGTGTGTGCCTAGACTCAACCGTCAACGATTCGATCAAACAGTGGGGGCTTCTAGGTCGGAGAAGGCTCTGAATACCAACTTGTAATGCCCAGGATGGGACTATACCTCCTACGTGTCGAGGCACGACTTAAAGGTATAAGCCCATCCTAGAATGATCTCAAGTTTGGTATCTTTGCACAACTCATGTAAAAGAGGGATTAAAATGCAAAAGAGGATAGTTGGCTTACACTCGCCACTTCACACAATACAATACATAAGCAATCATCATACAGAACATCACAACCCGACTACGGGTGAAGATCCAAAAGAAAGATACCAAAACAACATAAAGCCACAGGTCAGGATCGAATCCTAGTAGAA
Organism: Secale cereale; assembly: GCA_902687465.1. NCBI lineage: Eukaryota > Viridiplantae > Streptophyta > Magnoliopsida > Poales > Poaceae > Secale > Secale cereale. The sequence goes on along the minus strand of LR738714.1, from coordinate 712,269,805 downwards.
ACCACTACTGAACATCGAAACGTCACAAGCAAACGGTCAAACTCTTCAACAAGCTCCTGGTGAAGCACTGAACCAGCTCCTGCTTCGAACTCGGCTGAACCTGCATCTGGTGTGGTGAAGTAACTGTGAGCCACAGAGGACTCAGCAATCCCGTTCCCGGGTAACAAAACTATTTAAGCCTTGGGTGTGGATAAGGCTGAAGAAAGAACGAGAGGTGAAGGAACAAACAAGAGTCTGCAGCAGCAACTAGCACTAACTTACGTAATAGAGAGCGAGAAGAGAAGGCATCGGTCGAAAGATGATCACGAAGTGATCCTAACTAAAGCCGATCAAACATAACCCCACCGTGTTCAACTCCCGAATCCCTATTCGGAAATTGACAGTCACGGTACACACGCTGGTAGTGTATTGAATCATTGTGTCAAGTTATCTACAACCGGAATTAACAAGCTCCCATCTGCCACATAACCGCGGGCACGGCTTTCGAAAGTTCAAACCCTGCAGGGGTGTTCCAACTTGGCCCATCACAAGCCCACGATCCGCGGAGTCGCAACTCCATAGTTGGGAAGGCCCGAGTATTCTCGGAATCCCGTGCTCAAGTTAAACCGAACTAAGGTAAGGCTAATCCAGCAAATCCTCCCGGCGTGTCGACACCCTGATAGTAGCCGCGCGTATCTAGGTCTCAGGACACGACCGGATGGGCGAAGCTACAGGACCCAAACCTCGAGTTGCCTCGTGGTGGTTCCCGCAGGCTCCCCGTTTGGGACCAACACCATCGGCACTGGCCCCCCCTGCTATGTAGAAATAAAGGATCCTCGAGGGAGCGACCCTCTATGCAAATTTAATTAATTAATTAAGTTGTTATTATGAGGCAAATAGTACCAAAAGTTGGGACTTGCTGGAAAAGACTTAGCACTTAGCGGTTTATCAAGGGGGTCCCATACACCCCAACCGTGTTAGGAACGCATAATCAAGGAACATAACACCGGTTTATACGGTTCCTAACGGCATGAGTGGAACAAAACACCAAGCAAAAGGCTTAGCCTTCCACCCTGCCAGTATATAGATGATTTCATTTTAAGCATTTATATAGTGTGATATAACCCAACCAAACTTCAACATGAAGCAAGCATCTTCAATCTTCACCTGCAACTAACAATGCTATAAGAAGGGCTGAGCGAAGCGTACTTAGCCAAGCAACGGTTTGCATAGGTAGGGTGGTTAACATGGCAATTGGTTACAAGTAGGAGGCTGACAGGAAAACATGGGCATCGAGGCAAAACTACAGATCGAGACTTCTAGCAAGAGGCAAAAATAGTAATGGTATCCGGGTTCGGTCATCTTGCCTGGGATTCCACAAGGGAGAAGAACGGGTCCAAGAAGAAGACGGAGCAACAGTCGAGCGGATCCTCACAACTCCGGAACGAAACCGAAGCTAACAAGAGAAGCAACCGGAAAGAAGCAAACAACACGGTAAACACACAAACATAAACATGGCATACGATGCACAAACAAGTATGATGCATGTCCGGTTTAAATATGCATGGCATGGCAAAGTGCACAAACAATACTACAAGTTAAGTGGAGATCAATATGCAACGAGTTGCATATTGACGAAACACCACATTAATTATTTAATTGACTCTTGTTATTTACAAGACAAGGTTAAATGTTTTTAGCATGGCAAGAGGTGAAGCATAAAGAAACTACACTATTTAGGCATTTTAAATGAGGCCGGAGAATAACAACAACATATCCGGAAAATCCTCATGAGCATGTTTAATAATTATAAGCAAACAACAATTAAACATATATAATGTTGTTAAATGATGCGGATGACATGTTCAAGTTTATGCAAGTTTTAAAAGGTTGACTTAAAAGAGATAAGAAGTATTGTCACCGTGGTGGAAAGAAAAGGGGCCACGACAACGATCCGAAAATGATGCAACGGCATCATATCGGTTCCGGTAACTCGTTGAGAGTCCGATGCAAAAGGTGACGAAGCGAGTCAAACGAGATGAAAGGTGGGGCGATCCCGTTACCGGGTTCCCACGAGTCGGCGACGAGGCAACCGAGGAACACGACAAAAGGTGGAACGGGCACGAGCACACACAAGGGAGACATTTCATACAACCACAAGCAAGCAACCACGGGTCACGTCTCGGGGTTATACCTTTGAAGCGTGCGTTTCGAGGCGGTTCGAGCTCGTAGTGGAAGTAGAGGAAGTAGTCGTTCCGTAGGCGGTAGTTGTACTCGGGCGACGGTAGAGGAAGTAGTGGTAGTCGCGGTCGGAGAGGAAGTAGACGTTCACGGAGCTCGTTTCCCGTAGAGGTACTTGAGGGTCTCGGCGACGGTAGTCGAACTCGTTACGTAGATGTTCACTTCTTTTGTCGCCGTGTAGTCGAACTAGAAGGTCGTCGGCGACTCGAAGGGGTACACGGGTCGACGTTCTCGTACACGGTTCATCTGTCCAAAAAATTACAGCACGGCACACAAAACAAAAAAAAACAAAACACAACACCAACAAAAACAAAAACTACAGGAGCTAAACCAAAAGGGGCAGCACGGCGCTGCGGGAGCTCGACCAGGGAACGGTCCTGGCGCGGGAGGCCGGCCGCTGCGCACGGGAGGGCGGCGGCCCTGGAAACGGCGCTCGGGGCCTGCTGGGAAAACGGAGGGAAGGCGCCGGCGAGGAGCTGCGCGGGGCTCGGCCTCTGGGAAAACGGAGAGGCTCGACGCCGCGGTCGGGCGAGCTGCGAGGGGAGACGTCGGGAGGCTCCTGGCCTTGGGACGCGGTGGCGGCTCGAGGAGCTGGGAGGGCCACGGCGCTGGTGCTGCTCTTGCGGACGACGAGGCGAGGGCCAGCAGCTCCTGGCGCTGGAGAAGGGAGCCGCGACGGATCGACGGCTGCTGGGGTGCGGCGCTCGGGGCCAGGGGGCCGGCTCGAGGCGCGCGGACGGGTCGAGGCGACCGCTCGCGAGGCGACGGAGGGAGCCGGGAGGAGGTCGGGGAACGAGGCCTCCGGCCCGGTGCTGAGGGATGCGGGACGCACGGGCGATGCCGACCGGCCCGTCGGCTCGCTGGGCGGAGAAGCAGAGCGGGCGAGGGAGAGGGTGAGGTGCGGGGAGAGGAGTGCGGTCGAGCCTGCGAAGAGCGAGGAGAACGGGCTCAAGCGAAGGGACGCGAGAGCACTGGGGCGCGGGGTCGAGAGGATCGATGGGAGAGGCTGGCGGCGCACAGTGGGAGGAACGGAGGGAGCTGGTGCGGGGCTCGGTGCCCTAGGGTTTCAGCGGGGAGTTGGGCTGGAGTGGCCTGGTTGGGCCAAAAGGGAGAGGGAGGTGACTTGGGCCAGAGAGAGAGGGAAAGGGGGAGGTCCAGATGGGCCTAGGCTGGTTGTAGAGGCCTGGGAAGGCAGGCTGGGCTGCTCCTTTTCTGCAGCTCTTATCTCATTAAAAGAAAAAGAGCAAAGGAAAAGAAAAGTCCAGAGAGTTTGGAGAAGATTTTGACTGAGATAAAAATATCCCTACAACCCTGGAATTGTGGGCTATTTTAATAAAGTGCTTTGGCAATTTTTAGAGACTACAAATTTATGCGAGTTCGGAAATAACTCAAACTTGCATAAATCTTTAGGCCAACCAAGCACTTCCAAAAGACATGAAAAAAAAAAAAGGAGGAGGAGGTCTTGGCAAGGGATTGAGAAGGGAAAAGGCATGGGGAAAAAATGCACGTGTGTTATGGTGATTCCGGAGCAATGGAATATTTATTAATATAGCTCCCTAAAATATTGAGAGACTTTATATGTTATAAAGAGAAGTCACCTTCCCTCGATTTAAATGGACTGAAGGTCCACACGGATTATTTAGGTTGAGATGCAAAAAAAAAAAAATATGACATGATGGCATGATGACATGATGCAATGCAAAAATAAATAACACAAGCAAAATAAAACACACGGGCAACCCGGAACATCTGGAATCTTCGGGAAGCTTCTGGAATCTTCTGGGACGTCGGTCTCGGGCGTCACAGAACCGGGACAAATGGGCTGGCCAGGCCCGAACCAAAGCCCTGTTTCTACTAGTGGAATGCCTAACCGTCTTGCACCAAAAAAAAGGTGTACCTGAGTAGCTTGGCACATGATTAGTCGGCAAAGCGAATTGTCATTATCACCGAAACAAATAAGGCGCAAAATGCCCTAACAACGAGAAACCCAAGCGTTGGGTGTCCCTAGCAACGAGAGAAGGAGTAAGGCTGGGATCTGCTTTGCTGCTTTTTGTCCTTTTCTTTTCCGTCTTGTGAAGAGGAATCTGACGAGCAAGCGAGAGAACGAATGAACCGTCAAACTGGCGAGCGAGCGAAACGGAATAATTTATCGTGAACTACTTTCACTTTTCTGTGAGTGCTGGCATACCATTGCGCACAAGGCGCCGAATATAACGTCTTCCCTTCGATCGAGAAGCTTATACCTTTTGCTTTTCATTTTTACCGAACTTGCTTCATTTTTGGAGAACTTTCTTTTAACAAACTCTGTTGCAACGTGGAGTAATTCCACAAACATGAACTATACTTACACATAAATTTTCATTTCGGATTACATTGGAAAAGGAAGCACTGGAAAATTAGTAGAGAGGAAACATCAATCTATATTACGAGCCCTAAAACAAGATAATTTGCGGTTAACACAGGCAGTGATGCCAATGTGCTGATTATGATCCTGCAAAAAAAAAACATGGCTTGACTTATTATTATATACTAGAAGATACCACACACATTGTTGCAGGAAATGTCATGCATATTTCAATGAGATATTTCAATGATAACTAAAATTAGATATAAATAATAACATAATGAGGTTAAAATATTTATTAATTATAAATAAGATAATGCAGTGAAATTCTCATGCATGTTTTCATGTTTCGGTGTTTTTTACTATGCAGGATTGCATGTTGTAGTGGACATTTTCCTATGCATGTTACGTGATGAGGTTACATGCTTGCATGTTGTGAGAAATATGTTAACATTCTACAATTAAAACCAATTGCATTTGTCCAAAATGAGAGATACATAAAAAACAGATCTAGTCTAATTAAATAGTGTGATCTTTAACAATTACTTACGCGGTACTAAGTACGCCAGAATGCAGGTCGTATTCTCGCGAGAAGACAAATGATCCTATAGACTGTGGCAATGCAGCCTATCAAGAGGAATAAAAGGAAGTATTAGAATAATAGTTCGCTTACAAGAAAAAGGCAATGCAACATTATTGTAACATGCGATTTTCAATCACCTGTAAGATAGTAACACGTAGAAGGTCACCTCGGAGTCCTAAAATTAGGGCTCCAGCTACGGTGGCGGCTGGAGCCGCAATGAACCTCAACACCAAGCTCAACATGGTCCAGCCTAGTCCACACACGATAAACTTTTCTTGTAGTCCTATGAACATGCCTATACAGTGCAGCAATCAGAATTAATTTTCATGCATCAATCCTCGCATCTTTAGGTGCCCCTTTAAAACACATGGTTCGATAAACACATGAATAGAAAAGGCATATAAATATGATATTATAATTTTAGTTGTTTTTGTGTGTAATCATATAAGTGCAATAGAGAAGATAATAGTACTTGTTTAGTTGTAAGTTGCAACGCATAGAAAACACATGAATTTTCTATGGAGATCCAGACGCGTATATCCTATGTTTCCTCTTGTGTACACAATGGGCCCCAAATTCAAGATGCTAATATGAAACAAATACAATTTAGATATTGTCTTGTTATTTTTTGAAAAAGACAGTTGCTATACATGTGGCACTCTCTCCATTACAAAGAATAATGTGTGCACGGATTTCAGAGTTAAAGCTAACCATAAACTAGATCAACTAAATGTGGGTTATATGTGACAAAAATATTACATTGAATTGATATTCGAAATAAGTGTTCAGTTGTATAATTAAAATATACATTGTTGATCTAATTTATAGTGCTTGTCCATCTTAATTATTCATTGGAATGAAGGGAATAATACTTTTAGAAACACAAAGTTGACATCCTGTAATATTTTTAGAAACGCAAGCGAATAATATTATTTAAACAAAGAAACATTGGCTGTATTTATAAAACGGGGCGAAAGCCTGTATATTTTGAAAGAAAACAAAGAAACGTAAGTTTGACTAATGGATAGAAAAACGGATCTTGAAATACGAATCTCATTGCAGTAGGCTTTTTTGATAGCTATAAGTGCAGCTAGATTTGGTAGGTCATCACTATACCGGGCCAAAACACGGGCCGGGCCGGGCTTCGGGCCGGGCCTAGCCAAGCCCAAGCTAAAAAGCCTAGGCCCGAGCCCGGCCCGGCCCGACCATCGGGCCTAAAAATCGGGCCCGAGCCCGGCCCATCAGTCAAAAAGCCCGTCGGGCCTCGGGCCACGGGCCGGGCCTCTTCAGCAAACATCATATATCACGGGCCCAGGCCCGGCCCGACATGTGCTTCGGGCTTAAAAACCAGGCCCGAGCCCGACCCGTGGACAAGGTCGGGCCGGGCCGGGTCGGGCTTTTTCGGGCCGGGCCGGGTCTGGCCGACCGGGCCGGGCTGCCCATGGCCAGGTCTAGTCATCACGTACCCATGCTGAACATTCCGATTCCAATGCCGGTCTTTGATGAATTGTTGCAACTACATATTGATATTGTACTAAGAAAAAGTCGCTAATTAACCAATTCTGTTGTGCAACATGGCACATGCAAACCTGTTTGCCATGGAAGACCACGCAACCCCAAGGAGGCTGGCGTACACGTTGGGGTTGCGGGCGAGCTTCACCCCGACCGCTCGCAGCAGCGGCGCCCAGAACGCGCACCCCGTCGCCGCCGTCTTACGGCCGTTTTCACCTTGTGCCGGCCATTCGAAGTCGCTCTCCAACGCCGCCTGGCTCTGGGTGCCGTCTTCGGCCAGCGCCGACAGATCGCCTTCTACGCGTGCGCTTTGATCACCATCAGCCGGCTCCGAGGTCACCTCCAGCCAGGCCTGCCTCGCCTCGAAGACGATGAGCAACAGCGGGAACCACACGACGACCTGCAGGACCGAGAGCTGCACGATGATGTCGCCCGCCCACTTGCCGTACATGGCGTCCAGCAGCGGCACGCCCACGAGGAGCGCGTTGTTGAGCGCCGCCAGCGAGAAGCCGGTGATGCACCACGAGTAGGATGAGGGCGCGCTGCCGCCGCGGCGCGTCGCGGCCTTGGCGCCCCGGGCGGCGGCGCACCCGACGAGCGCGAGCACGACGATGAGCTTGGCGACGGCGTCGGCCGCCAGGACGCGGTAGCCGGCGGCGAAGGAGCCTGCACGGGCGGTGAAGTCGAAGCAGAGGAGCGGGAAGGCGAAGTAGACGAAGAGGCGGTTGACGGCGTCGCAGTGGTCCGCGGTGAAGAGCTTCCACCACCGCACGGAGCCGTAGCCGAGGCCGAGGGCGAAGTAGAGCGGCGCAATGGCGGCCGCCACCCTGTACACGTCCCCCCACCCTATCATCTCGGGCGGCGTCCGATCGAGCTCAGGAAGGCCAGATCGGCCAAGTAAAGTCAGAATGGACAGACACGGGGAGCTGCCATTTTGCTTGCACCATCGATCGGCTCATTTAACAACTGCTGGGAACTCGTTGCCATCATTCATGTCGATGGAATGGAATACGACTTGATCGCTGGGTCGTTCGGGTCGTTTGTTAAGTACACTACTGCTACTAATAATGGTACTAGTGTAATGTAATGTAGTCGCAGCGTCAACGAGATCCCAAGCACATGCACCAACCCAACCTGCAGGTTCATTCGTGTCAACCACGTCGGTGCTACACTCCCTCTCGCCATAAGTCAATCAAGTATATAGAAAAAAGGTATGGCCTGCAGTATGACGTATCCCCGCCCACGTCATGAACGTGCGACCGCTCCCCTCCGCCCGGCTTAGGCCTCCTTTGGTTTGGAGGAATTTCATAGGAATTCTATAGGATAGGATTCTTATAGGAATTTTTCCTTTAGAGCCCTTTGGTTCATAGGAATGGATTCCTATTCCTACATAGGATTAGTTCCTATCCTCCATATTTCATAGGAAAATAAAAATGAGCCTAGACTCAATGGAAAAATTTCTTTGGTGTGAACCAAATGACATCTCTTTTCCTATTACTACTCATAGGATTTGAGATGCATGTCATCTCATTTCCTACAAATTTCCTATTCCTATGATAATCCTATCCTATGAATCAAAGGAGGCCTTAATTTGCTGAATCCAATCCACTAATTAATCCACAGGAGGAAGGGCCCGCACCTGCTCTGACCTGTATTGCGCCGGAAAGAATAACCGTGTTTTTTAGACACAAGTTCCTCAATGCAAGAAGAACATCTATGCATCCATACAACACCGGTAGTAAACTCCTAAGGCTGTAACGAGCCCATCAGCAACCCTATTTTGTTCCCTTCTAAACTTCTGTCGAACAAACTCCCTGACCTACATGAGCTCTTTTATTTCTACATACAGTAAGATGTCAATATGTGGAGCGAGTAAACATATTCCTGGACAAGATGGATAGTGCCTCAGAAGAGTCTGACTGAATCACAACCGGCATTTCAGTGTGTTGTATGGCCAGTGCCATACCTTGCATCAACACGAGAATTCCAGCCTCCAGCGCTTCGTTACAATGGAATGTTTACAGTGCAAAATGAAGCGATAGGACTCAAACACCACTGACCCGCCTTGATTCCTCAATATCATACCAGCTACTGCACTGCCATCTCCCGGCGAGAAGGATCCGCCGACACATAGTGCCACACAGCTCATCAGGAGGGGTAGAGAGAGGCTAGGTTAGTAGTCGTACAACTGGTATCACATGTGGCATAGGCCCAACGTCCGCTATGATCAACAACTTTCCTTTGAGCATCTCTTCGGTCATGTACTTCTGGGCAAGATTTAGTGAGTTGAAGTAACTGTCAAGTAAACCGACAGTCGACTCCACTACTGGAACCGCTTTGCCATGTACAATATCCATACATAAGCTCCAAATGTGTCATATGAACATCATAATCCTTTCTTGTGTTTCTCAGGAGATGTCGACGAGGTCAAGCAGTAGCCATTCCTTCCATTTTTCAACTAGAGCACCATTACCCGGGAGGGTCCACACCTGTCTCATATCATCCCACATGATTCCGATGTGGGTACAAGTGAGAAGTGCATGGGAAGTGCTTTCCCTCTCTAGACCACAGAGCGGGCATGAACCCTGAGTTGAGAGATGATGATATACTTTGCACTGGTGTGTAGCCAATGCCCCAACTACAACCTTCCATGCGGTAATACATGCACTAATGTATTGCCTGCTTGATGTTCTTTTTTGTATGCGTGCATCATCAAGGAGATGGTGGCGGTGAGACACCCACACCTTTTCTCGTTCCGTTTGCTAAATGGAATCGGCATTGTGTCTTCCCTCTCCTTGAGAGGTGCCGTCTCGAAAACTTGATCCCCTCTGCTTTTCCAGTGTTGGACATTCACGGTTAACATGTGTCCAACCGGTGATGCGATATGTTGGTCTTGCCACATGTCTGGCAATGACAATGATGACAAGTGGAGCTGGGTAGTAACTTGTTTTTCCTCAACGACCGTTCGGTATGTGCTTGTGCGTGAGATAGAAGTTGTAGTATCGCGAGATGATGTGGTATCAGCGACGAGCAGGTCGGCTTATGTTGGTGCAAGGCATGCTTGTTTCTCCCACGAAGTTTGTCGTTGAAGTTGAAGTTGCCTTGTTGCCGATATATTTTGGCCAATTGTTTGGCAGAGACTGGGTTTTTGGGACCAACTTAGAAAAAAAAACAACTAATTGGATAGTTTTGCTGGGTTTTTGGCCGAATGATTGGCAGGGACCTATGATCTTTACTTGTACCTCTCTAGTGTTCCAAGATTGGATAGTGGGTGCATCTTTTTGACTGCGTAGCACGTTTCACTACATAGTTAAACCAAACATACCACCGCTTTAAAGTAAACGTGCGACTCTATTCTATTTCCTTTCCCCAGTAAGACATCCACTTCAGTACTAAAGTACTAACACTTCTTGAGTACAACCAAGACCACAAAAAATGGCAGCTAGAACATAAAAAGTAAGCTGATACTTCGATTGCTGATCAATCATAGCAGCTAAAACACCAAACCAAATGAGGAAAGTGACATAGTCGTAAGAGGAGAAGATGCTGCTGCCGTAGATACTTTGAGGGCATCTCCATTGGCAGACGCTTAAGTCGATGCTTAAAAAAAACACAGCCCCCCCCCCCAAAAAAAACCAAGGCAAATGTGATACAACGGTGGCGCTAATTATAGATGCTTTAACCAGCCGCTGGGTACACAGTGTTTTATTTGATCGGGGTAGAAAAAGAGGCAAGCGCTCGGCTCCTATTGTTGCATAGATGACGCGGCTAACACTAGGATTCACGGGCCTAACAGCCAATCGAGCAGGAAATAGATCAGGGCGTCCCCTATTAGCACCCCGCGTTGGCCATGCACTTAGCGCACATATAACCGGGACTCACCGTCGCCTCCCCAGAGGATCGATTTGAGAAGAAACTGAGCTGCTGGAAGAGCAAGCTGATGTCATACGGAGGCAGACTAATTCTCATTAATTCGGTTTTCACGATTATGCCCATGTTTCTCCTCTCCTTTTTTGAGGTACCAGTTGGAGTCCGAAAAAGGTTGGACTTCTATCGATCACCCTTCTTCTGGCAGAGTGATGAACTAAAACGAAAGTACAGACTCGCTAAATGAGATATTATTTGTAGGCCAAAATACCAAGGGGGTCTAGGCATTGAAAATCTTGAGGTGAAGAAAATATGTCTTCTCAGCAAGTGGCTGTTTAAGCTATCTATATTGACGGAGGCCACATGGGCTCATATCTTGTGTAATAAGTACCTTCACTCTAAAACATTGTCCCAGGTGACAGTGAGGCCGACTGATTCACCTTTTTGGAAAGGATTGATGAGAGTTAAATCACTTTTTCTAAATGGACAAAGTTCATAGTTGGAAACAGTAACACTACGAGATTCTGGAAGGATACATGGCTAGGGGCGACGCCCCTCGCACTCCAATATCCTTCTCTTGATAGCATTGTTCAGCGTAAAGACGCTTACGTTTCAACAGTACTGCGGTCCACTCCTCTCAATATTCAATTTAGGAGAAAGCTAGCGGGAAACCGTTGGGAAGCCTGGCTCAATCTTGTGAGAAGATTGGTGGATGTTCTGTTGGGGAACGTAGCATAATTCAAAAATTTCTACGCCTTCACCAAGATCCAACTATGGAGACATCTAGCAACAAGCAAGTAAGAGTACATCTACATACCGCTATGTAGATCGCGTGCGGAAGCTTTCAACGAAGTGTGGATGAAGTAGTCGTACTCTTCACGTTCTTCGTCACCGATGATCTAGTGCCGAACGGACGGCACCTCCGCGTTCAACACACGTACGGTGCAACAACGTCACCTCCTTCTTGATCCGGCAAGGGGGGGAGGAGAAGTCGTCAGAGATCCGGCAGCACGACGGCGTGATGACGGATGCAGTGGAGATCGCAGCAGGGCTTCGCCGGGCGCCCTGCGTAGGAGTATGGAGGTGTGACGGGAGGGGGAGAGGCGCCAGGGCTTGGGTGCGGCTGCCCTCTCCCTCCCCACATATATATAGGGGCCAGGGGGGTGCGCCTGGGCCCCCTGCAGATCCAATCTGCAAGGGGGCGGCGGCCAGGGGGGGTTCCTTGCCCCCCAAGGCAAGTGGAGCCCCACTCCCCTTTAGGGTTTTAACCCTAGGTGCATGGGGAGGTGGGCCCCCTAGTGGCGCGCCAGCCCTGATGGATGGGCACTTCCCCTTGCGGCCTAGGGGCCCCACCGGGATGGGTGGCCCCACCCGGTGGACCCCCGGGGCCCCTCCGGTGGTCCCGGGACGCTCCCGGTGACCCCCGGAGATCACCCGTTGGCCGAAACTGGACTTCCTATATATCAATCTTTACCTCCGGACCATTCCGGAACTCCTCGTGACGTCCGGGATCTCATCCGGGACTCCGAACAACTTTCGGGTTTCCATGTGCATTTATCTCTACGACCCTAGCGTTACCGAACCTTAAGTGTGTAGACCCTACGGGTTCGGGAGACACGTAGACATGACCGAGACTACTCTCCGGTCAATAACCAACAGCGGGATCTGGATACCCATGTTGGTTCCCACGTGTTCCTCGATGATCTTCATCGGATGAACCACCGTGTCAAGGATTCACTCAATCCCGTATGTTATTCCCTTTGTCCATCGGTACGGTACTTGCCCGAGATTCGATCGTCGGTATTCCCGATACCTTGTTCAATCTCGTTATGACAAGTCTCTTTACTCGATCCGTAACCCATCATCCCGTGACTAACTACATAGTCACATTGAGCTCATTATGATGATGTCGTACCGAGTGGGCCCAGAGGTACCTCTCCGTCATACGGAGTGACAACATCCCAGTCTCGGTTCGTACCAACTCAACAGACACTTTCGGAGATACCCGATGCGTACCTTTATAGCCACCCAGTTACGTTGTGACGGTTGGCACACCCAAAGTACTCCTACGGTATCCGGGAGTTGTACAACCTCATGGTCTAAGGAATAAATACTTGACACCGAAAAGCTTATGCATTACGAACTATACGATCTCGTGTTATGCTCAAGTTTGGGCCTTGTCCATCACATCATTCTCCTAATGATGTGATCCCGTTATCACTGACATCTCATGCCCATGGTCAGGAAACCGTGACCATCTGTTAATCAACGAGCTGGTAACTAGAGGCCTACCAGGGACTCATTGTGGTCTGTGTATTCACACATGTATCGCTGTTTCCGTACAATACAATTCAAGCATGAATAACAGATAATTATCATGAACAAGGAGATATAATAATAATGCTTTTATTATTGCCTCTAGGGCATATCTCCAACAGTCTCCCACTTGCACTAGAGTCAATAATCTAGTTACATTGTGATGAATCGAACACCCATAGAGTTCTGGTGTTGATCATGTTTTGCTCGTGAAAGAGGTTTAGTCAACGGGTCTGCTATATTCAGATCCGTATGCACTTTTCAAATATCTATGTCTCCATCCTGAACATAATTCCGGATGGAGTTGAAACGGCGCTTGATGTGCTTGGTCTTCTTGTGAAACCTGGGCTCCTTGGTAATAGCAATAGCACCAGTGTTGTCACAGAAGAGAGTCATCGGGCTTGACGCGCTTGGAATGACTCCTAGGTCGGTGATGAACTCCTTCATCCAGACTCCTTCTTGTGCTGCTTTAGAAGCAGCTATGTACTCCGCTTCACATGTAGATGCTGCCACCACGCTTTGCTTGCAACTGCACCAGCTGACTGCCCCTCCATTCAAAATATACACGTATCCGGTTTGTGACTTAGAGTCATCCAGATCTGTGTCGAAGCTAGCATCGACGTAACCCTTTACGACGAGCTCTTCGTCACCTCCATAAACGAGAAACATATCCTTAGTCCTTTTCAGGTACTTTAGGATGTTCTTGACCGCTGTCCAGTGTTCCGTACCGGGATCACTTTGGTACCTCCCTACCAAACTTATGGCAAGGTTCACATCAGGTCTGGTACACAGCATGGCATACATGATAGAACCTATGGCCGAGGCATAGGGAATGACACTCATCTTTTCTCTATCTTCTGCCGTGGTCGGCGACTGAGCTTTGCTCAATCTCATACCTTGCAAAACAGGCAAGAATCCTTTCTTTGATTGATCCATATTGAACTTCTTCAATATTTTGTCAAGGTATGTACTTTGTGAAAGACCAATGAGGCGTCTCGATCTATCTCTATAGATTTTGATGCCTAATATGTAAGCAGCTTCTCCAAGGTCCTTCATTGAAAAACTTTTATTCAAGTAGGCCTTTACATTTTCCAAGAATTCTATATCATTTCCCATCAGCAATATGTCATCCACATATAATATGAGAAATGCTACAGAGCTCCCACTCACTTACTTGTAAATACAGGCTTCTCCATAAGTCTGTATAAATCCAAACGCTTTGATCACTTCATCAAAGCGAATATTCCAACTCCGAGATGCTTGCACCAGCCCGTAAATCGAGCGCTGGAGCTTGCATACCTTGTTAGCGTTCTCTGGATCGACAAAACCTTCCGGTTGCATCATATACAACTCTTCCTTGAGGAAGCCGTTAAGGAATGCTGTTTTGACGTCCATTTGCCATATCTCCTAATCATAGAATGCGGCAATAGCTAACATGATTCTGACTGACTTCAGCATCGCTACGGGAGAGAAAGTCTCGTCGTAGTCAATCCCTTGAACTTGTCGATAACCCTTAGCGACAAGCCGAGCCTTATAGATGGTCACATTACCATCCGCGTCTGTCTTCTTCTTAAATATCCATTTGTTTTCTATGGCGTGCCTATCATCAGGCAAGTCCACCAAAGTCCATACTTTGTTTTCATACATGGATTCTATCTCTGATTTCATGGCTCCAAGCCATTTATTGGAATCCGGGCCCGCCATCGCTTCTTCATAGTTCGAAGGTTCACCGTTGTCTAACAACATGATTTCCAGTACAGGGTTGCCGTACCACTCTGGTGCGGAACGTCCCCTTGTGGACCTTCGAAGTTCAGTAGTAACTTGATCTGTTTCTTCATGATCATTATCATCAACTTCCTCCCTTGTCGGTGCAGGCACCTCAGGAACAGTTTCCTGCGCTGCGCTACTTTCCGATGCAGGAGGGGTGACTGTCACCTCATCAAGTTCTACTTTCCTCCCACTCACTTCTTTCGAGAGAAACTCTTTCTCCAGAAAGCATCCATTCTTGGCAACAAAGACTTTGCCTTCGGATCTGTGGTAGAAGGTGTACCCAATCGTTTCCTTTGGGTATCCTATGAAGACGCATTTTTCCAATTTGGGTTCGAGCTTTTCAGGTTGAAGTTTCTTGACATAAGCATCGCAACCCCAAACTTTCAGAAACGACAGCTTCGGTTTCTTGCCAAACCAAAGTTCATACGGAGTCGTCTCAACGGATTTCGACGGAGCCCTATTTAAAGTGAATGCGGCAGTCTCTAAAGCATAACCCCAAAAAGATAGCGGTAAATCGGTGAGGGACATCATAGATCGCACCATGTCCAACAGAGTACGATTTCGATGTTCGGACACACCGTTACATTGAGGTGTTCCGGGCGGTGTCAATTGTGAAACAATTCCACAGCTTCTAAGGTGTGTGCCAAATTCATGACTTAAATATTCACCCCCACGATCCGATCGCAAGAACTTTATTTTTCTGTCACGTTGATTCTCAACCTCATTCTGAAATTCCTTGAACTTTTCAACGGTCTCAGACTTGTGTTTCATCAAATAGATATACCCATATCTACTCAAGTCATCTGTGAGGGTGAGAACATAACGATAGCCTCCGCGAGCCTCAACACTCATTGGACCGCACACATCGGTATGTATGATTTCCAACAAGTTGGTCGCTCGCTCCATTGTTCCGGAGAACGGAGTCTTGGTCATCTTGCCCAAGAGGCATGGTTCGCACGTGTCAAATGATTCATAATCAAGAGACTCTAGAAGTCCATCTGAATGGAGCTTCTTCATACGTTTGACACCAATATGACCAAGGCGGCAATGCCACAAGTATGTGGGACTATCATTATCAACTTTACATCTTTTGGCATCTACACTATGAATATGTGTATTACTACGTTCGAGATCCATCAAAAATAAACCATTGACCAGCGGGGCATGACCATAAAACATATCTCTCAAATAAAAAGAACAACCATTATTCTCCGATTTGAAAGAGTAGCTATCTCGCATAAGACGAGATCCAGAAACAATTTTCATGCTCAAAGCTGGTACTAAATAACAATTATTCAGGTTTAAAACTAATCCCGAGGGTAGATGTAGAGGCAGCGTGCCGATGGCGATCACATCGACCTTGGAACCATTCCCGACGCGCATCGTCACCTCATCATTCGCCAGTCTCCGTTTATTCCGCAGCTCCTGTTTTGAGTTACAAATGTGAGCAACTGCACCGGTATCGAATACCCAGGAGCTACTACGAGTGCTGGTAAGGTACACATCAATAACATGTATATCATATATACCTTTGACGTTGCCGGCCTTCTTGTCTGCTAAGTATTTGGGGCAGTTCCGCTTCTAGTGACCCGTTCCCTTGCAATAAAAGCACTCAGTCTCAGGCTTGGGTCCATACTTTGGCTTCTTCCCGGCAACAGGCTTGCCAGGCGCGGCAACTCCCTTGCCGTCCTTCTTGAAGTTCTTCTTACCCTTGCCTTTCTTGAACTTAGTGGTTTTATTGACCATCACCACTTGATGTTCTTTCTTGATATCCACCTCCGCTGATTTCAGCATTGAATACACCTCGGGAATGGACCTCTCCATCCCCTGCATATTGAAGTTCAACACGAAGCTCTTGAAGCTTCGTGGGAGCGACTGGAGGATTCTGGCAACGACTGCTTCATCTGGGAGATTCATTCCCAGCTGAGACAAGCGGTTGTGCAATCCTGAAATCTTGAGGATGTGCTCACTGACAAAACTGTTTTCCTCCATCTTACAGCTGTAGAATGCATCGGAGACATCATATCTCTCGACTCGGGCATGAGCTTGGAAAACCATTTTCAGCTCTTGGAACATCTCATATGCCCCGTGGTGCTCAAAACGCTTTTGGAGCCTCGATTCTAAACTGTAAAGCATGCCGCACTGAACCAGGGAGTAATCATCACTACGCCACTGCCAGACGTTCAAAACGTCTTGGGCCGCATCGGGAGCAGGTGCATCACCTAGCGGTACTTCTAGGACATATGATCTCTTGGCAGCTATGAGGATAATCCTCAGGTTACGGACCCAATCCGTATAGTTGCTACCATCGTCTTTCAGCTTGGTTTTCTCTAGGAACGCGTTGAAGTTGAGGGAAACTGGAGCATGGGCCATTTGATCTACAAGAGATATTGTAAAGAATTTAGACTAAGTTCATGATAATTAAGTTCATCTTAATCAAATTTTAATGAACTCCCACTCAGTATGACATCTCTCTAGTCATCTAAGTGATACACGATCCGAATCGAGTAGTCCGTGTCCGATCATCACGTGAGACGGACTAGTCATCAACGGTGAACATCTTCATGTTGATCGTATCTTCTATACGACTCGTGTTCGACCTTTCAGTCTTCCGTGTTCCGAGGCCATGTCTGTACATGCTAGGCTCGTCAAGTGAACCCTAAGTGCATCGCGTGTGTAAATCTGTCTTACACCCGTTGTATGCGAACGTTAGAACCTATCACACCCGATCATCACGTAGTGCTTCGGAGCAACGAGCTTTAGCAACGGTGCACAGTTAGGGGAAACACAATACTTGAAATTTTAGTGAGAGATCTTATTTACTACCGTCGTTCTAAGTAAACAAGATGCATAAACATGATAAACATCACATGCAATCAATTAAAGTGACATGATATGGCCAATATCATCTTGCTCCTTGGATCTCCATCTTCGGGGCACCATGATCATCTTGTCACCGGCTCGACACCATGATCTTCATCATCATGATCTCCATCATCGTGTCTTGAAGAAGTCGTCACGCCAACTATTACTTCTACTACTATAGCTAACGTTTAGCAATGAAGTAAAGTAATTACATGGCGTTATTCAGTGACACGCAGGTCATACAATAATTAAGACAACTCCTATGGCTCCTGCCGGTTGTCAAGTTTATCGACATGCAAGTCGTGATTCCCTATTACAAAAACATGATCAATCTCATACATCAGATATATCATTCATCACATCTTCGTTCTTGGCCATACCACGTCACATAGCACATGCTGCAAAAACAAGTTAGACATCCTCTAATTGTTGTTGCAAGTTTTACGTGGCTTCTATAGGATTTCTAGCAAGAACGTTTCTTACCTACGCCAAAACCACAACGTGATTTGTCAACTTCTATTTACCCTTCATAAGGACCCTTTTCATCAAATCCGATCCGACTAAAGTAGGAGAGACAGACACCCGCCAGCCACCTTATGCATCTAGTGCATGTCTGTCGGTGGAACCAGTCTCACGTAAGCGTACGTGTAAGGTCGGTCCGGGCCGCTTCATCCCACAATACCGCCGAATCAAGATTGACTAGTAACGGTAAGAAAGTTGAACAAGATCATACGCCCACAACTGCTTTGTGTTCTACTCGTGCAAGATGCTACGCATAAAACCTAGGCTCAGATGCCACTGTTGGGGAACGTAGCATAATTCAAAAATTTCTACGCCTTCACCAAGATCCAACTATGGAGACATCTAGCAACGAGCAAGTAAGAGTACATCTACATACCGTTATGTAGATCGCGTGCGGAAGCTTTCAACGAAGTGTAGATGAAGTAGTCGTACTCTTCACGTTCTTCGTCACCGATGATCTAGCGCCGAACGGACGGCACCTCCGCGTTCAACACACGTACGGTGCAGCAACGTCACCTCCTTCTTGATCCAGCAAGGGGGGAGGAGAAGTCGTCAGAGATCCGGCAGCACGACGGCGTGATGACGGATGCAGTGGAGATCGCAGCAGGGCTTCGCCAGGCGCCCTGCGTGGGAGTATGGAGGTGTGAGGGGAGGGGGAGAGGCGCCAGGGCTTGGGTGCGGCTGCCCTCTCCCTCCCCACATATATATAGGGGCCAGGGGGGTGCGCCTGGGCCCCCTGCAGATCCAATCTGCAAGGGGGCGGCGGCCAGGGGGGGTTCCTTGCCCCCCCAAGGCAAGTGGAGCCCCCCTCCCCTTTAGGGTTTTAACCCTAGGCGCATGGGGAGGTGGGCCCCCTAGTGGTGCGCCAGCCCTGAGGGCTGGACACTTCCCCTTGCGGCCTAGGGGCCCCATCGGGATGGGTGGTCCCACCCGGTGGACCCCCGGGGCCCCTCCGGTGGTCCGGGGACGCTCCCGGTGACCCCCGGAGATCACCCGTTGGCCGAAACTGGACTTCCTATATATCAATCTTTACCTCCGGACCATTCCGGAACTCCTCGTGACGTCCGGGATCTCATCCGGGACTCCGAACAACTTTCGGGTTTCCACGTGCATTTATCTCTACGACCCTAGCGTTACCGAACCTTAAGTGTGTAGACCCTACGGGTTCGGGAGACACGTAGACATGATCGAGACCACTCTCCGGTCAATAACCAACAGCGGGATCTGGATACCCATGTTGGTCCCCACGTGTTCCTCGATGATCTTCATCGGATGAACCACCATGTCAAGGATTCACTCAATCCCGTATGTTATTCCCTTTGTCCATCGGTACGGTACTTGCCCGAGATTCGATCGTCGGTATTCCCGATACCTTGTTCAATCTCGTTATGGCAAGTCTCTTTACTCGATCCGTAATCCATCATCCCGTGACTAACTACATAGTCACATTGAGCTCATTATGATGATGTCTTACCGAGTGGGCCCAGAGGTACCTCTCCGTCATACGGAGTGACAACATCCCAGTCTCGGTTCGTACCAACTCAACACACACTTTCGGAGATACCCGATGCGTACCTTTATAGCCACCCAGTTACGTTGTGATGGTTGGCACACCCAAAGTACTCCTACGGTATCCGGGAGTTGTACAACCTCATGGTCTAAGGAATAAATACTTGACACCGAAAAGCTTATGCATTACGAACTATACGATCTCGTGTTATGCTCAAGTTTGGGTCTTGTCCATCACATCATTCTCCTAATGATGTGATCCCGTTATTACTGACATCTCATGCCCATGGTCAGGAAACCGTGACCATCTGTTGATCAACGAGCTGGTAACTAGAGGCCTACCAGGGACTCATTGTGGTCTGTGTATTCACACATGTATCGCTGTTTCCGTACAATACAATTCAAGCATGAATAACAGACAATTATCATGAACAAGGAGATATAATAATAATGCTTTTATTATTGCCTCTAGGGCATATCTCCAACATGTTCAGCTATCCCAACGGTCCGATTTGTTGTACTGTAAACTAACTAAGAATGAAAAAGTTTCGGTTAAATCCATGTATTTGGATGGTATCAACTCTAGCACTATTCCTCGGTCAAAACATGTTTGGAAAGTCAAAGTACCTTTGAAAATCAAAGTGTTTATGTGGTTTGTGCATAAACAAGTTATTTTGACTAAGGATAATTTGGCAAAATGTAATTGGATAGGATCTACATGATGTATTTTTTGTGACAAACATGAAACAATCAAACACCTCTTTTTATTGATTTCCCTTTGGCAAAAAAATTGTGGCGGTCTGCTCACATAGCTTTTAATATTACTCCTCCCAATTCTATCAACACGTTATTTGGGATGTGGCTAGATGGGATAGATTCCGAAACAGCGAGACCCATTTTTGTAAGAGTATGTGCTTTATTATGGGCAGTCTGGAACTGTAGAAATGATTTTGTCTTTAACAGAACAACAAATGTTCATTTTATGCAGGTTATCTTCCGAGCCACTGCGTTGATCTGTATGTGGTTGCTACTCACTCCGACGGAGGTCAGGAAGCGTTTGGTTACTGGATCTACCCGATGAAAGATTGTAGCATGAGCTATTTTTGACCGGTTTGGATGGCGGTCAAGTAATAGGATAGGCAATTAGTGATCCTATCTTTTTTGCCAGCCAGTTGTGGCTTTTCTGTTACTTTTTCGCTCTTTGCGAGCCTTTGTTTTTGTTCTTTGTTCGGGACATGAAGACTTGTTTTTGAACCTGTTGCTTATTGATAATTATGACCGTATGCATCGTTCTGATACAGAGGCCGGGGATAACCCACTTTTCGGAGAAAAAAAAACCGTCGCCTCTCCATAAGCAAACATCCACATTACATGCAACCATGAGTCCAGCCGCGGATAGGGCGTCTAGGTAAGGAGGGCATTGGATGCGATCTTGAGCAGAGCCGCCCGAGTTGAGCACCTCGCCATCTCTGGGTCGTGGCGTGCGCGGATAGTTGGCATGGATCGAGGCGTGTGCATAGTCGAAACCTCATTATATTTTTTATACTGTTTGAGTCTACAGTGTTAAAAAAAATTAAAAACAAGCCCTTTTCAGCTTATCTAAATGCTACATACTGAATCCATACATGGTTCTTAATTGGGAGCACGGAAGTTTGAGACCTTTTCATTGTGGGTGTATCCCTTTAGAGATCGTTGCACGATTATACTACGTAATATATTTGCATTGTGTGTGTAGCCCTTTAGAGATGGCAGCTAGAACATAAAAAGTTTGCTACGGTCACATACTTCTTTTCTTAGAAACGGGCATAGAACTTCACAATAAATTGGCTGCGGGCATAAATCGATGAGGCTGATGGTTGAGCCTCCTTTTCAAGAAAAGGAGAAAATATATAAGATATGTCAACTATTTATGTTATAGCTATTTTTATGATGATAGTAAATGACAAAAGAGTATACATCCGATTCCAAAGAAATAAACCAAAACATAAAAGGGAAAACAGTATATTTATTTATTCATTTTCTCATTCAAGAATGACATTTTTATCTTCAAGCCATATACAGTATCAGCACTCTTAACCTATAGTATTGTTTTACTCCTTGAAGCAAATCGTACAGTTGCAATTGCGCCCATCACAATGAGCGTCCTTGTAATAAGCACCTCCCCGTTCTTTCACTATGGAACCGCAGCTCCATTTGCAAAGGGTTTTCGTGCAGAAGATCAATCCATTCTCACCATCCTGGACACAGCGCTCTATAGTAAACATAAGCACACCATTACTGTGAAGGCTCTATATGTGCCTAAAACAAGAGTAAAATTGTAGAATGTGCAACAAAATTTGCACGCATCTGTCTAAATGAAACTAGTCATCTTGTTTTTTGGTTGAAAAAATCAGTCATCTCAAATTCAACAACATGTAATTGAGACTTGAAAGGATAACAAAAGAAAGAAAAACACACCTGCCGAAATTGGATTTCCAAGCAACAGAAGCAGCAAAACGAAACAAATACCCGTAGCCCGTGCATCCATTGCAAACTGCAGCGAGAACACAACAGTACTTCTTTTCTTGTTGTAATCTCCTCTCGTGCGTGGCTTGGAAACAATCCTGTGTATTGGGTGAAGGATGCATGGAGCATCTTATAAACCTCTTGAGAAAGCTAAAACTGGAAGCTTGTAATGCTCTGTATGAGAATAACGAGGAAGATATGAAATTTTTTTATTCGGATCAATTTAATTTAACACTTTCTACTTATATTACATTTTCATTCCTTTTATTTCTAATTAATGAATGCTTCCTTCGTCACAAAAGAATTTCTTCTCTTCTTTAGGTTATAGAACTTTTTCTCTGCCATATTTCTTATTCCCTATATATTCAACGAGAAGCCAGATGGGACCTTCATACTGAGCAGGCATTCTAAGAAGATTTCTTCTCATCTTTGGTAAGAGCGTAGCTGACAGGATCTTTATACTTCTTTGGAGGCATGCCGTCTTTTTCGTGCACACATTGCTGGTCCTTCCGTGCCTTCAGTGTATCTTTTGTGTTCCCATACACGCCCAAGAAGACTAGCAGGTTCACGTAAAGATTCTTCATTACGTGCATCATGTCGATTGCAGAGCGGACCTCTGGGTCTTTCCAATAGGGTATATTCCAAAATATTTTTTTTCTTACGCATGGGTGCGCGTCCCTCAGCGTCATTCGAAACAGATAGTCCGCCGGGACCCTTTCCAAAGATTACATGTAAATCATTGACCAGAGCAAGTATGTGATGACCAGTACGGAGGGCGGGCTTCTTCCGGTGATCTGACTCGTCTTTGAAATGCTTGCCTTTCTTTCAACATTGATGGTTGGTCGGAAGAAATCGACGATGCCCCAGCTATACATTCTTCCTGCATTTGTCTAAACATATACTTTTGGTGTTATCTAAACAGTGCGTGCATGCGTGGTATCCCTTGTTTATTTGTCCTGAAAGGTTACTGAGAGCATGCAAATCATTGATGGTTACAAACAGCAACGCATGTAGGTGAAATTCCTTCTGGTTGTCCTCATCCCACACACGTACACCTTATCCATTCCACAGCTATAAAAGTTTTTCAACTAATGGCCTTATGTACACATCAATATCGTTGTCGGGTTGCTTAGGGACTTGGATGAGCACACGCATCATAATGAACTTTCGCTTCATGCACAACCAAGGAGGAAGTTTATAGATACATAGAGTCACGGCCAGGTGCTATAATTGCTGCTCTGCTCCCCAAAAGGATTAATGCCATCCGCGCTTAAACCGAACCATACGTTCCTTACGTCACCTGCAAACTAATTCCAGTACTTTCTCTCAATTTTTATACACTGCGATCCGTTAGCGGGTGCTCTCAACTTCCCGTCATCTTACGGTCCTCTTCGTGCCATCGCATCAACTTGGCATGCTCTTTGTTTCCGAACAGACGTTTCAACTGTGGTATTATAGGAGCATACCACATCACCTTGGCAGGAACCCTCTTCCTGGGGCGCTCGCTGTCAACATCACCAGGATCATCTCGTCTGATCTTATACCGCAATGCACCGCATACCGGGCATGCGTTCAAATCCTCGTACGCACCGCGGTAGAGGATGCAGTCATTAGGGCATGGATGTATCTTCTGCACCTCCAATCCTAGAGGGCATAGAACCTTCTTTGCTCCGTACGTACTGTCGGACAATTAGTTATCCTTTGGAAGCTGCTTCTTCAATATTTTCAGTAGCTTCTCAAATCCGATGTCAGATACACCATTGTCTGCCTTCCATTGCATCAATTCTAGTCTGGTACCGAGCTTTGTGTTGCCATCTTCGCAATTTGGGTACAACCCTTTTTTGTAATATTCTAACATGCGATCGAACTTCAACTTCTCCTTTTCACTTTCGTATTGTCTCTTTGCATCAACAATGACCCGGCGAAGATCATCATCGGGCACATTGTCTGGTTCCTCTTGATTTTCAGCTTCCTCCGTTGCAGCATCATCGTATTAAGGGGGCACATAGTTGTCATCATCCTCTTCTTCTTCATTGTCTTCCATCATATAACCCCTCTTTCTCCGTGCTTGGTGTAAATATTATAGTGTGGTATGAAACCCTTATAAAGCAGGTGGGTGTGAAGGATTTTCCGGTCAGAGTAAGACTTCGTATTCTCACATATAGGGCATGGACAACACATAAAACCATTCTGCTTGTTTGCCTCAGTCACTTCGAGAAAATTATGCATGCCCTTAATGTACTCGCAGGTGTGTCTGTTACCGTACATCCATTGCCAGTTCATCTGCGTGCATTATATATAATTAAGTATGTCAAAAACCATTAAAGAACATCATGAATACATAAGTGACCAAATTAATAGAAGTTCATCATCACATTAAAACCAAAGTACATACATAGTTCTCATTGAACAACATATAGCTCTCCAGAGCATCTAATTAAACCATACATTGAAACTATATGAATCATTTCAATGCAACAACAAATGCGATCATAATTGCAACTAAGGTAACAAATGATCCAACTGCATAATGGTACCAAGCCTCAGTATGGATGGCATATTTTCTAATCTTTCTAATCTTCAAGCGCATTGCATCCATCTTGATCTTGTGATCATCGTCGACTTCCGCAACATGCAACTCCAATTTTATCTTCCCCTCCTCAGTTTTTTTCAATATTTTTTTCAATTAAATGTTTTCCTTTTCAACTAAATTTAACCTCTCCACAAGAGGGTCGGTTGGAATTTCCGGTTCACATGCCTCCGAGATAAAAACATCTATGTCAGGTTGGTCGGCATAATTGTTATAAACAGTAAAACAAATAGTTATAAAAGATAATATACCACATCTGAATCATAAACAGGACGAGGGCCGACGTGGGCGGATACCAAAACCATCCTACTATATAATAACAAACAATAATAAAAGTTAGAAAATTATACAAATATCTTTCTAAATCATACAAATAAGAATTTATTTTCTTTTAGAAAGAAGATAAGAGCAAGAGACTCACCATGGTGGTGCCGACGACGAGATCGGCGCGGGCGAATAACGGCGGTGAGGATAGGGACGGGACAAGATGGACCGGCAAACCTAGACAAATCTTGAGGAAAATAGAGTTTGATCAAGGAGCTTCGAGAGGAGAAAGCTTAAGTAGTGTGGCTCGGGCATTACATCGAACACCCCATGTGCATATGAGGTGAGCTAGAGCACCACAAAGCTCTCCCACGTCCGGTAAAAGAACTGAGGGTATATATAGGCATCTCATTGGTCCCGGTTCGTGGCTGGAACCAGGACTAAAGGACCACATTTGGTCCCGGTTCATGGCTCGAACCAGGACAAATGGACCACATTTGGTCCCGGTTCCAGCAACCAACCGAGACTAAAGGTGGTGGGCCAGGAGAGAGGGCCATTGGTCCCGGTTCTTGTCTGGAACCGAGACCAAAGGGGCCAGACCAACCGAGACCAATGGCCATCGAGGCTCGACCGCCCCCCTGACCTCACGAACCGGGACAGATGCCCCCATAGATCTCGGTTCCTGAGTGAACCGGGATTAATGAGACTCCCCGACCTAGACCAAAGCCCTATTTTCTAATAGTGTTGCGACCGAGAGGTCATAGCCATGACCTTCCAATGTGTCTCCACCATGTGCTGCTTCCTTCGGGCCTCCTCGATGTCGATGTCTCCCTCATCGTGATCACCGCTAGGACCATCTGACTCCTCCTACCCCCTCTTTTTTCCCCTAAATCTTTGATTTGAAGTTGGTAAAGACCCACCCCTTGTTTAAGTCGGAATGAGTCCCCGAGACATTGGCTTCCACCAACCTTCAATAACAACCATTGCCTTACGTACCATTGGCTGGGATAGGAAGGTGTCGTTTGCCGCAAGTAGATCTAGCTGATTGAAAATTAATACGAAAAAAAATTTCAATTAGTATCATCTAATTCACACTCATGCGCGGTGTACTTCATGTATGAACGAACCTGACTCATGTTATCTGCGAATGATTCTTGGAAACTATTTTGCACATTGTCAACATCCACATCTTCGTGCAAATTTGTAATTTGTAAACATAGATAATAGTTAGCCTTGCCATACTTTACAAATTCATAAATGCAATCAAAATATACGCCACTTACGTTTTCACTATTCGCGCCATGTTCATTATTATCAAAATCCTCCAGAGATAAGATATCGTATGACGTGACGGAATCGTTGTCGCTGCTGTCATCATCTTCGTTCACAAAATCATTATCACTCTGAGTCACCTTATCAGTACCATTATCATCCCCAGTGAATGCGATTTGCTCGTCCATGGCAACACGCCTAAATCGCAAAACTGCACAACATTGAAAATTTATCATCTAGTAAGTTTGGTACAGTGGATCTAGCCCAAGTGCAACACTAGCTCTCTACATCATGCCGTCGTCCCTGAAGGCGTCGCTGCAACAGCATGTTTACATGAAGCTAAACCCTAGATCACTTCATGGACTCAGCAATTCCATCGTCTAGCATTCTAGGTTTAGATGATGAGATTAGATGGCAAATGTTGGGCCGCCGTGTAGACGTCGCCGTCATAGGACCACGGGCCTTCAGGCACGGGTCTAGTCAGCGGCGACGTGCAAGAAGAGGGTGAGATGCAAGACGTCATCGAGGTGCAATACTAAGGCAGCGGTGTAGACGTCGCCGGCGTAGGTCGACATGCCTTCAGGCACGGGCCGGATCCACAACGGGGGATGACAGCGCGGTTAGTCGCTGCGGAGGCGCCGTCGGACGACGCGTTGAGATGCGGCGTCAGATGGGGTCAAAGGCGGCGGTGATCAGCCGCGGCGGCGATCGAACAGTTGGAAAAAATGGAATGTGATGATCGTGATCGCCGCGCGGGCAAGAAGATTGTACAGATGCCTTTTTTCCCGTACATGCGCGGCGTTTTTTTTCATGCGTGCGGGTATGAGTACGTCGGTCTATACAGTACAATAGGAGGGATATACGTTTCTTCCGTATGACCATTATGCCCTTCTATGTTTTGTTGGGGGGAGGGGTCTACCGAAGCACATCCCTTTAATGAAATGATTTTCTCCCACAATTTTTTTTAAATCTCCACGACCACGAACGGCCGTGTCGACTCGTTAAAAAACCTTGTCAAGGCGGTTTCCCATATGTGTGAGTCAGTTCAGTTCCCAAGGCTTTGAATGCTTTTGTGGTGGCGACGTGTTAAGGCCTCTTCCAATGCATTGATGCTAAGGTGGGGGTGCTAAACGCATTAAAAAGTTTAGCAACCACTCTCCCCAATACATTGGTGCTAAATTTTTGTAGCTAAGCATGTCACATTTAATGTTTTAACCCGAAAACCCCTTCATGCATTGGTCCACGTGCTTAGCATCGTTTTCTCCTGAGGTCACCATAATGCTTTCTCTCCTCTTTCATTGCTCTGCCACATGATTTTTTTACCTATGTGACATTCTTAACACCGGTACACCTTGAAGCCACGGGAAGGGCCTAATGGAGGAAATGTGCAGAGTCACAACCATCGGTGGGGAGGCCAGGCGATGCGATGATGATATAGTCTTCACTTGGCGCTCGGAGAAACCATCGGCGCCACTGACCACGGCACGCCGCCGAGTGGTGTGATCACTCGATCGGGCCTCCAGCATGGCGACCGGAGGCAACGAATAGTGGTACGTATGCTGAATCCTTGGGTTATTTGTCCAATCATTCCCTCCTGGTTGCTCATCCGCTGTCCACCACCTAGGCTTATCTCAAAAACTAAGGTTTTTCGTTTGAAAAGCACTATAAACTGAAAGGAAGTGAGTAATTGATTTTTACCTTAAGAAGACTTTAAAACGCTGCTCCAACAGAAGATGTATGTAGATGTAAAAAAAATATTCCCTTCGTCCGAAAATACTTGTCATCAAAATGAACAAAAAGAGATGTATCTAGAACTAAAATACATCTAGATACATCCCCTTTTATACATTTTGATGACAAGTATTTTCGGACGGAGGGAGTACTCGAGGTTTCTCCATGATGTAAAATAGGGCACTTGGTGATAAAAATTGACATCACCTGTTTGGCTCGAGCAAAACACAGCCACTCGCGTGCGCAGCCCCAACTAAAGCGCTGAACATTCCCGTTCCATGCCAGCTCATCCATCCACCTACTACCACCGGCGATTTCAGCCAGGAAGTCTTCGCCCGCCGCTAGTCCGTCCACCCCTAACCCCACTGCCCAACCCCGTCGCTGGAGGTCTCGTCGCCACGCCATGTTTCCACCGGTTCGGCTGTTGGCTGAAGCTTCAACGCCCGTGATGGCTCCTGCAGCTCGTGGCCGATGTACGGAGTATGAACTACTAGCCACCGGAGTTATTGCTGGCAGTAGGGCGACCATCACGACCGAGCCAAGCGGCCACAGCTTCATTCGTCGTCGGCCGCGTTGTGTCTCCGAAAAAGTGTGGTTTTTTGCACCCTGGACATTGCGTCCCACGTGCACCCACCATAAAAAAACTACGCAAAATTTATAGAAAAAAACTGAAATTTTCTGGATTTTGACGAAATGTTTTACGTGCTTGTAAAATTTGGTAGCGAAATGACATCTGTCAGATTACGGGCTCCGCAAAAATCAAGAAGTCCGAACACATGGGTGTGAGCGAAGATCTCTCCCACTCACATCTACTTAGCGTCTCGCCCTCGCCTAGTGAAGAGATTCAAACAAACAACAAGTGAAGCACGCAATAGTTTAACCAGGTTCAGGCCACCTTGTGGTGTAAAACCCTACTTCCTGCTTTGGTGGATTGGCCTCAGGAAGGCTGGAATATGAACTATTACAGTGATTTCCGAGCTCAGGAGGGTCAAGAGGCAAGTGTTCTTGCTCCTTTGCGTGGTGGCAGAGTTTATGAATCTGCTCCTCTCCCCTCATAGTGGGGATCCTAGCTACTTATATAGACGGTCAGGGTCCTCTTCCCCCGAAATGTTTAGCCGGGAAGGGATCCCACAACGGCCATTTCGAGCGGGAACACAAGGACGTTCCTACCTTGACAAAAGCAGTCTTCGCCTGCCAAAGGACCTGGTGGTGACGCGGTTGTGGGCTCGGTGGTGACATCCTCTCTGTCGTCCTTGCATTTTTCGGTCTTGTTGCACCAATGAGGAAAGCTTTGTCCCGCTCCTCAGGAACCTGCGCCTGTGCTGCCTCCTTTGCACTGAAACGGCAACTGCGCCGCTGGCGGGCGCTGGCACCTGCTGGCGCGGTGCGTCACTGCTTACGTCGCTGCCTCCTCTTGAGGCAGGCTTGGCCTTGGATTCTCCGCCCCTCCGGAGCACCTTACCGAGGCCGCTCCTGAGGAGGTCTTGACGTTGTTCTCCTCGCGAGGCTTAGCCCCCTCACGAGGGTCTTGGGCAGCTGGTCGATCAGCTGGGCCGTACCAGGCCGTGGTAGGAGCACGTCGCGGCCCGTGAAGAGGCAAGTCTGGGTACCCTGGTTACCAGGACGCCGACAGTAGCCCCCGGGCCCAAGGCGTGCGCGGAGTTGGCTTCGAGGCGAAGCCTTAGTCGAGGACAAAGCGCCGCGGGCCCCAAAGGCTGCGGGCCAGGCTGGCGTGCGACGGTTGGATGGGATGTGGGCGACCCCGCTCCCCACGCAGTCTTGGTGATCGTGTGATTTGACAACTCCTCGGCATAGACGACGGGGCTGTTATGGCTGTGACGCCAGTGGCTGACGGTTGGGCTCCTCCGCCCTATAAATGGGACTAGGGGGGGGGGGAGCCCCCAAGCCGTTTTCAAGCCAGCGCCGTCTTCCTCCTTGCTTGTTCTCGCTCTCCCTCTTGCTGCGAGATCTCCATGATGCCGCCAAGGAAGCCGTCCACCGCGGAGAAGGGGAAGGCCCCGAAGGATCTGGCCCTGCTGCCGCCGAAGAGGGGCCGCAGGCGTCCCCGCAAGCATGCCGCTGCGCCCGCAGCGACTCCTCGGGGAAGTGGGCTCGGCCTTTCGGGTTCTGCCGCGGCCGTTGGTGAGAGGCGCGGTACGTCCTCCCGTGGTGAAGGTCGTCGTGGTGGTGGTGGGAGAGGAGGCGCGAGACGGCGCATGGCGGTCGCGCGTCCTCCGCGCCCGCAGCTCCACTCCTTCGACGTATCGTCGGAGTTCCTGGTGTTGATGGAGAAGCCTGGTGGCTCGTGGCTCCGGCTTCCCTGCTCGTTCGGCGACGTGTTGTAGTGGTGCGTCCTGGGTGGAGGATGATGTGGCTCCCTCGGGCGATGTGTTCCTGGAGCACGGCTGGCAATCGTTTGCTCGCGTGCGCCCGATGCAGGGAAGGTGCGTGCTCCACTTCAAATACGACACCGCCTCCACACTGTTTGTCCAGGTCTTCTGAGGAAGGGAGGCGCCTTGGGTGTTGTCCCGAGGCCGATGACGAAGAGGACGACGGGGACGGCGTCCGGAGGAGTAGCTCCTCCTCCGGAGACGATCTTAGTCCTAGGGGGCGCCGCGGGTCCCCCTTCTGTGGCAGCAGCAGCTCCTCCAGCAGTGGCGGCTGCGACGAGCCACCACGCCGCCGAGCTCGGCCTGGCGAGGGGAGGGGGTTGCCGTGCCGCTGTGGCTTGGTGAAGCCGGAGGAACTGGGAGACTCCGACTGAGCAGGAACGGCCTCTGCTTCTTCTCCTTCTTTTTCCTTCGTGTCCTTTCTGTGTCAAAATTTCAAGTTGCCTCAAGAAGGCATGTAATGGACTGTGATATATGTATGAAGCGAGAACTTGTTGTCATGTTTTTTTGTTGCCTTGGTGAGATTACTTAGCTTTTATGCGCCGCGACTTCTTGAGGCGGAGTCCTCCTGATTCTTTGGCGTCGTGAGCCCCATCGGGTCGTGAGGACGGCCGCATCTAAAGAGCTCGTGCAGCCCCCAAGCATGGGTGAGCCGCTGAGAGCGCCGAGCGTGGGTTAAAGCACTAAAGCCTGAGCTGGCCTAGTAGGATAGGTTGCGCGGACTGAGAAGCCCGACGCCAGAGCCTGAGCAGGCTTGGCCTGGCGAGGTCACGGGGCCGTGGTAGACGAAGGCCGGTGACCGACCGTGCCCCAGCCCCCACGCGCGAGGCGTGCGAAGAAAAGCGGGTGGCGCAGCCCTGCTCAACAAATTGAACTTAAAACCGGCGAGAAAGATTCTAAACAAGACTTTCAACCAAATGCAAGAAGCGCGAGAAACACGAGAACTTCATAGCACGGTGTAGAGGAAGGGCTGATAGCCAAGGAAGTAGAAAAGGCTGACAGCCAAACACCAAGCCAAAAAAGGGAAAAGGTCGCGTCCGACCCCTACACTACGTCTTCTTCCCAGCGCGGAGCTAAGGACTGCCACTGGGGCATGGGTGGGAGCCCCGTATGAGGGCCCGTAGGCAACGCACAGGAGACTCCGAGGCGTGTACAGCCCCAACTCATTATTACGTGAGAGTGTCACGGGCGGAGACCTTCACGGACACGGAGCCTTGATTACAGATAGAACCTCCTGAGGTGTTCGATGTTCTAGGAATTCTGGATAGGTATCCCATCCTGCGTCTCCAGGCGCACAACACCGGGCCTAGAGACACAGGCGATTCTGAACGGGCCCTCCCACATGGGGAGAGCTTGTGTAACCCCTCCCGGGAGAGGACCAACCTCAGGACCAAGTCATCAACTTCAAGTGTTCTCGCGCGGACGCCGCGACAGTGGTACCGCCGCAATGCCTGCTGATATCGCACCGCCCTGCGGGCAGCTCGGCGGCGGCCCACCTCGCCGAGCATGAGGTCCATTCGCCAGGCGGCATCCTGGCATTCCTCATTGAAGGCCAAGACCCGTGGGGAGCGATGCTTGACCTCGTGAGGGAGGACCGCCTCCGCCCCATAGACGAGAAAGAAAGGAGTTTCCCCCATGGGTTTGGTGGCAGTGGTTCGGATTGACCACAGCACGGACTGGAGCTCGTCGATCCAGCCCCTCCCGCAAGCCTCAAGCTTCTTCTTAAAGCTGCGTTTCTTGAGGCCACGCAAGACTTCCGCGTTGGCGCGCTCGGCCTGACTGTTGCTCCTAGGGTGAGCCACCGAAGCGTAGCAGATCTGTGTTCCAAGGTTAGCACAATATGACCTGAAGAGATTGCTTGTGAACTGTGAACCGTTATCCGTGATGATGCGGCTGGGGACCCCGAATCGCCTCACTAGACCCTGGATGAACTTGACAGCCGACCTGGCTGGGATCGCGCGAACGGGCTCCACCTCCATCCACTTGCTGAATTTGCCGATGGCGATGTATAGGAAGCGGTAGCCCCCCGCTGCCCGAGGAAATGGACCCAGGATGTCCAATCCCCAGACCGCGAAGGGCGAGGAGAGCGGAATCGTCTGGAGGCTCTGCGTCGGTTGGTGGATCTTCTTGGCGTGAAACTGGCACGCCTCGCAAACCCACACAAGCTCCGTGGCGTCGTTGAGCGCCGTGGGCCTGTAGAAGCCGCCGCGGAAGGCCTTGCCTACGAGGGTACGGGACGACGAGTGATGACCGTAGTCCCCACCGTGAATGTCAGCCAACAGCTCGCACCCTTGTTTCCTCGAGATGCATTTTAGCGAGACGTCGTTGGGGTGCCTCCTGTAGAGTTCATCGTCTTGGATGCAGTAAGATGAGGCCTGTCGGACCACGTGCTCTGCGTCTTCTTCCTTGTCCGGCAGGGTGTCATGTTACAGGTACATATTGAGCTCTTGGGTCCAGCAACCCTCCTCGGGCTCCGCGGCGAGCAGCAGGCGGGCTCAAGAGGGCGGTCCGCAGGACGGGGCGCCGCAGGTAACCCCCGCCGAGGGGATGCCGGCTCACGAGCTGGCGGTGCCGTCGACGGTTTGAGTAGTCGCTCTTCGAAGATGCCCGGCCTCTGAGGCTCTCGCCTGGAGGCTCGTTTGGCGATGTCATCCGCTTCCTTGTTGGTGCCTCTCGGTACGTGCTACACCTCCAGCCCTTGGAATCGCTTCTCCATCTTGCGCACCTCCTCCAGATATGCCTCTATGTGCTCGTCCTTGGGCTTGTATTTCTTGTTGGAAAAGTCGACGAGGAGTTGCGAATCACCCCTGATGGTGAGACGCTTGACCCCCAGCTCAGCGGCGGCCTTGAGCCCAGCAATTAGGCCCTCGTACTCTGCGATGTTGTTGGAGACCTTCTCGCCTTGCTGGAAGCAAAGTTGCACAGCGTAGTACAACTTATCCTGAGTGGGAGATACTAACACGGCGCCAGCCCCCGCGCCAAGGCGCGAGATGGCGCCGTCGAAGTATACCACCCATCCGTCTGGGGCCCCCCGCCCGGCGCGTCAGTCCATTCCGTCACAAAGTATGCCAGAGCCGCTCCCTTGATCACTCGCGTGGTGCTGAACTCCAACTAGAACGCTTGAAGCTCGATGTTCCACTCGGCGACCCTCCGGACGACATTCGGGCCCCGCAGTACCTTCTCGAGAGGATATGAAGAAACAATCTTGATATGATGGCCTTAGAAGTAGTGGCGCAGTTTTCTGGAGGCGACGAGGAGCGCCAGGAGCAGCTTCTGAGGCATCGGATAGCACGAGCACGCGTCGCGCAGTACGGTGCTGACGAAGTACACCGGGTGCTCCACGAGGGTCGGCGCAGCAGGGTCCATGTGCGCTTCAGGAATCTTGGGTGGCTCTGGCTGAGTGGCGGGGCCGTCAGTGCCCGTGGTTGAATCTACCTCTGGGACTACGTCTGGGGGCGGCGTGGGCCCTGAAGATGTCGAGCCGTCCGATGGTCTTGGGCTTTGGGGCCTCTCCTCGCGCTCCACGACTAGTGCTGCACTACCGGAGTGAGGCGTTGTGGCGAGGTAGAGAGTCATGGGTTCCAGGGGTCGCGGCGCTACCATAACCGACGAGCTAGTGAGGTATTCCTTGAGGTCCCGGAAGGCGGCAACGACCTCCGGAGTCCACTCAAAGGGCCCCTTCTTATTCATGAGCTTGAAGAACGGGAGGGCGCGTTCCCCAAGCTTAGGGATGAAGCGTCCTAGGGATGTTACTCAACCCGCGAGCTTCTGCATCTCCTTCAGGTTTGTGGGCGGCTTCATTCTTTCGATGGCCTTGATCTTCTCCGGATTAGCTTCAATGCCCTGGTGCGAAACCATGAACCCTAGCAACTTGCCGGAGGGTACACCGAACACACACTTCTCCGGGTTGAGGCACAGCTTCACCTTGCGCAGGTTGGCGAACGTTTCTTCTAGGTCCTAGACGAGAGTCCTGGCCTCCCTGGTTTTAACCACGATGTCGTCGATGTAGGCCTCCGCATTCCTCCCGAGCTGAGGGCCGAGGGTGATGTGCATCAGGCGCTGGAAGGTGGCGCCCGCGTTCCTCAGCCCAAAAGGCATGCAAGTGTAGCAGTAGACCCCACATGGGATCAGGAACGCCGTCTTCTCCACATCTTCCATCGCCATCTTGATTTGGTGGTAGCCCGAGAAGGCGTCGAGGAAGCAGAGCAGGTCGCACTCAGCCGTTGAATCAACAATTTGGTCGATGCATGGAAGAGGGAATATGTTCTCAGAGCAGAACTTGTTGAGCCTCGTGAAGTCAATGCACATGCGCTCCTTGCCTCCTTTCTTCGGGACTATGACGGGGTTGGCCAGCCACTCCGGGTGCCGTACTTCCCGTACAACACCTGCTTCCTCTAGCTTCCTAACCTCCTGAACGATGAAGGCCTGCTTCTCCGGGGCTTGTCTATGCGCTTTTTGCTTGATAGGGCGCGCATTGGGGCATACCGTGAGGTGATGCTCGATGACGTGCCTATGCACCCCGACCAAGTCTGTGGCTTTCCAGGCGAACACGTCCTTGTTGGCCCTGAGGAAGCTGAACAGTGCTGCCTCTTGCTCAGGATCCATGCCCGTGCCGATGGTGAAGGTGGCTCCTGAGCCTTCTTCATCAGCGGGCACCTGCTTCGTCTCGGCGGGGTCCTGAGAGAAGAGCTGCTTCTTCTTGGCAGGCGCGGCCTCCGGCACCTCCGGAGCCCCCTTTGCTCCTGGGTGAGCTGCGGTAGCAGCCCTGTAAGCGCGCCCGAGGACCTGAAAGGCGGCCTTGGGGTCCCCTTTGACGATGATTACGCCGCTGCTCCCGGGTATCTTGACGGTGTTGTAGCCCGGGTGAGTCGCTGCTTGGTGACTTCTCACCCCTCGTTGGTTACCCCAAGTGGAAGGTTTGAGATGCAGCGTAGCAGAAGTTTTCCCTTGGAAATACCAAGGATCGATTTACCTGAGACTCCCAGTTTCAACAAGAAGGTGTCAACTGCTAACGGCGCCAGATATTAGCAATCAACGTGGACCTGCACACAGATACAAATAACTTTGCTCCCAACGAGTACAGAGAGGTTGTCAATCCCTCCGGCCTTGTAGTTTACAAAGGATCAAACGCAAGTGATAATAGTGATAGGTATAATTGCAATAGTAAGTAAAAAGCGGAAAGTAAATAGCGGATGTGATCAATGATGGTAATATGGACCGGAGTCTCATGATGTTCACTAGTGATGTCTCTCTCCCAAAAGACGATAAAACAACTATGTGAGGTAAACGAATTACAGCTGGGCAATTGACAGGACCATGTGCGCAAACCAATGCTGACTAAGTTGCAAGAAAGGTAGAGGTTCAAAGCATGGGCGGTACGCCGAGGTAAGTAGACCGAAATCCATCTGCATCTACTACTAATCATCCACCTTGAGATATCTATCCAGAACATCTGGCTGGTATTAAGTTGCGAGTCCCACCCATAGTGTAAACTCAAAGCAACAGACAACTGCATTAAAAGAACTTTGCGTAAAGTAAACAATCCTTGCACCCGCGGGCACAAGCACCGTTGTTTTCCCCCTTGTGGCAACAGCACATCCCCTAGACACATGTTTCTGTCACTCAAACTAGTCATCGAGGGGCATGAACCCACAATCAGGCATAACGTTCCCTCTTGGAGTCACTACCTACTACTTGGCCAAAGCAATAAATAACAACGGAGAACATGCAAGAATTACTTACGAACATAAAAATAAAAGAGGTGAATCAAATATATTACTCAAACACAATCTGAACATAATTTCATAATCCATCGGATCCCAGCAAACTCATCATAGCAACAGCATAAGGATTACATATGTGCCTCGATCATGTAGGGCAGCTCACAAGGACTAATTAGTGAAGCACAAGAACGGGAGGAGAACATCACATAGCTACTGGTCATGGACCCATGGTCCAAGGGAGACTACTCACAACTCATCCGGGAGGCGTCCATGGTGGTGGAGAAGCTCCCGGTGGTGATCCTCCCCTCCGGCAGGGTGCCGGGAAGAGTTCTCCTGGTGCTCCAGATCTTGGAAGCGGCGGCGGCGGCGGAACAGAGATGAGATCGTGAAAAAGAGTTCCCGTCTCGAGGGTTTCGGGAGACGCTTTAAATATATGCCAAAGGGGGGCAGCAGACGAGGCTCGGGGGGCCCAGGCGCCCCCCCCCGGCGCGGCCCGGGGGGGGGGGGGGGCGCCACCAGGGCGCCTGGGGCCCTGGTGCCCCCACTCCGGCTGTGCTTCGGGTGCCTGGTAGCTTCTGGAATGCTGATTTTTTATATAATTTTTCTGGATTTTTTCTGGCAGTTCTCGTAATGTGAAAAACTGAAATACAAAAACAACCGAAAACAGAAACTGGCACTGGGGTGCACTGAGTTAATAGGTTAGTCCAAATATGATCAAAAGTGTATGGAAGTGTATAAATAACATAGCAATATCACCCAAAAGAGGCATGGAGCAAGCAGAAATTATAGATACGTTTTGGACGTATCAACATCCCCAAGCTTAATTCCTGCTCGTCCTCGAGTAGGTAAATGATAACAAGAATAATTTCTGTGGTGACATGCTATTAACCATATAGGACTTTTTCATAGTCACATGACAAAAGCTTACTGAGACAATGAATCTATAGTAATTATGTTGCCTCATGAGAAAATCACAAAGAACTGAAAGTTTCACAATATGATACTGAAACATCAAATAGATTTGTAATGAATATGGTGTGCAAATATGATAAAGTGATATCTCTCTTGCCCCCTTTAGTGAAGCAAAACAAAAATGCAGGGGCACCTCCAAGGTTTAAGTGATGACTAGATACAATGATTTCAGAATAAACGATATCACAATCATGCAAAAGACTATGCTACTTTGGGACAATGCACATTACACTCAGAATGACAATCATGCTCTCAGTAGTTGGTGCTTTTAAAAGAAGGTGGAGACTCTCGAACCGTGGCTTTTGTTGGCAAGGTTGAAAACCCGTAGTCGGAAACAAAGACAAAACATGTACCAGAGCTCTTGGTTTTAAAACAGAGGTAATAATTTTTTTAGATCATGCATGTTTCGTCAACGAATGCTAGCAGACAACTCAATCACTTCTTGAGATGGACAAGTTTCGAGGAACGGCTCCCGAATGAGGACGATCACATCCTCTTAATCTCCTTTGTTTATCACTGCCAAAGTTTTCTGATTTCTCATGAACAAAGTGTGAAGGAGGGTTTGTTTGTTATATTAATTTTGAGCCGGGCGCACTCAATGCCAGTTCCTTCTAGTATTATGGGTTTGCACATTATACATGCAATCCCGGGGTGAAGCTTGTCCAACTTAAAAAGATTATGAATTAACTACTACTTCCTCATGGACTTACAACAGAGGCACAAAATAGGAATGCTTTTTTCTTTGAATAATTTCGAGATGGTACATGCAAGTCTCCGTTAGGAATGATAGGTAAATACCATGTAGGAAGGTATGGTGGACTCATATGGCATAACTAGTTTAAAAGAATGTGGATGCACAAGCAGTCAGTCCGCTTAGTACATGTGGAGGTTAGCAAAAGACTGGGAGCGACCAACTAAGAGAGCAATGACGGTCATAATCATGCAGAGCGACAAAGCAACATTGAATCAGGCATGGAAGTTATATCGCTACTCAGAAACAAAAGATCATCAAGGCTTGACAGACTTTCTTTACAATCTTAAATATGCGTGAGCATACACCAAGTCAATCAAAATAAATTCTTTGAAGGAAGATATTACTAAACCATACCACATCATAGGCAAACAAATCATGTTGGTACTCCAATAACACATTGGGAACCCCCCAGCTATTTGGGACTAACCATAAGAAAACCTGAACTACTAAGCGCCATTATGCACGTAGCATCTTTATCTTAGACATATCAACCAATGCAACGGAAGCAAACTCTTTTAATAAGATAAAGATGATAACTAAAGAGAGTTCAAGCAACCAACCAAACGAAAGCTCTTTAAAAAGATAAGCATGAAAGTTAAGAGCTAAGCATGATAGTAGCTATTAAAAGACAAAGAACACACACAGCAAGCATAGACATGAAAATTCTATGTTATGTTCTAGGTAGAAGTGGAGCGTGTTTCTCTCCCGCATAAAGAAAGCTGAGTTCCGACTCATTATGAAAAGCTAAAGAAAATTAAAAGGAAACTAAAAGCAAGACGCTCCAAGCATAGCACATAACACATGAAGTGATTAAAATATAGTGGAACGAAACACGAACTGATAATGTTGATGGAGAAGGGGATGCACGGGGGCATCCCCAAGCTTAGACGCTTGAGTCTCCTTGAATATTTCTTGGGGGTGCATGGGGGCATCCCCAAAGCTTGAGCGTTTGACACTCCTGAATCTTTTTATCATCTTCCCTCACACACTTGAAAACTCCCTTCATACATAACTCATCATAATCTGATTTGCGAGGTTAGTACCCATAATAAAATAATTTTTCCTTGCTGGAAATAAAGATATTCTTGAAGTTCTACTGTTTCTCAAGATTGCCAAAAGGTTTTTGCAAAGAAAAAAGAGCAAGCTCTAGGTTTGCAAAATGAAGGAAAGGCAAAACAGGACAGAATCTGTGAAAAACAGAACAGCAGGTAGTAAATGATTTTTCCGGGGCACTTCTGCAACTCTAATAAAAAAACTCAAAACAGACGCACGAAAGACAATTATATAGAGCACGCTGTCGAAAAAATTCAGACCAAAAAGATGATCTGGTGATTTTATACGAATTTTTCTAATCAAGGACAGAATCTGTTTCCTGGACAGCACGTCACAACTTTTGAACTTTCTTGCAATCAGAGGCTATACTTGGTACAAAATTGAAAAGCAAAGATACAATGATGATGCTACAGTAGTAACAACATCAAGACACAACAAAAGCAAAATAAAATTTATTCATTGGGCTGCCTCCCTAGAGCTCTTTCTTTATAGCCATAAAGATAGGCTTAAGACTTTAATGATGCTCTCGTAGGAATAAGAGTTGAAGAACAAAAGAGAGCATCAAGAAGCAAATACCAAACACATTTAAGCCTAACATGCTTCCTATGCATAGGAATATTGCAATACAATAATTCATTGAAGCACAAAGCAATAAGCATAGGAAGACAAAACAAGTGCAGCTTCAAAACCTTCAACATAAAGAGAGGGAACTTGATATTATTGAAATATCTATAAGCATATGTTCCCTTCTCATAATAATTTTCAGTGGGATCACGAATAAACTCAACAATATAAGCATCACATAAAGCATTGTTACCATGATCCACATGCAAAAAGGTATCATTACTCTTCATATAAGCAAAATCTTTCTTATTAGGAATAGTGAGAGTAAAGCAATCATAACCATCATGGTAATCATTGTATTTAGGAGGCATATCGTAATCATAATAAATTTTATACTCAATAGTAGGTGGACTGAAAACATCATATTCATCATTGTAATCATATATAGGAAGCAAAGTATCATCAAAGTAAATTTTCTCTTCAAAAGTTGGGGGACTAAGAATATCATGTTCATCAAATGTGTCATCCCCAAGCTTAGAGCTTTCCATGTCATTAGCAATATTGATATGCAAAGAAAGCATACTAATAACATCACCACTATCATGATTGTTATGCAAATAATAAAGTTCCATAGGTTTTTTAATTTTCTCTTCAAACACATCATGTCCTAAAGCAAGGTAGAGCTTATAAAGCTCTCTCATATTTTTGTTGTTTTCCATTAAGCAAAACTAGTGAAAAGACATAAAGAAAACTGAAAGGTAAACTAACAAGACTAAAAAGCAAAGGTAAACGATAGCGTGCAACTCCCCTATCCTGAATAGTGGAGTCCCCGGCAACGCCGCCAGAAATTGCTTTGCTTGGTGACTTCTCACCCCTCGTTGGCTACCCCAAGTGGAAGGTTTGAGATGCAGCGTAGCAGAAGTTTTCCCTTGGCAATACCAAGGATCGATTTCCCTAAGACTCCCAGTTTCAACAAGAAGGTGTCAACTGCTAATGGCGCCAGATATTAGCAATCAACGTGGACCTGCACACAGATACAAATAACTTTCCTCCCAACGAGTACAGAGAGGTTGTCAATACCTCCGGCCTTGTAGTTTACAAAGGATCAAACGCAAGTGATAATAGTGATAGGTATAATTGCAATAGTAAGTAAAAAGCGGAAAGTAAATAGCGGATGTGATCAATGATGGTAATATGGACCGGAGTCTCATGATGTTCACTAGTGATGTCTCTCTCCCAAAAGATGATAAAACAGCTATGTGAGGTAAATGAATTACAGCTGGGCAATTGACAGGACCATGTGCGCAAACCAATGCTGACTAAGTTGCAAGAAAGGTAGATGTTCGAAGCATGGGCGGTACGCTGAGGTAAGTAGACCGAAATCCATCTGCATCTACTACTAATCATCCACCTTGAGATATCTATCCAGAACATCTCGCTGGTATTAAGTTGCGAGTCCCACCCATAGTGTAAACTCAAAGCAACAGACAACTGCATTAAAAGAACTTTGCGTAAAGTAAACAATCCTTGCACCCGCGGGCACAAGCACTGTTGTTTTCCCCCTTGTGGCAACAGCACTTCCCCTAGACTCATGTTTCTGTCACTCAAACTAGTCATCGAGGGGCATGAACCCACAATCAAGCATAACGTTCCCTCTTGGAGTCACTACCTACTACTTGGCCAAAGCAATAAATAACAACGGAGAACATGCAAGAATTACTTATGAACATAAATATAAAAGAGGTGAATCAAATATATTACTCAAACACAATCTGAACATAATCTCATAATCCATCGGATCCTAGCAAACTCATCATAGCAACAGCATAAGGATTACATATGTGCCTCGATCATGTAGGGCAGCTCACGAGGACTAATTAGTGAAGCACAAGAACGGGAGGAGAACATCACATAGCTACTGGTCATGGACCCATGGTCCAAGGGAGACTACTCACAACTCATCCGGGAGGCGTCCATGGTGGTGGAGAAGCTCCCGGTGGTGATCCTCCCCTCCGGTAGGGTGCCGGGAAGAGTTCTCCTGGTGCTCCCGATCTTGGAAGTGGCGGCGGCGGCGGAACAGAGATGAGATCGCGAAAAAGAGTTCCCGTCTCGAGGGTTTCGGGAGACGCTTTAAATATATGCCAAAGGGGGGCATCAGATGAGGCTCGGGGGGCCCAGGCGCCCCCCCGGCGCGGCCCAGGGGGCGCGCCACCAGGGCGCCTGGGGCCCTGGTGGCCCCCCTCCGGCTGTGCTTCGGGTGCCTGGTAGCTTCTGGAACGCTGATTTTTTATATAATTTTTCTGGATTTTTTCTGGCAGTTCTCATAATGTGAAAACCTGAAATACAAAAACAGCCGAAAACAGAAACTGGCACTGGGGTGCACTGAGTTAATAGGTTAGTCCAAATATGATCTAAAGTGTATGGAAGTGTATAAATAACATAGCAATATCACCCAAAAGAGGCATGAAGCAAGCAAAAATTATAGATACGTTTTGAACGTATCAGTCGCCGCCATGAACTTCGCCAAGGCTGGGAAGCCAAGGACGGCGTTGTAGGGCAGGTGGATGGGTGCGACGTCGAAGTCGATGAGCTCCGTCCGGTAGTTGGCTGGTGTGCCGAAGGTGACCGGGAGGCGGATCTGGCCGAGCCGAACGGCCGAGCCCGCGACCCCTGAGAAGGGCTTGGTGGGGAGGAGCTTCCTGTAGAACACGGGCAGATGACCGAAGGCCTCGGGGGAGAGGATGTTGAGCCCGCCGCCGCCGTCGATGAGGGTCCTCGTCACGGCCACCCCGCAGATGGTGAGCGTGCACACCGTAGGGAGAACGCTCGTGTCGGCCGCTTGTGAGGCGAGGTCGCTAGGGCCGAAGTTGATGGTGTGCCCCTGCGCACTCTGTGGCCGCGAGGCCTCCTACGGCTGGGCGGCGGCCCCGACCTGCCGAAAGTGCGACTTGACGTGTCGAGCCGACGTTGGTCCTTGAGACCCTCCGAGGATGCAGGCGACCCCGCGGCAGGGCAGCTCCCCGCCGGCAACGCTCCGCAGCCCGCCGCCACGGGCCATTCAGACGTCGTGCTCTCCCGCAGATGCCCGGTGCCAGGGCAGCCGTCGTGCCACCAAGAGCGCGACCGGCATGGCCACAGGAGGCGGGAGTGGCGGAGCAGGCCGCTCTCCGGTGGCCCGACCGGCAAGAACGTCATAGGGGAAGGAGGAGGAGCGCCCATGGGTGGCGCGGTCCATCGATACCGCTCGAACGTCGGGATGGTCGCCAGCCCCCATGCGGATGTGGCGGGCAGTGGTTATCGTGGCGGCGCAGAACAGGAGAGGGGAGGCGAGGTCGTCGGTGAGGCGAGATTTCAACACGCCCCCTACCTGGCGCGCCAAATGTCGGATTACGGTCTCCGCAAAACCCAAGAAGTTCGAACACAGGGCTGTGAGCGAAGATCTCTCCCACTCACGTCTACCTAGCGTCTCGCCCTCGCCTAGTGAAGAGATTCAAGCAAACAACAAGTGAAGCACGCAAGAGTTTACCTAGGTTTAGGACACCTTGTGGTGTAAAACCCTACTTCCTGCTTTGGTGGATTGGCCTCAGGAGGGCTGGAATATGAACTAGTACAGTGATTCCCGAGCTCAGGAGGTGAGCTCAGGAGGGTCAAGAGACAAGTGTTCTTGCTCCTCTGCATGGTGGCATAGTTTATAAATCTGCTCCTCTCCCCTCATAGTGGGGATCCTAGCTACTTATATAGGCGGCTAGGGTCCTCTTCCCCCGAAATGTTTAGGCTCGAAGGGATCCCACAACGGCCATTTCGGGCGGGAACACAAGGACGTTCCTACCTTGACAAAAGCAGTCTTCGCCTGCCAAAGGACCAGGTGGTGACGCGGTGGTGGGCTCGATGGTGACATCCTCCCTGTCGTCCTTGCGGTCTTCGGTCTTGTTGCACCAATGAGGAAACATTTGTCTCGCTCCTCGGGAACCTGCGCCTGCGTTGCCTCCTTTGCACCGAAATGGCAACTGCGCCGCTGGAGGGCGCTGGCACCTACTGGCATGGTGCGTCACTGCTTACGTCGCTGCCTCCTCCTGAGGCAGGCTTGGCCTTGGATTCTCCGCCCCTCCGGAGCACCTTGTCGAGGCCGCTCCTGAGGGGGTCTAGACGTTGTTCTCCTCACGAGGGTTAGCCCCCTCGCGAGGGTCTTGGGCAGCTGGTCGATCAGCTGGGCCGTACCAGGCCGTGGTACGAGCACGTCGCGGCCCACAGACAGGCACGTCTAGGTACCCTGGTTCCCAGGACGCCGACAACATCCAATGAGATTTGTACAAGGAAAAAAACAAAGTTTATGCTAAAAACATGTGAACGAGAACGTCATTTCTATTTCGTTTGTATCAAAATCATTTTGTTTTTTCGGTGACCAAACTTTGCAAGCTTCTAAAATATTTGCTCATAATCACATCCACGAAGAATCAGATTTTTTTGATTTACACACCATAGCCAAACAGTATGATAACCTTTGGCTCAGGGGAAAGATATATCGAAAAACATAGCACCGGTAACTTCTACCTAAATGGCATGGTAATACACGCATCACAGACATGATAACTCACATCCAAACACCCCAAAAAATTGACCCAGGAAAAAAGGTAGTGGAAAACATACCCCAGTAACTTTTGTGTAATTAACATGGATATTATATGCACCACCGACCTGATAACTTACATTACAAAATCCACGGCAACTTTGAATGGTTCTTGAAATATATCTTGATAACTTTTGTGTAAATAACATGGTAATATACGTACCGCAAAACATGATAGTTTATGTACAAACACCGTGGTAACTTATGACTGAGAGAAAAAATGTTGTTAAAACTTACACCGATAAACTTATGTGTGACAAAACGGT
This sequence comes from Secale cereale, assembly GCA_902687465.1. NCBI lineage: Eukaryota > Viridiplantae > Streptophyta > Magnoliopsida > Poales > Poaceae > Secale > Secale cereale. The sequence continues at coordinate 712,225,586 of LR738714.1, read as the reverse complement.
ATTTTTACGTACCACATGGCTAATAACTTACTCTCAAACACCATGGTAAATTCTCACCGGGGAAAAGGTTATTGAAATATATCCCAAGAATTTCTATGTAAAGTTATCATGCTTCCCATGCTAAACTTACCATGCTTCTCATGCACTAGTTATCAACATTCTAATGATACAATTATCAACCTTACCATACTATTTGTTACCAGGGTGCTAATGTTGAACTTATCAACCTTATCACGCTAAAGTTATGATGCTTCTCACGTTCCAGTTACCATCCTTCTAACGATATAGTTATCAACCTTACCATGCTACTGTTGAACTCATCAACCTTATCATGCTAAAGTTATCATGCTTCTCGGTATGCTTGTTGCATTCTAGTTATTAGCCTTAAAGCGATATAATTATCAAAATTCTTTTATCATGTTTAATTTTTATCTGGGCGCTAATGTTGAAGTTACCAGGATGGTCATGTCATAGTTATCACGTTGTTGATGACAAAGTTATCAAGTCTATTTTTTGCTAATATGGTAGAAAGAAGGGTCTAAATACCCTCATTTATGTATTGTGGAAAGCAAACAAATATGGTTTAGTTGGTTAGTTTGCTTAGTAGCTATTCAGGAGACCTGCAGCGGGACGAGCGTGAGGATCAATCGAAGGTCGTTTGGATCTATCGCTAAAACCAGAATGTTCGGAAGTTAGTCACTCCCAATATAGGTTGCTTTTGTGTAATCAGAGGATAATGTCAGATGTATCAACATATTTAAAGGTAGGACATCATTCAAGAGCCATTCCATGATCATCGGCCTATTCCTACCTTCTAATCAACCACACGAACCTATCTAACAATAATACCATACATCTTCTGTCCGTTAGCGAATCTGTACAATGAATGCCTAAGGCCCTTATAATTTGAAAGGTCCTAGATCATGCATTAAATCCTCATAGAGGCGTCTTTCAATCGCAAAAAAACGAAACATACAATTTTTTCCCAAAATATTATGATATATGAGCAAAGCTCTTCCTCTGAATCAGAACCGAAAACCAAAGTCTATTGCAGAGTCCTTCCAGGAAGCTCTAGTACATAGTACCAATCCGTTTGAAGTTCACCATGAAACCAATATGGCTAGGGCACATGCAACCTGTCATACAACATTTTTTCAATGTAAATTCAAAGTTGGATAAATAGTACTCCCTACCTTCTCATCAACCACACGAACCTATCTGACAATACTGCCATACATCATTCCGTCCATTTGCGGTTCAGTACAATGCATGCCTAAGGCCTTCATATTTTGAATGCTCCTAGATCATGCATTACATCCTCATAGAGGCAATTTTGAATCACGAAAAAAGCAATATATATAATTTTTCCCCAAAATATTATGATGTACGAACAAAGCTCTGCATCTGAATCAGAACTAAAAACCAAAGTTCATTGCAGAGTCCTTCTAGGAAGCTCTATTAGATAGTACCTATCCGTTCAAAGTTCACCATGAAGGCAATATGGCTCGGGCACAGGCCACCTGTCATACATCATTTTTTCAATGTAAATTCAGAGTTGGACAAATACTACTCCCTTTGTCCTATATTATGGGATGGAGGGGGTACTATATACTACAACCACAAACAAAGGTGCACTGAAAATGGAAAGTATACCCATTTTCCCTTGTCCTCCCTTGGGCACCATATTCTATGTGCATAGGATTGTGACCATTACATGGTCTGTCAACAACAAATTTTTTATTCATTTGCAAATTCATAGAGCAAGTATGCCGCATACCCAGTTAGTACCGAGAAGTGGCAGAAGAATACCTTGATGGCAGTGAGTGATTGACCACTCTCTCTAAAACCTCGACGATCTTACTCCTTGGCAGGAAAGGGGTATCTTCACATCCATCATAGAAGTTCATTGCAACAAAACTCCCACCAAAATCAATAAGAGGTCCACCAATCCCAGCCTATGTCAATATTAAAATTGTAGCGACCACGATCCAAATGGACCTAAGTCTCTGTGTTCTGTGTCATCCTTGGATCGGTAATGCTGACACGCACAGTACTTTGAAGGATTTATAACAGAGTGGCAATCACACACTTATTACATCGAATGTCTCAAAAGAGAACTTATTACAAAAATATATGGCATAAGGCCATCTAACAAAATAACAGCGGAAGGCTTGGAAGATAAGTGAGTCCATCAACTCCAATGACATAACTGAGTGCATGACAAACGACCTAGCGAACCTTACTCTTCTTCTGAAAAGTTTGCAACGTAACATGTTACAGCCCGAAACAGGTCAGCACATGGAATATGCTGGCAGGATAACACAATAGAGCAAGTAACAAAATAAAGGCTAACACTATATGCATATTTGGCTGGTGGAGGCTCTAAGGTTAAAGGATTTTGCATAAAGCCGATTTTCCCTACAACAAAGGAATAAGTTTTATTTTAACTATCATGGTAGTTGAAACATCATTGAGAAGGTAGCTCCAACTCAATCCCAATTAAAGCAATCATTATTAACCCAGCAAATTAGTTTTAGAGTGATGAGATGAACCAATAATTCAAGTACCAGATACTCAAGATGTCCATAACCGGGGACGCGGCTAACCATGATTAGTTTGTACACTCTGCAGAGGTTTGCACACTTTTCCCCACAAGACTCGATTTCCTCTGTTAGATTTCTCGCACTGCATGGTGTTTGAGAAACGGATGACCGAGACTCAGTCTTTCAGAAGCATTTACTCTTTACCCCTGGTGGACCCGTACACCTACTTTCCCCTACATTTGCTAGTCCACCACTGAAAGAGCTCACACAACTTACTCATACTATGCCAGAGCCCATAATGGCATTGTGGCTGCACACGGAAGTTTCTAGCATGAATAGTCTTATGATCCCTTTGAGCCTGGGTGGCATTCTATAGGATAATCACACGGTTCCTCCGCAATTTCCTAGGACAACACTGGATTCTCTAGGTGCCCCGCAACCAATCCACCCAGATGTGTATTCAAGTAGATACCTTAAGTTGAACCATTAATTAACATCTCACATCTGTCATGGATACACTCAAACCCAGTCCACGTCTACGAGCATAGCATGGCAACCTAAGCATAACGTAGAAGTAACTCCCAGGGGTTTGAAAATAATGAAGGTAATTGGTTCTACCTCAATCTACTCCCAGACCCACAAGTTAAGAGATCCTACTCATGCAATGTGTGAGGGTTTGATCTAATGCATAAAAACAGGGTAACAAAGGTATGATCAAAGTGTTACTTGCCTTGCTGATGATTCACAAAACCTACGGACTCATAGTAGCACGCTTCGCACTCCGGGAATTCTATCGCAATCAAACAATAGCATACATAAGCAATCAAGCAAAGATGCACTGATAAAACTCCAAATAAGATGATCTAACCAGAAAGTTCAATTTAAGAACTCCGGTTTGCAAAAAGAATCAAATCAAACGGAGCAACGAAACTCACACTGCAAAAAAACAAGATATGTTTACTAGATTGATCTAAATTCAACTTTTACAGTAGCAAACCTTGTTCAAGTTGGTTAAACAGAAAGAGGGCTTCATGGTTAAGATCTGGGAGCTTGAATCGCCTCATTCCGACTTACGAGCTAAAAGAAAAACTAAAAAGAAGATCAGGGCAGAAATCGCGATCGAAAATAATCGAGGAAAAAACCCTGAAAAAGAAAACGGAGGAACAGACTAACGAACGAACGTTCGTCGTCTGCGACTAACGGACGAACAGACGACGAACGTTCGTTAAAACGAACGTACGGACGAACGTCCGCTATTTAACTAAACCGAAAATACCGCAACGATCTAGGGCTTACTGAAAAAACCGAACGGTTTTTAAAAAACCGGCGGTTGCTCGGGGCGGCTGGCTCCGGCGAGTCGGTGGTGGGCGGCGCGGCGGCGGTGCGCGGCTCGGGTGGCGGCGGCGCACGACGCGGCGGCGGCGGCTTAAGGTTTCGGCGGCGGCTGGGGTGGGCTGCGGGGCTTCGGGCCTTGCTTTATAAAGGGGCTGGTCGGAGAAGTCCTAGTCGGGTACGGCCAGACTAGGTCGGTTGACTTTTTTTAACAATAGTCCTGGCGTACTAAAACAGGCGAAAAAAAATACTAAACGGACTCGAAAAACATTCCGATTTTTTTTCACCGTCCTCTAATAATATTTAGGACAAAGTGAACATTCTTCCCAGACCTAAATGCAATTTTGAAAAACGTGCATTTTTCCTATGCAAATAAAATCACAAATAAATTCGAATAAAATACCAAAAAATGATTTTAATATTTTCCTCCAATATTTCTTTTATTTTGGAGAAGTCATATTATCTCCGCTCATATATTTTATCAAGAAATATTTTTAGGAGAGAAAAACAACTAAAACCAAAGTGATCCCCGTATCGGTATTTGAGAAAACTCTAATACGAAAACAGTAAAATCCGCAACTCTCTTTGTGGGTCCTTGAGTTGATTATACTTTTCGAGGATCGCAACACACAAATGCAATAAAATATGCTATGCAATATCAACTATGTATAACATTCCAAATTGAAAATTTGGGATGTTACAAAAATGGAAATAAAATCCTAAGTAAATGATGAAGTAGTTATAAAATCAAAGATAAAGTTGCACACATGTATAATTTGATTAAAAATATTACTCAGTTGCGAGGCAACTATCTAGACTCACTATTATGTAAACTAACAGTAAAAGAATTTCACCACTGTACATTATTGATTTTACAAGCGGAAATCTTAAGATATTTGCAGTCCAGTTTGGGGCCCTTGTTTCTCCGCGTCAATTCACCCATTGAGGCCATTAATAGTCCTTTGTCTATGTCACAACCTATAGCTATTACTTTTCTATACCCTATAGGCACTTCTCTTTGACCTAAATGCAAGTCTTTCCAAGATGGCATCCACACTTTATCAAACATATTTTCTGGACAACCATCACCGAAATTCTTCTCGACACTGAAAATAGTGATATTATAGTTTGAATTATACCATTCCAATGTTCCGATGGTTGAAGAAAAATGCCCTATAGGAAATAATAAAGTTGTTATTTATATTTCCTTATATCATGATAAATGTTTATTATTCATGCTAGAATTGTATTAACCGGAAACTTGATACATGTGTGAATACATAGACAAAACAGAGTGTACCTAGTATGACTCTACTTAACTAGCTCGTTAATCAAACATGGTTGTGTTTCCTAAGCATAGACATATGTTGTCATTTGATCAACGGGATCACATCATTAGGAGAATGATGTGATGGACAAGACCCATCCGTTAGCTTAGCATTATGATCGTTTAGTTTTATTGCTATTGCTTTCTTCCTGACTTATACATGTTCCTCTGACTATGAGATTATGCAACTCCCGAATACCGGAGGAATACCTTGTGAGCTATCGAACGTCACAACGTAACTGGGTGATTATAAATATGCTCTATAGATGTTTCCGACGGTGTTCATGGTGTTGGGATAGACCGTGAATAAGATTTGTCACACTGAGTGTCAGAGAGGTATCTCTGGGCCCTGTCGGTAATACTCATCATAATAAGCCTTGCAAGTAAATGACTAATGAGTTAGTCACGAGATGATGTATTACGGAACAAGCAAAGAGACTTTCTAGTAACGAGATCGAACTAGGTATGATGATACCGACGATCGAATCTCGGACAAGTAACATGATACGTCTCCAACGTATCTATAATTTTTGATTGTTCCATGCTATTATATATTCTGTTTTGGATGTTTAATGGGATTTATTATACACTTTTATATTATTTTTGGGACTAACCTACTAACCCAAGGCCCAGTGCAAATTGTTGTTTTTTGCCTATTTCAGTTTTTCACAGAAAAGGAATATCAAACGGAGTCCAAACTGAATGAAACCTTCAGGAGCGTTATTTTTGGAACCGTAACTACACAGAAGACTTGGAGTACACGCGAGAGAACAAGAGAGGCGGCCACGAGGGTCAGGCGCGCCCCCCACCCTCGTGGGCCCCCTCTGGCTCCCCCGGTGCCCTTCTTCCTCCTATATATGTATCCTTGTACCCTGAAAACATCGAGGCAACAGAGAAAACCATAATTCCACAGCCGCAACCTTCTGTTCCAGTGAGATCCCATCTTGGGGCTTGTTTCGGAGCTCCGCCGGAGGGGGGATCGATCACGGAGTACTTCTACATAAACACCATAGCCTCACCAATGAATTGTGAGTAGTTTACCACTGACCTTCGGGTCCATAGTTATTATCTAGATGGCTTCTTCTCTCTTTTTGGATCTCAATACAAAGTTCTCCTCGATCTTCGAGGAGATCTATTCGATGTAATATTTTTGCGGTGTGTTTGTCGAGATCCGACGAATTGTGGGTTTATGATCAAGATTATCTATGAACAATATTTGATTCTTCTCTGTAATCTTTTATGTATGATTATAATATTCTTGCAAGTCTCTTCGAATTATTGGTTTGGTTTGGCCTACTAGATATATAGTTCTTGCAATGGGAGAAGTGCTTGGCTTTGGGTTCAATCTTGCGGTGTCCTTTCCCAGTGACAGCAGGGGCAGCAAGGTACGTATTGTATTGTTGCCATCAAGGATAAAAATATGGGGTTTATATCATATTGCTTGAGTTTATCCCTCTACATCATGTCATCTTGCTTACGGCGTTACTCTGTTCTTGTGAACTTAATACTCTAGATGCATGCTGGATATCGGTTGATGAGTGGAGTAATAGTAGTAGATGTAGAATCGTTTTGGTCTACTTGCTACGGACGTGATGCCTATATATAATAATCATGCCTAGATATTCTCATAACTATGCGCTTTTCTATCAATTGCTCGACAGTAATTTGTTCACCCACCGTAGAATTATGCTTTCATGAGAGAAGCCACTAGTGAAACTTATGGCCCCCGGGTCTATCTTTATCATATTACTTTCCCTTCAATTTATGTTGCCGTTGCTTATTTAGTTTCTTTACTTTCTGTTCTTATACCAAAAATATTATCCTATCCTATCTATGAGATCTCATTTTCGTAAGTGACCGTGAAGGGATTGACAACCCCTTATCGCGTTGGCTGTGAAGTTCTTATTTGTTTGTGAAGGTGCGAGGGACTCACGCGTGGTCTCCTACTGGATTGATACCTTGGTTCTCAAAAACTGAGGGAAATACTTACACTACTATGCTGAATTACCATTTCCTTTTCGAGGGAATACAACGCAAGCTCGAGAAGTAGCAAGAAGAATTGCTGGCGCCGTTGCCGGGGAGGTCTACGCAAAAGTCATATAACAAGTACCTATCACAAACCCTTATCCTTCGCATTACATTTATTTGCCTCTCGTTTTCCTCTCACCCACTCACCCTTGCCGTTTTATTCGCCCTTCTTTTTCCGTGTGTTTACCGTCCGTTTGCCTCTTCTCTGCTTGTGTGTTGGATCGCTTGCTTGTCACTATGGCTCAAGACAATACCAAATTGTGTGACTTCTCCAATACCAACAATAATGATTTTATTGGCACGCCGATTGCTCATATCTTAGATGCTGAATCTTGTGAGTTCAATGCTGCTCTGTTGAACCTTGTCATGAAAGATCAATTTTCTGACATTCCTAGTGAAGATGCCGATACCCATCAAAACAACTTTGTTGATTTGTGTGACATGCAAAAGAAGATGGATACGTATAATGATATTGTTAAATTGAAGCTATTTCCGTTTTCACTTAGAGATAGTGCTAAAACTTGGTTTTCCACTTTGCCTAGAAATAGTATTGATTCATGGAATAAGTGCAAAGATGCCTTTATCTCTAAGTATTTTCCCCCCGCTAGGATTATCTCTCTTAGAAACGATATTATGAATTTTAAGCAACTAGATCATGAGCATGTTGCACAAGCTTGGGAGAGATTGAAATTAATGATACGTAATTGCCCTACACATGGTTTGAATTTATGGATGATTATACAAAACTTTTATGCTGGCTTGAATTTTGCTTCTAGAAATCTTTTAGATTCGGTCGCGGGGGGCAATTTCATGGAAATCACCTTAGGTGAAGCTACCAAACTCCTAGATAATATTATGGTTAACTACTCTCAATGGCACACTGAAAGATCTACAAGTAAAAACATGCATGCTATTGAAGAGATTAGTGTATGGAGTGGAAAGATGGATGAATTTACGAAATTATTTACTGCTAAGAGTGCTTCTTTTGATCCTAATGATATGCCTTTATCCACGTTGATTGAAAATAATAATGAATCTTTGGATGTGAATTTTGTTGGTAGGAATAATTTTGGTAACAATGCTTATTGAGGAAATTTTAATCCTAGGCCTTTTCCTAGTAATTCCTCTAATACTTATGGTAATTCCTACAATAACTCTTATGGGAATTTTGGTAAGATGCCCTCTAAATTTGATACTAGTGTTAAAGAGTTTATGAATTCGTAAAAGAATTTCAATGCTTTGCTTGAAGATAAATTGCTTAAGATTGATGAGTTGGCTAGAAACATGGATATAATTAATCTTGATGTTGATTCTTTGAAACTTAGATCTATTCCACCTAAGCATGATATCAATGAGTCTCTCAAAGCCATCAGAATTTCCATTGATGAGTGCAAAGAAAGAACCGCTAGGATGCGTGCTAAAAAAGATTGCTTTATGAAAGCGTGTTCTTCTAGTTATCATTAAAATAAAGATCAAGATCTGAAAGTGATTGATGTGTCTCCTATTAGATCCTTGTTTTCTAGTATGAATCTAGATAAAGATGGTACTCGAGATGAGTCTACTTTAATTAAATGGCGTCCCAATGATTTAGAGTTTTTAGATCTTGATGCTAAAATTGTTAAAAGTGGGATTGAAGTGATCAAAACTTTGCATAGCGATGAACCCACTATCTTGGATTTCAAGGGATTCAATTATGATAATTTCTCTTTACTAGATTGTATTTCCCTGTTGCAATCCGTGCTAAATTCTCCGCATGCTTATAGTCAAAATAAGGCTTTTACCAAACACATAGTTGATGCTTTGATGCAATCTTATGAAGAAAAACTTGAATTAGAAGTTTCTATCCCTAGAAAGCTTTATGATGAATGGGAACCTACTATTAAAATTAAAATTAAAGATCATGAATGCTTTCCTTCGTGTGATTTGGGTGCAAGTGTTTTTACAATTCTAAAAACTTTGTGTGATATGTTAAGTTTCCATGAGCTTGATGATTGTTCTTTAAATTTGCATCTTGCGGATTCTACCATTAAGAAACCTATGGGAAGGATTAATGATGTTCTTATTGTTACCAATAGGAATTATGTGCCCGTAGATTTCATTATTCTTGATATAGATTGCAATCCTTCATGTCCTATTATTCTTGGTAGACCTTTCCTTAGAACGATTGGTGCAATTATTGATATTAAGGAAGGAAATATTATATTCCAATTTCCATTAAGGAAAGGCATGGAACACTTTCCTAGAAAGAAAAAAAAAATACCTTATGAATCTATTATGAGAGCCACTTATGGATTGCCTACGAAAGATGGCAACACCTAGATCTATTCTTGTATCTTGCCTAGCTAGGGGCGTTAAACGACAACGCTTGTTGGGAGGCAACCCAATTTTATTTTCTTTGTTTTTGCTTCTGTTTTGGAATAAATATTGCATCTAGCTTTTGTTTAGATGTGGTTTTGTGTTTTAATTAGTGTTTTTGCCAAGTAGAACCTTTGAGAAGACTTGTGTGAAGTTTATATGATCATGTTGTAAAAAACAGAAACTTTAGCACTCAAGAGATTGGCTGCAATTTTTTTACTGGAGAGTGATTTTTAGTTGATTCTTTTTGCAGATGATTAATAGACAAATTCCTCACGTCCACCAATTTATTTCAATTTTTTAGGGTTACAGAAGTATTCGAAAGTTACAGATTACTAAAGACTGTTATGTTTTTGATAGATTTCGTGTGTTGTTTGCTTATTTTGATGAATCTATGAGTAGTATCGGGGGGTATGAATCATGGAGAAGTTGGAATACAGTAGGTTTAACACCAGTATAAACAAAGAATGAGTTCATTACAGTACCTTTGAGTGGTGGTCTGTTTTATTACACTAACGGAGCTCACGAGATTTTTGGCTAAGTTTTGTGTTGTGAAGTTTTCAAGTTTTGAGTATATCTCTGATGGACTATGGAACAAAGAGTGGCAAGAGCCTAATCTTGGGGATGCCCAAGGCACCCCAAGGTAAAATTTAAGGACAACCAAAAGCCTAAGCTTGGGGATGCCCCGAGAAGGCATCCCCGGCCCTCTTTCGTCTTCATCTATCGGTAACTTTACTCGGGACTATATTTTTATTCACCATATGATATGTGTTTTGCTTGGAGCGTCGTGTATGATTTGAGTCTTTGCTTTTTAGTTTCCCACAATCTTCCTTGCTGGACACACCTTTTGAGAGAGATAAATATGATTTAGAATTTATTAGAATACTCTATGTGCTTCACTTATATCTTTTGAGCTAGATAGTTTTGCTCTTGTGCTTCACTTATATCTTTTAGAGCACGGTGGTGGTTTTATTTTGTAGAAATTATTGATCTCTCATGCTTCACTTATATCCTTTTGAGAGTCTGTTAGAACAGCATGGTAATGTGCTTGGGTTATAAAACTAGTCCTAATATGATAGGCATTCAAGATGAGTATAGTAAAAACTTTCATTCAAGTGCATTGAATGATAGGAGATGTTTGATACTTCACGATTGTTTTGAGATATGAGGATGATGATATTAGATTCATGCTAGTGGAGTAATTGTGAATTTGAGAAACACTTGTGTTAAAGTTTGTGATTCCCGTAGCATGCACGTATGGTGAACCGTCATGTGACGAAGTTGGAGCATGATTTATTTATTGAGTGTCATCCTTTGTGTGGAGGTCGGGATCGCGCAATGGTTAACTCCTACCAACCCTTCCCCTAGGAGCATGCATTGAATACTTTGTTTTGATAACTCATAGATTTTTGAAATAAGTATATGAGTTCTTTATGACTAATATGAGTTCTTTTATAAGCACCCTTAAAAGTAACAAATTCTTCAATTTTTTGAACATCATAGTATCTATAAACACCCTTAGCATACGAAGATACGATTCCATTATCACTATACTCACATTGGTAGGGAAGGTGTTTCTTAGGGTCTTCATAACAACAAGTAAAATCATAAATTTCACATAAATTCCAAGCATGGCATTGCAAACGATGAATTTGATCCAGTAAAAGTTTCCCTTCTTGAGACAAGCGGTGTCGCACATAACAAGCATGATCATCTAAAGAGTTGCCCTTAACTAAGCTAGTTGGGGTATCAGCCCGAGCACATAGGGATCGAAGATGATCCAAGTAAAAAGCTTCAAGAGTGTGATAGATTTTGAGTGGTTCTTCAACCATTGGTTTAGCAGATACCACTAATTTTTTTGGTATTTTGCGTTTCCTACCCATAAATAAAGATAGAAAACAACTTAGAATAGCAAATAAAATCTACTTAGTGATAAAGCAAACAAGCACACACGAGAATATTCACCCCACGCTATTGCTCCCCGGCAACGGCGCCAGAAAAAGGTCTTGATAACCCACAAGTGTAGGGGATCAGTTGTAGCCTCTTTCGATAAGTAAGAGTGTCGAACCCAACGAGGAGCTAAAGGCAGAACAAATATTCCCTCAAGTTCTATCGACCACGGATACAACTCTACGCACGCTTGACGTTTACTTTACCTAGAACAAGTATGAAACTAGAAGTATTTTGTGGTTTTTGTGGGATAGGTTTGCAAGAATATAAAGAGCACATTAATATAACTAGGAGCTGTTAAGATAAAGAAACAATAAGGTTAATGAAAGCGAGTGTGGAAAAGTGGTGGTAGGAGTTGCGAAATTGCCCCTAAGCAATTGACTACGTTACTAGACCGATAGCAAGTTCTATGTGGGAGAGGCCACTTCTAGCATGTCATCCCTTACATGGAATTCTATGCACTTATGATTGGAATTATTAGCGAGCATCCGCAACTACTAACGTTCATTAAGGTAAAACCCAACCATAGCATTATGATATATTGGTCCCCTTCAATCCCGTATGCATCAACTTCTACGCTAGGTTGAAGCTTCTGTCACTCTTGCCCTCCAATACATAGTCCTATCAACATATAACTAACCATATGGTGCGATCCACGCGCGCGCTCATATGATGGGCACCAAAGGACAACAACATAACAACAAGCAATTTAAATCAATCATAGCAATTCACCAATCACCGATAGGATAACGATAATCTACTCAGACATCATAGGATGGCAACACATCATTGGATAATAATATGAAGCATAAAGCACCCTGTTCAAGTAGAGGGTACAGCGGGTTGCGGGAGAGTGGACCGCTGTAGATAGATGGGGGAAGGTGATGGAGATGTTGGTGAAGATGACGGAGGTGTTGGTGTAGATCGCCGTCACACGATGATGGCCCCGGTGGCACTCTGGTGCCACCGGAAGCGTGCGGAGAGAGACCCCCTCCCTCTTCTTCTTCCTTGACCTTCTCCCTAGGTAGGAGAAGGGTTTCCCCTCGGGTCCATGGCCTCCATGGCGGCGGAGGGGCGAGAGCCCCTCCGAGATTCGATCTTTCTCTCTGTCTCTCTCGGTTTCTGCGTTCCCAGATTCTGGCCCTTCACCGCTTCTTAAATTCCCGGTGATCCGTAACTCCGATTGGGCTGATTTTTTGACACGATTTTTATCCGGATATTAGATTTCTTGCCGCGAAAGAAGGGCATCAACCGCCTTATGGTTTGGCCACGAGGGGCCAGGGCGCGCCCCCTGCCTCGTGGACCACTCGGGCATCGTCTTGTGTTGGTTCCGCTTCCCAAAATTCACATATATTCCAAAAAAATCTCCATCCGTTTTTATCCTGTTTGGACTCTGTTTGATATGGATATTCCGCGAAAAAAAAAACATGCGACAACCAGGAACTCGCACTGGGCACTGGATCAATATGTTAGTCCCAAAAAATAGTATAAAAAGTTGCCAAAAGTATATGAAAGTTGTAGAATATTGGCATGGAACAATCAAAAATTATGGATACGACGTAGACGTATCAGTCCTCCTTCCTCCTATATAAGTCTACGTACCCCGAAACCATCAACAACAGAGAGAAAACCCTAATTCCACCGTCGTAACCTTCTGTTCCCGTGAGATCCCATCTTGGAGCCTGTTCCGGAGCTCCGCCGTAGGGGGGATCCATCACGGAGTGCTTCTACATCATCATCATAGCCCTCACCGTGAGTTGCGAGTAGTTTACACTAGTAGATAAAGGGGGATCAGACCCGGTTTGTTAGGGCCTTTAGCCCCGGTTCTTGAACCGGGACAAAAGTGTCGGTACTAATGCTCTGACCCTTTAGTCCCGGTTCGATCCAGAACCGGGGCAGATGGGTGTCCACGTGGCCTGTGCACCAAGCCCAGGAAGGAGGGGCTTTGATCCCGGTTGGTGGCACCAACCGGGACCAAAAGGCATCCACGCGTCAGCATTTCTGTGGCTGTGGTTTTTGTTTTTTTTTTTGAAAGGGGAGGGGGGGTTGG